>OX422209.1:613727565-614404220 GCA_949130495.1 Sambucus nigra
TCTCTCTGTTCAGACGTGTGGCACACTCAAAGGCTCTATGACCCCTACCGTCGCACTCAAAGCACCTCTCACTTTCTTTCTTAGGAGGATCTTTAAAATCTTTTTCATTTTTCTTTTCAAACTTATTTTTCTCAAATTTCGTTTTATCTTTAAAATTGCCATTTTTCTTAAATTTGAGAATCCTCTTGAATTTTTTTGCAAAAAGAGCCAAATCATCTAAGTCAAAATCATAATCAGAATCTGACGTGTCAGTTTCTCTCTTTCTAGATGACTCTACCCTCTTTCTAGCCGACCCCTCACTCTTTCTCTCTTGGGCATTAAGTGCAATTCCCTTATCTTTAGACCTAGCAGTTTTAGGTAACATATCAATTTCATAGGATTGCAAATCTCCTACAAGTTCTTCTAATTTTAGCGTATTTAAATTACCCATAGAATTTGGCACAGTGACTTTAGGGATAAAACGCTTAGGCAAAGAACGAAGAATCTTTTTAACAACTCTAGCATTAGGAATATGTTCACCAAGATTAAATCTAGTATTTACAATGTCAGAAAGTCTAGCATAAAAATCATCAAAACATTCAGCCTCATGCATGGTGATGGTTTCAAATTGAGTTGTCAAATTCTGCAATTTAGACTCTTTCACAGCATTAGTTCCTTCATGGGTGAGTTGTAAAACATCCCATGCCTCTTTTAACGTGGTGCACGCGTTTGAACTCATCAGGTGTGACAGACCCAGAAATAGCACTTGGACCCTTAGAATTGAATGATGACCATTTAAATTCGTCTTCAGTCCAAGAAGTGACAGGTTTTAAATTTATCACATTATCAACAGTGATGGAGGGAGGTGTCCACCCTCTTTCAACCAAAATCCAGACACGTTCATCAATGGCTTTTAATGCAGATCTCATACGGGCTTTCCAATATGCATAGTTTGTCCCGTCAAAAACTGGCATTTTATTATATAACTTCTCCATAACGAACACACTCGTTTTCAAAATCAATTTTTCACAAAATTGATATCTTAGAAAAATTTTGCGGAAAATTACACTGTAAATTTGTGTAACTGGCTCTGATACCAATTTGAAAAAGAGTGCGCTTGCATTCAAATAAGGAAGTTATTTAATTAAACACAGTTTTTGTCACATAAGTCCTAAACATGCATATATATGTGATTAAATATGATGATGAAACATGAAAGAACACAAATATGAGGAAAAATCCCCAAAGGGGCAAAACCTTTTATTTTTACAATAATTTTGTAAGACAACGTCTTACAATGAAAATACAGTGACACAGAAATACCCTCAGGTGTCGGTTCTGTTGTCGGCGGCTGGAACAATCCCTTTCCAGTAGGGCAGCAGTGACGAAGAGAGCGGCTTCCTCATAAATTACTCCAGATGAGTAAATGATCTTCTTGAAGGTTTAAAGATTCACACACATAAATGGGAATGGTTTTGTTAATCAAAAAGGTTTAGAAAACCTTAAAAGGTGAAGTCTTATTCTGGGCAATTTTCGCAGAAATTCGAGATTGCAAAAAGACTTGAAAAAAACGTGTAGAAGGAGATCAAATATTTATACAAAAATCGAGGCGGTGGCTCGTTCGAACGAGATAGCCATGTCGCTCGAACGAAGGACAAAAGTCGTTCGAATGATATCGCGCGACATGCCTATCTTGCACGAACGACTTTCAAAGTTTCTCGAACGAGCTCTTCGATCGAGGCCATTCGCTTCTACACTTAGAAAATTTTTTCTTTTCATAAAAATAATCCAAACTTCAAAAATAATTTTCAAAAACATTTCCCAAATATTTATGCAAATATTTTAAAACTCCAATATAACATTTTACTGATAGAGCGTAGTGGAGTAGTGGGAATGAGTTGAGCAGAACATTACATGTAGCATGATGCACGTGAAGAAAGTGGATGCATTGAATTCGGATACGGGCCGTCGAGGATGATAGTGTTGATGTGTCGAATGTAGCGGTATCAGACATATGAACTGTGATCTAGGAGAAAATAGAAAATTCTTAGAATCTACCCCGGACATTTATAAAATTATGTCCTTACACAGTTTCAAGCATCAATAACATCTCTCAACCAGCCGCATCATGGGCACCCGAAAGCAACCCTAACCCAGTAAAAAAGGAATACACCGAGCTTCACGCTCCCCTATCCAAAGTTTACTAGGCCCTTTTAAGCCGAAATCTTATCAAGCCATCGGAACTTCGTCCATTAACAAACCCATTTCCCACAAATTTTAAACCAAATGGTCATTGATATTTTCACCATAGTGCCGATCACACCACTAATCAATGTTTCCACCTCTGAATTGTAATCCAAGGTCTAATTGACCAAGGTATATTTCCTCCGCAGCTAATCATAAGCCAAAACACCACCCACATTCTGCTCCCAAATCATACAAATGCGATCTTCCTAGAAGGAGGCTGAAAATTTGATCCTTCCACCCATATTGTACCCAATAAATCACCAATCTTACCCATATATTCCCCTAAACCCCTCCAAGTTTTCCCATATTTTCTTCTGCATCCTACCTATTTTTTTATCAAGCTCTGTCACTCCTTACAAGAGCATGCATTACTGTTCGTACCCGCTTTGGATGGAAAGATATGGAATTTTTAGCAGTATTGAACAAGCTTCTAGAGTTCGGGACTTGGCCTCAGAAATGACCATTAACTATCACAGATTCAGTACATTATTGTTGAAAGCTCAGAAATGGGGCCAAGAGTCAGATAATTAGGTGGTACCTACCTATGAAGTAAGTTTAAATGATGTTGTCGAGATCATAGCAGACTTATTCCTATAAACCTATGAGATTTCCAGTATATTCGAACTACTTTATTACTTAAAACTATAAGGGCACCTAGTCCCTTCACTTTTACATTTCCACGCCGAGTTAGAGGATCTATATGAAGAGGTCATTGAGGTTGTGGAGTGCATTAACTTTCATGGAAACATGATGTTGTTTCCACCGGATGGGGGGTGAATTCGATAATTTAGATGAATGGAAAAGTCCAAACAAGACTAGCCCAATAGTCAGCATATGTGGAATGATATCATTTAAGGAGATATTAGGAGAGATTAACAAGGTGGATGAACAAATCGAGATATATAGGGAAATAGGGTTTTTATTTTGTCCCTCTTTTGTAAACCATATAACTAGATCAAGGAAGCATTACCAAGTTCCAAACATGCAACCATTTGCGATCGATAAGGAAAATGGTGTTGAGAATATTCCTATGCTGGAAATAACCCTTAAGAAGATCAAGATCCTCGATCAATTAAAGAAAACCTAATCTAATATTACTCCATGGGGACTCTTTATGTCTTCCCAGCTGCACCGGAATGCCTTAATCAAACTACCCATCGAATCCATCGTTCCTCCTTACACCACACCAGAATAGGCAGTGAATCTGGTCGGATCTCTAAACTCTACTTAAGTGCTCTCTTTCTCCAAATAATAAATACTTAAGATTCGTCCAAATCATAACTATGCTCTTAATATCTCTATCGAAGTCATTGGAAAGACCGTCCCACTTTTACTTGTCGATAACGAATTAGCTCTTAATGTTTGACCATTGAGAACCCCCTCAATTGCTTGGTACAGAAAGTGATTGACCTTACTCCAACCTCTACCGCGATGCGTACTTATAATATTGCTCATCAATAAGTGATGGTATCCATAAAACTTGCAATAGGGTCTGGCCCTAGAAATCCCGTTACTGAATTCAATGTCATCGATATCCCATCTTATTTCAATATATTGCTTAAATGACCATGTCTCCATAGTAGCAAGGCTGTGTATTCTTCCCTATATCTGAAACTGAAGTTCTTCGCCAATGGGAAGGTCATCACCATCTTGGGAGATGATGACAGTACTTAGAATGAAATCACCAGTAATCAGATACTAGAGATACAACATGGGGGAAATGATATGCTTCTGTCAAGATTTTGAGTCCAACCACTTTTGCTCCCAACATGGGACAATTTCAAAAATAGGATTTGTCTAGAAGATAGCCCTCATGTCAATATCAATGTGATATAGATGTTCAAGAACGTGCACTTCATGCCCAAAATGGGGTTAGGACGACAACAATAGGGAATACTTAAGCCCATAATACTGAAGATAGCCTTTTATCCATGTGGCTTGGGTTGTCAACCATTAATAAAGGAACTCATAATGAACTGCCAGCCTCGGTTGAAAATAAGGTTAGAATGTTCCAAGACTATCTCAAGGGATTCTTTGAATGTAAGATTCATCAAGGAGGGTAAAGATTTCCCCTTTTGTGTCTTTCCCTAACCGTGGTATGATCATATGGACAAGAAGATGAAACCAGGAGTGGAGATCTTTTTCCAAGACAATAACTCATGGGATGAAAGCTCCTAACATCATGTTCGACCATTCACTGAGAAGACCATAGTTTTTTATCAAAGATTTCGATGGAAGTGACTTCGAGGATTTATTCAACTTGGTTAAAAATAAAGAACATAACCGTGTTCAAGTTAATGAAGATGAAAATGTTATTATTAATCTCGATTCTAGTAGCGAACCGTGCCATATTAGTCCTAAGGAAAGTGTATACTAAGAGTACACCGTGAGGTAAAATGTGCAACCACACGTGCACAAAACTTGTACAAATAAAGGGATGTTACAAATACGAGCGCGCCCAGTAGCTGAGCTGTAATGACCAGAGAAAGTCCATACACACTCATACTGAGAAAAGTCGCGCTATGATCAAACCATCAACATGGAGCAATACCTGGCCACCTAAATTAAAAGAACACCTTCCTCAACTATTGGAACTGAATTAATATTTTCCTCGACTACTGGAACTGAAAGAACACAACGAAGAAGAATGAACAAATAATTGATTGAGGGAATCTCATTTGCATACAATGGATATTGTTTACAAAAGGCTAACCTACTTAATACTCTTAAAGCGTATGGCTTCTCTGAGGTATTCTCATCAAATCCTAATATAAACATACACCTTGGCTTGAGTCATCAGTCGTGATGAATCAGATCACGAACCATTCATCTCCTTGAGATGAAAGTAATATACGAACCTATTCTCATTTGGGAAGTCAAACCTTGGACTTTCCTCCTTAGGAATAAGGCTTACTCTTTTATTTCTCGATGAACACGAGCCAATCCGATAGATAAAAGCCAAACGCCTTTGTCAATGCCAACCTTATCCATATCTCTAGTCAATATGACATCGTGACTAACCTAACACACCTAGGTTACTATCTCCTTTATTTTACCATAATCATATCCTAAACGCCTTCTTGGACAGTGTCCAACTAATCAAAACATTTATCTTATTATAACCTCTAATGACATAAGGTCATCAACGCGAGTGTCTTTAGATTCTACCCATATTGAATTTTCTTGAAGGCCTTATCAGTCACACTCTAAGGATAATATGTAATTTATAGGTCTACGCTTCCTAATCTATATCACTCTGGTAAGACACACCAAGAACTAATCTTTGTCCTTCTAAGGCTATTCTAACTTACACGGTCGGCACGTGTTGATATCCTAATCATTCTTTGATATCCTTATGGGTTGCTATTTTCAAGTCCCTAACACGATATCATCAATCTAAGTCCCTAATGCATTCCATTACAATCAAGTACGACACTTTCTAAACTAGCCATCTTATAACAAATGGGCATTATGTCCAATCATGACATTAATCTCCAATTATCCTTAGATGGTTACCTCTCCTATTTATATCAAATTGGATGACCTCACCAAGGACTACATGATTCGATTCCTTAGAGTTTGACCAATATTTTGATATAGTCACATCACCTTCAATACAATTGTCATTATAAAACTTGCACTCCATGATAAATAATTTTATTTGTTCTTTAATGATATTGTAGACACCCCATCCTAGGAACCCCTAAGAACCTCTTTAGGTCCCTAACACTCATTCACTCACAAGAAACCCTAGGTCACACTCTGAGTACTGATCTGGAGGCCATTGGCACTCTAAGGATATGATTGACTATGATAAACTATCTAACCTATGTAAAACTTAACCAATCCTCAAAAGGCTCTAAATCCTTTTTCTAACGGTCAGTCCTATGCATGGATCGGCCTCACAGCTTGCACGAATGATCCATTTCACTCTGAGTATTGATCTAGAGGTCCTTGGGTGCTCTCGAGACCTATTTGGATGTAATAAACTCTCTAACTTAAGCTGATCTCAATGAATCCTTGAAGGTATATGAATAACCTATCTAACGGTTTGTCCCATGCACAGATCAGCCTCACGATTCAGACGAACGACCCATTTTTCTCCAAAGGGTCATCGAACACTTTTGGGCCCTGTTTGATCATAATCAACTCTCAAAATCTAGAAGAGATCACTAAAATATTGAAGGGAACTGAATTCCCTTTCTAATGGTACGTGTTGTGTGAGAATCGTCCTCACGATCCAGATGAACGATCCATTTTCGTTCAAAAATTTCCCGCCAATAGACCATCGGGTGCTTACGATCCCCGTTTGACTTTAGTAAGCTCCTGAACTCGAGAGTGTCCTGTTGAAAAATTCGTTCCGAACTTTCTATAGGCACCCCAGACACCCTGATTATTGAAAGGGTGTACTTTTCCCTATTAAGCATGGCAAGCCATATGTCTATAGGTAGGCCAGGGGCCATGCCAATCAGCACCACCCTTAATCCTAAAATCAACTATAAAAGGTCCATGACCTCACCCATGAAACAAGATCCCTTTCAGCAATCAGCAAACATTCTTCTCGAATTACGAACCTTTTCTTTTTTCTAAAAAAGTCCATTTTCCAACATTCTCTCATCTCACCTCCTTACCCCACTCGGTTATCCACCTCACCCTACCACATAACCTTCACACCACTTCAAAATCAGCATACTTACATTCCAAATTCAGCAACAAGCGTCCATGAGGAGGTCCATCTCTCAACCCTATTGTTTTAGTTTTTTCATTCTTAGTGTTATTCATCTTATTTTCGTTTTGTTCTTTTGTTTTATTATCTCACATCAACTAATCTCTACTCTTTACTATTACAATTTCACAGACTCTATTTTCACAAAAACTCAAAAAAGTCAAGAAAAAGTTTTATCCATAAATTCTAAAAGTGAGACTTGCATTTTCTTACAGTTTCACTCTTAAACACATTTTACTCAAAACACATAATGCGAGTCTTATATTTGAATTTATGGGTTTAACCCAACTCTTTATGCTATTTTCGAACTACAAAGACTTTGATGCCCCCTTGGGCTACATAGGCATCTTGGGCCAATCCCGAGATTCGAGTCCTCCCTTTTTCATTTTATATATCTTTTATATCTTATTATATTTATTTTGTGAGTTTTAGACTCCTAGATACTTATGTCTCATCCAACATGCACATTCTCTATTTCCTAGCGATTTATGATACAAAAAACAGTTACATTATATTTTTTTATCATTAGTTTTAGGTACATTCCTCGAATGAGTTCACTCTTTCCATTCCATGGCATGAGTTGGATGATTCCATTCCCCCATTATTTATTTTATACACATGTGCACACACATCATGATGATAAAAGGAAAAGATTAACATTGTCCCATGATAGACCGAAAGGGGGGAATAACACCTTCCCATTTTGTAACTAACTCCCCAAACCTTCGAATCATTTGGTTTCGCATGCATCAGTTTGACTTTGATGTCATTCTCTCAAGGTGGTGCTATTTGGAGAAAAATAGTTCGGTGACTCTATCTCTTCGTGTTACCCTCATTTAACGAGGGCTAACTTTATATCCGAGGATGGACCACAAAGACCTCGACGTGAGTGGTGAATAAAGGACCTACGTATCCTCGAATACTCGAACATGCAAGGTTAAATAGGGAGAGAGAGAGAGAGGGGGGAGTGAGGGAATCTTTTTCCTTCCTTCTTTCCCCCCATCATCCTAACTTCGAGGCCCAAGCCCACACCGGAGGAATCCGAATATGAATGGCCATAGTGGAGACTCTGCTGAGGACTTTTTAGAGGATTAGACTCTATTTCTACATGGGTGTTACTTCTTTACCCTCTTACTTTTCTACATCTGTCCATATGCTCCCACTTGTATGTTCCCTTTACTCCTTTACTTATTTCGTATACAATTATCTCATGCTTATCTCCACCATGCTCTTTTCTCATGTATCTATCTTCACATATTTGTTTATATTCTCCATTCACACTTTACACACTCACACTCGTATATAGTTTCATCTCTACTTACACGCTCAACACACCACTTGTAGATTATCCATGCTTAGCTTCACTAGCACACACCCTAACTTTTCTCACTTTTATATATATCCATGCTCACTTGCATGTTTCACGCATCACTTGTAATTGATCCATACTTAGGCTCACTAGCACTCACCTTCACTTAAATATATTAACATGATCACTTACACTCTTCCCATGTCACTCTCACACTCACTTGTATATACTCACATGCTTCTCTATCGCTATGCTTAGCATAGTATTCACGCTCCATGTGTAAGGAAATTTTTGTCCATTTTCTATTTATATGTCATACGTCGTTACATCTTTGAAGAAATTCAAGATTGCATCGTCATCAACAGATACGAATATCAAGGAAGAAAGGAATCAAATTTTTTTGTCAGTCGGACCGATCCGCCCTATTTGGAAAGAGAACCGGTCCTCACCCGGACCAATCCGCCCCTATATCGGACCGATCCACTTTGCACCAATCCAGTAGACCACTGGATCGATTACGAACTGGAGAGACCCTTTTCAAAAATGAACCGATCCGCTATCGGACCGGTCCGCATAAGATAAAATCGTGCAGATCGTGTTCAGATTTTTTAGGGCCAGTTTTTCTTTTATAAACCAACTTTGGGGATTTTTTTTCTAAGACTTATACAGACGAATTTTAGAGTCCAAAAAAACTCTAAGTCTTCATCTTTGTGAGTCCCAAGACTCATTTTTCGATTCACACAACTTTCCAAACCCTTGTGAATCTGTTTGCAACCCAAGAACACAATCGTGTGTCTGCTCATACCCTTGTGGAGAAGACCGTTCTTCTTCTTCATTGCTTCCTTCCTGGAAAGGGAAAGATCCAGCCTCCGACTACAGATCCGACGCCTGCGGGTAATTCTGTGTCACTGTATTTTCATTGTAATCCGAGAAATTGTATGTTACAATATTATGATGAAAATAAATGGTTTTGCCCCTTTGGGGGATTTTTCCTCGCATATGTGTGTTTGAATGTTCTTGCATGTTTAGGACTTAACTGATAAAACTGAGTTTAATTAAATAATATCTCTATTTGTACTCACGCGCACTCTTTCAAATTGGTATCAGAGCCGGTTACCCAACTTTACCGTGTAATTTTCCGCAAAATTTTTCTAAGATATCAAGTTTTTGAAAAATGGATTTTTGAAAACGAGTGTGTTCATAATGGAGAAATTATATAATAAAATGTCTGTTTTTGACGGGACAAACTATGCATACTGGAGAGTCCACATGAGATCTGCATTAAAAGCCATTGATGAATGTGTCTGGATTTTGGTTGAAAGAGGGTGGACTCCTCCCTCAGTCACTGTTGAAAATGTGAGTAATTTAAAACCTGTCACCTCATTGACTGAAGAAGAATTTAAATGGTCATCATTCAATTCTAAAGGGTTAAGTGCCATTTTCGGATCCATCACACCTGACGAGTTTAGACGTGTAATGACGTGCACCACATCAAAAGAGGCATGAAAAGTTTTACAACTCACCCATGAAGGCATGAATGCTGTGAAAGAGTCTAAACTTCAAAATTTAACATCTCAATTTCAGACCATCACCATGCATGAAACTTGATGTTTTAATGATTTTTATGCTAGGCTTTATGACATTGTTAACACTAGCTTTAATCTTGGTGAACATATTCCTAATGCTAGAGTTGTTAAAATGATTCTTCGTTCTCTGCCTAAGCGTTTTATCCCTAAAGTCATTGTGCTAAATTCTATGGGTAATTTAAATACGCTAAAATTGGAGGAACTTGTAGGAGACTTGCAAACATATGAAATAGATATGTTTCCTAAATCTTCTAAGCCTAAAGATAAGGGAATTGGACTTAATGCCCAAGAGAGAAAGAGTGAGGGGTCGGCAAGAAAGAGGGGAGAGTCATTTAGAAAAAGAGAGACAGATACATCAGATTCTGAGTGCGATTTCGACTTAGATGATTTGGCTCTTTTTGTTAAAAATTTCAAAAGAATTATCAAATTCAAGAAAAATGGTAATTTTAAAGATAAAAAGAAGTTTGAGAAAAATAAGTTTGAAAATAAAAATGAAAAAGTTTTTAAAGATTCTCCTAAGAAAGAAAGTGAGAGATGCTTTGAGTGCGACGGTAGGGGTCATAGAACCTTTGAGTGTGCTACTAGGCTAAATAGAGAAAAGGTCAAAGTTGTCCTTAATGCTACCCTTAGTGATGATAGTGAGGTCGAGTCGGTGGATTCCGGAGTCGAGTCACCGCATGATTATAACTTCACTGCATTCATGGCTAGTCATGTGAGCACTTCTAGTTCTCCTCACGACGATGAGGATGTTGCATCACAGGGACACCTCGATAGTGAGATCGATGTGAGTGAGGGGGAGGATGACACAAGTGAGAGCGAGAGTGATATTCAACACGCCTACGCTGAGTTATATTCTGAGTCCTTTAAAACTAAAAAGAGTAACAAAGCGTTAGTTCTTAGGATCACCGCTTTAGAGGAAGATTTAGGAAAAGCGAGAGAGAGAGAGAGAGTCATCCACCTGCACTACCTTGAGAGAGAGAGAGTATGCATGTGTTGAGAAAGAGAGTTTGTTTAGAGAAAGAGAGCATGTTTAGAGAGAGAGAGTTGTTTTGAGAAAGAGGGAGGGAACTTGACTAAACAAGTGGCTAGTCTTACGAGTGAGATCCATTCCTCCGTGGAGACTCGAAAGGAACTTGAAGCCCTTGTAGCCCAGCTTACTCATGATCTTGAGAGAGCACGATAAGTCAAGGTTCAAGTCGAGGACATATCTGGAAAGATGGGAAAGATGCTCCTCGGCCCCGCTTTAGGTTTTGGTGATCGACAGGGTATTGGTTATGATGGTGGCTCCACGTCTCAAATTACACCTGGACCAGTCCCTGATTTTACTACTACTCTTTATGGTCATCATCAAAATCCACGAAGGAGAGTTCGACCAAGAAAAGCAAACCAAGGTCCGCCTAAGACTGTGTTCTTTTATACATATTGCAAAAAAACGGCCACCTGAGGGAGTTTTGCTATAGTTTGGGTCGAACACGATGTACTATTTCTCCACCACATCATACTGATGAGTTTTCCAGTCTGAGAGAGCGTGTTGAGTTTTTATCTTACACATTACAGAGTTTGATGGAGGAATTTTGGCGGATGTCTTTGCCGTCAGTGAATGCTTCTCACATTCCGGCTAAAACCAACAATAACAAGGGTAAACAGAAGGTTACCACCTCTTGGGTGCCTAAGAAAGATAAGAAAGCCCTTATCGTTCATGTTTCTCTCAAAGCACATAATACCTCACAGTGGTATTTTGATAGTGGGTGCTCTAGATACATGACAGGTGATGTCTCATTTTTTACCTACCTAGAGGAATATGAGGAAGGTAGAGTCACCTTTGGAGATGGGAGCAAGTCTAGCATTGTAGGACGAGGTACTGTAGAGTTACCAGGATTTCCTAAGCTAGAGAATGTTTTGTACGTCAAAGGTTTGAAAGCAAACCTTCTCAACATTAGTCAGTTGTGCGATGCTGACTTTGCAGTAAAATTTGATCAGGACGCGTGTAATGTCTACAATCAATCCAATAAACTTTTAGTGCAAGGGGTGAGGATCGAGGATAATTGATATGGGACTATGCCCACTTCCTCACTTGTTTGCAACAGTGCCATGATCACTCCTATGGATTTATGACACCAATGTCTAGGTCACGTGAACGTTAGAGAATTGACTCGGTTAGCCAAAAAGGACCTAGTACGTGGCTTACCATCTCTTGGAAAGTCAATTTCCATGGTTTGTGGACCCTGTCAGTTGGGAAAGAAAATTCGGAGCCCTCATAGGAAGTTGCATTCCATTACCACCTCCCGAGTACTTGAGCTGATTCACATGGATCTTATGGGTCCTACTCGTACTGAGAGTTTGCGTGGTAAGAGGCATATACTCGTGATGGTAGATGATTTCTCCAGATATTCTATTGTAGGTTTTCTAAGGGAGAAATCCGATGTTGTAGAGTTTTTAACGACCAAGTGTTGTATCCTACAAAATCAACACGAAGTCACTATTAATAGGATCCGTAGTGACAACGACACAGAATTTAAGGAAGCAAAAGTAGATCTCTACTGTGATAGCCTTGGGATCAAACATGAGTTTTCTGCTGTGCAGACTCCTCAACAAAATGGGATTGTTGAGAGAAAGAATAGTACGATCCAAGAAATGGCTAGATCTATGCTTCTAGGTGGTAATATTTCTAGGAGATTTTGGGTAAAGGCAGTATCTACTGCATGCCACACGATGGATAGGGTTTTCCTACGTCCTCACACACTTAAGATGCCTTATGAATTGTGGACTGGCAAGAAACCCAACCTTGCATATTTCCATGTTTTTAGGAGTAAATGCTACATCCTACGGGATACAGAGAAATTAGGAAAGTTTGACTCCCAAAGCGATGAGGGAATATTATTAGGCTATTCATCGAATAGTAGAGCGTACCGGGTTTTTAACCTGAAGATCTCTAAGGTTATGGAATCAATAAACGTCATCGTGCAAGATGATGAACCTCTGACAGTTATTGATCCTAACCTTTAGTGTGAGGATGAGGACTTTCCTGGCAGTGATTTACTTGTCCCTCATCCACACTTTGTGGACCCTACTCCTGTGTTAGGGGACACACCTTCTTGGGTTCGCAAGAGTCATGACCTTGCCTCCATTTTATGTGATCCCACTCTTAGTGTCAAGACTCGTGCTCAGCTAGAGAACGTCGTTAGCCACTTTTTCTACACGTCCAAAGTCGAGCCCAAGAATCACAAAGAAGCAATCAAGGATGAACACTTGATATCTGCTATGCGGGATAAGATGCTTTAGTTTAAACAGAATAATGTCTGGGAACTAGTCCCCCGACCTAGTGAGACTAATGTGATAGGTACCCGATGGATTTTTAAGAATAAAATGGATAAAAATGGTACCGTAATCAGAAATAAGGCTAGGTTGGTCGCTCAAGGCTACACACAGATAGAGGGTGTAGACTTTGGGGAGACATTTGCTCCTGTTGCGAGGCTTAAGTCCGTCCGCTTACTACTCGTCATCACATGTCATCTGCACTTTAAGTTATATCAAATGAATGTCAAGAGTGCCTTCATAAATGGCATTCTACAGGAGGACGTTTATGTGGAACAACCAAAAGGGTTTGAAGACCCTGAGCACCCTGAGCACGTTTATTATCTGAGGAAAGCCTTGTATGGTTTGAAGCAAGAACCCCGTGCTTGGTATGAAAGGCTTACTTCCTATCTCTTAGCCCGTGGCTTCAAGAGAGGGGGAGTTGATATGACGTTATTCGTCAAGAGAGATGACGGTGCTATTTTGGTTGCCCAGGTCTATATGGACGACATAGTCTTTGGATCCACGTGCTCCCAGCATGCTCACCACTTTGGGGAGGAGATGAAAAGTGAATTTGATATGAGCACGGTAGGTGAGATTAATTTCTTTCTTGGTCTCCAGGTTCGTCAGCTAGAGGATGGGATGTTCATCTCCCAATCCATGTATGCTAGAGACCTAGTGAAGAAATTTGGTCTAGACTCCGCTAAGCATGCACGTACACCTATGAGTACTTCTATCAATCTTAGTAAGGACACTTCAGTCAAGGACGTAGAACAAACCTTGTATCAGAGTATGATAGGTAGTCTTCTCTACTTGACTGCCAGTCATCTCGATATAGCCTTTAGTGTTGGAGTCTGTGCACGTTATCAGGCGTCCCCTAAAGAGTCACACTTACTCTCTCTAAAACGTATTATCAAACACGTAAGTGGGACTCTCTCATATGGTATTTGGTATTCCTTTGATATCAATAATCGTTTGTCCACCTATTCGGATTTTGATTGGGCCGGGGATGTAAATGGTTGTAGGAGCACTTCTGGTGGGTGTTTATATTTTGGTTCTGCTCTTGTCTCCTGGTTGATCAAGAAGCGAAACTCCATCTCTTTGTCCACTGCGGAGGCTGAGTACATCGTCGCCGGGAGTTGTTGCACGCAACTCTTGTGGATGAAGCAAATGCTGGAGGATTATGGGATTTCACAGGACACCCTGACCATTTCCTATGATAACACGAGCGCGATACACATATCCCGCAATCCAGTCCAGCATTCATGCACAAAGCACATCAGGATACACGAGTACTTTATACATCAGTTAGCCGATATTTTTATGAAGCCTTTATATGCCCTTGGATTCGAGAGTCTTAGGAAGTCTTTGGGGATTTGCACAATTAACTGAAGGGTTGGTCCGTGTCTAGCATAGGATGCATTTATTTCATATCATCTGATGCCTATTGCTAGCTTGTATCATATGTTTTGTTTTTCTTATTTTTTGAAAAATACAAAAAGATTTTATTTTGATAATTTTTTAAAAAATCCAAAAATATTTTTGTATTCTTTTTGCACCTTTTATGGATTAGAATTTAAGATTGCCAATTCATAATTTCATTCCATTTATTCATGTGACTGTTTGATAGACATTTGAGACGCTACATCATTTCATACATGTGCTTTACATTGTTTGGAGTCTTTGAGATGTGATTAGTGATATTTGTCTACATGTTTGACTCTTATCTCCTTTATTTCACACATACACGGCTTTATTTGATTCTTGTACTTGTCTATCACGAATTGCCTTGACTGTTTCCATCTCAATTCTGCCTATACAACTTATAATATGCGATAAAACTTGACAAGATTGGAATGCATGTAAAAACCATTTTGGTGAGACAATGTGTTTAATTAAGAACGGGGAGGGGTTGCGAAAGGTAATTATCTATTCTTTGCGCAAAAGCCACCATTTAAAACGACCTAAAAAATTGAGGACTTTTTTTATCCGAGGTCCAAAGAGGTTAAAAGAGCCCGATAAAATTAAAGGCAATAAAAAGCAATGTATGCCAAATAGGACATTAGGTTTCACCATAAATTCTCTAAAGTTTGAGAATTTAGAAAGCCTCTATTCAAAATAAAAATCTGAGGGATTTTGGTTGGAGAATTTAAACGGGTTTGCACTTCCTTGAAAGTCCTGAAAAAGCATTAAATCGTTCTGGACGTTATTGGTGTGGAAATCATTTTTAGCTTTGACTTATTGATTTGATTGAGTCAATGTCTCATATTTCCACCTTTTTACACCAAAGGATGATTTTGAGTTCATTCGTTAGGAGTATCCAATATTAATCGTCCACATATGTCATGTTTGTATGTATTGATTTTCCTATCGAATTTTATCACACCCCTACATTTTCGCTATCATTGACTTGGTTGTTTTGTGTTCATTATTGGTGTGATTTTGTTTGTTATGGTTGAAAATTTTGAAAAATTTCAAAAATAGTAGTTTATTCCTTGTGACACCCCTATTTTTCTTGTTTGATTAATTCTGCTTATATGTCTATTTGGGGACATCATAAAAAGGAGGAGAAAGAATTATCATATTATGTTATGAGGGAGTTTTGAGATGTGATAAAGTATTCTTTCATCATAATCTGGTATCTATGTTTATCTTATTTCAAACTCGATACGTCACTTGGTATTTGCTTTATCTCATGTGTGTAGGTACTTCTTTGATGATCTCTGAATTGCACACCCTGATGAGAAAAGCATTGAGATTCCTGAAGAGGTTAAGAACAAACGATGAAGTCTTATTCATTTGTACCTTTTCAGTTTTGGGTTCATGGAAGGGTCGATCTGTATAGGTAATTTAATATTTGATAATTTGGGTTTTTTTATGTTTGTACCGACATAGACATAGGGGGAGATTTGTAAGGATATTTTTGTCCATTTTCTATTTATATGTCATACGCCGTTACATCGTTGAAGAAATTCAAGATTTCATCGTCATCAACAGATCTAAATATCAAAGAAGAACGAAATCATATTTTTTTGTTAGTCGGACCGGTCCACCCTGTTTGGAAAAAGAACCGATCCGCACCTGAATCGATCCGTCCCTATATCGAACCGATCCATTTTTCACCAATCCAGTAGACCACGGGCCGATTACGAACCGAAGAGACCCTTTTCAAAAACGAACTGATTCCCTATCGGATCAGTCCGGATCAGAAGCGGACCGGTCCGCCTAAGATAAAATCGTGCAGATCGTGTTCAGATTTTTTAGGGCCAGTTTTTCTTTTATAAACCAACTTCGGGGATTTGTTTTCTAAGACTTATACAGACGAATTTCAGAGTCCAAAAAAAACTCTAAGTCTTCATCTTTGTGAGTCCCAAGACTCATGTTTCGATTCACACAACTTTCCAAACTCTTGTGAATCTGTTTGCAACCCAAGAACACAATCGTGTGTCTTCCCATACCCTTGTGGAGAAGATCGTTCTTCTTCTTCATTGCTTCCCTCCTGGAAAGGTAAAGTACCAGCCGCCGACTACAGATCTGACGCCTGCGGGTAATTCTGTGTCACTGTATTTTCATTGTAATCCGAGAAATTGTATGTTACAATATTATAATGAAAATAAATGGTTTTGCCCCTTTGAGGGATTTTTCCTCACATATGTGTGTTTGAATGTTCTTGCATGTTTAGGACTTAACTGATAAAACTGAGTTTAATTAAATAATATCTCTATTTGGACGCACGTGCACTCTTTCACCATGCTAGCTTTAATTTTCATGATATTTGTATCTTCTCCCTTGTAGTGGTAATACTCCCATTGATTAGCATGAAAATCAGAAAAATCTCTTCATAAAATACTAATCAAGACTTGTGCATTTTTCCACACTACATCACCAGAGCATGGCAATATGTATTAAAATTTTGTCATGTATTGGGGGGTCATTTCGTGATGGGTGTCGAATTAGATGGGTGAGGTTAACCAAAAAGATATAATTCTCACCTTCCATTGGCCTCATACCTTTGACGTATATCGAATGGTTCCCTTCACATCATACCGCTTGACCGAACTCATGACGAGAGGTATATAGCAGGGAAATCATTCACGTACATTTAGTATTTTGAATTCTCTCTCACACGTACTGTCCCCACGAGGTATATAATGACGTAATTCATGTATACTCGGTGATATAAAATATCTTGTCCATATATACAAATGAATGATTTCCCTTATATGCAAGAGGTATATCATGAAAGTCATTCCAATGGAGAATGATTCGTATCGAATTATGCATTTAATTATCCTCAAACTTAGGCATTTTAGCCCCCCTCCCCCCGGATACTGTAATTGCTATATTTATTCTCATTAATCAGATAACCTTCGTTTTATACGCTAATACTTTATTTGAGGTGTTATTGATCATTTATAGGTGTTATGGTGCTTAGTATGAAGATTGGGCGCATTTCGATAAAGTTCCATCGCGATTCGCACGTTTAGGGGCATTTCGTAATTTCACACTTCAATATTTTGCCCAAAGTATTCACGAAAGTTGTAGACCTCGGGCCAAGCTTCTCTTGGTCGTGAACGGTGCTCGAATCAGAGTCCGAACGAAGGAATCACACACCTTTAATCGAAAAGAATTATAAGAGATTCATTAACAATTTAATTAATTACCCTTGTGTCCCTTTTCTTCTTTAATAACAATTCCATAAATTCCCTTTATGTCCTAAAACGTTTTTTTGTTGCATAATGGTTATGGCGATTTGGGTTTTGGCTCGAGTTTTGCTCGGGGTTTGGGTTCGTCCAATTTCGGTGCCTTTCGTCTGAAATTGGGGTAGGATATTTGACCACACGCGCATGTAGTTCATTATTTTCTGTCCATTTTTGCATATGGGTCTCGTCTATGGCTTCCATGGGGTTTTTTCCTTTTGGCCATTATTGGAGGTTTTGAGTGTTTTGCCCATTTTTACATGACTTTTGGGTCTCGGCTTTGGCTTTTGTAGTGGTTCTTGGGTTGTGCACTTTGGCAGCCATGGGAGCTCTCACCTTGGAGCTATGCCATGGCAGGTCACTTTGGATGATGCGATGTGGAGTGTTTGTCTTCATATTACAGTCGACCGTTGTTTAGTTTTTTGTTGAGGAGTCTGACCAGTATGTTCCCCATTTTCGGCGATCGACCGACTAGAGGCCCCGGTCGACCGGGCCCCTTTTTTTATTTGTGCCGAGACTTGTTGCCCATTTTCTTTCTATTTTTATTTTTATTTTCTTTTTCTTTCTTTATTTAATTACAACTTAGCCATTTTTCATTTCTTTTTCCTTTTTTTTCTTTTTCTTTTTGCCACTTAGTATAAAAAGAACACTTTGTTTATTTTTTTAGCTCTCTTCATTTTACTTAGTTTTTAGGTTAGGGTTTGAGAAGTATTTTTGGGAATTTTGTGGAGACACCCCACTCCTCCATTTTCTTTGTGTAATTTCTCCATTAATGTAAGTGCTACTATTCATTATCTCCTTTAAGTTGTATTTGCTTTATTTTCCATGCTTATTTATTTCTTGCCTAATTAAATTAATTACTAGTGTTAAATTAATTAGTTGTGCTTTAATTAATTAGTTCATTTATTTAATGTCATTTAATATGCTTAGGGGATAATTTAAATTAGGTTGTCTCGGATTGAACTCACCTGGGGTTTACGTGTTGCTTTGCTTTGGTGATGGAGTTTTACGGGTCTATTTCGAGTGAATTGTCTTAGTTATTACGCCTAGGAGATTTGACGTGGTATATTATGTATGCTCCGTGCTTACGACCTAGCGTGCGTAATTTCCGAGTTATTTGTTGACGCCAAAATCTTATTGGACTGTTAAGAAAATTTAGGGGTGTGACAACTCTTGATTTAATTAACTATCGAAACGAGACGCAGTCTTAATAACTCATCGACCCATGCAATCATTTTATACTAATTAACTCTTGGTGAGGGATATTCGACGCAACGTATAGTTTTTATTCCTTTGTTAATTTAGTTTAAATACACTCATGCCTAGTTTATCTTTTATTTCTTTTTAGTCACCAAATTACCTTTTACACTTTTATTTAGAAGTATTAAACCAATTAAATCCTACCAACTCGTCTCTGTGGATTTTTGATACCCGAACTTGGCCGCTATACTCCCTTTTTGAGTGTAGTTATAAGTTTAGGTTTTTGTATTAAGGCGGTGAATAGAAAACAACAATCAACGTTTGACATGCGCTACTTTTCACGTGTAATTGGGGAACCTTTCCACTAACCTACCAAATGCATGAACCTCATATAGGTGTCACCCTTAGGACACTCAAAATTAGTTTATCGGTTATCATGCAAAAATCTATCAAAATTCTAGGACAACATACTACCCAAATTTTTGTGCAAGTTTGCTCGTTTTTAGAATAGGATCTTATTCGTTAGCCTAAAAATAAGTCAAACCTTGTCTTACATTTTGAACCCCATGTTTCCCCAGGATCGGGTCCTGTCTGGCATATTTTTGCATTTAGGCAAACATAATGCAAGTGGAACCTAATAATAATAAACATGATGAGGTTTCTCCCTTTTACCCTCTCTTTTAAAAAACAAAAATACCAAAAACATGTCCCCCCCCCCTTCAAAAATACCAAAAACACTCCTTGTTTCTTCCAAAAATAAAATGAGATCATTTTTCCCTCTAACATCGATTGCATACCTGACTTTGGCTTGGCTCCATATTGGCTTCAATCTTCCGTCAAACCACTATAAAGATACATTGTTCTTCTGCTACTTCAACCAAATTTGGGATCTACCTCTGCAAACTAGCGATGGAAAACACAGATCAAGCATAAAATTTTCATCCAGATCTAACGGCCATCCTTGTCCAACTCAAAGCCAAGATTGACAACTGTCAAATTAATTTCCAGGAGATGTAGTGACATTGAGCGCAGACTCCTAAAACTCATGAACCTGAGATCAATTTTCCTCGTGCTATGGGTCCACCAGCCCCTGAGCCTGTTTGGGATCTAGAGGAGTACCAACATGCCCCACGCGCTCCACTTGAAAATGGGTTGCCATTTGCTCAAGTTCAGATTCCAAACCTCGCACAGTAAGGGGCTAATCTACCACTGCCTATGGATCCAAAAGAATAATAACTGAACACGGTCAAGGAAGACCTCAAATTTTTGTCAAAGAAGTTTAGCCAAGTCAAGATCTCCAAAAATTACATGGACTTCACCTACATGTCTCCTTATCCCAATGCCATATTCCCAGAAAAGTTCAAAATGTCTAACATCAAGAAGTTTAGGGGCAACGGTCCCATAATTGTGCATCTACGTAGCTATCACGGAGCCATGACCCTTCTTGGTATCTCAGAAGAAATAATGGCCTAAATATTTCAAACAACCTTGAAAGAGATTTCTATGTGATGGTTCTTGTCTCTTGAAGAATCCAAAATCAATAGTTGGGAGGATGTAGGTAGGGAGTTCATGTCCCAATACAAATACAATGAAGAACTGGAGGTCAAATTCAAAGACCTATAGCTGTTGAAGCCAAACCCTTAAAGAATCAGTAAGTAACTTCATCGAGAGGTGGAGAGAGAAAATTACCACTATTACAAACAAACCCTCAGAGGAAGAATAAGTAATCTTTGTGAAAAAGAACTTCCAGTCTCATATCATAGGATCTATGGGAGGATAGTATTGCCCTCGCTTCAGAGACTTTTGGGAGGACAGTGTGGAAATTGAAGAAGGGGTTGCCAAAGTAGAGTCTGAACTAAAAAAGTTAACTGAATAGTTTACACCGCGAAACTATGACAATCCCACCAATGCCTTAGTCTCAACCATTAATAGCATATCTCAACCTTCCACTTCTTGGGCACCTGAAAATCATCACAATCCTGTCAAAAAAGAATACACTGAACTCCATGATTCCCTATTAAAGGTATAGCAAGTCCTTCTATCCCGAAACCTCACTAAACCATTGGAACCCCTACTATTACCAAAACTCCTTTGTAAAAACTGCAAATATGATGTCCACTGCGACTTTCACCAAGTTGCAAGCCATGCCACATATTAATTCTTTCACCAAAAAAATGTATTTCAAAGACTTATAGATCGGGGCATTATTTCCCCATCGGATAATTCCAAACCCAACACCACTCATAACCCTCTCCAAGCACATGGAACCAGAAAAAATGCCACCTTCCTTGAAAAAAACCTAAAACTTAATCCCTCCACCCAAATTGTGCCTGCCAAAATACCCGACACCTCCACAATCTCACCCAAACATCTCAAAGTTTACCCATCCTCTCTCCCAGATCTTACATGATTTGCTGACCAAACTCTGTCACTCCTTACGTGAGCATATATTTCCATATGCACCCGATCAGAGGGGCAGGCATGGAGTTGCCTGCAATACTAGATTAACTTCAATGGTTTGGGTTAAAATTTCCCGTAGAGATGACTATCAACTATTATAGGTTCATTGTCCTTTTTATAGAAGCCTGGAAGTGGGCTTGAGAGTTAGATGTGGTAACCATAGAAGAAATCAACCTTGATGATGTTGTGAAAACCATGCCAACAACATGCCTGAGTTGTTCACAACTTTATAACTTCAGGAACATTTGGTTCCTTCACTCATTCACATTCCCACTGAGTGGGAAGACCTGTTTAATGAGGCCATGGAGGTTGTAAAATGCATCGATTACTCTTGGAAATAGGACATTATCACTACCAATTAGGGGGTGACTTTATCTCGAATGATGAACCGGATCATAGGGAATCCCACTCAATTATCGACTTATGCAGAGGAATCTTTTTCCAATATTTATTAAGGGAAATCAACAAAGTGTCTTGTCAACCCAAAGTAGATGAAGCCATGGGATTCTTGTTCTTTCCCGTCTTTATTAACCATATGACTCGAACTGAGAGATATTATAAAGATTTAATTCCCCATTCAACTAGAAAAAACAAAGGTAAGGGAGATATCGAAGATCTCCCAATGCTAGAAATGACCATCGAAGAAAGTAAAGTTCTCGACCAACTCAAGAAACTCAAGACAATATCACCTTATTGGGACTCTTCATCTCCTCCCAGCTGCACCAAAATAACTTATAAAGATCCTTATAGGACCCATAGTTTCTCCCTCTACCATTCCCGAATAAGCCATGAATATGGTTGGATCCTTTACCACTACCAGACCCCTCTCTTTCTCCGAAGAAGAATTCCAAAATTTGACCCTGATTAAAACTATGCTCTCAATATCTCCTTCACAGTTTTAGGAAAGACGGTCCTACTATCATTTGTAGAAAATGGATTCTCTCTTAATATTTGTCCACTCAGAACCTTAAACTATTGGGATTGTATATCAGTGATCTCATTCTCAAATCCTCCATCATGTGTGCATATAACAACACCTGTCGAGAAGTGATGGGTTCTATAAATCTTAGACAAGGGGTTGGCCCTGTTAACCCTTTAACCGAGTTCCAAGTCATCAATATGCCTTCCTATTTCAATTTACTACTTGATCACCCATGGATTCATATCATCCTATGAGTATCTTCCCCTCTTCATAAGAAACTAAAGTTCTTCAATAAAGGTCAGGTCGTTACCATCCTTGGGGATGATGACAGTTCAGACAATGCCGACACTAGCAGCCCATTATTGGAAATTAAATATGGGACTAATTACATGCTCTTATCCGGCTTCAGTACCCATCCACTCCCAATCCTAACGGGAGACAATTTCAAAGACTGGGTTTGTCTAGAACACAACCCTCATGAAAATTTCAATGTAATCCCGGTGTTTAAGAATATGTACTTCATACCCAAAATGGGGCTAGGATGACACCAGCAATTGAGCCAATAGTCCTAAAGGAAGACTTCAACCATGAGGCCTGGGCTACCAAACTTCACCTACTGAACTCAAAGCATTCCGATAACCACATCAGAAAAGATATTGAGAAGATGAAAATACCATTTTAGGGGACTCTCTGAATGGAAGGTTTATCAAAGAGGCCAAAGACTTCCCTTTTTTCAGATCTATCAAGCCATGGTATGACCCCGCTGAGAAAATGATGAAATCGTACCTAGAGATTTTCTTACAAGATGATAATACCTGGAGCGAGGAATGGAAGTTAAAAGTGAAATCTCTTTCCGAGGAAATCGTGGAAATCACTAAGAACTACGAAGGAAGCAAATTCGAGGAATCCTTTGACCTGCAGACACTAAGGTTAAGTCTCTACATGATTCACTAAGGTGTTGCACCATCGGAACCGCTCGCCAAAATCACATCTACTGAAGAATAGCTCCTAAATTGGCATGCCATCCTGGTCCCACATGCTCAAGCCCAACCAAACCCTTCTATTTATCCTATTTAAGAAACCCCTGCACTTGTCATAATTTCTCCTATTTCTGATATCAATGTAAACGAGGCCTCTTTTGATGAGGTTCTTAATGTTTTATTTCCAAAAAATGAAAGTAAATAAGATTTGGAATATATTGTTGTGCTTTGCTTTAATTGTATTAATTCGAATCAAACTCTTGATGATGATCATTTTATAAATGAATAATTATTAATTGATATCAATAAGGAAAAAGATTAACAAGATTCAAACTAATGATGATGAGACTATTGTTATTTATCTCGATTCTAGTATCCATTTGCACGAGATTAGGATAGGGTCTACCCTCAACGATCATGAATGGGTGCGATTCGAAGAGTTTCTTAAAGAATTCATAGATGTCTTCATGAGGTCCTATGATGACATTATCGGCATTAACCCAAGGATATATTTGCATGAGATCCTGACATTCTTGGAATATAAATCGATCAACCAGAAATTTAGAAAACTCTGAATGTAATAGTCCCACAAGGTCAATGAAGAAGTAGTAAAAAATTTGAATGTGGGTTTCATTCGCATGGTTGAATACCCTACATGGCTTGCAAAAATCATCCTCATGCCAAAATTGGGATAAAAAGTCCACATGTGCATCGACTATCGAGATTTAAACAAAGCATCCCCAAAATATGATTACCCATTGCCAAACATCGACTTAATCGTGGACAGCATGGCCAAACACGCCCTCAAATCATTTATTGATGAATTTGTCGGTTACAACCAGGTTAAAATGCACCCTGACCACCAGGAAAATACTTCCTTCATCATCCCATAGGGGACCTTCTTCTAGACCGATATTCCATTTGGGCTAAAAAATATCGGTAATACCTACTAAAGGTCTGCCACAATCATCTTGCATAATCTCACCCACAAAGAAGTTGAAGTCTATTTTGATGACATGATCATCCAGTTCGATACTCGGTAAGGTCACATACCCGCCTTGAGGATTTTTTTTAAACGATCGCGACAGTACAGATGAGGCTTAACCAACATAAATGCATTTTTAGCATCACTAAAGGGAAACTCCTTGGGTTCATCGTGAGTGAGAAAGGAATTCAAGAAAACCCTAACAAACTGAAATCCATACTCGAGATTCCACTACCTCGGATGGATAAGGAAGTATGAGGATTCTAGGGTAAGTTACAATACATCAATTTCTTCATTATCCAACTGATCTCCATCTGCAAAACCATTTTCAAACTCACCAAAAGGTTTTAACAAAATTTTAGAATGAGGCATGCCAAGAATCCTTTGACTATATCAAGCGATACCTCACCCAACCTCCGGTGCTCATGCCTCCATAACTAGGTCTCCCCCTCTTCCTATATTTGATCGTTACTAATACTACAATAGGGGATTTACTAGCCCAATACATTGAGTAATCCAATAAGGAGAGAGATATTTACCATGATACTAAAAAATTAGTCGGTTCCGAAGTCAATTACACTGCTTTGGAGAAGGCGTGTGTCGCCTTGGTCTGGGTCACATAGAAATTGCGACATTACATGCTCGCAATTTCTAGTAGACTAATATCCCGAATAGACAACAGAATGTATCTGCTAGAGAAACCCTCTCTTTTAAGACAAATGTCTCACTGGTTAATTTTGCTGGACGAGTTAGATATTGTGTACATCACATAAAAATCCATGAAGAGGAGGTCCATTTACGACTACCTTGTCGATCATCCTATAGAAAGAATAGAAGTTTAGGTCTTCAAATTTCCAGATGAAGGTATTCACTACACCTCTTCAAAAGATCTCGTATGGAAGATGCTCTTTGAGAAAGCTACCAATAAGAGAGGATATGTCATTAGGATACTCCTTATTGCTCCCGATGACTCTCACACCCCCATTGCCATCAAGATAGACTTACCTTTCACCAATAACATGACATAATACGAGTCATGCACTGTAAGGCTCAAGACTGCCCTCGAGAAAGGAATCAAGCACCTAGATGCCTATGGGGACTCTACCTTTATTGTCGAATAAATTCTTAAAAAATGGAAAGTCAAGGATGAGAAGATCCTACCCTTATACGCCCATGTAGAAGAGCTTGCCTCCCAGTTCAAAGATGTCACCTTCCATTACCTTTCACACTTGAAGAACAGTTTAGCCGATGTCCTAACAACCGTGGACTCCATGGTCAATGTTAGTGCAAATTAATTACAATTAAATAGATCCAAAAAGCAAATACAGAAGGAAAGTAAAGAGATGCCAATCACAAAATGCAAGATATATGTGGTTTAAAAAATGGCCTACGTCCACAGAGAGGTCATTGTTTTTCTATTGAGTTATTTTAAGTATCGATTTTTCATCCCCTTTTCCCTAAGGTGATGGTTACATTTATAGTATTATAAAGTGGTTAAGTTGTACAAGTAGATACCCCATATTGTTATTGGCTCCTTTGGTATCCCTGAATATCTCCTCCGAAATTATTGATAATCGTTTGAGCTTATCGAGGTTGACGTGATAAATGTTCATATTTATCCACGTGATAAAAGTACTTGTTAATTTTCTTAAGTAGTTGGGCTGGACATGTTCACATTTTGTCGATCCTGGTCGACCATCTCTCAATTGGTCCTAGTTAATTACTTAGGTCCTCACAATTGCCCCTAAAATCTCTAGACTGAGATCTGTTTGGGGTAGTAGATTTTATTCACTATTTGGGTTCAAACAATATGAAACTTATTGGTGAATTTGAACTGACATGGCAGTCTCATAATTATTCTTAGGTCCCAAGGCTACGCTCATCCGAGTAGTAGGTGAAGTGACAAAATCCATCTTGTGAGCCATGTCCTATGATTATGCACAGGGACTCAAACAGAGAGGGTATACTCCAAACTGTCACTTTGCCTTTGACATTCTGCTTATCAAAATCTTTATAGCTTCTTTCACATTCTTCCATCTTTATAAGTCTTCATCTTCACTCTGTTCTCTCACAGTTTTCTTCTTCTTTATAGTGTTTGTCTTTAGTAGTGATAGTTTTATTCCTCCCAATTATGTCAACCATTCACAGAAAGAGCACATAAGAGATTAGAAAAACTTATTCCATTCAATCCTGGGTAGACATAGACTATTCCCCCATGCCAAAAGATGTCAACGACGTCAAAGGGGTACACTAGATTCACACCTTGGTTTTGGTTCAATGGGGGGTTAACATTTTCCCCCAAATTCTTTATTTTTAGAGTATTTTGAGTTCTTTGGCGTGGTCCATTCTCAGTGTACCCTTAATAATTGGTTAATAGTCAATCGTAGAAATGAGCTCTATAGGACAAACTTGGGATCCCAGAGATCAGGTGTTGCTATACCTGATTTACCACTTCTGAGGGCCTCTTCTATTTGAAGGTGAGGAAGGATGAAAGGATGTTGGTCGTAAGCATCCTTGGTTCTAATAAGGGATATTGGGATTAGAAAATCATTGCTAGTAATTGTCAACATCCACCGATCCCTGAGGGTGAAGAATACACATGGTTTATTTGTAGTGACTAAGAGTGATCACATAGGTTAGCACCTGATTTTCCAATTTTCTCATTATTTATTATTTATTCTAATTCTGTTGATTTTTCTTTTCTATTGCCTTATGAAGAAGTCATAAAAAAGAAAAGAATCCTCCCTTAAAGACATTAGAGTTGAGAATCTTTTGAAAGCTTGAAGGGTCATAGATAGTCTGCCCGACGGTGAACATCCCCGATCAGCGACCCTTTTGCTTGAATATAGTAACATCACTAGCAGCTTTATTTCTCACCGGATAGACGATAATTCTGACCTTCTCTTCCTAATGAGGAAGCTTCTTATTCTTTTGAACCGTTAGATATAGGGATAATTCATCTAGAGAAGGAGGAGAGTCCAATGGCTCCTACTAGAAAGAGAGTCTTTTTGGTTTCTGATGATGATGATGTCCTCAATTATATTAGGGCTAAATCCCAAAAGAAGGTAGAGGGTGAATCCTTTAAGTCTGATGACCTAATCTTGGTTTCCAAGAAGAAGTAATAGGAGAAGAGGAAAAAGGAAGAGGATAAAAAATTAGTAATAGAGTAAGAAATCCCTTACAACCCCTTCGAAGAAGAACAATGTTCCCCTTCTCTCCCTAACACCTTTGAGGTCCAATTTATGGCCCATGGTCTGACCCTTGACCCTAGTTTGCCGAGGGGGAAGTTCTACGGGTTATCGTGAGCGACTGAAGATACTAGGACCTGACTAGTTTTCTCTCTGAGCATCCCAAACTTTGTCCCTAGTAAGGGTCTTCTTTTTATTTATCGTATCAGGTCTGCTTGACTACTATTTATTAAATCTTCTAACACTTGATCCTTTCCTCATTTTATAGTTTGTGGAAGAGTTTACCAGTCTTTTGGATAGTTACATCGACCAGCCTAAAAAATATGATGAACTGACTAAAACCCTTCGAAAATTAAAAGAGTCCATACTCCAGGATAAGGAGGACCATGAGAAGGAAAAGAATACTATTGTCGTAGCAATGGCCTCATTGAAATATGAGAACAACCTAATGAAGGTGGATAATTCTTGATTAATCAAGAAATGGGAGAATATCCATGCCCTCAAGGATGATAGCTTTGAGTAAGGCTAGAATGAGGCATACATCAACGACAGAATCCAAATTGCCTATGTTTAGAAGGCAATCTTCAAGAAAGGATGGGACAAAGACTTGATGGAAACCAGAGTCCTTTTGAGTCTGAGTTGTATAGGAGGCATGATACAATCCCCCTTTACTATTGAGTAGGATCCTTCTTCCACCCACCATGTCGAGAAGATGAACGAGGTAGCACCCTAGGAGAAGGAGGCGATGACTAAGGGGAAAGAGCCTTAGACAGAATAGCAGGTGAAAACGCGAATCCTATAATTCTACGATTTTTTCTTTTGCTACTCATGCATTGTACTCATTTCTTTCCTTAATTTCTGATGGCTTTTCTTACTCCCTATATTGTTTAATGAAAATAGTATTTTTATTTAAATGTGCCAATTTACGTCTTTTCTGATAAACTGTTGCATGTTCTCCTTTGTTATTGTAAACTGTTGCCAAGGAAATTCCATTTTATAGTAACCTAGAGAATATTCTTGGGTAAGATACCGTGTGCAATCTCCTCAAGCATTTTTTAATTCCTTTAAGTCTTTACAAAAGAGGAATAAGATTTATAAAAATAAATCAAGTCCAGTCGCCAAGCTAAAGGATGACCTCATGGACTTGGAAGATGTGAGTTCTTCCATACAAAAGAATATTAATGACTTAAAGGCATAGTTGTCAGAATCAAAGGATGTGAGTGAGGTTGATGCTATATTCCAGTCAGAGAACAATGATGTGAAGAAGAAGATCTCTGAGGCCGAAGAGAAAGACCGAAGAGCAATTCCATAGTGGTAGGTCAGGGTCATGATAACAAAAGCTTCGCTATTTCTTCAAGATGGGTCCCCGTGCATCTTGGTTGGCAAGAAATGATGAGGGTTGTTAAGATTCCTTAGAGAGGTTGCATAAGGCTCAAAACATTGCCTACAGGCATGGCTGGTTGAACGCCCTCAAAGTTATTAAGGAACCATAGGATTCTCTGCTCTGGTATATGTACCAAGTTAATTATCTAGCATATATCTGACTTCCTTTTAGGAACGATGAGACCATGATTCTTTTAGATGCCATTCCTATTTAACTCATTAAGATCTACATGTAAGGGCATGATAGTGATAACGAATACAGGCCTAACCCTGGTGATGGTTGGAGGAAGAAAATAGAATAATTTTTGGCTCGTTGACCATTAATTATTGTATATTTTTATAATTATTGTGTAATAGGGACTTTTCTAATCGGGATCTGCCGAATGAATCGAGTTAATTCCAATTCTTATGCATTTTTTCAGTTCATTATGCCTTGCATGTATCGTTCTGTCTTTCTTACCATTTAGGTCATGTCATCACGCTTCCTTGGGCCTAGAAGAGACAATGGAAAAAATGCACTTGGGTTGTGGGAAATCTGCCCGTTCTGGATTTTAGTCGACCAATACAAGTTAGCTTATTGCCTGGGGATATCCCGCAGGGATTTTATCTTTGGTTTATTGCCTAGGTATATCCCGTAGGCAAGTTGTGAGGTCATTTGTGTTGGTTATGATAAGGACCTGGGGGCTTTTGCTTTAATTGTATTTAGCTAGATTATCGTAGTAATCAAGTTAAAGCCTGATCAATACTCTTTTGTAGACTAAGAGATAATTATTAGCCTGCTAATTAGGAAATAATGTAAAGTAATCAAATAACTGAATATCTTTGAAATATGGAAAGAAGGGCCTTTATTCATGGCAGAAATCATAACTTGCGAGCGATATAAGTTTTGAATGAAAATTCACATAAACTAAGTGTTGAAAAGTAAAAATAAGACTAAAATTATAACTTCTTGAGGTTGGCCTCATTCCATTCTTTGGTTATCTTTGTGCCCTACTTTGTTTATAAGTGATAGGATCCCTGTAGATTGTCCCTGATCACTTTGAATAGGTCTCCCAAGTTAGGCCCCAACTTTCTATCGGACAACCTTATAGCTCTATCGAGGACTTGCTTGAGGGCATAATATCCTACTTAGAACTTCCTCAGAATAAACCCCCTTATTATACTACCTTTCTAACTGATGTTGGTATGAGGCGAGTTTGATAAAGGCTTGCTCTCTTTGTTCATTGGCCAGGTCAAATTCAGCATGAATGGCATCATCATGTAGTCCTTGGTTGGCTAACCTTGTTCGCATGGTTGGGAGGTCAACTATAAGTGGTATGGAGGCTTCCATTCCATATGTGAGGGTGAAGGGTGTCTCTCTAGTTGGTTTTCTGGACGTGGTATGATATACCTAAAGAACACAGGGGAACTCATCCACCCATATGCCTTTTCCTCTTTTCATCCCTTTCTTAAGGTCATTGAGCATCATTTTATTGGAGGCCTCTGCTTGACCATTGCCCTGGGGATATGCCACTGAATTGATGTGGTGTTTAAATTTATGCTCATCGCAGAAATCCTGAAAAGTTCCACTCTTAAACTGTGCACCCTTATTAGTTATAATGGTCCTTGGTACCCCAAAGCACGTTATGATGTTTCTCCACATGAACCTTATCATATCAGAATCTCTAATATTAGTGAGTGGTTATGCATCTTCCCACTTGGTGAAATAGTCTGGGCAACCAGTAACTAGTTTTGATTATTTGGTTCGGTAGTTACTGATCCCACGATGTCCAAACCCCATTATGAAAATGGCCATGGGTTGGTCAATCGCTTCAGGTCACTGGACAGTTAAAGGACCAGAGGGAGACGTTTTGGCACTTTTTGCACTTCCAAATATAAACTCTTACATATTTCTACATGTCCGAATACTAGTAGACTTATTTAATTTCACAGAATGACAGGGATCTTCTTCCTGCATGTCTTCCACATATTCCATCATGAAGTTCCGAGAGAACTTTCTCGACGTCATTTGGGTGTACACACTGAAGGTATGGCCCTATAAAGGATCTCCTTTATGCCTCTCCCTCATTATCCAAGTATAAACGTGGAGCTTTCACCCTGACCTAATGGGTTAATTTCTTATCGACCGGTAATGTTTCATTTTGTAAGTACGTTATGATGTTGTCCATCTAACTGGGGCCTTTATTGATGGAGAGGACATTCTCGGGATCTACTGTCTTCTCAATACCAGGAATGGTGAGTAATTCTACTTCAATTGGTCTCCTGAGATCTAAGTCCACTAATGAGATCAGTTCTACTAGAGTGTCATCATGACTATTGTAACCCCGAGGAACTATTGAACATGGACTTCCTCAAATTTCATAATTATCTCACGCACATCTATAAAGTAGGCTTCCATCCTGTTATCTTTAGCATTGAAATCTCCACTAATTCCATTGGACACCAATTTGGAGTCACAATAGACATTTGGTCTTTTTACCCCGAGAAAACATGCCTTACGAAGTCTAGCGATGAGCGCCTCATATTTAGCCTTATTATTGGAGGCATTGATATGCTCATTATAGTCACTCTGGACACAAAAAATTAATAACAGGTCGCTACCTAGGAACATACAGGTTGAGGGCACATACACTTATCAGGCCTTGTACCAAAACACGCATGGTCAGATCCAGCCATTACTGCCTGGGCTCACAAAGGCCGCGGCCCCTCTCTAGACCTTAGCCACTGCCTGGGTTCAAACAAGCTGTGGCCCCTACTCTCGTATCAGCCTCTTGACAGATGTCTAGCTTCTATAAGGATTTTATATTCATACAACTAATCCACATCTTACGTGCTTCAGGAACGTGACACCACCTTTATAACTTCTGTAAATAGGATTGCTCACCTCACTATTGGGGGAGAAAAATACTTGTTAAAGTCCTGTCAAAATTTCATCATAATCTCTCTAGAGATCACCACACTTAGGGGCTCACCCCTACAATAACCAGGTTGGTCAACCCTCACAGGCCACATCCGGGTTTCCTGCTTAGCTAATCGCATGTACTCTCTTACCCTCTCTATCTTGTATGCCTTAAGTGGCACCACAACTTTGTAACTTACAACGCACATAATGAGAGTAGAGCACCAAAGTGGACTTAGGCTCAGTTTTATATCCGAACCACTTTATATTTTGTGTCTTTTCCCTTATTTCTTGCATTACTTCTACATTACACTTGATATGTTCATCGAGATGGGTTTATGTCCCATTTCCCGTATCATCATTTTTGGTGTCGTCTGTGAGAATCGATATATTATATCTACATTTACTTTTTTCAGTTTAGGGTTCCTAACACCTTATTTCATCCATAAAGGATCCCGGGCCACCATCTCATGAGTGAGATCTGAGCTGCGGGAATCGTAATTTTGCACATGGAGCCTTGTGCTGGGATTTTTTATTTTCTGGATTTATTCATTGGTCCTCTTTTTCATGACCCCTGAACTATTTTTCATACCCCGATGACGTTACCTTACCAAAACAGTGTTGAAAATCACAGAAGACAACAGCCTCGTGAAGGTGGGTAACTAGGTGTAAGAGGGTAGTTTAGTTTAGATGGAGGCATAACCCCTTTTGATAATATTAATGATAAGTTAACTAATCACGCCATTGATTAACTACAAGACACGTAAACACAACTTAGTGAAGATAAACTCAGTTTGAACTCACAAACCTCTCGTGTATAACACATAAGATAATAATGAATTCAGAAGTAACTCAAGTAGAGGGAGAGAGAAGTAAGCGTCCTAGATACACCTTGGCACGCAGCCAAACACTCCAACCATCCTCAGAGATCTCTATCAAGTATTAAAGCTTAATCATAAATGACAATGGTGGATGAGTAAACTCTCTGGTTTGTAATAAATCTCTCTCTGATGTATATTCTCTCTCGTAATAACTTCTGGACTCTCAAAAAGAACCTCCCTTCCTCAGAGGTGGTTGGGGATCTTAAATAGCCCCCACACCACTCCTGAGGTAACGCATTCATTAATAACTATGAAAGGTATCCCTCATACTTTATGTCATAAACATTAAATGCCTGATGCCCTAGTTAGCTCCACGTCATAAATATTAAATGCCAAGACATGCCTTTTGCTTAACCACTGTGTGTCAGGGGGTTGTCGTCATAGAGGTGGCTCACCAACTGTCTGACAGTCCCAAATACCACGGTGGTTTACTCAAGTGCAGATTTGGCATTGCCTAGATGGCTAGTGACATCACCTACAGTAGATGTGACATTAAGTAGAGGGTTGTTTGGTTCACAACTCAACACCCGATGGAACTCAAGGTTGCTCCGCCCGAGGTTCCACGGTCTGGGTCTTTTAGTGTTTCACCAGGTGTATCTAAGATGGTCAGGATAAGCCCCAATGGTGCCTCACTTCTCAATCTTCAAAAACAAGTCCCTCTAGAGTTCCCACGGCGAGGTCATTCGATAGAGCATGAAAGCTCTCCCAGGCCTTGCCAAGCCACGTCTCTCGCGAGTACCGTTCAACCTCACACTAAAAATCATTATGATCATTACAACTCATGGTCGATATAAATAAGGAGGTACAACAAGGCTAAGTAAAAAAATATAACTAAAGGATCAGCTCTCTTGTCCAACTTCTTCGTTTGAGATCCCTCTGGGCTGCCACGCTAACCTACCTCACTTAAGTTGCATCACTGCCTTACTAAGCTGCATCACTTTGAGTTCCAATGCTTCCTTACCAATCTGCATCGTATTGAGCTGTCTCATTGAGCTCCATCGCTTTGAGATACAATGCTGCCTTAATCCCAAACACTATTGTTAGTGGGGGTATTATCCTTAATCTCTAGATTACCTTCAAGCCCCTCTACATTTGCCCCTTCGTGTAGAGATTCGTTGTGGAAATAAAAAAATGTTTGCACGAAAACTTCTCAATCCGATGAACCTTCTTTGTGTGAAAAAAATAATTTTAGCATCTTTTCCTTCATTACAACCACTGCGGTTAACGCCTTCAGGGAAAAGTAAACTTCTCCCCGATGTACTTCGGTCGAAGCGTGGTGATTTATTGGTGCTTTGGCGAAGGAACATCGCATTTTTTCCCTGTTACTAAGCTTCAACCGTCCGGGATTGACTATTTGAAATTCTCCCGATAGACCTGCTGACTTTCCCAAACACCCATTTTAACTCTAGAGAAGTGAAATTCTCCCGTTTGTGCTGTTGTGGAGTGATTTTTTCATTAGGACTGCCCCTATTATTGAGACTTATGAAATTCTCCCTTGTAAACTTCTTTTTAGGAAATTCTCCCTATTTGAAGGTACTACTTCGTTTGGACTCTGCTACGCCGTCGTTTCGTCATGTTTAAAAAAGCAGAAAAATTCTCCCCGATGTAGCTGAGTCATACTTAAACAACGTTTGGACTTGTGGCGATGGAACATCATAGATTTTTTGAATCGTTATGACAGCTGCTTCGTTGGGAGTCATTGGATATGTCTGACAAAAGTTCTGGTGCCAAACCTCAAACTGGCATAGTAAGAAAACCCCTTTCCTTTCCCTATGAGTCACTTCATTAATAATGTAATGCTGTATTTTTAACTGCTAGGACGCTCCCCAAAATCCCACGTGTCCACTTGAAATAATTACATGCGGCTCCACACGCGTGTTCGTGGGAAACTCAAAAGACAGGTTAAAAGAATTCAAACATCTATTTTTCGAAACTCTTCTCCTTTCTTCGTCTTCTTCAAACTCCCGTCTACTTTAGAGAGATAAAATATGTCAGAACTCCATTGTTGCCAAGCTTTTCTCCTCATTCCTTTCCTCTGCAATCATCCTCGCTTTCTATCCACTCCATTGTTACTTCTTTGGTGCCTTTTCTAAGCTTTTCTTGTACTTCATTGTCATCTTCAATGGCCTCCTCAAGTAATCCTACTATGTCTACCACTAATACTCCACCTGCCACCCCTGCTACCACCACCTCTACTACCATCTCTTTGACTGTCACCCCCCAGGAACAGCTGCGTTTCTACCGCCGGTCCCTTATATTTGGCAAGGGTGATGATTTTTCTAGTTTTTGCAAAACTTGCATTTTTAACGTCGAGTGTGATGCCATGGTACTTGGTGATGAAGACGAAGGTGCTGCTGACTGGGGCTTTCTCCCCCAGAAGGGACTCTTCGATTTCTTCTTGAGCGAGGGGATTTCTCGTGGTCCTATATTGACTTTGAAGGGCCAGGAGGCTCTCCTGCTCACTTTGCTGCCTGGAACTCCCACATGCAGAGTTCCCACATTGATACCCTCACTAAAATTGGGCTTCATCGAGCCAAGTGGTTTGTTGAGTTTACTCTGTCTAAGAATAATGTTGCTATGCCCGTACTGGTGTCTTGTTGGAACATTACTACTCACACTTTCATTACTGCATGGGGTGAGTTTACAATAACATTGGAAGACATTTGTGAGCTTCTGGACCTTGAGGCAAAAGTCCATGAGCCTTATTCTGATGAAGCATTGGATGCTCAAGAAGCAGTTGACCATTCTGAGCTGGATCAAATATGCCAAAGGTGCATCGGTTCTTCAAATGAAGACACCTTCACCCCTCTTATCAACTATTTCTTTAAGGATCCTTCTGAGGGTAGCTCTTCTGAGGCTTCCCGAGTCAAGGTACATCATTAGAACTACCTGCTTACATCCTTGTCATTCTCTCTAGCTTCCTTTTAATGGGGAAACCTAATGACCAGCCCCGAAGGGACCTCATCAACATATCCCTTCGTTTGACCCGGGGTATCAAGCTTCCCCTGGCTGCAATTTCCCTGGGATCAATCTACACATGGATTTATAGAACCCATCTTAACATGGAATGGTCTATTGGCCATTATAACCTGGCCAACTTTGTCAACTGTGTACTTCTGATGGGCTTCCTTTATGTTCGTTTCCCCGATATAGCAGCTAAAATCAACCGTCCTCCTTTGGGGGAAGCGATTCTGCCTCCACGTTCTTATGTTATTCACAAGAGGTAAAGTTGAAAAGAGTCGACCTCTTCTATTGACAAACAGGATAGTCTTGTTATGCGGCCTTATGGAAAGGAAGTTTTCCTCCACACTTTTGATTTCTTCAAGGATGAGCCAAGGGTGGTCCAACTAATGATTGTGGACCGTATATAATAAGACTCTTTACTTATCTTGGTCCTTCTGTTCTCTCCCAGCTACCTACCATCCTACACTGAGTGGGGGTACTCATGTAAACATTACAACCCCCATCAGTGTACCCGTCAATTTGGTTTTGACCAAAGGGCTCTTTTCCCCATCTTCCAGCTAAACCACCCTAAGGTCACGTTCAGCGAGGCTTGCTCTCTGTTCACTTATACTGCTATGTGGGGAGTGAGCTCCATAATGTCTTATAGAGTCGTCATCCCCAGTTTATTCAGGTAAGCTGATGTGACGTCTTTATTTGCCACCAAGTATTGGCCTAAGTAACTGCCCAAATCTTTGAATTTATTAAGGGGACTCATGTATATTCCCCAGTGCTTTCATTTTATTCACAGGAACTAGGTTTAAAAGTCAATTCCATTATGGGAATAGAGTTCCCTCTAAGAAAAATACCCAAGGATCCTCCCACTGAGCTTCCTCCACATTGCTCCCTGATTCCTGTTGCTACCCCAAAGTCCAAAAAAGCCCCGACACCCAAATAGCCTGCTCCTTTTGGAGGTATTTCTAGTGAAGGGGTTCTAACCTAAGAAGCTTCTGCCAAAGGACCTTCCCAACCCTCAGTCAAAAAAATTAGGAGGTCCAAGTCCGGGACTTCCTTAAAGACTAAGTCCCAAGCTCAGCCTCAAACTCCTTTCAAAGCGTTCCCCATCACCTTTGTTCCTCCTCCCATGCCTGCAGAAGTGAGTGAAGAGTTGAGAAGGAAAATTCAGGCTGAGGTGGCGCGAATAAATGCTGAGTTTTGATGACACGCTCACGTCGTTCCTCCTGCTAATGCCTTCCCTACTATTTTAGTTGATCCAACGGAACCATGGTCAAAGAGGAGGAAGAAATCAAGGGTTCCTCAAAGTGCTAGTACTGCGGATGCGAGGAAAAATACTCTGGGTACTAAGTCCTAAAAGAAATGAGCTCCATATGTACATCCCGTCCCAGCTCCCTCTACTGTTGCCTCCTCTCCCTTTTCACTAATGGTTATATCCTCCCATTCTACCTCTGGATTCGAGATATGCAAGTGTGTTGCTGTTATTACTCCCATTTTTCTAAAACGAGCTACATATGTCTAACTCTTAACAACTTTGGAGCAGGGGTTGAAGAAGAAAGGCCCACCCCCCCGTGATTCCTTTCGTAGGGGGACGTTTTGGTTCCTCTCAGACTGATGTAACTCCTCCTCGTTACCCCATGATCAGGCTTACTTACTCTCACCTTTTGGCCTCACAATGTGCGAAGGATACTGTGGTGGGGGATGATTCCATTGAGTCTGTGGGAATCTCTTCTCAACCAGAGAAAACTCCTCCAGCTTCTTCTGAATTAACACCTCAGCCCGAGGTTCTTCTTCTTATCGTTCCCACTGCATAAAGTTCCCCAAAGGTAACAAATTCTCAATCACTATTAGGTATGACGTCTTTTCTCTCTTCCACCCCTTTATGGTTTAGGTCAAAACAGCATCTTTATTGGCTAACATCCTTCTTCTCGCTGTGTTGATGAGATCCATAACTACAGTTCCCCTCTTCAGTACCATAACTGAGGTAAGTAAAACTTAGAGATATTTCTTCTTTCTTCTGTACCTATCCCCCATTTATAACACTTAGCTTCATTTTTACAGTTTTCTCCAGATCTTGTCCCACCAACTTCTCTTGGTGGTCTACCTATTCCCAAGGTCAGCATTGACTTTTCTTCCTAGCGTGGTGGTTCTTCTGCATCCACTACTATTGGAGAATCCCTTAGAGGTCAAACACCTTCTCCAAGTGAGACTACTCCCATGTTGGTCTTAGTACCTTTTATTGGCGTAAGAGCTTCAACGTACGATGAGCTTCCCACCGTTAGGGGTTCTATGGGGGCTTCTGTTATGCCTCCAGCTATTGCTGAGGTATTTCTCTACTTTCTCTTCCTTTCTCGTTGTTTGTCCTTTACTTGGCAGTGTACAATCTAGAAGGATCTCTTTTTCAAACATTCAAACTCCACCGGTAACGGTGACTTAACAATGAAAACCACTTGTTAAGATTTTTTTGTAAAATCCACCTCTAACGGTGACACCCATAACGGTGACTTGATAATGACAACCACTTGTTAAGATTTTCGTCAAAATTCCACCAATAATGGTGACTTAACAATGATAAACACTTGTTAAGATTTTTTTTGCAACATCCACCTCTAACGGTGACACCTATAACGGTGACTTAACAATGGCAACCACTTGTTAAGATTTTTGTCAAACTCCACCAATAACAGTGACTTAACAATGATCAACACTTGTAAAGATTTTTGTCAAAATTCCACCAATAACGGTGACTTAACAATGATAAACGCTTGTTAAGATTTTCATCAAAACTCCACCAATAACGGTGACTTAACAATTATAAACACTTGTTAAGATTTTTTTCGCAACATCCACCTCTAACGGTGACACCCGTAACAATGACTTAACAATGACAACCACTTATTAAGATTTTCATCAAACTCCACCAATAACAGTGACTTAACAATGATAAACACTTGTTAAGATTTTCATCAAAACTCCACCAATAATGGTGACTTAACAATGATAAACACTTGTTAAGATTTTCATCAAAACTACACCAATAACGGTGACTTAATAATGATAAACACTTGTTAAGATTATTTTCGCAAAATCCACCTCTAATGGTGCACCCGTAACGGTGACTTAAAAATGACAACCACTTGTTAATATTTTCATCAAACTCCACCAACAACGGTGACTTAACAATGATAAACACTTGTTAAGATTTTTCTGTACTCATTACCTGTTTTAACCTTTCTCGGGTTGCTAGCGAGTCTCTTCAAGATGGAGAGAGGTCTCCCCCAGTCCCTTCGCCTACTGCTTCACCCCATCGGGAACCAACTATTACAGAAGATTCTAGTCCTAACGACCAGGGTTCCACGATGGGTACTGGGGTTGATAGCGAGTTTGGTTGTGAGCTTCCTCTACCTTCCTTAACTCCCCAAGAGTTTTGCCTCATGGTCCTTCAACGTTCTCCTCAGATGTCTGCCAGCCACCATTTAGTTATCAAACAAATTTCCATCCATCAGCCTGAGACTTACGTTGTTGACTGTCTTCGTTTGAACATTCTAGTGATGAGCCTTAAACTTCAAGGAATGTCCATGGTTTTCGTGGATTTGGATAGCACCCCAACCTCCAATGTTACTAGGCCCCTGTTCAATCAATTCTCGGGCTATTTAAAGGAGTTGGGTAGATATGGCTTCCAATTCAAATGGATGATTAGACATTTAAAAACTCTACAGATCCAATAGTTCGAAGGCCAGAGGGAGCTGTTGTTGCAGCATCGAGAGGACCAATGAACTGAGGGAGGTAGAATGTTCGAGATAGCATCCCTACTAGAGGTTGTTGATAAGAAGATAGAGGACCTCTAATAAACTCTTCGTTTAGCAAAGATAGAACGAGAGGAGCTCCTTATCGAGCGAGCACAAGTTCAAACAAGGTTGGATGTTTCTATTAATACCAAACGGTCATGCCTAGAAGCTTCTTCGGGGTTGCCTAGAGATTTTTTTACTGCTCCAGACCTGTGGTTCCTCTTGGGTCGGTGAAAATAATTTTTTCATTTGCGTAGGTTTTTCTTTATGCAATTCTTGTGCAATAGCTCCTAATTTTTTAATGTCCCAACGTTTATGAATGAGAAGAAAAAGTGTTGTATATTTTTCTATGCCCTCTCATTGTGCTGTGACTGCTTTACATATGTTACAAAACTCTACCCTTTTTTCATCTTCTTTCAGATTGCAATAAAAGACATCTTTTTTAGGAACAATGGTTTGTATATTCATAAGAAAACCAATAGATACAATGGTTATCCCCATTCGATTACTCATACATGATAGGACTTTAACCATTTATTATTAATTTTAAATGTTTTATCTTCTTCCATCTTAGAAATTATGCAATAACCTAAATCATGAGCCTCCTTTACAATGAAAGGTCCCTCCCAATTTGCTGTAAAGTTAGGCAGAGGAAGCCCCCTGATGTGCCTTACGGCTTCCCTTAAAATAAGGTCTCCCTCCATGAACATCCTTGGTCTCACCAAGTTGTCATACTCTCTTGAAAGCTCTTTCATGTACATTTGGAAGTGTTGCATCGCATTGTCTCTGTGCTCGTCTAACGCTTCTAATTTCACATGTCTGTTCTGAGGGAGCATACTACTTCGCAAGGAATATCGGGATGAGGGAACTTTCAACTCCATTAGAAGGATTGCTTCAGCCCCATAAATGAGGGAGAACGGGGTGTACCCCGTAGGCTTCCTCTTTGTCGTGAGATAGGCCCATAACACCGCTAGGATATTTTCATCCATGATCCTGGAAAATCCTCCATTATTTTTGCCAGAATGTTGGCCAACGTCTTGTTGGTTGCCTTAGCTTGTCCGTTCCCCTTTGGGTATGCCATCGTCGAGGTATGATGAATGATAGAGTATTTGTCCGTCAGCGTTGTTACTTTTGAGTTAATGAATGGAGTTCCGTTATCAAAGAGAATAATTTTTTGAATATCAAAACGACAAATGATATAATCCCTAAGTATCACTTCAGCCCACTTTGTAAAGCACTACGTTTCCACTAGTATCCAAATCTTCCCTCTTGAAGAAAGGTGTATTGCCCCTACCAAATCAAACACCTAAGTGTGGAAAGAGTATGGAGTTGCTAGGGAATAGAGGTCCACCGATGGGGTATAGATCATATTTCCATGCAAATGGAAAGCTTTACACTTTCTAATAAACAATGCAGAGTCTTTCTCTATCAATGGACAATAATAACCCAGCTTTATAAACTGATTATACAACTTTACCCCTCCTATGTGAACTGGGTCATGAGCTTGTTTTAGTACCTCGGTTGCCTCTTCCTTCGTGATACAACGCAATGGACTATTGAAATACCCTCTTCGATATAGCTATCCCCTTGAACATAGAACCTTGGGGCCCTTCTCTTGAGTCCCATCGCGTTAATCTTTTCTGTTGGGACAACTCCATCGTTTATGAAATCAATATAGGGATGCCTCCAATCCGATTGAGCTTCAATGAAATGACACTCAGCTGCCTCAAAAAAAGTTGACACTTTTCACACTTTCAATGTAGCTCTTCTGCATCTTGCTTCATCTTGGGCCAAAAGTATCCATCTCTCTGAATTCTTCTGTAAATAGGGATTTTAGTTATTTCGTAGTGCTCTTCGTGTGTCTTCTTTAACCTTCATTCTACTTCTTCTGGATCGATGCATCTTGACAACCATCATACTGTGTTCTTATAGTAGAGTTTTTCCCGATTTTTAAATATTGGGCCACCTCCCTCAGCTCCATCTTTCTTTGTCCAGACTCTAGTTGCTTCCTAATCACTCCCCTCCAGTCATAATCATCTTCCATCGGTAGGATTAACTGTACCATAAAGGGAGCTATTCTCCGTTGGATCACCACCATAGTTGAATCTTCCTTCATAATCATCTTCTAGGCAATAGTGGCATAGGCATCTGGATGGCGATTTATCATTCTGGGATGCCTCCTGACCTTGTCCGATGGAAATGGTTGATAAGCCTTTGAATGGTCATTCTATAAGGGGCCAAACTGAGGTGCTTAAGCTCATATTCCACATTCACTTGCTGGATCACCAAGTTCGAATCACCCTTGATGCAGAGTGAACAAATTCCCCTTCAAAGGGCCTCCAGCAACCCTAGTACCAATGCTTCATACTCTGCTTCATTGTTGGAGCAAGGGAAAACTAGCTTGTAGGAGAGATAAATTTCTTTAGCTCCTTTTGAAAGAATAACCCCTTCTCCTCCTTTCTTTTCTATCGAAGATCCATCGAACTGCATTGTCCATTATTTTCTTGCTCACATCTAAGTGGTTGGCCTGTAAATCATCCCCTAGAATGCTTTCTATAGGTGACTCAAATGTCCCAGAGGGGAAGATTGCCAAGAGGCCTGCGTATGCTTGGCTCTTGATTGCGTGAGGGACCACGCACTTTAAATCATACTCTGAGAGGATGAGGAACCACCTAGATGCCCTACCAATCAATACAGTTCTTGCCAATAAAAACTTAATGAGATCACATTTTGTTACAATATGAATTATAAAAGACATCATATAATGTCTAAGTTTTTGTGCTACAAAGACTAGGGCTAAACAATGACTTTCCAAACTACTATACCTGACCTCTGGCCCATGTATGATTCTACTCAGATAGTAGACTGTTCGTTCTTTCCCATCAACTTATTGAGCCAGAAAATCTCCAATGGAACTCGTGGTGTATGTGAGGTATAGCTATAATGATATTCCTGCTTTTGGAGGAATCATGGTTTGTGGTGAAATGAGCAACTTCTTCAGCCTGGTAAGAGACTCCTGGTGAGCTACCTCCCATTTGAATTTCGTGTTCTTTCATAGCAGTTGCATCAAAGGGTGTGTTATCTCATCTAACCCCAGGACAAATCGCCCAAGGTTGGAAACCTTACCGAGGAAACTCTTCAGTTCCTTCGTCGTTCTTGGACTTGGCATCTCTAATATTTCTCATTGCTTGTCTTGGTCCATCTTCACTCCTTGCTAATCCACCACAAAACCTAAGAATTTCCCACTAGTAACCCCGAAGATGCATTTCAGCGAATTCATCTTCAGCTTATACTTCCTGCACCTAACGAATATCTTTTTGAGATCATCTAGATGAGACTCCTCCTTCTTCGACTTGATGACGAAATCATCCACATAAAACTCCATGAACTTGTGGAAGAAATCATGGGAAATGTCCATATGCGTTCTTTGGTACGTTTCCTATGTATTCTTTAGTCCAAACCGCATTACTTTATACATGAAGTTGCCCAATGGAGTTTTGAATGCTATCTTCTCTGCATTTGTGGGATCCATCTTTATTTGGTTATACCCCACATACCCATCTATGAAGTTGTACATCTCATGCCTAGTCATTTCATCTATCAAGATATTAATGGAAGGTAGAGGAAACTCATCTTTTGGGCAAGCCCTATTTAAGTCTCTGAAGTCCACACGGATCCTGATTTGATTTTTATCTTTCTTTCCTACTCGAATGATGCTAGATAGATAAATAGGCTATTTTATTGGTTTGATGAACCCTGTCGTCAATAGAAGTTGAACCTCCTCCTTAATTTTCAAGTATAACTCAGGCTTGTACGTTCTTGTTGCTTATTTGACTAAGATGGATGAAGGCATCACGTTCAACTTGTGACAACTTACTTCTTAATCTAGCCTTTCCATTTCGGTGTACTTCCATACAAATACATCCATAAATTCTCTAATTAACTCAATTAGGGCCTCTCATTTCTCTCCACCAAGATCCTTCGAGATGAAAATGGTCCTTGGGTCTTCCCCTTCCTTATCCAGGTTTAGCTAGTCCAATTCTTATACTTATGGCTTCGCTTGATCTGCCATGTAATATGGTTCTTTAACGACATCCTCCATAAACTTCTGTATGTTGGAGTTGTTTATCACCATGCATTGACCTTATTGATCCGCCAGAAAACATTCATATATCGGGTCATCCTCCTTATCCATCTATGCCATAGCTTCTTCAGCTTCCCGTTCATATCGTAATAACTGATATACCACCTTTCTTTCTTCAGTAACCATCTTCTTACACTGTCTGCTAGCAACTGCAACTACCCTCCTCTTCCTTTCCCTAGAAGCCTTGGAAACTCTTTCCTCTGAAAAATAACTCAACACGCTTTATCATTGGAATATTAGCTGCGTGGAAGGAGCTGATTGGCATGATGTTTATCGAGGTACCCCCATCCATGAGTGCCCTTACAAATATTACTCTGTTAATACTGGTTGTTACATATAACGGTCTATTGTGAGGAAACCTCACATCCCTGTGTACATCACTAATTTTGATTTTGGACAAAAACTTTCTCACCATCCTTGCCATTGATCCCCTCCATTTCAGCGAGGGGACTGCGTTCTTCCTCGCGATATCCAGAATCGCCCGAGTTATTTCCAATCTACTTTTTTTGGGCATCCCAACCTAGTTGAAGAACCAGATAAACTTTGGGGATCTTGCAACAACACAATACTCCAAGGTTGGATCAACCTCTTCACATTTAACATTATAGGCCTCCTCGACATCCCTAGCACTTACCTCATTGTAGGCTAATACCACTTTTTCCATCCCTCTGGTAGAACCTTCCAGCACATCCTCAAACCCTTCCTGCTCCCTCACCCATCTTCTTGCTCCTTCCTCTGCTTCCTCATCATAAGCCACCACCATATTAGCCCCATGTACTGGAAGTGGGTTTTTGTTGACATTATGTGGAGGGATTTGTAAGGTCACAGCTTTCACATGTTTTTCAATGATCTTTCTCAGCGTGAAGAAACTTCCAGTTGTTGGATCTTCCGATGGATCTAGCAATACTTGGGATCTGCCCTTGTTGCCTCATCTAGTTCCTCGGTGGGGATGCCTTTAGTTTCATACATTGTTCCACCCAATAACATTTTGTTAGAGCAACTCACATCTTCTTCGACCATGCAAGGCAGTGGAGGTGGGTCTTCTCAGTCTCATCTGAACTTCCTCTTATTTTCCATCTTCGCTTATTTGCCCTCGACTACTTCCTTGACATATCCCACCTTTGGGGGCTGGGATCTTCCTCTTACAGGTTGTATCGATTGTCTGAACATCATGGGCACCACCATAGGGTTCGGTCATACCACTAGTAAGATGTTCCTTGCCACTTTGAGGAGTGTCACAAAAGTCCCTTCGTACGTCTTATTGATAAGACGGCATATGTACTTAGGGAGTAGTCCTTCAGCACAATCGGTAACAGCTTGGATTCCTTGGCTTCTTCCCTCACATCGAGGGACTTTTCCCCAAACCTTAGGATGTATGCTACCACGTCTTCTCCTGGTTTTTGCTTCCCTCTTCCTAGTTGGGTCAGCATGAACTTGTCTTCCGCCAGAAAGAACTTCTGGACGAACATCACATGCATCTCCTCCCATGTGGATACACTCTTGGGAGACAAGTGGTAATACCATATGTAGGCTTTATCCGTTAAGGATTTAGAAAACTCCCTCAATCGAAGATTCTTATTATTGTAATGGGCCCCAAAGTGTTCAACGAAACGCTTGATGTGCTCCTTCGAATTCCCCCCTTTTCCCACATACTTCTCAAAGATAGGAGGAATATAGTCCTTCGGATAAGGCTCATCGTTATATTCCTGGGGGTATGGCATCCAAAAGTCATCATAAAGAGAAGTTACCTCACCGACAGATTGCGAGGAAGCGTGCATGAATTTCAACATCTCTTTTTGTATCTCCTTCCTCATCTCTTCTATAGTGGACATCGTTGAGGGAAGGTTAAATGAACTGCAGGTGGAATGATCATTGATGTTGGAGTGACCATCATCGGGACAGAGATGGGTGTCGCGACTGATGCCCCCATTATTGGGACGAAAATAGGTGTAGTGATGGGTGGAGCAGTGCCCGCTAGAACTGTGCTTGGTGGGACCGTTGGGACTACCCCGGTGTTACAAAAGAGTTAGCATCGAACCCTCCCAATACCATTGAGGCAACGATAGTCTGCAAGAACTCGTAGAACTTGCTCATAAGGAGTGCCACTTGTGCTTGTCCCAATCCTGCACTCGTGGAGTCCTGCGTTACACCTGGCACGCCCGTTGACGTTTAGACTGGTTGTATCTCCACTTGTAGGGGACCACCCCGAGGGAGCCCCTCTTTAGTTATTTTCAGGTCTATTGCCACCTGTTCTTCATTCCGTTAAATGTCATCAAAGTTTACCCTTCGATTAATGTTATCCTGTGCCATACTCCTTTCTTCGAAGAATGCCTCCCCAGTAGAGTCACCAAATGTAAGAGGGTATTTTAGATTAGAAGGAGGCGTTACCCCTTTTGAGTATAGTAATGATAAGTTAATTAATTACGCTGTTGATTAACTAAAAGACACACAAACACAACTTAGTGAAGATAAACTCAGTTTGAACTCACAAATCTCTCGTGTATAACTCAGAAGATAATAATGAACTCAAAAGTAACTCATTTAGAGGGAGACAGAAGTAAGAGTCCTAGATACACCTTGGCAGGCAGCCAAACACTCCAACCACCCTCATAGATCTCTATCAATTAATAAAGCTTCGTCATAAATGACAATGGTGGGTGAGTAAACTCTCTGGTTTATAATAAATATCTTTATGATGTATATTCTCTCTTGTAATAACTTCTTCGCAAAAAGAACCTCCCTTCCTCAGAGGTGGTTGGGGCTCTTAAATAGACCCCACACCACTCCTGAGGTAACTCAGTCATTAATAACTGTGAAAGGAATTCCTCATACTTTATGTCACAAACATTAAATGCCTGATGCCCTAGTTAGGTCCACGTCATAAATATTAATGCCAAGACATGGCTTTTGCTTAACCACTGTGTGTCAGGTGGCTGTCGTCATAGAGGCGGCTCACCAACTGTCTGACAGCCCCAAATACCACGGTGGTTTACTCAAGTGGAGATTTGGCATTGCCTAGATGGCTAGTGACATCGCCTACAATAGATGTGACATTAAGTAGAGGGTTGTTTGGTTCACAATTCAACGCCCGATGGAACTCAAGGATGCTTCGCTCAAGGTTCCACGATCAGGGTCTTTTGGTGTTTTATCAGGTGTATCTAAGATGGTCAGGACAAGCCCAATGGTGCCACACTTCTCAATCCTCCAAACCAAGTCCCTCTAAAGTTCCCACGATGAGGTCGTTCGATATAGTATGAAATCTCTCCCAGGCCCTGCCAAGCCTGGTCTCTCGCGAGTACCGTTCGACCACACACTAAAAATAATTATAATCGTTACAACTCATGGTCGATATAAATAAGGAGATACAACAAGGCTAAGTAAAACAATAGAACTAAAGGATCAACTCTCTCTACCAGGTTCTTCGTTGAAGATCCCTCTGGGCCGCCACGCTGACCTACCTCACTCAAGCTGCATCACTGCCTTACTAAGATGCATCACTTTGAGTTGCAACACTGCCTTACTAAGCTGCATCGTATTGATCTGTCTCACTGAGCTCTATCGCTTTGAGCTGCAACGCTGCCTTTATCCCAAACACTGCTATTAATGGGGGTATTATACGTAATCTCCAGATTACCTTCAAGCCCCCCTACACTAGGGAAGAGAATTGTTTGCTCATCTTTATTCTTTACACCCATAATCTACGGTTTACTACTAGATTTGTGTTATCTTTTGAACCGAAAGGTTGTTTTCCCTTGGTAGACCCCTAGTTGTCCTATATTGTACTTTTTCTTTAAGCCAAACTCAACTTCTGGATCCAATTGTTGGGATTACAACCTTCCCCACCTCAATCAGAGTGCGGCCTGGCAGTTTAATTGCCTGAATGCCACAGCCATCCTCTAACAGTTGGTCTATAAAACTTCTAAAGTTAACATGGGAAAAAGGACTTATAACGCAGTGTCCTCAAACTCATATATTAGGAAAGCCCCTCGTTAAAGCCACGATAATACTTGTATGTGTACCACAGGCTGCGGACGTGGCAATGTAATTTTTTAGATTATCAAAGACTGCATCCTTGTTACTATACTTGGTTCTCTCTCTAAATCTCTTGATTTCTAACCATTGTTTAGTTTATCCCAGAACATAAATATTTAAAGATTAACATTCATAAGCAATGGAAGGAAGCTTCGGATCAAGTTCACAACATAATGAAGAGATAGACCAGTTGCTGAGCTACGTCAACCATTTGTATGACAGTCAAGGCTCGCTCTAAAGCCAAGTCAACCTCCTGGTACAGATGGTTCTAATGCTAGAGTCTGGAGCCTTCACCTCCATGAAAAAAGCCGCAACATCAGATGCCATAAAGGATACGGCCATAGCCAAAACTCCAAAGAAGAGGAAGATGGAAGAGCCTAGGCCAGAGTGGTCTGATGGAGACTACACCCCGCTAACTACAAGTACAGAGGAAATCCTTGAAAACATCAGATAAGACAAGTTAATGAAATGAAATGGCCGCAGAAGCTGAAATACCCTCCCCACAAGAGAGATCGGGCCAAAGGGTGAAAATTTCATCAAGACCATGGCCATAGCACCAGCCACTACTTCGCATTGAAAAATGAAATTAAGAGTCTTATTAGGCAGGGGATGCTGCAACAGTTCCTCAAGGAGGCATAGGAGGTTGCAACCCTCAATTAATAGGCCACATGCTTAACCTCTACCTTAATTTCAATTTTTTGTTAAAATCTCTAAAGTGTAGCTTTCACACATGCTTTGTATTTCCCTTACAAACATCATATATATATATATATATATATATATATATATATATGTGTGTGTGTGTGTGTGTGTGTGTGTGTGTGTGTGTGAATGACGATTTTAATCATATATCAACTCTTGATCTCCTCGTTTATAACTTTATGAAAAATCAATGTCTTATCATATTTGAAAAGGAAACTTAATGACTAATTATCTCGGAATATTATTTATTCAGGGAGGAGGAGTTTATTGAGGAGAAAGGGTTACGGCCATAATCATCCTATAATATCCCTCACTTTGCAAAAGAATTCAAAGATTCGGATGCTTGAATTATCCTCAGGGGCTCATAATGCCCGTTCTTAGCTTTCTGGATGCTTTAATTCGCCTCAGGGATGCATAATGCCCGTTCTTTGCTTTCAGGATGATTCAACTAACCTCGGGGGCTCATAATGTCCTTTCTTTGCTTTCAAGATGCTTTAATTAGGCTTGAGGGATCAGGATTCCCTCACTTAGCTTTCAGGATGCGTCAATCAGCTTTGAGGGCCCTCAATACTCATTATTAGCCGTGGGTGGATTTATTAACAACCCAGTCTGTGGAGGCTTGAAAATACCCAGCTTGGGGAATCTCGATAATACCTAGTCTAGGGAGGCATAAAAATACCCATCTAGCTATGGGTAGATTATTGAAAACCCAGCCTGGGGAGGCTTGAAAATGCCCCAAGATAAAATAAAGAAGATTCAATCAATTGAAGAGGACCTAAGACCTAATTGTCTGCGACAAAGGAAGTAGTCCATCAGAGTCTATTACAACAATTCTACGGCAACACATCCAGTGTTAATAGAAACTCCCACAAGCAATGGATAAAAAATTACTACAAAATCAATATTGATGAAGAAAAAATTCAAGACTACAATAAGGGATAAAAAAAGGTTGCAGTAAATTGAAAAGGTGAGCCAAGGACTTAATGTTCTGCGACAAGGGAAGTTGTTCCCCATAATCCACCATCTCAACATCTCTGCAGTTGCATTTCCAATTCCGATTCAGACCGTTTGGACTCATTTAATGTTTATGGCTGCAACTTCTTGTTCCACAACCATTTTACGTTCCACAGAGTTGCATCCAGTATCTAATGTTCAAGAAAATATTCAAGACTACAGTGTTGAAAGATAAATAAATATGGAGTTAATTGAAGAAAATGGTCCAACATTACTGCATAAACATCTCAAATCCTAGTTCAAAATGAGAAATTTGAAGCGTATGGTCTTATCCCTTTTAGGCCCCAACTAATTTTTAACAAAGTACCACATAGTTGTAGCCTGTCACTAGAATGCAAGCCCTATTAGTAGAGTTATATTACAAATAAATGCACAGTCAACATTTAAGTATTCAACACAGTGTAGAAAATAGTGCAAGGCCACAATATGTTCAAGATAAATTTAGAAAGAAATGAGAGAAGATAGAAGAAATGGCATTCAACAGAATATGGCTGCAACCCAGTATAAATAACACGAAAAGATGGATTAATGTTTAAATACACCAAAAGTGGTCGCATCCCTGTATGAGTTAAATAGATCAAAGTTTCACATATTACAAGATATAGTCAATATTGCTATAGCCTTACAAAATATGGCCTTAGCCCAAAAAATATTACAAAAAATAAAGACCAGTGGTCAACTATAAATCTCCAGCACCATCTTCATCTCCTTCTACATCATTAGCAACAATCTATGTTTCTTCATTATCTTCTGCAATATCTTCTAATTATTTTTTGTCTCTCCCATCTGTGTCATTCCTTAACTCTGCCACACACTCCAAGTGCTCAACATCACTGAGCTTTCGGGAAAAGACCTTGACCTTTGCCTCAAGTAAGTTTTTTATCAGTCTATGCCCGAGTTACTAAAATCCTTAGAGGTAGGCCCTCTTATTAGAGGTGAAGAAGTCTATATAGGTCTTATAAAAGACCACATCATCATCTTTGGCTTTTTCTAAGGTTACGACATGATCATTATTTATTTTCGTGATGACCTCATCATGTTGAGCTTCAAACGACTGCAATGATGTGGCATGGCTAGTTATCACTTGGTTATTCAAAGCCTTAGCATCACCCAACATTTCTTGAAGGATTACGTCTTATTTACAGCTTTTGCGACCTCCTTCCCTGCAATATCCAAGTCTTTCGCAACCTAATTGAAATTGTCTTCTGCCTTCCTCTGTGCCTTAGCTGCAGCCTGGATCTGAGAATCTGCATTTATCGTATATGCTTTAAGTGCCACAACATAGGACTTCTTACCAGCTTCAAAGGAAGAAGTCTTGGCATTCTACAAATCAGTCTTGTATGTAGACTCCGTAGCCCTATGAAGCTAAAACAGAGCCTCATACTTGGCCCTTTGGGAAATGACCTTCTTTACAGACTGAAAAAGAACAAAAAATAAACTTAGCATCTAAAAATACAACGAAAAAGAGAAGAAAAATTTGAAGAAAAACTATCCTCAACAAGTTATGGAGGGCATATTCCTCCAAGTCCTCAGTATCCTCATCCATTAGACAATCGAGGTTAGGAATGTCCACAGCCTTTCTCATCTTGGAGACAGACCTGGAATTTGTATCCCAATAGGATTGGGGATCATTCAGCCTTAACCTAAGCCAAGGAAGACCGTCAGGATCTCTATCACCACTTCTTTAGGGGGTGTTCAAGTTGGCATTAACTTCCATCACGGTCAGCGGGGGAGAGTCGGAGACATGGACGGGACTAAGTCCACCTTGGAATTCCTCCCTAGAAAATGTTAGGCCTGATGCTACTAGTTCAGCTCCTGTTTCATCATCAATAGGACCATTTTGCATATCCCCTGTTCTAGCATCAATGATAGGGGAAAGTTCCTTTTCAATGGAAGGATTGACCTCTTCAATCGTCGCAGAAGCAGTGGGCTCAATCGCAGTAGATATCCCTTTAGGAACGCTCTTTATTTTCTTCCCCTTCTTCTTGGGTACTTGGTTAAGGGAAACTATGTCCTCATTCATCTCAGCATATTGGGTAGCTAGGAGTTCACGATCAATCTCCTCCCCTGAGGAAAAAATTTAATAAGCCAGGACAAAAATAAAAAGCTGCAGCAAAACATATAGCCAAGCAAGGTAGTAGGAATTACCTTTCGCGGTCATTTTCTTTGATTAGTTGTTGGAAGGAAACTAACCTTGCTGAAAACATGACACGATGGTGACCAGCATAGGAAATCTCTTCTCAGTGTTACTGAAGCCTACCGCATCCAAAACTCTTTTGTTCTGGTTTTTGTTGAGTTTAAGGCTGTTAATAGTTGTACACAAGTATTAGAGGAGGAATTCGAAAATAAAAACATAAAATTTTACAAGTATAAAAGTTGCGACAGGTGGTCACCTATTTTGGAAGGACGCCCTCACATCCGTGGCATCCTATAAGTTTTCTCTTTCTCTGATTCCTAGGGATGGATTTCCCAATTCCACCTAGAAATGAAGAAAAATTTACCATTCCAGTTCTTAGCACTGGTAGGCCTCTCAGTATAAAGATATTCATCTCTATTCGGCATAATGAAGTAATAATACCATGGAAATCCACGTAGTTATCCTTCGGCCTATATAAGTGGAAGATCTCGGTGGGGGTAATTTCCTTATCAAATTTCTTTTTCCAAAGCACTAAAGTGATAAGAATGGCCCTCCAGCCATTTGGTTTCAATTGGGTTGGGCCAGATTTCTAACTGGGACATGGACTGGTAGCTGCAACCCTAGAAGAAAAGCATTCAAAGGAAAGAAAATCCCTTCATTGGGGACTACTGAACATGACCTTTGTTCTGCATAAGGGGGTGTACAGATGACTCATTGGGATGAAATGGGACCCCAGTGCTACAGGAGCTTTTTCAGTCAGTTGGTTAGAAAGCCCAGTTAGAGAATTTATGTCCTCTTATGGGACAGTTGCTGCTGCCATCATTTTAGCAGGAGGATTATTATAAGAATTTGTATCTTCCTTCATACCGACCGTAGCCTCCCTAGTATCCCTAGAATTAGAGGAGTCTACGGAGTTAGAATTAATAATCACACAATTTGGACATTTCTTAAGTTGGTAGGGCCCATTACCCTTCAAAGGCTTTACAAAAGGAATTTTAGGAGCAGGAATTCCAAAGTGAGTTTGCTAGAAGTCCTCCAGGAAATCTTAAGGGTCCCAACTCATATAGCCATTGCAAATACCTAAAATGCTAATGGCTCCACAATTATGTGCTGCAACCACTATGATTAAAGAAGGCTACAGTCAATTAAATCCAGAACTAACAACAACTAGGGAGAATTTACCGACTTCAGATTAATGAGCGCAACAATATGGGGGCTATAGCCATCAAAAGGAATTAACAAGCTACAGAAGTTTAAGAACTAAAGAATGCAGCAAAAGGCATTTTGATTACAAAGGGTTGAGAAGAGGACGCAACTAAGAAATTATAATACCATTCGCAACCAAATACACATATAAGTAAACGATTGGATTACAAATTATAAAAGATTGAAAATCCAAAACACTGGGGTTTTGGCCAAGAACATCAAGAACGCGTTCTTGGTGTTCTTGGCCAAAATAAAAATCCAAAATGGGGACAGGAAGTAAATTAACCCAGATGAATTGAAAATTCCAATCCTAACCTAGATCAATTTCCAGTAGTAGTCCAAATTTATAGCTATGTACCAAAAAAATCCAAGAAAGCACCATATTCAGACAATATATTACCCAGAAATCCAAACCCATAAATCAAAAGCCTAATCAATTAACCCAATTTAATTTAAAACCCAATTATCCAAAAAACCAACAACCTTATTTTCTACAATCAGAAGAGAATCAAGAGCAAGAAACCTGGATTCACAGAGAAGTATCTACGGATCCAAACATGGGTTCACAGAGCATAAATTTATAGAGTAGGGGTTCATTTGTATGGGTTCAAACAAAATTACAGAAAATGAAAGGTCAGAAAAGATAGTTACTTGGAAAATCAATGTAAACTGGAGAAGCACGGGTTGCTCAGCCTCAAACCACCACAACCCACCGCTGGAAACTCGACGAAAAAATCAAAGATGAAAATGACAAGGTTCTTCCTTCGATTCTCTCTCAAAGATTTAGTTAAGGTAATGAAGGCCATGGCCAATCCCATTTATATAACAGGGTTATGGAAGGTGAAGCGTCGCCTTGCCTCTGTCCCTGGCCAGACAATGCCACCATGATAATGTCTCATAATTAGGGTTGTGTTTCGGCCGGATCGGATCGGAAAATGATCCTTCGAAAAAAATTCCAATTTTTTTGAAAATAAAATATTTGTTCCAATTTCCTATCCAATTTTTTCGGAAAATCAAAAAAGTTTCTGAATTCGGAAAAATCGAAAAATCGGAGAAAATCGAAAATTCAAAAAATATACTAAAAATTCAGAACTTTTGGAAATTCCAAAATGTCAAAAAAATTAATTTAGGATTTTTGATTACTCGAAATTTTCATTTTAAAGAAATAAAAAAAAAAAGATTTAACCCAACATGTAAATATATAAGGATTTAACCACTTTTTTCATTTGTGTAGAGGATAGAGGGATATTCTCCATTTATAGAGGACTTTTTTGGGCCTCTTCCTCTCCTAGACGATGTGGGACATATGAGAATGTTTAAAAAATTGGAAAAACTAGAAATCAGAAAATATTTCGAAAAAAATCGAAAAAAATTCGGAAAAATCGGATCGACATAGTTTCAAAAAAATGAGGAAATCGAAAATTCAGAATTATTTTCAATTTTCGATCCGATTTTTTTCGAAATAATTGAAAATAAAAAAATTAGAAATCGAAAAACTTATATACGTTCCAAAATTGAAAAATATCGGATCGAATATCGAAAAAATCAGAATGTTCGAAAAAAAAACACAGCCCTACTCATAATACAACTGCAACACCAATTCACCAAATCTTGGCACTATGGCTTGGGGGCTTATTAATATGCTCATTATAATCATCATCGCTATGAAAAATTAATAATAGGACGCTTCCCAGGAACGGACAAGTTGCGGCCATATACACTTATCATGCCTTGCACCAAAACACCCATGGTCTGATCCAGTCACTGCTACCTGGGTTCACACAGGCTGCGGAACCTTTGTAGGCCTTGGTCGCTGCTTGGGTTTGAACAGGTCGTGGCTATTACTCTCTCATCAGACGCTTGGCAGATGTCAAGCTTCTAGAAGAATTCCATATTCATACAACTAATCCACATGTCATGTGCTCTGGGAATGTGACCCCACCTTTATAACTTCTATAAATAGGAGTGCTCGACTCACTATTGGGGGGGACAAAAATACTTAGTGAAGCCCTGCCAAACTTTCAAATCATTCTCTCCGTCTAGAGATCGCCACATTTGGGGGCTCACCCCCTATCGCAACCACACTGGTCAACTCGTCCATATCTAGGTTTCCTACTTAGCCAACCTCGTGTACTCTCTTACCCTCTCTATCTTATATGCCTCTAATGGAACCACAACTTTGAATGCACATAATGAGAGTAGAGCACCAGAGTGGATGTAGTCTCATTTTTATAGCCGAACCACTCTATATTGTGTATTTTTCCTTATTACATTCTTTATTTCTTCATTACACTTGATATGTTGATCGAGTTGGGTTTATGTCCCATTTCTCATATCATCAGGAATCAAATCCAAGCTTGATCCCTTGCTCGATCATAGCATTCTCTGGAGTCAAATTGACAATTCCCACACCTGCCCCCTTTGAATTAGAGGAGGATCAATGTATAATGTTTAGCTTTTGCCTTGGGCCTGTACATAAAACTCTAATTAATCGGTCGACTATTGGTCGACATGACCTTTTCCAGTAAATTCTCCAAAGAAATCACCCAAAATCTGCCTTTTCATTGATGTCATTGGTTTGAAGTGAATGTTGAATCTACCAAGCTCCCTTGATGACTTTGACATTCATTCGAAAAGCTCAGCCTTGCGAAGGACATCTTTGAGGGGGGAAGAAGTAATCCCAGTGATGGAATTGGTTTCAAAGTAGTGCTTCAGCTTGCGTGAAGAGATCACCAATGCATAAATTAGTTTCTCTAGAGGCAAATAATGTTTCCCAATATCTAAGAGCATCTTATTGGCGTATTAGATGGGACACTACTTTGTCTCTCCTTCACAGACTAAGGCCAAGCAGATTGGGTGGCTTGATACTGTGAGGTAAAAAGGATCCTCCTGGTTGGGGATCGCTAGCAACGGAGGTTTTTTTAGGTAAATTTTGATCTACTCTATGGCCTTAGAGCATTCATCATTCTAGGTGAGACCTTTCTCATTTTTTATCAGTTAGAAAAATAGTTAACAACTCTTAGACGATTTATAAATAAAGTGATTGAGTGTTTTGAGCATTCCAATGAGCTTTTGGACAATGACTTTGGCTACTGGACCCTGCTGATTGCTTCTATTGATCCGGTTTATCCTCAATCCCCATCTTTCTAACTAGATAACTCAAAAAAATTCCTGATTGGGCCCCAAGTGAACACTTTCTAGCATTAAGTTTCATTCGGTGTCGATTGAGGATTTTAAAGGTGTTTGCTAGGTCTTGGAGATAGTTTCTCTTGTTCCTTCTTTTAACGAGCATATCATTGATGTACACCTCCATGGTCTCCCCCATTTGGTGTTGGAACATCTTGGTGAATAACCTCTGATATATATAGCTCCGATATTCTTAAGGTCGAATGTCACGACCTTGTAGCAATACAAACCCATTGGCTTTATAAAAGAAGTCTTGTCTTGGTCTGGGTCGAATAGAGGAATCTGATGGTACCTTGAATAAGTATCTGAGAAACTCATCTGCTCATGAGCTACTGTGGCATCAACCAGTCGGTCTATCTTTGATAGGGGAAACTATCCTTAGGATAAGCCTTGTTGAGGTCGATGAAATCTATACAGACTCTTCAACCCCTATTGCTCTTTTGGACCATGATCAGGTTTAAAATCCAATTTTGGAATTGAACTTCCTTAATGGGCATTGACTCTAGAAGTTTCCCTACTTCTTTTTCCATTATCCTTGCCTTTCTAGGGATGTTCGGCAAACCTTTTATATGATCGGATTGAACATTAGGTCCACTTGGAGTTTATGGCATGAAATTATAGGGTAGATCCCTAGCATATCATATGGTCACATGCGAACACGCCTAAGATGTTTCTCAGGAAGGTGATCAACTCCTACCTTTCAAGGTGAGTCATGCTTGTCCCAATAAAAAAATTTCTCTCTGACTTGGCTTTGTCAAAGATAACTTTATCTTGGTCTTCAATGACCCTATTAGTTGGGAGGATCCTGGTCTCTTCCACACCTGGTCGGCCATACTATAGTTTCCATTTGAAAAGAGTAGCCCCGTCCTATATGGCCTATAGAATAACTCATTTATCTTTATTCTTTTCCTGCTTAGGCGTAATAGAAGCTATGAAGCATTTTTAAGCAGCTGCCTGGTCACCTCTGATTTCTATTATCCCTTTGTCCCACTACAAGAAAACTTGACGTTAGCGACGTTTTTGAAACGTTGAAATAAACTCTAAAAACGTCGGTAACAGAAATCCCGACGTTTGGGCAACGTTTTTAAGAAACATCGGCGTATCTATAGTCGGGAAATAAGCGTCGTTTGTTAAAAACATCGGTTACAAATTTCCCGACGCTTCCAGCTACATTTATTAACCGTCAGTAATTGTTCCTGCCATGCGATAAAAATGCGATTTTTTTTATAAAAATGACGAATTTTGGCTCAACGTTTTCCCAAAAGCGTTGGAAATATTAAATCAATATTTCAACAAAATATTCAATGATTTACTTCAAAACATCACAATGTTAATTGACTTTTTCCATACTATATTCCAACATTTTTTTGTAAAGCGTAAATATTTTAAGTATCATATAATATCCAAATAGACATCATTAATATTATAATGGATCCCTCAAAGAAATTCTCAAACAACCAAAAAAAACGATATATAATAATATGAAATCATCCCAAAACAAAAAAGAAAGTGTATATTCAAACATCCTAAAGTAGTCTACTAATAAGCCAAAAATTTGTACCCAAATATTCCAAACAAAATATGAAACATATTTTATTGTCAAGAAAATGCTAGAGTAATGTTCAAAACAATCAATATGAGGTCTTCGCGGCCATGGGCATGACAGAACCACCTGCAAAAAGAAAGAAAATAAGTATTAAAAAGTAAATAAGTCAATGTAAAAGTGATGCATAAAAGAAAAATGAAAGGTGATTAGGGACTTACTTCCCCATTCAAACTTTTCAATTAGTTGGTATTTTTTGCTTCTTCATCCGCTCCTAAAATTTGAACAAAAAATAGTTGGAAGAGGGCTAGTAATTAGCTTCAATGTTTTCAAATAAAACAACTTATGGGGTAATAATGAAAACTTACAACAACTTGTACGATCAAACTGAAAAATAGTGATTTATATAACTTCAAAATATATTTTCAAATATAAAAGAACCAAAATAATGTAATATGTTAGCAAATAATATTCCCATATAGCTTATGTAGTTTGCGACCTAGCCTTGTAGTCGACCGAAGATGGGGCCCCCGATTTTTAATTTCTTGAAAAATAGATTTCCTTTTTATGAGATAGATGCGGAAGCGTAAAATGGTTCACAAAACAAACAACACCAAATTTTAATTTCTATTTCAAATTAAAATTAAACCAAGTGGAATTAAATTAATTCATTAAATCATTTTCACTTAAACACAATTAATTCATCTAAGTCCTAGAATTTGCCTAAGTCATATTTATCATTATTCCAAATTAGGCCAAACCAGTTTTAACAATAGACTTGAATTAAATAAATAATTACCCAAATTTAATTAGCAACCAATTAAATTAAGTTTGACAATTAAAACCATTTTTATCTTAAATTATCCTAAGCATGAGTTCTAAGTTATTATGCAAGATAAAAATAAATAAATCACACTACGCCGCGATGTACGAGGAAAAACCCAAAAAGGGAAACAGCCTCGGACGGCCCTAGCCTCAAATCCACTAAGTATGGAATTTACAATTACAAGACGAAAGACTTACATCACACGACTCGATACCTCTCAAGCCTCGACGCTCCTTCTTGTAAACACCTCCACTTAGAGAATAACCTCGGAGCTCCACCGCGGTCTCGGAATCCACCGATCAGACATTATGTGGTCAACGTCACCCGAACTAGGAGCTTTTCTCCAAATGGGTAAATCACGTAAACCTCTTCTTCTTTGTGGAATTTAGAAGCGAACCCAAACTTCTCTTCTTCAATGGTGTAGAGAAAACCAGTGCCAGAACTCCAAGAAAGATATATATATATATATATATATATATATATATATATATATATATATATATATATATATATATATATATATATGAACTTGGATAAACTAAACTATGGGTGTAAACTAAAGTGTATAATGATTTTCCCTTGAAAATTGACACTTTAAAACAATGAACTTTTCCCTAAAATAATTTTTCTATAAAACATTCTCTAGAGGTTGGTAGGATGTGAAAAGATAAGTTAGAAAAAGTTATTCCCGCACATAGATATTCAGCAAAAAGATAGTGGGGTAAAACAAGTGGTAAAGTGGGCAAAACTGCTCAAAACTGCCAAAAAACATGTTCCCACCAAATCTCGTTCGAATGACATTTCGTTTGAACGACATTCTCGTTCGAACGAGTCTTCTAACAAAGTTCCATTATGAACTCGTTAGAATATCGTTAGAAATCTCGTTAGAATTACTATCTCGTTCGAACGACATTTCGAACCAAGTTCCAGTATGCCATAATGGGAAGTCGTTGGCAATCTCGTTCGAACGACTTGTGGTTCGAACGACAATCTCGTTCGAACGACACTTCAAACGACACTTCGAACGAACTCACAGAATGTTCAAAAAAATTTTTTAAGCCCAGAAACTTTTATATACTTTATATATAAGTTTTAATAGAAAACATTCTGAAAACAAAACACAATTTTTAAAAAATTAACACCCATTATTAACCGTTCCAAGCTCCTATATATATGTAATGCATTAATACCTTGGGATCATGGAACCACTATTGATGACGTAGAAACGAGGCACTTAAACACGTCATTTTGATGAAGATTTATACACTTAGCCTCTACGTCTTCAACAAACACGTCATAGGCTTGAAAGATGATCAATATACTCTGTCCTATGACTCAAACATTTTTGTCCGGAATTGAGCCAAAACTACAAAGGACTCAATTGAAAATTTGCGTCCTTACAAATCTCTCCCTTTGTCTATTCCGGGACAAAAACCAACAAAAATCCTAAAGAGCCGTCAAGCTCTACTAGACTAATAGAAAGTCCCACCCGAAATGAAAATACAATGCTTGACTCAAACAACCCAAAGGATCAACAATCTTTGTCGTTAAAAGTTGCCACTTTATAAAATAATCCTTGCACACTTAAGCAAACACATTACACGCATAGGGAATATCAAAATATTTAATGTAAGTAAAGTAATTACTCCCCCTAAATTTATTCTCTCCCTTTATCAAGTATGATCAACTTAGAAAGACGTCTCCCCCTAAGATAAATCTCCCTTAAACTAAGATACAATAATAATAGTACTAGCTACCAATTTTCCCCCTATCATTCTCCCCCTTTTTGTTCAGGAGTAGACAAAGGCTTAAAGAATCAAATATTGACTTATCTCCCCCAAATAAAGCATATACACCCTCTAAATTAATCAAGGGATAAATTGAATGGGAAAGCAAGCTAAAAACATGTAATTGTGCATTTAGTGAAGAGAACATTAATGCATATGGGCAACAAAATTATAACTAATCCAACAAATAACACCTTAGACCAACTAGGATGCAATAAAATGATACCAATATGATATATAAATTAATAAGAATATGACATCAACAAAGAATGCAATAAGATGGATACCAAGTATGAATTAAAGCATATATGGATTAGAAATCAAAGCAAAGATTAAACAAAAATATCAAATATGTATACATAAGATATAACTAATAGACGTAAGTACACATATATAGACACACGAATGACACAAACAAAATATAATATGAGTCTTTCACACTCATAAGGCAAAAATGTGTCATATGGAAACGGAAGTGTTGAGGTGTGAACTAGTAACGATTAAATTTAGACCCAATCACTTAAAAATATGTTCACGGAGTTCTCATTTGATTGCAAACTTCATCACATTTGAATATAACCTCATGTGACAATATAGATTGAACTCAATGAACAAACATACACAATACATACAAGCCTAGCATATTGATGATTCTACAAACCAATAGAGTCATGACATGAGATACGCAACTAGGATAAACGGACATTGTGCAAACTGTTGATATACCATCCAATCTCCCTCAATAAGCATTTATATTAATTTTGAATGAATATATCAATCAAACATAGGCCTTGGCAATTATTTTTCTTTTTAATGCCATATTTTTTTGTTTTTAGACCATCGGACCACGTATTTCTTTTAGGTCCATTCAAAACGATGGCTTACAATCGCAAAGGATCACTAAGTCCTTTCAGAGCCCTTCCCCGTGCACATTTATATTTATCATGTTTTCATTTTTTCACACAAATCTCACATGCAACGGATTTTGACATGCACTAGCCCTCCTAAGTCATAAATATGTAGATGACAAGATTGGAAGGAGAACACCTCACATAGATCAAATATACATATGAAGTTAAAATTTCAAAAGAGCTCGTGCATGTGTGAATAGAGGCATATAAAAATAGAATCCATTTAATCAACACAAAATCCAACTACTCCATAAAAATATGGTAAAGAACATTTTAAGGATTGAAAACCTAAACCAAAAGTTCTAGCCACATGGGAGCGTTAGAGAATGGATTCAAACACAAGTATATGTCACATAAAGTGTGTCAAACTAAAATACAAAAAAAAAATCTTTTTGAGTTTTTGAACTTTTTAACCAAAAAAAATAAAAATATATACTCAAAAGACAAACAAATCATTTGGACTTTTCATTAAGCTTAAATTATCAAGAGATAATAACCAAAATGATAAACAAAAATCTTTTTGTATTTTTGATTTACTGCAAACAAATTGAAGAAATAAAATACAAAAGATAAACAAAAATCATTATTCTAGCATGTGATTAAGCATGGGGAATAGACTAGAAAATGATTAAATAAGCATACATTTAGCATGATAATATAGCATGAAGTACAAAAGCTAAAGTATGCAAGCACTAATACATTTATCCTTTAGATTTAGCAAGGGAGGAAGCGTGTGAAAGTAAATGAGAATCAAAAACCCTATTTTGCAAAGCAACCAAGTCGGATTTCCTAACCCAAATTAATGAAGAATGACTATTTTGGGGTGTAAGAATTTTAAATACATTGGTTGCTTTACGTTGGGATTTTCTAGGAATTCTTTTAAGATCAAAACAAAATTTCCTAAGATGACCTTTTCGACCACAATGTGTACAAGTAAAAACATGTCGAAAAGATTTACCTATGGAGTGATCTCTAAAAGCTTTCCTAGAAGATTCTCCTAAAACGTTGATTTTAGCTTTATGAGTAGATTCATTACAGGTATTGAAGCCTAAACCACACATGTCACTTTTAATTTGGACCGTTCCTAAGATTTTATCTAATTTTTCCGAACGACACTCCAAATCAAATTTGACATTACTAGAGTCTTTTAATTTATTTTGCAATTCTAAAATGTTAGACTCTAATAAAACATTTCGCCCTTCAAAATCAAGAAACTCCTTTATAAAGGATTTCATTAAACCCTTAAGGCTATCTCTCTCGCTTCTATATATTCAAGCTTCTCTAGAAATTTGCGTCCAACAAACACGTCATAGGCTTGAAAGATGATCAATATACTCTATCCTATGACTCAAAGGTTTTTATCCGGAATTAAGCCAAAACTACAAAGCACTCAATTGAAAATTTGCGTCCTTACAGGCCTAAATAAAAACCGTAAGCCACATAATCTAGGTCTGGTAACATTTTTTATTTCCAAGTTAAAAGATTAATTTTCAAAAAGGATCCCTGAAGTTTTAACATTTTTATGACATTGTGGTCAATGCATTATTATAAGATTTATAAAAATATAAGTAATATTTTGTAAATTACTTTTTTTCGTTGTTGGCTACTATAATATATTCGGTTTTTGTTCATGCATTCGAATAAGTGAACTGATAAAAACATATGGATGTCGATAAAGTAAATAGTTATATAGCAGAAAGAATGTTTAACACGCTTATTATTTTTAAAAAAATCGGCGGAGTTTCCTTTGTTTATTCATGAAAACCAACTTGTTTTAACATTTAAAATTAACTCAACAGCAGCAACAACCACCAAATTAAACCACAAATAAATCCCTTCCACCAATTTCAACGAATTGCCATTGGAAAAAGTATATATATATATATATATATAATGGATCTTATATGCATCAAACGATGAAAATATTAACGCTTTTTCTTTAAAATGTGAAGAATTTTAGAGGCAAAAATACTAACCCCACAATAGTTACGAAGTTGAGTTCGCGATATGATTTGTGGTGGTGCCTTCAATGAGGATTGCGAACGATGTTGCGATTGAACCTCGGATGTTAACGGTTGCAACTGTGGTGATGCTACAGGATAAATATTGGCATTGACAGGAACCTAGCGATTAGAATATACAAAATATTAGAAGTAATGCATAAAATTAAGAAATTGTACTCATAAATATGAAGTAATGACCTATTTAGCGCCTAAAGAAACATCTCGCGTAGATGGGATAAAATCACCCATAAAATGCATACGAGACTCCATAAAATCATGTATATGATCTTCCACCCGTTAATTCATTCGAGATTCCATAGCAAATATATTTTCTTACATCTGAGCTTCCAGTTTCTCTTTCATTTCAGCTTGCTTCCTCTCATATTCTGCCTCCATCTCACGTCGCATCCTCTCTAGCTCTTGTTGATACCATGTCTTAATATCTCTCAACTCACAATGGGATTGCTTATATGATGGTCCAAATATCATACTCGGAGAGACACCAAGTCCAAATGTTCGCACACGCCCTTGTCTTTCAGGTCCCATAACTTGCCCAAATATATCATCCCGGGCAACACCGGTCTCCGTTGTCTCTGGATGTTGCAGTTCTAGATCATCTATCTCTTGCTGTAAAAATCAACAACAGTTATTATACAAACTTCAAATTATATCATAAATATGTCAGAATCCCTATATACATGATTCGAGTTTCCATCAAGACACGCGTATATAATTCATAATATGGAACAATAAATTACAGCACAAAAGATACATGCAATCGCTCGGTCATCTGCTTCATTAATTGGCCCCTTCCCTTTGGTTACATGCTTCTACTTGTACACCATCCTACGAGTTGGTTTTAATCCCATCGCTTTAGTCATCTACAAGTACAATATATTAAGTGTCAAATCATAACATAACAATACAATAATAACAATGAACTAGTAAATACAAAAAATTTACCGCGTGTCTAACTTGAGCATGAGTTTTTCTACCAGATGTGTGCGGTGTTCGTAAAAGTGCACGAATGGCTTTGTTCTTTGCACTTTTGGCCTAATACAATGGAAATACAGTTAATCATGTAACAAATTTTGATTAAATCGTGATATTAATCTTATTATTAATAAATTAATTCATTTCATGTTGTTCTTTATAGGCGAGATAAGCATAGTGTTTACACGTAATTCAAGACTAGACTCAATAACTAGTATATACATGTGATGGGGTGGAGTCCCAGTTATAGACGAGCGTTTTCCACTAATTTTGCTCGACTCGTTGGGGACAATTTGCCAAGCATTCCTCATTAGTTCTATACTTAGTATAACCTTGGAGCTTTGTTGTGGCCTTCCACTCCTTCCACTTTTTTCAACCGGATTTCATCATAAATTTTCTCATCTCTTCTGTGGCATTCGTATTCTCCTACATTACATCAATGTGTTAGAGAAATAAACTGGAAAATATATATTCACATATACAAATTAGGAACCCTATTTTAATTTTATTAACATTCTACCTTGATATGAATCCAAATCATGTCTTTATCCTCTTTGGGGACTTGTCTCCAATCAAAGTAGGTCAATGGTGCTAGTTGGCCATTGCGTGCTAGAACCCCTAAATTTGAATCAAGTCTAGACGCGGGTACTTCAATCGGTTGGCCAAGCTCATTCACCTCAATTTCTAAAATGCCACCATCTTTACCCCAGATGCTATGCATTAAAGTGGGGCCTCGAACTCGTCTCAGCTCCTCTAGCTCCTCCTCTTGGTCGGAGCTCGGATCTAAGTTTTAAGTAGGATTGACCAAAAAAATCATCCAAGAATTACTTAAATGGTAAGAATAATATTTTTCATTAATTACAAATATAAATAAGTCAACTAAAAGCCATACATGTAACTTCTTCTTGTTGTTCGCTGCTTCCCGATAATGAAGGGATCAATGGTCTAACAGGTGGCCAATTCGATGGAGGTTCAGGCATGGTAGGGTTGGCTCCTACATTCTCCTATTGCTGCTCAGGGGTTTGCATAGCTCCTCTAATGTGTTGGGTTTGAAATCCATTGGCCGTCATCATACTGAATGAAACAACATTAGAAAAAATCAATTAATTAGAACTAACTTTATTGTAACATAATTTTAAAGAACCTTGCAATGACAAATGAGTGGAGGAACAACGGTATTAAAATCCTTGCATCACATATAGCTAACTTCATTACCTAACCATTGTGTTCATAGCAAATAGATATTGAAATCCTCTCGACAAACACAAAAATATAATAATTATATTATTTCAAAGTTTACATACAAGTAGTGTCATATGTATGTTTAGTTTACATACAAGTAGTGTCAAAGTTTACATACAAGAATGGAAATTCATATTAGAGCTGAGGAACTTACCAAAAAAAAGGACCAAACTTATTCGACAGTTAGGCTTCGAAGGAAGGTATGCAAAATGGATTCTTCAAAATTCTTGCAAAATGTATTGGAATAGCAGGTTCATCAGATGCTTCACGAGTGGAAAGCTGAACTTAATGAGCCTTCCCCTACATCAAAGCTCTTCATAAGTGAAGTACTTCTTCCACCCTCTCCAATTAGGATGATCTAGAAATTTAGTACAAAAAAAAGGTTTAGTCTTCCCACTGTGATGAATTTATATAGGTTAATAAATTTTGAGAGAGATCAAAACATCAAGGAGATAAGACTGTTCATTTAGCTTGCTGTATACATAATTTTATTGTTCACAATGTTTGCAGAATTCCCAGATAATCAAAATAATGCATTTGACAAAGAACAAGATAGTTATGGGTCTTATGGTGGTGAAGCACCCCAATGGAATAAATGAATAATAAAACTAGTTTAAATAATTAGTGTATGATAAATATTTAATATTTATCATACACTAATTTCAATAATTATTCCACCAAACCTACAAGCATACTATTTAGAAAATATACCTGTTTGTCATAATGAGGATAAACTATGCTACAATATTGTCTACAAACCAACCAATTGTTTTTACAAATCTATTTAAGCCTATAAACAAAATAACTTATATTCTACATCTGATTGGGTATGGATAAAATTAGGTCTAACATCAACCCTAATATCAAATTTTGACATCTATGTGTTGTAAATCATATCCAGAAAGTTTCCACCTGGTTTCCTAACCTTTATATGCAACAAAATTTGAAATTAGGTGGGTGAATAAATTGGCAGAGAAATTCATAAATATGCATAAGTGGATTGGCCTTGATATACTAGAAACACATATATATTTTGTATTGGAGATGGAATATTGAGCCCATAAACAATTGACCACACATGGAGAGGCCTGAAATATTATATATTGAGATGCAAAGTTTAGAATAACAATTATTTACCATTTCAAACCTATTAAGATTAAATGCATTATTTATATATATTTCAACGATAACTTGAATTTTCTTCCAGCTGTGACAGATATTTATACCAGAAACTCAACCCAGCCAAATGTGGTTCGACTATGAGTAGATTCATTAGATCACTAAAAATTCATCTATGTGAGTTTGATCGAAATAAGAAATGTGATGTGATGGAAATCAACCATGAAGATTCCTTTACACTATTCACAATAAATCATGGTGATTAAAACTCACCCCACAGATTTTCAAAAAAAGTAGTAACATAACCTAAATTGAGTTTTTACAAGTTCACTTGAAAAAATTATTTGAAACTCAAGTAGTTAATGAAGTAATAAGAAATGTCATGAGAAAAATAAGGATAAAAATTGGGGGAGGGAATACCTTTCGCCCAAAAAATTTGTCCTTCGGTTCTTTGATGTGTCCTAGGAAAACCACTTTTGGAGCGCTAAGCCCCTTAAAACCTCTCAAAATTCCTAAAAATATCAACCAGACACTCATACCATCGACATACTCCCCAACGAAACCAAAGGTACACCTGCACCCAAACCTTCTGCACCGTCCCAGTAGGAATCGCAAGACAGCATGTTTCCTCGATAAAGCTCTTCTTCATAAACTACAATTTAAGGTCCACAGAATTGACCTCCATTCGCAGAATTATTCATTGCTCTCAAAGGTTTGTAAATTGACCTCGACTCGCAGCATTGGTCATCCATTTTAAAGGTCCACATAATCGGCCTCAACTCTCCCTAGGCCTGTAGAATTGAGCTTAACCCATATAATCGGTCGCTATAACTCAAGGTCCATAGAATTGGATGCTACATCTCTAGGTCCGCAAAATTCACTGCGACCTGCAGGATTGGTCACCCTAACCCTAGGTTTGCATAATTGGCCTCGACCCTCTGAATCAGTCATTTTTACCCCTAGGTCTATAAAATTGGCCTCAATCCTCTTCTCCTACATCGATGTGGTGTCTAAATTTTGATGGCCTTCATTTGTTCCAATCTTGCCCATAAAGAGGCTATGTAGACACCCTATCCTAAGATCTCCCTAAGCACCTCTTAGGTCCTTAACACTCATTCACTCACCATAAACCCTAAGTTACACTTCGAGTACTGATCTGGAGGCCACCAGGAACTCTCGATCCCTATTTGACATCGGTCGGCTCTTCAACATGAGTAAATCTTAATTAATCCATGAATCGATCTGAGTCCCCTTTCTAACGGTTTGTCATGTGCACAGATCGACCTCACAGTCTGCACGAACGATCCTTTTTCACTTTGAATATTGATCTGGAGGACACCAGTAATTCTCGAGCCCTATTTAACTCAGATTTTCTCTCAAACCGAAAAGAATATCAATAAATCCTTTAAGGGCCCTGAATCCCATTTCCAACGGTCTGTCCCATGTGTAAATTGGACTCACGGTTCAGACGAATGACCCATTTAACTCAAAAGGGTCACCGAGAAATTTTAAGCCCTATTTGACTTCAGTTAACTCTCCAAGTAGAGTAGATCTCAATGAAATATCCATGGGAACTGAATTTTATTTCCAATAGTTTGTGCCATGCACGAATCGGCCTCATGATTCGGATTAACGATTCATTTTCTTTCAAAGATCCCCTGTCTAGAGAGCATCGGGAACTTCTGAGCCCCATTCGACTTTAGTAAGCTCCTAAACTTAGGAGTGGATCAATTCATTCTTAAAGTGATATGAATTACCTTTCCAATGGTCCCACCCATGTGCAATACAAACTTATGATTTTCATTTTATGCCCTTTTTTTTGAAAAATCTGTTTCGAACTGGCACCCCAAACACCCTGCCTATTGGCAGGGTATAGTTTTCCTTTCACATCAAGGTAGGACCTATGTTGATATGCCGGATCAGGTCCATGTCGATCGGCACCCCCTTAACCCTAAAATCCATTATAAAATGGCCATGACCTCAACCTTGGAAGAAAGTCCCTTTCAGTAGTCAATAAACATTCTCCTCAAATTCGAAGCCTTCCTTTTTCTAAGAAAGTCCATTTTCCAACATTCTCTCATCTCACCTCCTTACCCCACTTGGTTATTCACCTCACCCTGCAACTCACCTTAATATCGCTTTAAAATCAGCATACTTACATTCCAAATTTAGTAACAAGAATCCATAAGGAGGTCCATCTCTCAACCCATTTTTTAGATTGTTCATTCTTAGTGTTATTCATCTTATTTTAATTTGGTGGTTTTTTTTATTATCTCACATCAATTAATCTTTACTCTTTACTATGAGTATTGGCATACTCAATTTTCATAAAAACTCAAAAAAGGAAAAAATAGGGTTTATCCGTAATTCCAAAAGTGAGACTTCCATTTTCTTACATTTTCACTCTTAAACACATTTTCCTCAAAAACACATAAGAGGAGTCTTACATTTGAATTTATTTTTTTATCCCAACCCTTATGAAATTTTGTACTACTTGGGATTTGATCCCCACTCGGCTATGTAGGTGTCTTGGGCCAATCCCAAGAATCGAGTCCTCCCTTTTTCATTTTATACATCTTTTATATCGTATTATATCTATTTTATGAGTTTTAGACTCCTACACACTTGTGTCTCATCCAATACGCACATTCGCTCTTTCATAGTGATTTGTGATTTAGCGAACACTAACATCATATTTTTTATCATTATTTTTGGGTACACTCCTATGGATGAGTCCACTCTATCCATTCCATAATGCGAGGTGAATAATTACATTCACCCATTAGTATATTATTGACATGTACACACACAGCACGGAGATAAAATGAGATGATTAACATTAGCCCATGAGGACCGAAAGGCCGAAGTGGATGCGTAACACCTTGCCATTACGTACCTTAGTCCTGGGAACTTTGGATCATTTATTCTTTTATACATCAGTTTGACCTTCAAGTTGTTTTCTTGAGGCGGCGACATTTTTTCGCCTATTTTGAGAAAAATAGGCTGACGACTATATCTCTTCGTATTACCCCCATTTGACAACGAGCAACTTTATATTCGAGGCTAGACCGCAAAGACACTGATGTGAGTGGTGAAGGAGGACCTCCATATCCTCAAATCTCCTCATGTACAAGGCTAAAAAGGGAAAGAGAGAGAAAGATAGAGAGGGAGGGAGGTAGGTAACCTTGTTCCTTCTTCTCCCCCCCCCCCCTCCATCATCTCGCCTTTGAGGCTCGAGCCCGTGCTAGAGGAATTCGACCCCGGATGGCCACAGATACCAAGCATACCCCAATGTAAAATTCATCAAAACCTAATAAGATTTCATCATCTATTATCTTCTCATAATGGGTATGCCTCGTCGATTTCCCAATATCCACATCATGACTATTAAGTACTCACAACGATACTAGTCTACAAGTCTTTGCACGTGGTGCACTTTAACCATTACACACCTCAAGGCATAACTACAAGTTGATTTTTATTCCCAAAGATGCCACATGCAATAAGTACCAAGGATACTCTAAGGAATTCCTTAAATCTTACTCAGACCGAAATTGCCTCCCGTTCAGCCATTACTTAGGCCGTTTAAAACGAGCTACGGTATTTATATAAAAATATTTTCTCCTTTTTTTAAACTTTGTCATAGGTCTAACCTTCGAACCCCTCCTTAAGACTTACTGAAAGGCCCTAAAACTTCCTTTCAACGGTTGATTCCATATACTAAGTATTAAACCAAAAGATAGCCCTACTAAGGATTTTGCAGGATATAGGACATCTTGTACAACCTATGAGACTTTAAGTCCACACTACCGACGTTAAAAGGGATCCTAATCTTCAAATGTGCATCATATTCTCCAAACCACATCATGGAAGACTACTTAGGGTTCATTCCAACATCACTTCAACTCGTCATTGTTACAAACATAACAAACTTATAACTAATGGCCCGTAATTCACATCATAGCTTACGAGAAACGACTTTTGATTGAATATTAACAAGGCACTTATATATAAAGATAGTATCCTATCAACTAAGGCCCGAGCACATATCCTCAAGTAATGATTGGCATAGGTCTACATACCTACTGAATCGCCAAATGCTTACAACATGACACTATCCCAAGGATCAAGTTTCCCCTAATCATATCATCATTATTTACTACCCATAACTACCTAACCAATGAGCCTAATACATACTTATCGCATAATCAGTATTTCTTAGACATGACACTCTAGTTACCTAACCTCCACAGTTGACTTTAAACAACTCGTGTCTCTAATTCGATGGATGATATTCATCTTTATTAACATCTTACTAGGCCTCTCACATCATTAAGAGTTGACACCAAGGAACCTCACACTAGAGAACTCAATATCGTCACTAATGGCTTATGCAAACACTCGATGATTACTAACACATCTACATCAAAAGTGTTGAGAAATATTAATGGCAACTAACTAGGCCGCTTAATACTTGGCAATGAATTGCCCTTCCTGCTAACCTCCTTGACCCCATATTGGAGAACATGAACCAAGACCATCACTAGTCTAGTGTGACCAACCCAAAACAAACACTGACGTCAAAGATCCACTACTGACCTCACAATGTCACTCCCGAAAGGAACTTTGAACCTAGAGCATTGATACCATTTGTAACTGCCTAAACAGAATTTATGGGTTACCCGTGGTCAACCCGATCTAACCAGAATGTTATATGTAAAGTGCTATGAGAGAACCTAAATAATTTTATTAGTCAAGTTTTATTTAATTAACATTTCACTTATTAGCATGATATTTCAATTTAGATCAAGCTACATGAGGGACCCATGGGAAGCATGCCTAGAATCCAAGCATATAGAGATACTAACATAAATTAATATAATGCTACATGTTTAATGCTCTCAAAATATGAAATTGCACACAACCTGCCGTAACAAAGAAGAGGGAATGAGTCGAATGCCCAGTGAGAAAATACAACAATGCAATATAGAATCGAATGGAAGAAAAGAGACTCTAACACGTTCATGCACATATAATTACTTCGTATATATATGCATGAAACCATTTTATTCCAAAAATGTTACTTGTTCTGATTAATTCACCTTAATCTTATAAAGGAGCCCCTTTTTACTTGACTTGACATTTATTTCCCGATTTAACATACCCCGTTGAATACTTTGAACAAAATACCATTTGTTTAGGGGAAGGCACTTCTTTTATCGAAAATTTTCAATTTACTTAAACCAAATTTACTTTAGTATTTTTCTTGAAAATAACCTTTCAACACACATAAGCTCTGTTTTTAAAAATACTATTTTTTAGTTGAAAACCTTTCATAAACACATACTTGTGTTAATTATGGGTTAAACCTCTTTATGTTGATTAATTACCTACTTAATCACTTCACTTTACCATTCCTTTATTTTATAGACATTAGCCAATTTTTCACATTACTTGTCCGCATTATCTTTCAACCGAAATATTTATCAAATTAATTCAAGTTAGGTTTCATTTTATTATATTCACTACACAGCCTATCTCTTGACATGTTCCATTTTTTATTATATTTTTCTCGAAATTCTTCAAATAACCGCGTACTTTAGCGAGGTTTACACCACCGGATATGCTACCATATGCTATAGCTAGTGCTCTTGGATCTTTCACCCTAGGGCTTTGAGCTCTTTTTAATTCTTTCTCAGTCTCATCTGAGTCTATATTAATGTGTTTTAACATTTATAAAATATTCACATTGCTCCATTTTTATCGATCGAAGCCAAAACTCGGGGATCTCACCTCATCTTATGGTACACTTTAAAAATCACCATTTATTGTCCTTTATATAACTATGTTAATTTTACCAAAAAAAGTACTTTCATTTAGGACCATTTTGTGTAAAACCTTTTCCAACATTTTTATTCCATAAAAAATTTCCACTTTATGTAAAATTATCATTTTATGCATTTGTTTCCAAACTTTCCATTTCCTCCATTTTCACAACTGTTATTTCTCAAAAACATTATTAAGTTACACATAGTAACTTCTTAAATGTTTTAAATTATTAACACTTATATAACAATTTGGAGTAACATACTTCTTAAGTTGGAAATCTCTTTATTTCATTACTTTCTTTATCAACAAATCATTTCGCATTTTTAAGACTAGTTTACAAGGAAGGCAACGTTTTTCCTTATCATCACATATAGTCTTTAAAATAACACTTATTAACACACTTTAAGGAAGAAATTTCTATTGTCCATATTTTATGTTAAAACTCATTGAAATCTTCACTAAACTTATTTATATGTTTCCCATCAAAATATTACAAGTTTATACACAAAAGAAGATTGATTTTATGTTAATAACTCCATAAAAATGAGTCTCACACATGATTATCACATGAAATTACATAATATTAACAAAAACATGCTTTTAGAGACTACAGACATTTTTTTCTTCAAACTTTCCATTTCTACACGAAAACTCCAAGACTTTGTTTATCAGATATCTCAACAAGATAAATATTATTTTCTAAATATTTTATTCCATAAAATGCTTAACACCGTGTTTTCTTGAAATATATCATTTTACTCAACACTCTTAAAATCATTTGTAAACAATTTTACACAAGCCATAAGAAATAACCTTCTTAAATCATATGTGCATTATGCTCTTACAAACACTAACTACAAGACTAATACTATGGGAATAGAGTTCTTAAGCTAAAGAGTAGAGTTTCTCAGCTCAAAGGAAGCTTCAAAGATGGTAGATGAATGTAGAAGAAGATGGAAACCTCCCACCTTCTAAGGTATCCTCAAAGTGGTTGCCTAAATCCACTAAGCTTGATCCTTGAAATCTCCATAAAAACTCCTTCAATCTCCATAATTTCTTCTACTTTTCATCTTACCCCCCCCCCCCCCTAATAAATAAATAAATAAAATATCTCCATAAATTTATATCATGCCTAAAAAATGGTGTAGATGGGTTTAATGCGCTTAAATATGGTGGAAAAGGGTTAAAGTATGGTGGTTTAGGGTTGAGGGGTGGTGGCGTGTGGTTTGTATTGAGAGATCTCTCCATAGCTAGAGAGAGATTTGATTTCAAATCAGCTAAAGGGGGCCTTAACACCCCTTAAATACTCCAAAACCCTTGGGGGTAAAATCCCTAAATTACCCAAAGCTCTAGCGCCGAAATGATATGCTGCTATGGGAGCGTGACACGTGTCTTAATCCAATTATTATGATTTTGAAAGCACTTTACAAATCTGTAAAAATTGAATTTTACAATCTCGTTCGAATTCCGTTAGAACAAGAACTACCATATCGTTTGAACAGAAATGTATCTAGTTCCAATGAGAAACTCATCTCGTTCGAATTTACTTCAAACGAGGTTCTAACAAAAGTAGGTTTTCGAGGAGAGGTGGGTTATTAGAAGGTCATTTGAAGACCATTCGAACGAGATTTAAATCTCATTCGAACGACTTCGAATGTCGTTTGAACAATTCTAATTTCCCAAATTGCATTTAAGGTCATTTAAAATCCAACCAACTGCACTAAGGCCACTATATTATCGAACCCATAATTCATCTTACAAAGTCTTAATCTCAATAGGATGATATAAAGTCACTAAATTACACGGATAGGGTCAAAATCGCAAGGTCGGGTATTACACAAAAAATCTAGGATCTTAAGCTTAGTATGTAGAGAATTGAAATCAAATTGTTGAGAATTGGAATGTTAAGGTTCTTAAGAGAGAAAATGGGCTTTAATTGGGTTCTTGAACTTTAATTAGGTTTTTGATGATATAATTTTGTTTTAATCATGATTTGTGTATGGATACATTTGTTAAATGTTGTGTATATCTTATATAAATGTTTATTGGTCGTAAATGGATGTTTTAATTGAATGTTGTTGAGTTAGAGACCACAACCCTCGAAGGAGGGATCTTTCAAAACATTGAAGCACGCGATTGACCGCTGCCATCAGATATTTTAGAAATTTATTTAGGAGTTCGAATTTAAGTCTTTTATTTTAGGATAACTTCTTATCTAAATTTTTACTCATAACTTGGGTTTTAGTATGAATTAGATGAATCTAATTTAAAATCATGAACGGATTTCTTATTTCCTTTCAAATTGAACAAAAGTGGATAGTTCTAGTTGGAATTTGAATTATGTGGTTGATATGGATAGTATTTGTTGTGTTCTTTATCTAATGCATACCACGCGTAGTACTCGTGGTGAACGTACTAAGGGAGAATTCTATTTTAAAAGGGGCATGTATGACTTGAACCGCTATGGTACCTCGGTGAGTAAATGAGATACCTTACTCAACCTTTACCCATAGGTCACATGTCGAAGTCCCTGTGTTCGAGATGGATTACAGGGATATTTCCTTGATATGGGTATTCTAGGCTATATGATTGATGGGTAAACGTGGTGATTTATCCCTTTTCTTAATGAAATCTTAGGTTCATGGTGGCCTTAGACTACACTTAGTACCCACGAGTGATCACCAAAGACATTAGAGATAGGCCTTCATTGATTGGCTTACTTGTGTGCTTCTTAAACTCTAAGATTATCTTACTTGCTTCATAACACTTGACTTTGGTTAGTGTAATGTTATCTCGAATTAAATTATTATTTTCCCTATAAACATGGGATCCCTTGGGATTTTATATCCTTGGATGTGTATGATATTAGGATTGCGGGGTAGAGTAAATTTAAAAGAGGTTAAAATGATAGAGCCACATGCATACTTATTTTGACTTATTCCAATTTTCATGACATTTTTATTCCCTTTAAACTTTCTGTTGGGGCTGGGCTTCGGTCTATTTATCGGTAAATGGAGCATACCAATACCAAACCAACTTTAAAATCATCAAACAAAAATTACCGATTTTACTAGCCAGCACACCAGCCCATAAACCAAAACCAAACGACGTTGTACATCGGTAAAATCGATTTTTTCAGGTAAAATCAGTTTTTCGAAAAATACAGTAAATCTCGATAAATTTCTCTTTACGATAATTTTAGTAGTACTCGGTAAATAATGTACCACTTAAATAAACATGTTTATATCGATCTTTTATAAAAATAACACGAAAATAACCTATATGATTGTCTCATATCCATTACTATATATAAACATTAAATTCCAAAATAAACGTCACAAATTGCAATTCAAGTTATACTATTGTTCAAATAACATATAAATGTCAACCCAAGTACTCATATTAAATTTCAAAGCAAAATAAAAATGATCAACTTTGTACATTTATTGCACTCCCTATTTCTTCATCTACAAAAATAAAGGTGAATATCAACATATTGCCAAAACATAGAGAGTAAAATAAAATAGAAAATAGAAAATGAAAAAACAAGAGGTAAAAAACAAAAAAAAACAACAAATAAGCCTTGCATACTTTGTTCCTTTCACTTTAGTTGAATATTCATGTAGCAAACTCATTAATAACACCTACAAAAAACTGAATAGTAATTTGGACTTTTTATATTTATGAAGCAAATGATATATATATATATATGTGTGTGTGTGTGTGTGTGTGTGTGTGTGTGTGTGTGTGTGTGTGTGTATGTAAAGTAGATAATTAAAATTTAGAATATTCACTTACCTTCCTCAATCTATTCAATCATCTCATATGAATATCAGTATCTAAGTTTAGAGAACTTTTTACCCAATTATGGGCACAAACTAAATACTCCACGGTTCTTGGTGTCAAAGAGCTTCAAAATTAATCAAATACTTTTTTACTTGTACTAAATGCACATTCAAAAGTGACCGATGTTAAAGGAATAACTAATATGTCATGTGACATCATTGCGAGTGGATGATAAGTTGGAACTTTTCCTTCCCATTAAGCTAAAACATCAAATTTAGAATCATCGAGACATTCTATACCATCTTTTAAATAAGGTGATTTTGCTAAGTGGTAGGAGATAACATGATTTGGTTACTTTTATAAAATCTTAGAAATGGTGAATGGAACATCAACTCCAAATTAGCTTACTTGAACATGAAAATTTTGGTGTATAGTTTAGACTCTAAACAATTATGTAGCATCCTTATGTTTTTATTTCGTACATCACAGTTCATAAAGGATTTAGCTCATGCTATGATATAATTTCAGTTATTTTGGATCAGACTACTCATGTGCCTTGTTAAGAGCTTGGTAGAAACTATATACTGAGAGGTTTACTTTTGGATTAAGTACCTTTAGTCATAAATCAATTCATGAAAGAATCTACAAACAAAACCATGCCATAAAATCCCCCTGACCAAGACTATACTGAACAAAACAATTTATACTTGACTAAAGATAAGAAAATAAAAAAATACCACAATTATTGAACAAGTGAGTTGAGGTGAGGATGAATGGAAGGGATGTGGACTGATGGAGACAGCCGAAGTGAGGGGTTCTGTTAGGGAGGAGAAATGAGAGGTATTATTTTGTAAGATGAGAGAGAGCCGTAAGTTATGATGATGAATCTAAATCCTTAAACCTAGTGTTGTTATAAATTGTGTTGTGAATGATCCAAGGGCTATAAATCTTGTATTAACCCAAGGGTTACTAAATGGTTTAGCCAATTAAAAGAAAAACAAAGCACATATAAAATATTTAAGAGTGTGATTGTGTTTGGCTTTAGTCATTGGGTACTTTTTTTCTATTTAATTTGATATTTACAATTTGGTAAGTTTGGTAACATCATTTTGGTATTTTAGGTTTCATTTTGGTACGTTACAGTTGGTAAGTCAATTTTTAAAGTGTTAAAAACCAAAACAAGCCACAAAAAATTTAGTAATTTCGGCTTCGGTTGTTTCGATTTTGATAAGTAAAAAATATAAACCATTACCACTCATTTTTCGGTACAAAATGGTATGGTACTGATTTTTACCGTACTACGAACGGACCTACTAGATGTTAATGTTATGAATTTAGTATTTTATGACCGAGGCCACCCCTTTCGCAGCCTTGATCGATAGTGTTTTTGTCATTAATCCAATTGTTGTCGATCTACTTTAGGATATAGGTGTTACTAGCCTACGTGTCAATTCAATCAGTTCATTTGTTTTCCGTTATAGTAGAGAAGGGTACATGTTTGCATTCATACATTTTACATAGCCTCTAGTTAGTTGTTTTAGTATGTTAGATTTTGACTCATGTGTATGCTATCAAAGTTCTCGAATACTTTTATTGTGTATATTCAATTTTCATTTCTGTTTATTTCTTTTCTTTTATTCTTAGAATGGTCAACAATATGGATTTTAAATGTTTAAATAAACTAAATAAAGTATTTTTTTACAACTAAGAAAGTTTTCATTGTTTTTCCTAGCCAAATCGACAGTCTTTCTCTCTGCCTTATCTCTAACTCTTTCTCCTTCCTAAGAGAATCCTTCTCACTTTTGTGGGCCTCTCCCTTAATTTATTGGTTTATTTTTTTGCCCTTCTTCCCAATCCTCTGATCTATCTCTTTCAATTTTCACTTTTTCAACCCCTCCCCCCCCCCCCCCCCCCACTTTGTCCCTACATCCATTACTGTTATGCCTCAGCAAATCTCAAATGATATTCCTTCCTTGTACCTTCCACCTGTATTAGAAGGCACATAAGTTAGAGTGTACTCCCTGCTAGGAAATATCATTAAAAAAAATTATAACTTAGCCCAAATTGAAGGTTTAGCTCAAAAAACTTGGAAAGTTAAAGGTTATTTTAAGATAGAAAAAAATGAGTTTAATATCTTCTCTTTCGATTTCTCTCATGCGGAGGAGATGAGAAGGGTTCTTGATTAATCTCCTTAGACACTGTCAAATGACTTATTGTTGCTCAAAAAATGGGACTCAGAGTTTTCTATTGAAGAAGTTAGTTTCAAAACCATTGAACTATGGATTAGAGTTCATTGCCTTAATAAAGATATATTCCATAAAGCTAGTGTAATGTTGATACGGCAGATACTAGGGTCAAATGTGAAGGTTAACATTAGACTAGGGCACTACTCCTATATGATATTGAAAGTAATTCTCCCACTTAATGCTCCATTATCAAAAGGTTTTAATCTTAAAAGAGAAAATAAGGATAAATGGATTTTTTTTACTTATGAAGTTAAGAGATTTTATTTCAAATATTGTAGACTAAGTCATACTTTAGATGAAGAAGAAGAAGAAGAAGAAGAAGAAGAAGAAGAAGAAGAAGAAGAAGAAGAAGAAGAAGAAGAAGAAGAAGAAGAAGAAGAAGAAATGGAAGGTGGGGGTAACTCCATTGTCTTTTTAGATGTCTGCATCCCCATCTTTCAAATAAGGTTTGGATGCTTTCCTTTGGAAAATACCTTGCCTCCATCCTAACTAAAATTCTAACCTTGGCCAAACTACCCAAATGGACCCCATAAATAACCAAACTTACCAAATTAGTCCAGTCATAGAAAGAATAAGAGTTACTTCTATAATCCCCAGTCCCGTACAATAAATTATTAGCTAACCTCACCATTGGCACTCAGAAGACTAAACAAACTCAGCCCATTTCAAACCCCACTAAGCCAGCAATGATGAGATACTAAACCCAGGGCAATCCCTTCACTCATTTATTATATTAGACAAGTCCTGGATAGAATCCCCCGAATGTCTACTCACTATAACTCATCCCCCCAACCACCCAAATACAAAATTTAGTACCCAAAATAGCATAAATACAAAACTCATGCCCAGTTATGGAGAGTGGGTCCACCATCCTATTTTAGTGTCTGATAAGTTCAAAATAGAATGTGACACCCCGACTAATTAAATACCGGGTAGCTACTCCTTTATAAAATTAATTCAAAATGCCAAGTTGGCTCAGTTAATAGCATCACTGTCGAAAACATTTTATTATTACTAACCACCTAGTATTTAAAAATCAAGTTGCCGAATTTTAATTTAAGTCTGATTAACATGAAACAAGTATAATGAGAAATAGATAACACCATTCACCATACTAAAGTAAAACGAATAACCGTCACAATAAAGTAAATAAAGTCTGGAGGAAAACCCCTCACTACAATCCCATAACTGAAATAAATAACTGAAACAATAAATGCTAAAGTCTGAAAACTGAAATGTAAAAGATGCTCTAAATAGAAATGGGCAACATGCCCTACAACTGATAGATAGTGACTCTGGAATCCAAAAGATAGAAGCGTCTACATGCAAATCCCTGTAGCTTCCACAAACAGCTACAGCTCGTCACCCGAATGAGTATCCTATGCTTGGTGTCCTTGTGGCTGGGCACCTAAAATGGTTTTACAAAGAAAAAGAAATTTGAAAAGCAAACGGGTCAGAGCCCGAATGTGGAGTTATATTTTAAAAACCTCCAAGTGCTTTAAAAACATTTAAAACATTAAATGCAAAGTACATGTTAGGACGTACACTCGCATGATATTCTCACCTCTCGTCTAACTGTGCACTCCTAACGTAAGTACCCATCTATAACGACCCGTACTACTAGCTAACTGACAACATAACTAGCTAAACTACCAAAGGTTCTACCCATTAACTCGGTTTATTTAACATAACAACGCTCGTATTTTAATAGAGGTTTAACGTAAACTCAGTTACTAAGTATGCCATTGATATAACTATCAGCTAACTCATTATATATCTCGAAACAATACCGTAATACAGTTACAACATTAACATGAGGATTCCCATTAATTAAATGTATATTATTCACATCATAAATATACGATATAAGCACCCCGCAATCTAAGCTATGGTGCACACATACTCTGCTATCAATCCCGGTACATCACGTACATAAGGATCACATACTCCGAATCTCTCAGGAATAGTCCAGATAACACAAATCACAAATAGTGGAGGCGAACACAGTCACCATCACATGGGTCACGCACATACCTACGCTCCCATGGTCAGCGGACTTATTAATATCACAATAAGTCTTTCTATGACCTATGTTCATCAAGGTACCAGTCTATATCCCCCCCGTAGACACACAAGGAATAGAGGGTCCTAAGAGAACGCAACCTCCCGTGATAGCAAGTATGGTAGGTATGTCATACACACAATACATATACCAATACTAAGTAAACACACATCTTAGTAATACCGTATTTTAATCGTAGTACATATCGCATACTCGTACTAGTTTATACTTATCATGATTCATACTATTCCGGTTTGTAATTATACGCGTCATAATTATCTCACGTCGTAGTAGGCACTCACGTCTCAACCCAAACCGTCCATGTAACACACTCTCGTATGTAAATTCCTTCCCATAAATACCCAAATGTCCCAAACCTATCACTACATCATTATTGGAAGGTTAACTATATCCTCGAACAAGTTTACGGAACTCCAAAAGTCAAAACAGTCCAAAAAGGACCAAACTGTCAACTCGTTAGAAGTCTCGTTCGAACGAGGCTTCGAACGAGTTTGGACTGTCAGGTCGTTAGAAGTCTCGTTCCAACGAGGCTGTTCGAACGAGATCCCAGTTCGTTCGAACGAACTGACCCTTCTAACGATATTTCGTTCGAACGAGATATCGAACGAAATCCCCACTCGTTAGTAGCGACTGGTCAACTCGTTAGAAGCTCGTTCGAACGAGTTCGTTCGAACGACCTGGGGCTGCTTCTAACGAGATGCCAGTTTCGGCCCAGAATTTTCCAAAAATCGTTTTTCACCATTTTTACTCCTCAAATCTTCTCCAAAATACGTCCCAATGATTGATTTAAGATATCTAAACAATTCTAAACACAATATAACCACATCCTATCACGTTTTTATGGATTAACTCATCCTAATCATCCATCAAATTTGCAAATATTAAACTTTCCCCCAAATTATTCATGAACAAGAACCCTAATTTATAACCCTCAATTTATCAAATTAAATCCGTTTTTGTTTCACCCAATCATGTATAATCATCATATAATTTCGGCCCATACTATTCTACGTGCAAATGGTCTTTAATAATCAAATTCTAAGTCCAATCAACATGGGTTTTCATTTATCTTCCAAGAACAATTTGTAAAACATCAATTTTCTAACATGGAAAGAACATCCTTTGAAATTAAACATAGTTAAACAACTTGCCTTGTTTGTCTCTGAATTTGGTGTGGATTTGGTGTAGAATTTCTGCAGAATTCCTCTCTCTCTCTCCTTCTCCAAGCTTTCTTCTCCAAAAAGCTATGGTGGCTAGGGTTTGCTTTGAGGGAACTTATGAAAACCTAATTTAATAAACCTCCGTAGCTTGTTGGTTTAATAAGGGTTGGTTGGGTCAATTCCTTATCAGATTACAACTCTCAATTCTCGTCACTTTCAGTTACCCAAAAATACCAAATTACTAAAATACCCTTTAAGTTACCGGTATGGCCTAAAAATACCCCGGGACCCAAACTATACCCCCGGCTAGTGTTTTCTGACTATCTCGACCCTTCCGGACGCGTTGGCGCACTCAAAACGACCATACGGATTATAGATTTTAAATTCACTTTTATTATCAAAATATTATACCGTGACGCGGCGGTCCCACGCGTCTCAACAAAATTTCTAAAATGCCGTATATAAATCTCACGACAAATTTTATAATACCAAATACATATATAATCATATATGCACATAATCAAATACCAATTCGCATCTCATTAGTATTTATAACCCGGATTAATTATCAATTAATACACAATTTAATTAATTAATCCCAAAAATAAATATAGTCAAAAGTACGGGGTATTACATAGAAGCCACAATCACCCCTCGTATTATATCCCAACCATCTAACCCGACATAATAAGCTTTAAATCCCAGAATCAAAAATTATCCCACTCAGGAAACACTCAAGCTACACAAATCCCCCCCAACCATCCAAAATTCAATACAAAATCTAGCCAAAAATCTAAACCTTTGAAAAGTGAAATTAGCTCAAATTTCACAACTACGGGATGGATCATCGCCAATATCCCAACCCCATTCCCTCCCAAACCCCAAAAGAGTTAACCCTAAAGTTATAAGAGGTAAAAAAGAGTATGGAAATGGAAAGAGAAGATGAGGGAGGCTTGGTATTTGAATAAATGGTTAGCTAGAAGGACGCTTAATAGTACCTTCAAAGAAAATCATCAAAGGGAGTTAGTGGTTAGTAATCAAATATTAGTTTCAAATTTCATCAAGCTTCACATAAATTAAAGAAAACTTCCATTTACCTTTGAAAAACCAATCTCCTAAAAACATCATGGAGGTCATAAAAAAAAAGAGGTGAGCAAAAACCTGAAGAAGAGGTTGATTGGTAAGAAGAGATACACCAAGAAAAAGTGGAAGAATCAGCAGTCCAAGCAGTTAATAAAAGCCAAAGAAGGATTGTAACAAGAAGAACTAGTAAGCAATACATTATAGACTAAGAAATTGAGGAATTTTGTGAAGAAAGTCTAGTGGAAGTGACCATCAACTCAAGTGCATCCCAAGATCTAGAGAATTCAAAGGGGTGCCCTAAAAGGATCCCTCTAACCCTGTGAGTATCATGGCTTGGAATTATCAAGGTCTGGGAAAAACCTTGACAATTCAGGCTCTTCAAAACCTTTGTGTTTTAAATGATATAGCTTTAATTTTCCTACTAAAGACAAAAGAAAATGAACAAAGAATTTCGTATGTCAAGAAGCTTATTAAATTTGATATTGAGATTAGGGTGGACTTAGTGGGGTTATCGGGAGGTTCTTATATATTGTGGAAAGAGTCAATGAGCCTTTAAATTCTTAAAAGTTCTAAAGACCTTGTTGATGTGATATTAAGGATTGGAAGGGGTCATTGGGTAATATGATAGTAACTTATTTATATGGAAACCCATATTTTGAATATAAAAGAGCTCAACAGGGTAGGCTTGTTAGATTCCAACTTCATGCCCCTACCAATGGATGTGTCTGGGAGACTTCAATGATATTTAGGCTCAGTAAGACAAAGAATAAAAGTTAGAGAAGGCAGCCAATAGGGAGATAGAATGTTTTAAAGGGATCGTAAACCTTTGTTATTTATTTGAACTTACCTCAAAAGGTTGTATTTTAACTTGGAATAATAAGAGAGAAGATGAGAAAAATGTGAAGGAGAAGTTGGATAGAGTGTTCATTAATGTTGAATGGGTAATCAAATTCCACGAGAGTAGGGAAGTGGGATACCATGCCTTGGGATATAATCATAGCCTTATTTTGTTGAAGAATGTTCCCCCAAAGTCCCCCCATAAATTTGAGGTTTACTATCTTGAAGAATTAAAGTTCCATGTTATAGTTAAAAGGGAATGAGGGAAAGATGTCCTAGGGTCTCACATGCTCTCTCTCTTGTCAAAAACCTTTAGGATAAAGAACCTTGTTTAACTGGATTTCTAATAATTTTTGTAATTCTAGATTGGAAATCAAGAAGCTCTAGGGTAATCACTCAGAGTTACAATCCATCTTAAGTCAAAACTCCTGTAGTCGGTTAGTCAAGTCTGTCTTTAATAATACTAAAGGCACGTGGGTTGCAAATAAGAAGTATTAGGAAGTGAGGTCTAGAGTGCAGTGGAAGAAGTGTGGGGATAAGAACTCTAAGTTTTTTCACATTACAACCATCCAGAGAAGATAGAGAAACCAAATTGTTAGGCTAAAGAATCAGGAAGGGGGATAGGTTGAGAAGAAGGAACAGTTGGAGTGCCTTGCAAACTATTACTTTAAATATTTTTATTCCTCTACAAGTTGCAGGGATTCATCAAGGGTTACTTATCTTATCCCTAATCTTATTACTGCAGCTATGAATGAGTCTTTAAATTCTTTGTTATCTCTGGAGGAATTAAAGAAAGAAGTTTTTTATTTGGGTCCCTCAAAAACCACTGGCCCTGATGGGATGCTAAGGTTTTTTATAAAAAAAATTGGGAGGACAAAAAATGAGAACTGCTAAAAGATGTATAGTTTTTTTAAGTTGTGGTCACCTCCTAAGGAAAATGAATGAAACTAATGCGGTATTAATTCCTAAAAATTCAAACCATGAAAATATACCTTATTTTAGACCAATTAGTCTCATTAATTTCATTACAAAAATAATTTAAAAATTTTTGGCTTCAAGGCTTAAACCTCTGATGGACATTATCATAGAGCCTCAATAAAGTTCTTTCATTCTTGGGAGGTTGATTCAAGACAATATCATAGTGGCCCAAAAGATGTTTGCTTTTTTTGGAAAAAAGGGAGAGGGAAAGATTTTGACTGTGCTCTAAAGATGGACATGAACAAGGCCAATGACAGAGTGGAATGGGGATTTCTAAAGGAGTCACTTTTAGCTTTTAGTTTTAATTCTAAATAGGTGGGCATAGTTATGGATTATGTTTCTTCTATCTCTTTTAGGATTATCATTAATGGGGATAATCACTCTTCTTTCAAACTTCTTGAGGGCTCAGGCAAGGTGATCCACATTCCGCCTATTTATTCATCATAGTGGCCAATAGACTTTCCCATATTATTTCTAAAGCCATGAATGAAAATTCTCTTAAGAGAATTAAAGTCAACTTTTCTAGCCCCCCATCCCCCCCCCCCCCCCCCCCCTCCAATCTCACACATGTTGTTTTCTGATGATTCCCTTTTCTTCTTTAAAGGGAATGTTGTTAACAGTGATGCTCTCCTTGAGTGCCTGAATACTTATTGTAAGGTGTCAGGCCAATAAATAAACTTAGTCAAGTTTGGCCTTGTTTGTAGCAGTAATATGCCCCCACCCCCCATTTTAAATTGTCTATTTCCTATAGGCTGGGTGTCCCCCTCTTAGATAACCCTTGTAAGTACCTTAAGCTCCCATCTGAACGAGTAAAATCAAAGAAAGAGACCCTTGTCAGGCTTAAGGAGATAATATTACACAAAGTAGGGAAACAGGTCCTTATCAAGGCAATTCTTTAGGTCTCCCCAACCTATGAATTGTCTATATTTCAGTTTTGAAAGGTTTTTATTTTGACATGTCCTCTAAGATTGCAATTTTTTGGTGGAAAGGTAGTAAAGATACTAAAGGGGTTCATTGGAAGGCATGGGAGAGTATCTTTGAGGCAATAGTGGAAGGGTGTTTGGGCTTCAGGGATTTCCATAGGCAAAATCAAGCCCTCCTAGAAAAACAAGCTTGAAGTCTCATATCTAGTCCTGAGTCCGTATGGGGTAAGACCCATAAAAGCCTTTATTTAAAGCATTGCACCTTCTGGGAGGTCCCCAATTAAAAAAAATAGGTCATGGATGGGAATAGTATCATGTTTGGAAGGGAGATCTTGAAGTAATAGGTGTGCTGGCAAGTGGAAAATGAGGAAAATATCAGTATCTGGGAGACAAGAGGGTGAATGGAATTTTTCCCCCTTCCTCTTTTCAGATTAGGTTTCAAAGTTCTGTGACCTTATAGGCCCTGCCTCTTTTTCTTGGAATTACAACCTTATTTCGAACCTATTTAGAATTGAAATTGCTAATTCTATTATGGATATCCCCCTTGTTTCCCCTACAGATAAGAATGCCCTAATCTTGCCCCACACCATTAATGGCCAACGCGTTGTATCAAATACTTATCATGTTACTTCCTCAAAAAAGAGTCAGAGGATTACCCCTCAATCTTTATTTACCCCTCACCCAGATTTTTGGAGAATTTTGTGGGACATTAAATCCATCCCTAAGGTCCATAACTTCCTATGGAGATGTTGTAATTAGGGGTTGGATGTAAACCAGTCCCTTTGGAAGAAGCAACTCAGAGAAGATCCTATTCTCTCTATATGTGGGAAAGAGAAGGAGACCAATTAACAATTGCTCACAATATGCCAATGGGTAAAAAAGGTATGGTAGATATCTCCCCAGCTTAGTCCTGTATTGCTTAGTCCTTTTGATAGAATTAAATGTTGGGTGTTTAAATCTCTGAGTAATTTAGAGAAAGTTTCTAATCAAGCTCTGGACCTAAAATTACTCATGGATTGTACAATTTGGATGATTTGGAAAACTAAAAATAAGGCAATCTTCAAAAAGGCCAATATTCATATATCTAATGTGTTATCTAAGGCTCTGTCCTTAGTTAAGAATTGTAGTAAAAGTTATAAGGTGTTTAGGCCAATCCCATAGCTAAATCATCCCTTACCTCCTAGGCGAGTAATCAAATGGAGCCCTCTCCCAAGAATTGGGTCAAAGTTAACTTTGATGGCTCTTTTAAGGAAGAATGGATCCTATGGCTTCATTGTGAGAAGTCCATCAGGGGTTAATCTCAGGAAAAGCTATATTCAGTCATCAAGAATATTTAGCCATACAAATCGAGGCCCTAACCCTGAGCTCAGTTGCCTCTTACATAAATAAAAATGGTCTAGACAATAGCATCCTAAAATCAGACTATAAATTTCTTATTCAAAGCATGCAGAGTGAATCTAGGCCTAGCTGGGACTTATGTAGAACAAAGCTTCAGGTTAATGCAATTACTAGTCATTACAAGGAGATTTCCTTCCTGCGTGTTCCCAGAAATGCAAACGCTGCTACCAAATAGGTGGTGCCTTAGATTTCCCTAAAGATTGCGTCTCAAACCTACTTCCTTCTCTATTATCCATTCTTATAATGGATTTACCTTGTGAAGGAGAGGTGTGATTTCAGATTGTTTTTCTAGTTTTTTCTTCTCAAATTTCAAGAGGAAGGTTGATTTTCCATTCTATAAATAGAAATAAACCATTATTGATAGACAGAGATATAGAGATAAGGATGTAGATTACATAACAAGTGAATTTTCAACTCTAATGAACTTAAATTTATCTCTTGAACTACCTACGAATTTTATTATGAAAGGAAATTTTATTTTTAATACTTAGAATGAGTAGAGATTTTCTTTTACATAATGTTAGAAAATGGGTATTGGACTAGAAAATTTTGAGCAACTTCGAGCTCAAATTTAGGTTGGACCCACACCAGAATAATTGTCGGACAATATACAAATGCATTCTCCTTTGCAAGGAGATGAATGTATTATATTCACATGTCCAATTCCATTAATTTATGAATGATAAATATGTCTCCAAAGTGACTCATAAAGTAATGAAAGTTGGAGACTTGGGTGTGTTTCAACTCTTGTCCCACATTGGAAAAGTAGTGGAAATTTGATAAGTTAACAAAACCCCAATTATGGACTAAGGCTTGGATGCCTTTGGGGTGTCCCAACTCTTTAAAGGGTAGATGGCCTACACTATGCAAGTTTTGGTCTTGGGCCAAAATCCCACACGCGCGCCCACTGTCCGGCTCCGCTCGGGCTTATAAAATCCCTTTCATTTGGGCCAAATTAATTAATTAAATTGTTTAAACGCCGAATTAATTAATTCCATAATTAATTAAACTGTTTAATGAGTTAATTTCCAACACTCAACTGTTCAAAATTAAATGCCTGATAGTTAATTCGAACAGTCAACTTAATTACTATATATATATATACACGTCTCCCTCCAGTTTTAAAACTAGTGAAAAATTCCCCAACAAAATTGTGTTCCTCTCCTCTCCAAAACAGTTCCTTCATTTCATTCTGTCTTGTTCATGGTTTGAGTAAAAAAAACATAGAAATTGATTTCGATAGAGTCATTACATTATTGTGCTTCTTGTATTGATTCAAAATTCCGTTCTATCTTATGAGACATTAATTTAGACCCTAAAGCTTATTCTCCTTAATCGAATGGTGTTGCTGAATGCAAAAATCGTACATTGAAGGAGATGATGAACTATATGTTGATAAGTTCAGGATCTCCCCAGAACTTGTTGGGGGAAGCCTTGTTATCCGCTAATTATATTCTTAACAAAGTAACACACAAAAAAACTCACAAGACACCTTATGAGTTATGGAAAGGTCGAACACCTTGCTATTAATATTTACGAGTGTGGGGGTGCTTAGCCAAGGTGAGTTCCTAAACCTAAAAAGGTAAAAATAGTACTAAATATCATTGATTATGTATTGATCGGTTATGCTATAACTAGTCGTGCATATCGTTTCTTAGTTTGTAAATCTGAGATTTCGAATATTCATGTAAACACAGTTATTGAATCGAGGGACACTTCATTTTTTGAAAATTAATTCCCATATTACTTGACCCGAGAATTTGGTCCTTATAAAAAGACAAATGAAGCTACTATAAATAGTAATCTTTAACCTATTGAATCAATAGAGGATGAACCAAGACATAGTAAAAGGGCAAGGACCTCAACTTCTTTCGGTCCGTATTTTCTAACATATTTTCTAGAAAATGAACCTCAATCACACAAATAAGCGATATCCTCACCCGATGCTGCTAATTGGAAAGAAGTAATTAATAGCGAAATTGAATCTATTTACAAAATCATACCTGGGAACTAGTGGATCTTCCACAAGGTTCAAAATCGTTAGGTTACAAATAGATTTTCAAAAACAAGTTGAAGGCCGATGGATCAATTGATAAATACAAATCTATACTTGAAGCTAAAGGCTATATGCAAAGGTTGGATTACTTTGATACATATTCACTAGTAATAAGAATTACGTCCATTCAAATGCTAATAGTCATAGCTGCTATTAATGGACTTTAAATAAATCAAATGGATGTGAAAACTTCTTTTTTAAATGGTGAACTAGATGAGAAAATTTATATGGAGAAACCTAAAGGGTTCAAAGCTCCTCGATAAGAAGGAAAAGTATGCAAGCTTGTGAAATAACTTTACGGATTAAAACAGCCACCTAAGCAATGGCATGAAAATTTTGATAATGCAATATTATCAAATGGTTTCAAAATTAATGAGTGCAATTAATGTGTTTACTTTAAAAGCATTCAAAATGAATATGTCATTGTATGCCTCTACAAAACATATGTTGAGTAGTCGAATAGACATGAAAGATTTAGGTATCGCCGATGTTATATTAGGAATTAAAATTTCTAAAACATCGGATGGACTTATATTATCTCAATCTCATTACATAGAGAAAGTACTTGAAAAATTCAAGAAGTATGATGTTACTCCTACCAAGACGCCTGTAGATGTAAATTTACATCTATTAAGAAATAATGGTGAGAGCATATCTCAACTAGAATACTCTCGTATTATTAGCAGTTTAATGTATATCATGAACTGCACACGACCGGACATAGCATACTCGATAAGTAAGCTAAGCCGATTTACGAGTAATCCAGGGAGAGATCATTAGAAAGCGATATTAATAGTTTTGGGTTATATAAAATACACTCAAAACTATAGATTACACTATTTAAGATATCAAGCTATCTTGAAGGACATTATGATGCAAACTGGATATTCTATACAAACAACTCTAAGTCTACAAATGGCTATGTGTTTACCTTTGGAGGTCCAGCTGTATCTTGGAAACCCTTAAAAAAACGTACATTGCTAGATCGACAATGGAATCCGAATACAAAGCTGGAGAAGAGGCTGAATGGCTTAGAAACTTCTTAGAGGATGTTCTAAATTGGTTAAAATATGTGCCCGCAATATGTATACATTGTGATAGTCAATCACCGATTGGAAGGGCACAGAATCACATGTATAACAAAAAGTCGCAACATATTCGTCATTGACATAGAATCGTTAGACAACTTCTCTCAAATGGAATTATCTCAATTGACTATGTAAAGTCAAAAGATAATATAGAGGATCCACTAACTGAAGGTTTAAACCGAGAGCGAGTTGAAAGATCATCAAGAGGAATGGGCCTAAAGTCTATAAATAAATAAGAATCAATATATTGGAAACCCTACTTAGCTGACTAGAGATCCCAAGATCTAGGTTCAATGGGCAAACCGAACTACATTGTATGCAGTACACACTCGGGGATATTTAATCATACCCATTCCAAAGATGAGATAGTGCACATCTATCACGAATTTAGGATAGGTTACGCTTTTAATGACATCCATATCTTAGTACGTGTAAGTGGGGTATAACAGAATACTCCTTATGGATATCACCTACATGAGTAAGAAGAGGGCCACTTCTATGAGAATAATGGAAGGCAAATTCTCTAAAATACTCATGGAACCAAGTGGTGTTTTTGGCCAAAACGAACATAACATGAGAACTAACAGTGTTGAAGAATTATTGCGTGAATACTATTGTCTCATTTTACAAAAATAGTTGACAGTTAAAGGATAAATAGTCTACTAATTAACCAAGTAAATCCGATAGTATATCACTAAGGAAAGTTTAAGTCCACAAGGCTACTTCTCCCGATGCTATAAATTTTTAGTTATACACAAACCTGTGTGTTGATACAAAAAAGTATCCTATTACGTAGACTAATCATAAATGGACATGTGTCATCCATCGTGGCATCGGTCCTAGTCAGAAAGGCTTACCACCCAACTAAGTCCAAGAATGCAGACCAACAAGTAGACTGCCAACCAACGTACAAAAGAATCCTGACCAATAGCAGGAAGATCGATCAATGTGGTCAGCAAAGCGCTAATAGTTGTATACATTATGAACATTGTATTGATGTAAATGCCTATATTATAAAGGCATTGCATCATTTAATAATTCGACTCTTGTACACCCTCCGGGGCTATAAATACATTGTAATCCTTACACCCATGCGAGGTAACACAAGATACAACAAAATAAACATAAGGAAATACACAACAGTGGACGTAGGCTTTTCCCTTTAGCCGATCCACTTAAAGAATCATTTGTGTCTCTCAACTTTACATATTTATCTGTGATCAAATAATTAGATATAGTCTAGTTTTTTCATCAACAGATTAGCGCCGTCTATGGAAACGTATTTCTAGACATTTTTACTCATTCACTTATTCAACATGACTGGTATTCCTAAATTAAGTGCCAAAAATGATGGCCTCCCGCATGTTCCTTATGCTTCACCAACAGAAATGAATTAACTGGAATCCTAGATAGTCTTGCCAGAGGACAGGAGGCTATGCAAGATACCATAAGGACACTAGCGTAAACCCTGCAAATCAGGTCACACGCCTTATCAGCTCGTGAAAATATGCCTCCACTACCTTAAAGAAGCAATAGACGTAGGCAATCCAGGACTACTAAAGATACTTCCAATCGCCTAGGGGAGAGTTCAACACTCAGAATATCAGAGTCCTACAATGCACAATCTTTCTCTCCTGAGAAATGGAGCACCTTAGAGAGGCTAAGGCGAGCTTCTCCTTTTGATCATTTGGGATCCAGGGTGAATAGTAATGTTCCCAAGGCATTGTGGCAAAACACTCAGCAACCAGTCGATCAATGAGAGGGCTTCGCCCAGTCTAGATCAAATGCCTAACGAACTGCACGTGTTGAGCAACAATCACGGGAAGAAAGTTTAGCGAATAACTAAGCAACAACGCATAGATATGACGCTGGTAACAATGCATGGAAAGGATCTATACAACGATTGGAAGATATATTGGGATAAATGGATAAGGCTAAGAATCCTTTACAAAGAAGTTTTATGAAAATATCTCCTTTCGTACAGGCCATTATGGATTTCTCCACTCCTACGAAGCTCAAAGCTCCTATGGTTACACTATACTATAATAGGAAGGCTGACCCTGTTCCTTATATAGACAAATACCAGGCAGCAGCTGATATTTATGTCGTCCCTGACGAGATGAGGTGCAGAGAATTCTCTGGGATAATTACTGACCCTGCTCAAATCTGGTACAACGACCTTCCTCGAAGGAAAATTTCCATCTTTAATCAACTTACCAAGCTATTCATCAGCAACTTTTGTTTTGGGGACAAGAAAGTGAAAAGGGTAGCTTATTTACTCAGCTTGAAAAAGAAGGAAGGAGAAAGTACCAGAGATTACATTACTCGTTTCAACAACGAGAAGTTAGAGGGTATGGATTGTAAGAGGGTACTTTAGATTAGATAAATGGAGGAGTAAACCCTGTTTGAGTATGGTAATGATAAGCTACTTGGCCAAAGCCTTGGGTTAATGATAGGACCCACACACACAGACGCACTGAAGTTAAGCTGAGTTTAAACTCACAAAGACTCTCGTGTATAGCTTAGAAGATATTAATGAACTTTAGAAGTAACTTAGCTAGAGGGAGAGAGAAGTAAGCACCCTAGATACACCTTGGTAGGCAGGTATAAACACACCTAGTCCTCTCAAGAATCTCTGTCAAATATTAAAATCTTCATAATAAGTAACAATGGTGAGAAGGTAAACTCTCTGTCTGGTAATAACTTCCCAAACTCTAAAAAGGGTTTTTTTTCTTCCTCAAAGGTGGTTGGGGTCCTTAAATAGCCCCCCACACCACCCTCAAGGCAACTCAGTGATTTAAGGCCATGAAAGACGTCCCTCACACTTTATGTCACAACATTAAATGCCTGATACACTAGTTGTCTCCACGTCACAAACATTAAATGCCAAGACATGCCTTTTTCTTAACCACTGTGTGCTAGGGGGTTGTTGTCGCAGAGGTGGCTCACCAACTACCTGACAGCCCCAAATACCATGGTGGTTTACTCAAGTGCATGTCTGACATTGTTTAGATGGCTAGTGACATAACCTACAGTAGATGTGACATTAAGTAGAGGGTTATTTGGTTCGCAACTTAATGCCAGATGGAACTCCAAACCCCTCCACCCGAGGTTCCACGGTCAGGGTCTTTTGGTATTTTACCAGGTGTATCTAAGATGGTTGGTACGAGTCCCAATGGTGCCTTACTTCTCAATCCTCCAAACCAAGTCCCTCTAAAGTTCCCATGGTGAGGTCATTCGATAGAGCATGAAATCTCTCCCAGGCCCTGCCAAGCCTGGTCTCTCGCGAGTACCGTTTGTCCTCACACAAACTCGTTATCATTCCCGTTACAATATTACAATCGTTATAGCTTATAGTCAATCATAAACAAAAATACAATATGACTAATACAACAAGCTATAGTATGAGTTGCAGCACCAAGCTGCCTCGCTGAGTTGCCACGCTTGAGTTGCCACGCTCGAGATGCTTCGTTGCTTAATCTCAAACACTATTGCCAATTAGGTAATTATCCCTAATCTCAGGATTACCTTCAATCCCCCTCTACATTTTCCCCTTCGTGGAGAGATTTGTTGGAACAAGAAATGTATGCACGAAACTTCTCAACCTGATGAACCTTCTCTGCATGAAAAAGTTCTGGCCTTCTTTCCCCCGTTATGTACCTGAGCTGAAGCGCCATTCTCATTGGGGCTTGGGCGAAGGGACATCACCGCTTTTTCCTCGTGCTGAGCCTCAACCGTTCAAGCTTTAATATTTGAAATTCTCCCGAAAGGCCTACTAACCTTCTCAAATACTCGTTTGAACTCCTGGTAAATGAAATTCTCCCCTGTGATGGTTCGCTATGTTCAAAAAAGAAGAAATTCTCCCCTATATAACTGAGTCACAATTTAAACAACGTTTGGACTTGTGGGGAGGGGCCATTTTGAATCGTTGGGACATCTTTTTCGTTGGGAGCTATTGGATATGTCTGACACCAATTTGGCTCCAAAATATAAACTTGGTCTAGAAGGCAACCCCTTCAATTCCCCAGAAGCAGCTTCGTATTCGACTTAATGTTGTCCTTTTAGTGGCCGAGACCCTTCCCAATATGCCACGTGTTCCTTTGAATGATTAGAGGCCGCCCTTGCACGCGCGCTCGTGGGAGACGTCAAGTGTCAAGTCTGAAACCCTTCAAACGTCTCTTTTTTATTTCAAAACTCTAATATCTTCATCTTCTTCATCTACTTCAACACTCCTGCTTCTTTTAGAGAGAGAAAGCTTGTGCGACCTCCATTGTTGCCCTCTTCTTTGCTCAGCCTCCTCTTTCTCTCATCTTTTGCACCACCACCTGCGGTTGTGCTCCTCTCTTCTTGTTCTTAGCCTTATTCTCCCATCTACACCACTTATTATCATTTTCTCATGGCTTCTTCCAGTGTTTCCAAGATTGCTGCCGCTACCCAGCCTGGTTCCCCCTCTGCCGCCGCTGGCGCTGCCACCACCCTTAACGGCGTTGCTTTGGTCGCTGCTCGTCAAGAACATCTACGCTTCTACCGCCGTGCGCCCATTTTTGAAGAGGAATCTGATAAGTTTTTTGAGGCGTGCAAGACATGTCATTTCTCATCCAAGTTTGATCCATTACTGCTGGGTGATGAAGAAGTGGACTCGTCGAAGTGGGGCTATCTTCCACCCGAGGGGACTATGCACTTCCGTCTGGATCGTGGTGACTTTGCCTATTCCCAGATCGACTTCGAAGCCCCTGGGGGGTCATCAGCCCATTTCTCAACGTGGCACACACATATGCAGAGCTCCCACGCTGCTGCTCTTACGAAGGTTGGGCTGCATCGAGCCTACTGGCTTGGCAAGTTCACTCTCTCGAAGAACAACGCGGCACTTCAAGTGCTAGTCTCCCGATGGAACATCACAACCCACACCTTCATCGCTGCTTGGGGGGAGTTTACTGTTATGTTGGAGGATGTCTGTGAACTCCTTGGGTTCGAGCCCATGGGTGAGTATACTTATCACGACGATCCTCTGAATGCCGAAGAGGCTTCTGATCGGGTTGAGCTAGATCGGATCTGCCGTAGTTGCACCTGTCCCTCAAATAAAGCTACCTTTGCCCCTCTTATCAATTATTTTTTTGAGGCTCCGACGCCGAAGGATGCTAGTGATGTAATGGGATGTGGTAGAGGTACCTCCTTGGAACTACCGGCCTACATACTCGTACTACTTTCATGCTTCTTTCTCACTGAAAAGCCCAACGATCAGCCCAGGAGGGACCTGATAAACATCTCCGTTCATTTGGCCAGAGGATTTAACCTACCTCTGGCCACCATTACCTTGGGGTCCCTCTACACTTGGTTGGATCGAACCCATATTGACATGGAACGGTCACTGGGCCGCTATAATTTGGCAAATTTTGTCAACACCATCATCTTGATGGGCTTCCTCTACACCCGCTTTCCTACCATTTCTGTGAAGTCAGTTTCTCTGCCTGTGAGCTAGGGTATCAAGCCCCCACGCCTCCTATGTTTCCACAAGAAGCAGAGCCGAAAGGAGATAATGGAGGTTTTTAACCATTCGGACTCCTTCATAATGAGACCGTACAGTGAGCCCACCTTCGCCCACACTTGGGACTTTTTTTCCTACTGCAGCCACAACGGTTAGATTTAATCCGGTTGTAGAGGATCCCTCGCAGGCCGTAGTGCTTCTTTTTACCCCGGGGTTCCTCCCCTCTTACACTGAATGGAGGTATGCTTCTGAGCCTTACAACCCCGATAGATGTAGCAGATAATTTGGCTTTGACCAGGGGGCTCCTCGACCTGTGTTCCAGAACAATCATCCCAAAGCCACCTTTGCTAAGGCGTGTACCTTCTATACTGTCGCTGCGATGCTTGGCATGACATCCACCATTGATGGGTGTGTCACCCTCCCGAGTGCCACGAGGAAAGGAGACGTATCCACATCCTTTGCCACGAAGTTCCATCCGGGGCAGTTGGCCAGGATTAACGAGTATATTCAGTCCCCTCCTTGCTATCCCCCTGTCCTTTCCTTTTCTTCCTCTGAGTTGGGTCTAAAGGGGAACTCCGTGCTTGGGGTTTAGTTTCTTCTAATCAAAACTGTTAAGGAGTCTCTTGATGAACTACCCCCTCATTTCCCCTTGATCCCGACTGCCACCCCAAAATCCAAGGCCACTACGACCCCCAAGCCATCTGTCCCTACGGTCGAAGCTGCCATGGGAGAAGGCCCCTGTGAACCACCTGCCAAGAGGGCCAAGAATTCCAAGTCTAAGAAGGTCAAGGTCAAAGATCAAACGAAGACTCCACTAGGGGAATTCCCAATTGCATCTGTTCCCCCCTCCATGCCCCCGGAATTAGCTGAAGAGCTGAGGAGGCGGGTAGAGGCTGAAGTTGCCCGGATAAATACTGAGTTCGAACGGCGCACAGTTATCGTTCCCCCTTCGGGTGCATTCCCAAAAATAGTCATGGATCCTAGTGATCCCCCTGCGAAGAGAAGAAAAAGGTCGAAGGTGCCTGAAATTGGGGGTGCCACGGGATCCAAAAGGAAGATGTTGGGTGCCAAGCCCCAAAAGAAACAAACATCTGAGCGTGCTTCATCACCAGCTCCTTCTGTCCCTGCCTCTTTGCCATCTTCACCAGTAGTTGTATCATCTCGTTCTACCTCCGGATCCCAGGTATATGCGCATTTTTTTTCATTCTTCTCTTGACGTGGCATTTTTTAGTTATTGCCTGATATCTTTGGTGCAGGGAGTTGAAGAAATGGGGGTCAGTCCTCCCAGTCCCCCCAGTCCTCCAGTGAGTCGTTTCGTGGGGGGACGTTGTGGTGCTCCTCCAGCCACTGTCTCCCTTCCTCGTTCTCCTTTAATAATCCTCACCTATTCACGCCGTTCCTCCTCCCGTTAGGCCAGACATGCCGCTGTGGGTGTTGTTGGGTTGTTTGGCCAGCCCGAGGCACTTATTCCAGCCTCCTCTGAGTTACCTTTGGAGCGGGACGTCTCTCTGCCCCTGGTTGTGGTCGAAGAGAGTGTGTCACAGGTAAGTGTCTTTTCGAGCTTTGCATCTTTTATTTGTCCCAATTATTCCCTAATTGTAACATGTTGGACTATTTTAGGTGGATGTGGCACCGCTGGTAGCCAATATTCTCCTTCCTCCTGTACTCTCAAGACGACTTGCTGCAGTTCCTCTTTTTAGTGCCATAACGGGGGTAAGCGAAGAGCATTTCTGTCCCTTCTCCTTTTGCAGTTACTCCTTTTATCTAACATTTGTTTTTATCTTTGTATCTCTCTCCAAGACTTTCTCCGCCTTTCGCGCTAAGTGGCCTTATCCCTTCTCAGGCCCGGGTTGGAGTACCTACTTTAGTTGGGACATCTTTCGAAGGGCCAACATCTCCTTCTAACGATGCGCCCGTGCTTGCCATAATGCCCTATATTGGCGAGGGAGGTGTTCCATCCTTCGAGGCTTCTACACCCAAGGGCTCCGTTGAGGCTGTCGAGGTAATGTGCCCGCCTCCCACGGTTTCTGGCGTTTTGACCCCCGTGGTGATTACCCTTGCTACTGCTGCTGCTGAGGTTCTTCTCTAATTTCTCTATATTTCTCGACTTCTCGAAATACACCTTTATGGGTGACTTGATCGAAGAAATCATTTTAAGTTATTTTTCATAAACTCCGTGACTTAACAACGAAAACGCTTGTTAAGAATTTTGACCAACTCCGCCTATAACTGTGACTTAACAACGAAACCGCCTGTTAAGATTTTTAATAAACTCCACCTATAACGGTGACTTAACAACGAAGACACTTGTTAAGGTTTTTTTTAATAAACTCCGCCTATAACGGTGACTTAACAATGAAAACGCTTGTTAAGATTTTTTAATAAACTCCACCTATAACGGTGACTTAACAACGAAAACACTTGTTAAGATTTTTTAATAAACTCCACCTATAACGGTGACTTAACAACGAAAACGCTTGTTAAGATTTTTCAATAAACTCCACCTATAACGGTGACTTAACGACGAAAATACTTGTTAAGATTTTTTATAAACTCCACCTATAACGGTGACCTAACAACGAAAACGCTTGTTAAGATTTTTTTTTAATAAACTCCACCTATAACGGTGATTTAACAACGAAAACACTTGTTAAGATTTTTAATATACTCCACCTATATTTTGCCAGGGTTTCCAGGTTGCTTGGGAGGATTCACCGCCAGTTCCTTCGCCTGTTGCCTCGCCTCCTCATGAACCTGCATCCTCCGAAGAATCAAGTCATAATGGTCAAGGTTCCACAACAGGTGCTGTCGCGGATAGCGAATCTGGGTGCGAGCTTCTTCTGCCTGACTTGGATCCTCCCACCTTCTGCCTGATGGTACTCCAATGTTCTCTCTAAATGCCTGCCAACCATCGTTTGGTCATTGAGCGACTCGTGAGCCATCATCCTGGGACCTTTACGGTGGATTGCCTTCGTTCCAACATCGCAATTATGAGTCATAGGCTCCAAAGCATGGCCACCGTTATTGCTGATATGGTGGACACTCCGACTGTGAATGTGACCAGGCCCCTCCTTAATCAGTTCTTGGGCTATTTGAGGGATTTGGGTCGTGACGGGTTCCATTTTGACTAGCTCATTGCACACTTGAAGACTTTGAAGAGCCAACAGCTGGACATGCAACGGGAGCTTTTGAAAAAACACTAAGAGGATCAGAGGGCTGAGGAAGCCAAGCTGGCCAAGCTAGTACCTCTCCTCGAAGCTGTTGACAAGGAGGTAGAGAACCTCGAGGAAGCTCTACGTTCGACGAAGTCAAAATAAGAAAAACTCCTAATCGAGCGTACACAGTCGCAGACAAGGTTAGAGGTTTCTATCAGCACCCAACGGTCCTGCCAGCAGCCTCTGCGGGTCTCCCTGGAGATTTCTTTTCTTCCCCTGATCTGTGGTTCCTCCTGGGTTAATGAGCTTCTTGTATATGTATTTTTTTTATGTAATCCTTGGGCAATCATTCCCATTTTTGTAATGCCCCAAAGTATATGAATGGAAAAGAAAAACTTATTCCCATGTTCTCTTTGCGTTATAGCTGTTTACATAGATCATGACATGAAGTTCCGTAGTTCTTTTAACTTTAAAAAGAAAACAAATAAAGTAAAGGGGATCTTCTTTCACAAAGTGAACTCGTATATTCATATTGGTTAATTACATTAGTGACTCCAAACGTAATGGCCTACACGTGATAAACCTTCCACCATTTGTTGTTAATCTTAAATGGTCTCTCTTCTTCTATCGTAGAAATTAAACAATAACCTGAGTCATGAGCCTCCTTTATGATGAAAGGTCCCTCCCAATTTGCTACAAACTTAGGTAGAGGAAGTCCCCTAATATGTTTAACTGCTGCCTTTAACACGAGATCTCCTTCCACGAATTTCCTTGGTCTCACCAGGTTGTCATACGCCCTGGATAGCTGCCTCGTATACATTTGAAAGTGTTGCATCGCATTATCCCTGTGCTCGTCCAATGCTTCCAACTATACGTGTCTATTCTGAGGGAGCATGCTGCTCCTCAGAGCATATCGAGCCGAGGGAACCTCTAACTCTACTGGGAGAATTGCCTCAGGCCCATAAACAAGATAGAACGGCGTATACCCCGTAGGATTTCTTTTAGTCGTTTGATAGGCCCATAAAACGGCTGGTATCTTATCATCCCATGATCCTGGGAAATCCTCCATCATTTAAGCCAAGATATTGACTAAATTCTTGTTAGTTGCTTTGACTTGGCCGTTCCCCTTTGGGTATGCCACCGTCGAGGTGTGATGGATAATGGAGTATCTATCCGTGAGCATCGTTACCTCTGAGTTGACGAAAGGGGTTTCGTTATCTAAGAGAATAACCTTTGGGATCCCAAAACAGCAGATGATATATTCTCAGATGAAGTTACTCACTACCCCTACTGTCGCCCTTCTCAGTGGTATTGCTTCGTCCCACTTTGTGAAACACTCTGTTGCCACCAGGATCCATATTTTCCCCCTTGATGAGGGGTATACTGCCCCTACTAGGTCAAATGCCCAGATGTGAAAAGGGTAAGGCGTTGTGAGAGAGTGTAAGTCTACCAATGGGGCATGGATCATGTTTCCATGTAACTGGCAAGCCTTGCACTTTCGAACGAACTCAGCAGAGTCCTTCTCCATCGTTGGCCAATAATACCCCAACGTCATCAACTGATCATACAACTTGGCCCCTCCTATATGAGCTAGATCGTGTGCTTGTTTGAGGACCTCGGTTGCTTCTTCCTTCATGATGCAACGGTTGAAGTATCCCCTTCGATAGAGCTGCCCCTCCTGGATATAGAACCTTGGGGCCCTTCTCTTTAGTCCCATTGCGTTAATTTTCTCTATCGAGGCAACTGCGTCTTTAATGAAGTCAGTATAGGGTTGCCTCCAATCAGCCTGAGTTTTAATAAAATGACATTCAGCCGCTTCAAAGAAAAGCTGTCACTTATCGCACCTCCGTTGTAACTCGGTTGCGTCCTGCTTCATCCTAGGCTAGAAATACCCTTTCCTTTGAATTCTTCTATAAAGGGGAATCTCCGTTGTTTCGCAGTGTTCTTCGTGCATTTTTTTTCAATTCCTGCCCCACTTCCTCTGGGCCGATGCACCTTGACAGCCATCCTCCTGCATTTCTGAAATAGAGATTTCCCTGGTTTGTAAAATATTGGGCCAACTCTCTTAGCCCCATTGCCCCTCGCTAAACTCCAGCTGCTTCCTAATCTCTCCCCTCCAGTCCGCATCCTCCTCCATCGGTAGAATTGATTGTACTACCGAAGGAGCTGTTCTTCGTTGGATCATGACGATAGTTGTATCGTTCCTCATGACCATTTTCTGGGTAATAGTTGCGTATGCATCTGGGTGGCGATTCATCATTCTAGGATATCTCTTAATCTTAGTTCGGTGGAACTGGTTGAGGAGTCTCTGGATGATCATTCTGTATGGTGCCAAGTTCATGTGCTTCAATGCGTATTCTCTGTTTACTTACTGGATCACCAAGTTCGAATCACCTTTAATGCAGAGTGAACTAATTCCCCTTCGAAGAGCTTCTAGCAACCCCAGCACCAATGCCTCGTACTCTGCTTCGTTATTAGAGCAAGGGAAATCTAACTTATAGGAAAGGAAAATTTCTTCTATTCCCTTCGAAAGAATAACCCCTGCCCCTCCCTTCTTCTCCGCCGAAGATCCATCGAACTACATCGTCCACTCTTCCTCAGTTTCACCCAGGTAATTAGCTTGTAGGTCATCTCCTCAGGATGTCTTCTTTAGGTGGCTCAAATGTTCCTGATAGAAATATTACCAATAGATCGGCATACGCCTGGCTCTTGATTGCGCGAGGAGCTACACACTTCAAGTCATATTACGAAAGGATGAGGAACCACCTAGCCGCTCTGCCAATTAGTATAGTTCTTGCCAACAAATACTTAATGGGATCACATTTAGTCATAATGTGAACTGTAAAAGATAGCATATAATGCCTAAGTTTTTGTGCTATAAAGACCAAGGCCAAACAATGCCTTTCTAAGCTGCTATATCTAATCTCTGGGCCATGTATGATTCTACTGAGGTAGTAGACTGGTCGTTCTTGCCCATCAATCTCTTGTGCCAGCAAAGCCCCAATGGACCTCACGGTAATGTAAGGTATAACTGCAACGGCGTTCCTGCCTGTGGGGGAACCATGGTCCGTGGTGAAACCAGCAGCTTCTTCAGCCCGTCGAAAGACTCTTGGTGAACCTCCCCCCAATTAAACTTCGTGCTCTTTCGCAACAGCTGCATCATCGGGTGTGTTACTTCGGCCAATCCAGGCACAAATCTCCTAAGGTAGGAGACTTTACCGAGAAAACTCTTCAGCTCCTTCGCCTTTCTTGGACATGGCATTTCCAAGATCGCCCGTTGTTTATCCTGGTCCTTCTGCACGCCTTGTCGATCAACCACAAAGCCTAGAAGTTTTCTGCTCGTTACTCCGAAGGCACACTTTAACGGGTTCATCTTCAGTTTGTACCTCCTGCACCGAACAAACACCTTCTTTAAATCATTCAGATGGGACTCCTTCTCCTTCAATTTGATGACCAAGTCATCTACGTAGAACTCTACAAATTTATGAAGAAGTCATGAAAAATGTCCATCATTATCCTCCGGTAAGTAGCCCCAGCGTTCTTGAGCCCAAACGGCATCACCCTGTACATGAAGTTACCCAACGGCGTTCTGAATGCCATTTTTTCTGCATTCAAGGGGTCTATCTTGATCTGGTTATACCCTACATACCCATCCATGAAGCTATACATCTCATGACCAGCCGTTGCGTCTATCAGGCTGTCTATGGAGGGTAGAGGGAACTCATCTTTAGGAAAAGCTCTATTCAAATCTCTAAAGTCCACACAGATCCTTATCTGGTTTTTATCCTTCTTTCCCACTGGGATAATACTGGATAGCCGGAGTGGGTGTTGTATTGGTACGATGAATCCTGCCGTTAGTAGGTGCTGTACCTCTTCTTTAATCTTCAGATCCATCTTGGTTTTGTACGTTCTTGTTGACTGCTTTACTGGAATGGCTGAAGGCATTGCATTCAACCTATGGCAACTTACTTCCTCATACAGCCCTTCCATTTCCGTGTACTTCCACGCGAAAACATCTATGAACTCCCGAATCAATTCGACAAAGGCCCCTCGCTTCTGAGCGTTGAGATCCTTCGAGATGAATATGGGTCTTGGGTCCTCTCCTTCTTTTGCCAGGTTCAACCGCTCCAACTCTTGCACCTGCGGCCTCGGTCTATCTGTCATGCAATGAGGCTCCTCGACGACTTCCTCCATAAATTTCTGTATGTTGTAATTGTCTATCACCATACATTGCCCTAATTGATCTATCAAAAAGCACTCGTATACCGGGTCAACCTCATCATTAGCTTCCTCGGCCGCCCGCTCACACCGTTATAAGTGATACACCACCTTTCCTTCTTCAGTAATGACCTTCTTGCATTGTCTGCTGATGGCGGTGGATGCCTTCCTCTTCTTCTCCCTAGAAGCCTCGGCCACTTTTTTTTCCTGAGAACCGCTCAGCACACTTTGTCATTGGACCTCATACTCCATTGGATCCACCCTAGGCCTCATCTTAACCCCCAGCTGCTTCGAGATGTGTTGGGGTCTAGGGACCACCTGATGAGCTTCCTCGGCTGTTTCCCTTAGGTCGCTCTCCGTCTTTTGTTCATTTAAGGGGCCCATCCTTTCTTTGATCGAGGGAACCCATGCCCCCTCCATTCTTCTTGTTAAGATTCGGACATCTTCCTCTAGCTCCATGTAAAATGCTTCGTCCACCAAGTGAGATTCTTCAACCATGAAGGGCCTCTTTGTGGCCCTAATGGTTACCTCTGTTCCCTTGACGTTTACCTTAGCACATTGGTGGTATGTAGAAGGAACCAGGCCTTGGTTGTGCATCCACACTCTTCCTATCAATAGATTATAGGAAGTTGCACTCTCTATCACGTGGAACTTTATATGGGATCTCAAGTTTCCCATCACAATCCCCATATTAACATACCCGATAGATTTGGAGGATTGGTTATCATACCCCGAAATTACCAAAGGCATAGGGACCAGCCTTTCTTCTGGAATATTTGCCGCGTGAAAGGAGTTGATTGGCATAATATTGATGGAAGCTCCTCCATCCATGAGAGTCCTTGCGAAGCTAACTCCATTAACACTGGTCGTCACATATAATGGCCTGTTATGAGGGAACCTTACATCTCTATCTGCATCGCTGAAGGTTACCTCTGACAGAAACCTTCTCACCAACCTTGCCATGGGTCCCCTCCACCTTAGCGAAGGGACTGCGTTCTTTCTCACAATATCAAGTATTTTTTGGGTTATCTCGAGCCTAATCCCCTTTGGTACCCCCACTTGGTCGAAGAACCAAGTGAACTTTGGGGACCTCGAAACTGCGCAGTATTCCAGGGTTGGGTCAATTTCTTCACCTTCAACATTATACCCCTCCTCCGCATCTTTGGCACTTGCTTCATCGTAGGCCAACACAACGTTTTCCATTCCTCTGGTGCAAATCCCCAAAGCCTCCTCGTACTCATCTCCTTCATCATAGGCCACCACGATATTGGCCCCATACGCCGGTAGGGGGTTGTTGTTAACCTTTTGTGGTGGGATTTGTAACGTTCCCGCCTTCGTGTACTTATCAATGATTCTTCTTAGTGTGAAATAGCTCTCTGTCGGATGTTGGATCTTCCAATGGATCTGACAATATTTAGGATCCGCCTTCGTTGCAGCATCTGGTTCTTCCATCGGGATGCCCTTTGGTTCATAAATCGTTCCCCCTTGGACCATCGTGTTATAATAACTCACAGCCTCTTCTATCGTGCAGGGCACCGGTGGAGGGTCTGCTCTATCTTTCCCAAATTTCCTCTTATTGTCCCTCCTCGGTGTCTTGCCCCTATCTTCTCCTTCGATGTACCCTACCCGCGGGGGCTGATACCTCCCCCCCGCGAGTTGCATTGGTTGTCTGAAAATCATGGGCACTACCACTGGATTGGGTCGTACCACCAAAGAGATGTTCCTTGGTGCTTTCAAGAACGCCGTAAAAGTCCCCTAGCGCGTCTCGTGGATAAGATAACAGATGTATTCAGGAAGCATTCCCTCAGCACAAATTTGTAATAACTTGGACTCTTTGGCCTCCTCCCTCATATCGAGGGACCTTTCCCTGAACCTTCGAACATAGGCCACCACTTATTCCCCAGGTATTTTCTTCTCCCTTCCCAGTTGGGTCAAGGTGAACTCGTCTTCCGCCAAAAATAACTTTTGGACAAACAATACATGCATCTCCTCCCACGTAGAAACGCTGTTGGGAGTTAAGTGAGAGTACCAGGTGTATGCATTCTCGATTAGGGATTTGGAAAACTCCCTCAATCTAAGCTTCTTATCATTGCAATGTGCTCCCAAATGTTCAACAAACCGCTTAATGTGCTCCTTCGGGTTCCCACCTTTCCCTGTATATTTTTCGAAGATAGGGGGAATATAGTCCTTTGGGTAAGGCTCATCGTTGTACGCTTGAGGGTAGGGTGTTTGGAAGTCGTCATAAATCGAAGCCACTTCGCCAGCTGATTACGAGGAAACCCGCATGAACTTTAACATCTCCTTTTGCATCTCTTTTCTCATTTCTTCAATGGGTGAGGCCACGGGGGCCACCAACAACGGGGCCATGGGCTGAGAGCTCATTGCAACTAAAACGAACGTTACCGACGGTGCCGTTGAGACTCCAGGGGTTCCCACTGCTGGATTCGCAACAGGGGGTATGCTTTCCGGGAGCGTTCCTGCAATGCCTGCACCTAGTGGGGCCGTTGGAGCTACCCCTGGTGTTACGAAAGCATTAGCCTCCAATCCTCCCAGAATAGTTGAAGCTACTGGGGTTTGCAAAAACTCATAAAATTTGCTCATGAGGAGAGCCATCTGGGCGGGTCCCAACCCCGCGCTCATGGCGGGTTGTGCCGCCCCAGGAACATCTGACATCGTCGAAACCGGCAGTACCTCTACTCGAGGAGACCCACCCCTTAGGGCCTCTTGCTCCCTCGCGACATGTTCTTCATTACGCTGGATATCATCAAAGTTGAGTCTTCGAGTAGCATTATCTTGCGCTATACTCCCTAGCTAGGAGAATGCCTCCCCAGCAGAGTCGCCAAATGTAAGAGGGTACTTTAGATAAGATAAATGGAGGCGTAACCCCTGTTTGAGTATGGTAATGATAAGCTACTTGGCCAAAGCCTTGGGTTAATGATAGGACCCACAAACACAGATGCAATGAAGTTAAGCTCAGTTTAAACTCACAAAGACTCTCGTGTATAGCTTAGAAGATAGTAATGAACTTTAGAAGTAACTTAGCTAGAGGAAGAGAGAAGTAAGCACCCTAGATACACCTTGGTAGGCAATTATAAACACACCTAGTCCTCTCAAGAATCTCTGTCAAATATTAAAATCTTCATAATAAGTAACAATGGTGAGAAGGTAAACTCTCTGTCTGGTAATAACTTCCCAGACTCTAAAAAGGGTTATTTTCTTCCTCAAAGGTGGTTGAGGTCCTTAAATAGCCCCCCACACCACCCCCGAGGCAACTCAGTCATTTAAGGCCATGAAAGACGTCCCTCACACTTTATGTCACAACATTAAATGCCTGATACACTAGTTGTCTCCACGTCATAAATATTAAATGCCAAGACATGCATTTTTCTTAACCATTGTGTGTCAGGAGGCTGTTGTCGCAGAGGTGGCTCACCAACTGCCTGACACCCCCAAATACCATGGTGGTTTACTCAAGTGCATGTCTGACATTGTTTAGCTGGCTAGTGACATCACCTACAGTAGATGTGACATTAAGTATAGGGTTGTTTGGTTTGTAACATAACGCCCGATGGAACACCAAACCGCTCCACCCGAGGTTCCACGGTCAGGGTCTTTTGGTGTTTTACCAGGTGTATCTAAGATGGTTGGGACGAGTCCCAACGGTTCCTTACTTATCAATCCTCCAAACCAAGTCCCTCTAAAGTTCCCATGGTGAGATCATTCGATAGAGCATGAAAGCTCTCCCAGGCCCTGCCAAGCCTGGTCTCTCGTGAGTACCGTTTGACCTCACACAAACTCGTTATCACTCCCGTTACAACATTACAATCGTTATAGCTTACAATCAATCATAAACAAAAATACAATATGACTACTACAACAAGCTATAGTATGAGTTGCAGCGCCAAGCTGCCTCGCTGAGTTGCCACGCTTGAGTTGCCACGCTCGAACTGCCTCGGTTGCTTAATCTCAAACACTATTTTCAATTAGGGAATTATCCCTATTCTCAGGATTACCTTCAAGCCCCCTCTACATGGATTACGAGGAGAAGACTGTTATAATAGCTCTCATGAGTGGATTTATCCTCTAGAAACTCTATTATATTCTTGCTAAAGATCCCCCAAAGATAATAACAGAATTGATGGATAAGGCAGCCAAGATTATGAACGTCGAGGAGGCAATGGTAGCTAAACGGAGCTCGAAGGTAAAAATTGAAGAAAAATCTGACAAAAAGGAGCATAAAGATTCCAAGGAGCACAAGGAATCAAAGAAGAAAGGGATTATTGATCGACTTAATAAGTACAAAAATTACACTCCATTAACGATGGGTATTCACCATGTCTTGGAGGAAATAAAACATAACAAAGATGTGCATTGGCCTGAGAAGTTTAGGAGCTCCCCTATCAAGAGGGATAAATCCAAACACAATGATTTTCATAAAGACCATGGTCACATGATAGATCATTGTATAGCCCTTCATAACGAGATTAAAATTCTCATTCGAAGAGGGAAACTGAACCAGTTTGTTGATCGCCAGAATAATAAAAGAGCTTGATGAAGTTCAAAGTCTCCTTATAAACCCAGAGACAAGAAAAATAGGACTCATGAAGATGATCAGAAGGATGATTTCGACCTACTTAAGAAGACCAGTCAACCAGAACGTGAGTTATTTATGCTCATTTTTTGTTCTTTTGATTGTCAAATGATTACAGGTGGAGACGCAGGAGGATATGACCATACTGCATAACAGAAAGCTTACCTTAATGAGGTGAAATCTTGTTCCTATATACAGAGGATTAATCTAGTCGAAGAATATTGGTTGAGAAGGGTCAACAAAGACAGGCTGGTGATCGGCTTCTATGAAAATGACCTCTCAGGAGTACTGTACCCCTTGATGATCCTCTCGTAATCAAAGTCAGAAAGCAAGATATTATTATTTTCGGAGTACTAGTTAATAATGGCAGCTCGACAGATATTTTGTTTTACCCTTGCTTTAAAAGTTTAGATTTTAATCTCAACTGATTGGACCCCTACCATAGACATTTAATAGGTTTTTCTGGTGAGAAATCATTCTCTTTGGGAACAATTAAGGTCAAGGTATTGATCGAAACATGGCTAGCAGCAGAACAGAGAAGATACAATTCTTTGTAATGGATACAAATGTTCGTTCGGCCTATAATATAATTATGGGAAAAGTAGGGTTGAAGAAGTTTGAAGTCGTTCCATCTACAGTCCATCAATGTTTTAAGTTCCCGAACGACTTTGGAGTGACACCTCTAAACCTGGTAAAGAATCTAAGGTTGAAACCTTAGATCCAAGGGAGGAAACGGAATTCGTGAGGGGACAAATAGTTGAGGCAACAGAAGCATTGTGTTAGACGATGACAAGCTAGAATGCACCACTCAAATAGGGACAATACTGGATCTTGTTCTTAAATAGGAACTAGTGAATTTTCTTAGACAGAGAAAGCATGTGTTCGCATGGAATCATGAAGATATACTAGGGATTGATCCTAACTTTCTTTGCCATGAACTCAATGTTAACAAAGAGACCAAACCTGTAAAGTAGAAGCAAAGAGTGTTCAACTTTGAGAAGAACCAAGCAATATATATATAAGGAAATTAAAAAGATTCAAAAAATTTCTTTTATTAATGAAGTGAAGTACCCATATTGGTTGTCCAGTGTAGTTATGTCAAGAAGAAGAAGAATGAGTGGAGAATGTGTGTAGACTTCGCATATTTGAACTAGGCATGCCCAAAGTATCATTTTCCTTTGCCATGAATTGATAAGATTGTGGGTGCTACATCGTGACATGAACTACTCAGTTCCATGGACGCCTATTCTGGTTATAATCAGATCAAAATGAAGCCTGAAGACAGGGAGAGAACTTGTTTCATTACCCCTCGAGGAACTTACTGTTATAATGTTATGCCATTTGGTTTGAAAAATTCAGGTGCCACTTATCAGAATTTGGTGAATAAAGTCTTTGAGGAGAAAATAGGCAAAAATATGGAAGTTTATGTAGATGATATGTTGATAAAGAGCAAACGTCCAATCATATTGTCGACCTCAGCCAAACTTTTGATGAACTAGAAAATCACCAGATGAGATTGAACCCGACCGAATGCGTGTTTGGATTACAATAAGGAATGTTCCTCGAGTACATAGTAAATCAGAGGGGAATTGAGGCAAACCTAGACAAGATCAAGGTACTAATTGAAATGTAGTCTCCCACATAAAAGAAGGAGGTACAAAGGTTAACCGGAAGAGTAGCATCACTAAACAAATTTGTGTCCCGAGCTACAGATAGGTTCTTTCCATTCTTCAAAGTGCTTAGAAAGAATTTTGAATGAAACGGAGAGTGCAAAAAAGCTTTTATGGAGTTGAAAAATTATTTCGGGTCACCCCCACTACTTTCTCAGCCAATTTTGGAAGAAATATTGCATTTATACTTAGCTATTTCTGAATCAGCTGTAAGTTCTTCCTTGATCCGAGAAGAGAATGGAGTTTAAAAACCAGTCTACTACACCAGTAAAGCTTATCGAGGATCATAAATCAGATACCCACGCCTAGAGAAGTTGGCATTGGCACTGATTGAGGCATCCAGAAGGATGAATCCCTATTTTCAAACACATACGATTGTTGTGTACACTGATATGCCTCTAATGCAAGCCTTACACAAACCAAAGAAGTCTGGCAGATTAATGTACTAGGCAGTAAAATTGGGGGAGTATAATATTATTTATGAACCAAGATCTTATTTGTAAGGCCAAGTTGTAATAGATTTTATTATAGATTTCACTGAACCCGAGGTCCCCCGAGCAACAAGATAGGCAGGCAAAACAAGAATCAGGAGAAGATGGTTCGAAAGGGGCTGTTAGCGATCAAGCCCCCGAGTAACCTTCATCAGAAAAAAGGTCAGAAGATATAACTGTCGGCGTACAGGATTCCTCTTCTAGATCTCAGGAGATGTTAGGGAAGTATAAGCAAGCAAGAAGAAAAACATTCCATTATGGGAGCTTGACAGACCAAGCATTTGACAGCAATCTCCTAATATAGAACCTGTACATTGATGGGTCATCTTATGCAACCGGTAGTGGAGAAGGTATAATAATTAACACTCCATATGGAATAGATATTTAATATGCTGTACAATTCCAATTCCAAACCTCAAATAGAGAAGCAGATTATGAAGCCTCAATTCGAAGTGATGTGTGCAACATGTGAATATATGTGATCCTAGGTGCATGTGGTGTGAAGTGTACATGGAGAGTATTCTACAAGTGTGTGAATAGTAGCATAAGCATGAAGTACATATGAATAATAAAGGGGAACATTTAAAGGGGGGATATACAAGAAAATAAAACACCCATGTAAATAGAATTTATCCCTCTAAAAAATAATCCCCAGCAGAGTCGCCACTGTGGCCATCCTGGGGCGTGGTGGTCATTCAGGGGGAAGGAGGAGGATCCCTCGAGAAATAACTGCACCACGGTCTCACACCCTTCCCTTTAAAAGGTTATTAGGTCATTGTCGGTGTGGGGTGAATGTAAAGAGAGGGAGTCGCCAACCTATTTTGAACAAAATAGGCAAATGAACATGTTGCCACTTCGAGAGAGTGGAATCAAGGACAAACTGATGCATACGAAACTAATAGATTGGAGGTCCGGGGGCTAAGTTACGGAATGGGAAGATGTTAGGCACCCATCCCGCCCTTTCGATCTCTTATGGGAAAATGTTAATATTTTCCTTTATCCTCGTGTGTGTATGTGTTTATATAATGGAGATTGGAATCGTTCGACCCATACCATGAAAAAGGTGGGGTGAGGTCATCCACATGAATATTCCCAAAGTAATAATAAATGTAGAAGATAGTATGAGCGTTCATCATGATATTGATCGTTATTGGGAAACAATAATTTGTGTGGGATGAAACGTGAACAAGAATGTTATATGTATATGTATGATAGTTATGAAAATGAGGGGTTTTGAGAAATTTGGAAAACAGGAGAAATTAGAAAATTAGAAAATTGGACTCGAGTCTCGAATTTTAACTCGAGAAGCCTACGTAGCTTATAAAGGCATCAAAGTGCATGTAGTTCGAATGTAGAATAGGGGTGGGGTTTATCCCATAGATTTGAATGGAATTTTATTATATGTTTATGTGTAAAAAAATGTTTTTTCGGTTTTAGAAAAAGTGTAATGGATAATTTCGTTCGAAATTTACGAGTGTAACCCTCTTTTATTTATTTTTGGGTTTTTGATGGAAAATAAAGTGTGTGAAATATACTAATAAAAGTGTAGATAATAATATGTATGAACTAAATGAAACTAGATTATGAATCTAATGTAACTTATGCTAAAACATAAGATTTAAAAGAGAGGGTGGAGGAATTGGACCTTCCTTAGAGCTTAAGCTTGGAGATTGGATGAACTCCTTTGAATGTTAATGAATGTTGATGAGAGAGAAGGATATTTTCCAAATTGGGTATTAAAAGGATGGGTATTTAGGCTTGAATGGAACTTCTCATGTGGAACTTCGCTGATTTCGAGTGAATGTTGCTGAGATCACTAATGTTGAAAGATTTCTTCTCTTTTTTGGGGAGTTAGGTCATGGCCCCTATTTATAGGAAAAAGGGGGGTGTTGATTGGCCTACCCCAGAGTGTGCCTATCGGCAAGTAATCCTTGACACTGTGACGATAGGCAAGGTTCAGGACCTGCCAATTGGCAGTCTCGTACGGACTTTTTTGGAAAAGTTACTGTCGCGAACAAATTGTTGATCCGAATCACGCACGGGGAATACCATTAGAAAGGTACTTCAGAGAACTTAAAGAATCATTGGACCACTATCGGTTTCGGGAGTTGACTTTGGGTCAAATGTGGCTCAGAAGCGCACATCGGTCTTTTGGATAGGAGATCGTTGGGCAAAAATGGATCGTTCGTTCGTATGGTAGAGTCGCATAGAGGGTGGACCATTGGAAAGTTTAGGATATGTACTTCAATATTTCAAAGAGTTTCGCTCAGTTTGGAAAGTTGACCTTGGTCAACCGAGGCCTAAAAGCGTTCGGTGACCTCTCGAAGTAAAACGGATCATTCTTTCATACCATAGATCAGAATCGTGCACGGGGTAGATCGTTAGAAAGGGTATGCAGTGCCCTTTGAAGATTCATTTAGTCTCGTTCGATCTGAAGAGTTGACTTTGGTCAAATGGAGTTCGGGAGTGCCCGGTGGCCTTCGGATCAATTTTCGGGGAAAAACTGATCGTTTGTCCGAACGATTATGCTGTTTTGTGCAAGGGATGGACCGTTGGAAAGGGGTTTTAGTTCCCTCTGATGGTGAAGTTGATTGGGGTCAACTCAGGGACAGGGAGCGCCCGATGGCCTCTAGATCGGTACTCGGAGTGTGACCTAGGTTTATGGTGGAAAGGGGAAGTGTTATGGGTCTAAGGAGAGACTTAGGGGGCCTAGAATGTGGTGTCAACAGATCCCCTCAACGGGTGAGCTTGCAATAGGTGATGGCCATCGAATAGACACCACATGATGGAGGGAGATTAGTTATGTGAACCTAAGGGATATGGACGACCGATTCATAGGGTCAGGATCAATTCTGACATAAAAAGGGGTGACGATCGAGGACCGAGGTTAATTCTGACCTAACTGGGGTGACGATCCAAGAACGAGATCAATTCTAACCTAAAAGATGTGACGACCGAGGACCGAGGTCAATTCTTACCTAACTAAGGTGAGGATCAAAGATCGAGGTCAATTCTGACCTAACTGAGGTGACGATCGAGGACCGAGGTTAATTATGACTTAACTGGGGTGACGATCAAAGACTGAGGTCAAATCTGACCTAAAAGAGGTGATGATTAAGGATCGAGGTCAATACTAACCTAACTTAGGTAACGATCCAAGACCAAGGTCAATTTTGACCTAAAAGAGGTGACGACCGAGGACCAAGGCCAATTTTATCCTAATTGAGGTGACGATCCAAGATCGAGGTTAATTTTAATCTTAAAAGAGGTGACAATCGAGGACCGAGGTCAATTCTGACCTAACTAGGGTGACGATCCAAAAACAAGATCAATTCTAACCTAAAAGATGTGACGACCGAGGACTAACGTCAATTTTGACCTAACTGAGGTGAGGATCAAAGATCGAGGTCAATTCTAGCCTAACTGAGGTGATGATCGAGGATCGAGGTCAATTATGACCTAACTGGGGTGACAATCCAAGACTGAAGTCAATTTTGAGCTAAAAGAGGTGATGATTAAGGACCGATATCAATACTAACCTAACTGAGGTGACGATCCAAGACCAAGGTCAATTCTGACCTAGAAGAGGTGACGACCGAGGACCAAGGCCAATTTTGTCCAAACTAAGGTGATGATCTAAGACCGAGGTCAATTCTGACCTAACTGAGGTGATGATCCAAGATCGAGGTCAATTCTAACCTAAAAGAGGTGACGACTGAGGATCGAGGTCAATTTTGACCTAACTGAGGTGACAATCAAATACTGAGGTCAATTCTAACCTAAAAGAGATGACGACTGAGGGCCTAGGTCAATTCTAACCTAACTGAGGTGAGGATCCAAGAACGAGGTCATTTCTAACCTAAAAGAGGTGACGATCGAGGATCGAGGTCAATTCTGATCTAATTGAGGTGATAATCAAAGATCGAGGTCAATTCTGACATAGAAGAGGTGACGATCGAGGACCAAGGTTAATTCTTACCTAACTGAGGTGACGAATGAGGACCGAGGTCAATTATGACCTAACTGGGATGAAGATCTAAGACCGAGATCAATTTTGACCTAAAAATGGTGACGACCGAGGATCGAGGTCAATTTTGACCTAAAAGAGGTGACGACCAAGGATCGAGGTCAATTCTGACCTAACTGAGATGACGATCCAAGAGCGAGGTGACGAACGAGGACCGAGGTGAATTCTGAACTAATTGAGGTGACGATCCAAGACCGAGGTTAATTTTGACCTAAAAGAGGTGTACTTTTCCATTGAGAAATTTATGGACTCAAGTGGAGATGATTTGTCTTCATGTTCACTATTTGTGCTCATGGTACGATAGGGATTAAGGAAGTTTAGGAGAACCTTCCTGCTGTGGTGCCTCTCCACTGTGGTTCTATGTGCTTTGGGAGAGAGGTGGTGGGACACTACCCATACCTTCCATTTTGGCTTTGGGTAGATGATGGTGAATACCATTGATTTGTAGTAGTTGCTGGGGCTGGACTGTGAGGTGCCTAGATTGAGGTGGATAGGACACTGAGGATGGCGCTAGAGGCGGTGACGGTGTCTTTAGGTGATGTGGAGAGGGTAGTTTCTGGAGACTCTCTTCGCTTGTCTTCTTTAAGGGGGATTTTACTGAGGAGGAGGGTTGATGAGGATGAAGGGAAGCAGGTGAATCAGATGGTCCACTTGTTTATCTTGTTGGTGTTGGGAGGTTTTCTGGTGGCGACGTCGTCCACTTGTGGTTTTTGCCATTTCTAAGGGTGTTTTCGAACATCCGCTTTTATGATTGGGGGAGCCTGACTTTGGCGACCCTTTATTATTCTTCGGATGCATTCAGCCAGTGCTGTCTGCTGAATTTTATTGGGGCCATGTATATTCTGGAGGTACTCTTTATTTTGCACATTTTCATTTATGCATTCGCATTTTCCATTCATGCACTTCTTTCTTATTTCTTAAATGTTAATCCTTGTCCTCTGTAGACGTGGTTCTGTGAGGTGATTAAGTTGAACACCCAATGGATGTTTTTGAAGGATGACTCTGTGGGGGACTTCTATCGGATGTTTCGGTGGCGGAGGTCTAACCAGCAATCGAAGAAGAACCTTTCTCTAGAGACAGTGCATCAGGTCCTGAATGGCCTAACGAGCGAGCGGGTAAGAATTCTTTTGTCTTGAGACTGTTATTTTCCTTAGATGGTCTTTTATTGATACTGATACTTCGCTTTTTTTAGGGATTTGCAAATGGCCTTTTATCCTTTAGGGATGGCCATTCAGCGCACCGAGGTGACTAGGGGACATGCGCAAATACGGCGCCTACTAGCACATGAGTTTGGCTACTCCGAGTATCCTGGGGAGAGGGTAGTCTGAAAGATCATGGAGGATGAGGTTTCAGTTTCATCGACGAAGCCCCCTAAGTTCATAAGCCGCGTACGAGAGATGTCTCATGATGCCTGGGTGGCTGCGATGATGGGAGAGCCATACTCTTTGTACACTGAGATAGTGGTGATGTACGACTATCTGGACTACATATCGATTTGGATGATGTCCTCTAGTATATATGGTGCGATGCCTCTCCCTAGGGAGGGCTCGAGTTGGTAGGTGGGGTCCTCTCATAGCACAAGTGGTGCATCTACATCAGTGGTGGAAGCGACGACGTCAGGGCCTTATTTTGTGCGGCTGCATTCCCCTAGTTACAACCTTTAGCGAGCTGATGGGGGGTTAGTGAATTTATAGCATCGTCCTCATACGATGGACCTGGAGGAGTTGGGCCTAACAGAGGAGGTCCTTCGACCTGCAGTACGTATTTTTAATTTGCTTGATTTCTTTCTTTCTTCTCATGCTTGACTGATTTGATATTTTGTATTCTTCCTCGCAGCATATCAGTGTTTCGACCACCTGGCTAAAGGACATCAGGAACTGGATATCTTCAGCGACTGCTCATATTCATGAGGCGGTTATGGTCCCTTCTTTCTTGGTGTCGTCTGCTTCTCCCGGGGAAGGGTCGAGCTCTGGAAGTGGGGGCACATCGTCTCACCGCAGGGGAAGAGGGTGCGCCGTAGGGATGAGAGAGAGAGAGAGAGAGAGAGAGAGAGAGAGAGAGAGGGGGGGAGAGGGAGAGAGAGAATGAAAATTAGGTTCGGTCTGAGTCCCGTTATTTTTCTGCTTTTCCTACAAAATATCAATGTTATATAGAAAAACATATGCAAATAAAGAATGAAGTTTATTATTAATTTTCTTTGTTTAGTGATTAATGCACATGCTCTTTTTACCTTGCTGCTGAGACCGTAAAAAGAATTTGAAAATTTATTTGAGAAGGATTTTATTCAAAATGAGATTAGTAGAAGCATAAGTAAAAAGCAAATTCGGATTTTCCTTAAGATAAAAATTATTTTTGTTGGTTTTTTTATTTTGACAAAAAAGGAACAAGGGAATTTTCCCAGAATAAAGGATTGTCAATCGACATGACCCCTGTTCTGCCTATCGGTATATCACTCCAGTCCAATCAATCCAAGGCTTTGATTGGACTTTCTTTAATTTCTTGGTACTTGGTGGGGCAAGTTTTACTCTGATTTATGCAGGGTTTCATATCCTTTCTTGAGAGTTTCCAAGTATAAATAGGGGTGGGAATTGATCTTTCCTCCTCACACTTTCATCTTCTTTCTTTTTCACGTTCTTGCTTGCTTATTATTTCTTAGTTTTGTAAGATGGCTCTCCCTAGTAGCATTGAGTTCGCCAATTACCTCGAAGACTTGGAAGCAATGTGTTCTTACAATGTCGATTATGACGCCTTCCACATGCGATGAGTCTCTTTGTGGCGTAACTGGCCCATTGAGTGGAACATATTGATGGCGGCTATCGAGTTTTGGTATCTCGAGAATCATGTCTTTCGCTTCGAGTTGGATGAGATTTATCCTACCTACGAGGAATTTTCTGCCATGTTGGGAAGAAATCCCAGTGTTGCTGCGGATCTTCCTTAGTTTTCTCGCTCTATGAGGGAATTTCCAACTAGACTTCTTCATATTTCTCCTTCGGTGGCCAGGCCATTGGTTATGGGGGGAATGATTTCCCTTCCAGTGGTGTTGCAGTCCGTGCATTCGTAAGATGTGGGTGACGCTGGATATGCCAGGGTCGTCATCCTAGGTCTTGTTTTAAAAGTTTTGTTGGTGACTAGGGAGACACTGGTGGACCCCCAACTGGCTGCTATTCTTTCTTGGATGTCATACCATCGCGATCTTGCAGAGGTGATACTGGAGGAGACCTTGAATGGCATGGATACCTGGCGGGAGGGTCATTCTGACTTTATGAGAGGGATCCCCGTGATTTTGTTTATGTGGTTATCTGAGAGATTCCGCATGGTAGTGCCACCTGAGTATCCCTTATCGGTGGTTTTAAACTTCTTCTCGCGTTATTTTATTAGCGTAGGTCTGGACATTGAGAGCTGGGAGAACTGGTTTGTAAAGCATAGAGATTTAAGCCTATGTTGGTCTATGCCATGGTAGGGAGAACTTATGCCCATTTTGGAGCTTGGAGAGTAACAGTACGTTAGACTGGTTGGTCTTAGGCAGACCTCTTTCTACTTTCCTTTGCGGCTTCTGCGTCAATATGGTTGGGAGAAAACTGTTCCATCACGAACACTGAATTTCTTTCTTGTGGAGGACCTGACAGAGCGTATGCGTATGCAGCTGGGCTCTTTGTCGGAGAATTGACGTTCGTCGACTCGTCCCTCTCAATCTGTTGGGCGAGTTTGGCATGTATTAGGGGACTATATGAAATGGTTTTGGAGGAGAGCGGTCGCCAAGATGATGGTTGTGGAGACCGGTCAAAGGTAGCTCTCCTTCTTTGATACTTTGGAGGGAGGTATCGTGGTTTTTCTAAGGCTAGTCCGGTCTTATCGTTCAATTGAGCGTCAGCGGCATTCCCTGCAATTAGGGGAGGTTTAGGGACCCCAGGATGTGGGAGATGGAGATAGTTCTTCTGGAAGCTATGGGTAGACTTGGTGAAGATTTTTGTATGGTGTTTGGTTTTGTTTGTGGTTATTCTGGCTATTTAGGAGTAGTGAGGGTTTGTTTTTAGGAAAGTAGGTGTTGGATGGAAAGGGAAGTCATTTAACTCCTTACGTCAATGTAATATTACCAAAATTTTAAATAATGAAATAAATAAGTTTTTGATCATCTGATTGTGCCTCTTGATGACCTTTTGCATTTTGAATTATCTATACTCATCGGCAAGGCATACATAATCCTTTTGTTCATGTACATATTGAAACGAACTGTCGTTCTCGGGGATAAAAAAAGGATAGTATTTTGTGAAAAGAAGGGGGTCGCACACATGTGAAGGAATGAGCTACCTACGTACCTCTGAGGGTATTAGAAAATTTTGAAATTTATTTTTAAAAATGTTTTTAGACGATCAGGTCCATGTAGTTCTGGGCAGGGGGATGAAGAGATATTTTTTAGAATAGAATAGAAGGGAGATGAGAAGAGTCGTAGCGTGCCAATATTTTGAACTAGGAGTAGAATTTGTTCTGCTGGTCCAGGTTAACTGGATGCGCCATTTCTTCTCCGTCGAGGTCGGTGAGCACAGCGACATCTCCCGATAGGATCTTTTTCAAAATGTAGGGGTCGCTCCAATTAGGCTTGAATTTCCCTCTGGGGTCCCAGATGGGATCTACTATTTCTTTTAGGGCTAAGTCCCCTTATTAGACACTATGGTCCTTGACTCTCTTATTGAAGGTCGCACTATACGACGATGGTACCCTTGTATGTGATATCAAGATTTCAATCTCCTTTCGTTCAAGAGGAACAGCTCATCAAGACGGCTTTTGTGCCAGCCTTCCTTGTTGACTTTGCTTTTAAGCCTGATGCGTAGCGAAGCAATTTCTAGCTCCACGGGTAGGATTACTTCCATGCCTTAGACTAGAGTAAAGGGTAGCCCCAGTAGAGGTTTGTACTGAAGTATAGTATCCCCAGAGGGCAGAAGGGATCCTGTCGGCCCAATCTCGATAACTCTTTATCATCTTGCTGATGATAGCTTTGATATTCTTATTGGTTGCCTCGATCGCCCCGTTGGTTTGAGGTCGGTATAGAGAGGATTTGTGTCTTTAAATTCCATACTCATCGATCGCTTTCGTAACTTATTCTTCAAAGTGTAACCCGTTGTCTGATACCAGCTCGCGTGGGACCCCATATCGACAGATGATGTTTTTCTTGATGAATTTGGCCACTTTCTTGGCATTCAAAACTGCATATGACTCGTCTTTGACCCATTTGGTTAAGTAGTCAATAGCGACTAGGATGGACTCATTCCCATTGGATGCTTTTGATGCAACTTTCCCTATGATGTCGATGCCCCATGTGGAAAATGATTAGGGAGAGGTCGTGTTGTATAATTCTCGCGGAGGCAAGTGTAGTAGGTTGGAGAATTATTGGCATTTGAGACATCTTTGAACCTAGGATATGCAGTCTTAAACTATGGTGGGCCAGTAGTAACCCTGTCGGATGATCTTTTTAGCGATCATATGGCCGTTCATGTGGTGTCAACATTCCTCGCTGTGGATTTTCTGCATCATTTCTTCAATATCAGCCCATGTGATGCGGTGTAAATGGCTTCCATCAAAGTTTCTCTTAAAACAGTGCTTTATTATAGACAATGTACTGGGCGATCATTATGTATAGAGCTGCTCGATCTTTCTTGTCAGCTCCTTGGGGATACCTATCGTATTTTAGGAGGCACCAAATATCATAGTACCAGCAATCGGCTATTTTGGGTTTTTCCTCCGATCTGAGCTCGATGCGGTAGCAGTGTGTTGGTTTATCTTTTTTCTGGATAAGAAAAGGGGCCATGGTTATTCCTTTGGGCATGTCAATGATGGAGGATAAGGTGGTAAGGGCGTCATTTAGGTTGTTCTTTGCTTGGGGAAGGTAGTGGAAGGTGATTTCTTGGAATTAGGAAGCTAGTTATTCCAGGTGGGCATGGAAGGGTAAGAGTTTCTCATCCTTGACTTTCCATTTCCTGAGTACTTGCCCGATGATGAGGGTTGAATCCCTATAGACATCGAGGTATTGAATTAATTTCTTGAGGGAAACCTTGAGGCCTACCGTGCACGCCTCATATTCAGTCATATTGTTGGTGCAGGGGAAATCTAATTTGATGGCAATGGGAGTGTGGAAGTCATCAGGGGCAATTACGAGGATTCCAATGCCATATCCTTTTTTGTTGGCAGCGTCGTCAAAGAATATTTTTCATCGAAGATTTTCTTGGGAGGCATAAAGGATATTCTCATCTGGGAATTCAAAAACTTAGACATCGGCTTCTTTCATAAGGTAGTTAGTAAGGTAATCATAGATGTCTCTTCCTTTCATGGATTTCTATATGACATAGGTGATATCAAACTCGGATAGAAGCATCAACTAATGGGACATTTGACTATATAGGGCTGGCTTATCGAGTAGGTACTTAATGGGATCCATTCAGGATACGAGTCTGATGGGGAAGGCGAGTATGTAGTGCCACAAATTTTGGGTAACCCAGATAAGAGCGACACATGCTTTTTCTAAAGCGGTGTAGTTAACTTCGTAGCCGTCCAATTTTTTACTGGCATAATAGATATCTTTCTCCTTACGGGTTTTTTCAAGGTGTTGGGCTTGCAAATCCCCGACTGTAGTATTGATCACGATTAGGTATAGGAGTAAAAGAAGACCAAGCTGTGGTGGCATGAGCACCGAAGGTCGAGTTAGGTATTGCTTTATTCGGTCGAAGGCTTCTTGGCAAGATTCATTCTAGACTTTGGTTGAATCCTTTCGGATGAGTTTGAAGATGGGTTCACAGATGGAAGTCAATTGGTTGATGAATCGATCGATGTACTGTAATTTCCTAATGAATCCTCGAACTTATTTCTTCATTCGAGGAGGTGTAATCTCAAGTATGGTTTTCAGCTTAGTAGGATCTTCTTCTATCCCTTTCTTACTGACCATGAATCCCAAGGGTTTTCCCTTGGTAATATCAAAGACACATTTATGTGGGTTAAGCCGCATTTGCTACTGTCACAGTAGTTCAAATAATTTTCGAAGAGCAAGAACATTACCTTCTCTAGTCTTGGACTTGATAATCATGACATCTACATAGACCTCGACTTCCTTGTGTATCATATCATGCAAAATGGTTGTGGGAGCCTTTTGATAGGTATCCCCTGCATTTTTTAGACCATATCGTATGATAGTATAGCAAAAGGTTCCCCAAGAGGTGATGAATATGGTTTTCTCTTGATGATCAGGGTGCATCTTGATCTCATTATATCCGGTAAACCCTTCAATTAATGACTTGAGAGCGTGACTGGCTATATTATCCACAATCATATCGATGTTGGGTGGAGGGTAATCATCCTTCAGAGAGGCCTTGTTCAAGTCTCGATAGTCGATACACATACGGACCTTCCCTCCTGATTTCGGTACGGGTACGATATTACCTATCCATGTGGATATTCAATTGCTTGAATGAATCCCACGTTCAATTGCTTAACTACTTCTTCTTTCACTTTGAGTAACCATTCGGTGTAGAGCTTTCGTAGCTTCTATTTGACTAGTTTACATTTTGAGAGAGTTAGAATCTCATGTTGTGCTATCTCAGTGTCAATGCCGGGCATATCATCATAAGACCATGCGAATACATCCATGAATTCCTTCAATAGTTCTTCGAGTTGCGCAAGCTCGTGCTCATCAAGGGTAGACCCTATTTTAATCTTGTGCATTTCACTACTAGAACCGAGATTAATAACAATAATTTCATCTTCATTAAATTGAACGTGGTTATGTTATTTGTTATTAAACTTATTTAGATAAATTAATAATTGTTCATTTGCAAAGTCATCATCATTAAAATTTTGATTAGACTCAAGGTAGTTAATGTAAGGCACAGCAAGATACTCAAAATTTTCATTTATTTCATTGATAGGAAAAACATCATTGAGAACCTCATCAAAGGAGGTATCGATTACATCAGAGTGAGAGGAAACAACTAAAGGGGAAAGGGGATAAACATCATGGTTAGGTTGAATATCAGCAGGTGGCACAGGTGTAGCATGACAGTTGAGAATGGGTGCATCATCATCTTTGATAAGGTAGGATGGATCGGATGATGTAGTCCCTGAGAGGATCGTACAGAGTGCCAGCCCCAGTGTCTGCAAGTTAAAAGAATCCTTAAAATACCTGCCTTTAGAATCCCTTGTATCAGCTACGGTCTCTTTAGTGAGTGGTTGTAAGTGCTGGGAACTTTCGTCCCATGGGTATCTGTCTTAAAAAAAGATCTCCATTTCAGGTTTAATCCTCTTGTCTACAGGGTCATACCAATGTTCAGGGAAGCCGCAGAAGGGGAAATCTTCACCCTCTTTGATGAATCTTCCATTTAGGGAATCTCTCGGGATAGTTCTGGTACATTTTAACTTTCTCTTCATGCGAGGCTAACGAATTAATCTGAGTTCTTCTTTTATTGGTTGATAGCCCAAGCCACAGGGAGGAAAGTCCTTCTTTAACACAATAGTTTCTATTATCCCTTGTTGTCTTTGCCCTAGACCCAATCCAGGCATGAAGTGCATGTTTTTGAATATTTGGATTACATTGACGTTTACATGGGGATCATATTCTGGACAAACCTTGTCTTTAAAGTCATCCCCTGCTGGGAGTAGGAGTGGTTTGACTTGGAATCCTAATAGTAGCATATCATTCACCCCGTGTTGTATCTCAAGTATCGGGTTACTGGTGTTTGTATTCTCGGTGTTGTCACTATCTCCCAAGAAGGTGATAACTTATCCATTGGCAAAGAATTTCAATTTTTGATGAAGCGAAGAAGACACCCCTTTGATGTTGTGGAGCCATGGTCATCCGAGCAAAAGATTAAAATAGGCTGGGATTTCGATGACTTAGAATTAAATAATAGGATTTATAGGGCCATCCCCTATTGCAAGCATGATTGATCTCATTACTTCTCGGTGGGTGTTGTCGTAGGCACGTATGGTAGCAGAGGTTGGATCAAGGTCGCTCAGTTTTAATCCCAAACAGTTTAGAGTTCTTAGTGGGCACACATTCAGAGCTGATCCATTTTTGACGAGAGAGAGGGGAACGGTTTTTCCCATGACTTCGACAAAGATATTAAGAGTATGACTTTGGTTGGACCATTCTTAGGGATTTCCTCTTCAGAAAACGAGAGCATTCGAGTAGAGGTCAAAGATCCAACTAGGTTCACTGCTTCTTTTAGTGTGGTTGAGGGAGGAATTATGGGTCCTGTGAGTAACTTTATTAAGGAATTTCGGTGCAATTAGGAAGACAAAAAAAGTCCTCATAAAGTTATATTAGCTTGTGTTTCTTCAGTTGATCAAGGACCTTACTTTCTTCAACGTCATTTCTGGCATAGGGATATTCTCAACACCTTTCCCTTTATTGCTTGCTGATGGTTGTAAGTTTGGATTCTAGTAATGTCTCCCCGACCTGGTCATGTGGTTCACGAAAGAGGGGAAAAACTAAAACCCTATTCCTTCATCGATATTGGGTTGCTCAGTTACCTGGTTGATCTCTCCTAGAAGCTCCTCGAAAGATATCATTCCGCATAGGTTGGATATCAGACTGGTCTTTCCTGAATCTGGCTCTTCATCTGAACCTTTGAAATTGTCCTCTTCGTATAATTCTTCCCATTCGGCAGGAAAATGCAAGAGTGAAGGGACCAGGTGCCCTTGTAATTTTAAAGCGTCAAGCAGCTCAGATATGCTACAAATATCACCAGCATGTCGAAATAAATCTGCTCTAATATTTACCAATTCATCTAGACTGACTTCTTCGGCTAGCACTACCTAGTTGTCTGACTCTCAAAACATTTTCGAGCTTCTAAGAATAACTCGTTGAATCTCTGACAGTCGATGGTCATCTGGGAGGAAAATTTTAGCCCAAACTCTAGGAGATGGTTCAGTACTTCGGATAATTCCATATCTTTATCTCCATAATGGGTACGAATAGTGATGCATGCTCTGGCGAGGAGTGATAAGGTTTGATTGGCGAGGCTAGTAAGGTATAAGAGGAAATATGGGCATGTTGGAGAGGTTTAGGAGGGTATATGGGTATAATTGGTGATTTATTTGGCATGATTTGGGTAGATGGGTCGGGTTCTGAGTCTTCTTCTAAGAAGATGGATTTTGCATGATTCGGGAGTGGATTATGGGTTGTGTTTGGTTTAGGATTAACTGGTGGGGGTGATGATACCCTGGTCAATCAAGCTTTGGATTGTATTTCAGAGATGGGCATCATGTTTGAAGTTTTTCGGAAGTGGATTTGGTAACGCACGAGGGTCCAAGGGTTTGATCAGGTCTCGATTAAAGAGATCCTGGTAGACTTTGGAGAGAGGAGCATGAAGCTCGGTATATTCCTTCCGAATTGGGTTTGGGAGACTTTTCGATGCCCACGAAGCAGCAGGCTGAGAGATGATGTTGATAGTAGAAACAGTGGTACTGATAGTCTTTTCAAACTTTTCAGGAGTAAATTGTCCAAAGATTTTCTTCAGTTCAACTTCTGTCATGGCAAGACCTTCTTCGATTTCTACTCCTGCTTCTCGGAGTTCTCAAAAATGAGGGTAGTATCGTCCTCCCATTGTTTCTCGAACATGGGATAGGAAGTTCTTCTTCACAATGCTAACTTGCTCTTCTTCGAAAGATCGATTGGTCATAGTAGCTGGTACTTTTTCTTTCCATCTTATTGTGAAGTTATTGACTGATTCCCCAGGGTTTTATATAAGTAGCTCCAAGTCACGACGAGTAACTTCTAGATCCTCATTGTACTTGTACTATGACATGAACTCACGGGCAATGTCTTCCCAACTGCGGAGTCTAGATTCCTCAAGGGATAGGAACCAACAAAGGGCGTTATCTCTCAAAGTCTTCTAGAACATCTGAGCCATTATTTCTTTGAAAGTCCCTAGGAGAGTCATGGCTTGGTGATAACTGCAGAGATGAACGATCGGGGGTCCACTGCCTCCAAATTTCTCAATATTGGGCATCTTGAATTTTTCTGGTAACCTGGCTTTAGATTAGGGAGACAGGTGGGAGTAGTCCATGTAGTTCCCATAGATTCTGACCTGGTTCAATTTTTTTGTTAGCATCTTGAGGTCTTCCTTGACCTTGTTCAGGTCTTTCTATTTGGAATCAACAGTTACGGGTAAGTTATCCCCTGTGTGAGAAAGGTTTGTCATAAGAAGTCGGGCTGGTTGTGGCCCATTAGTAGGAGGATCACATGGAGCGTGACGGTATTCTTCAGGAACCCAAATAGGCTTGGGTTCAGGCGGACCCATGGCGTGAGGGAAAATGACCTCAGGATCTTCGGGGATAGGGACCCAGTTTTTTTACATCTCATGAACCATGGTTTGAAGGTTGTCAATTTTGGCGGTGAGCTGAGCTAGAACTGTTAATAAATCTGAATGTACATTCGGCACTTGATCCGTGTTCCCCATGGAAGGAGAGTGAGTCTTGTACTTAGAGGAAGTAAGAGGACTGACAGAACTTCAGGGCAGTTCAACTGAAGATCGAAGACAATCGGGAGCCAGGGCAAGGGTATGTGATCAACCTGAGAAGGAGAAAACTTGGAATTTATTTTCAGAAAAGAAAAAGGGGAACTTGTTATTTTTGGAAAAGGAGGAAAATATTTTTTACTTTCCTGGGAAAGATGAGGACGAAAATGTTTTCTCTTCTTTTTTTTAAGGGAGAAGGAGGAAAAATATTTTTGGTATTTTTGATAAAAGATGGAGAAACGTTTTCAGACACTTTTGTAAAGAGAATGAAAAATATGAGAGATGGGTCTCAACATGATAATTATGTTTATTAGGTTCTCACTTGTGTTAAGTTTACCTAAATGCAAAATGAAATGTCGGACGGGACTCGAGCTTTTAAAAATTGGGTTTACAACATATGTAAAGATATGGTTGGACTTGTAACTAGGCTCACGGGTTAGGTCCTATTTTAAAAATTGTGCAAAAATTTGGGCAGCAAGCCGACCCGAAATTTCGACAGAGTTTCGGGTCAAAACTCGTAATCTAATATGTGTGTCCTAGGCTTGACGTCTGTAGACACCCCATTCTGTTACCCCCCCTAACTCTCCTTAGGTCCCTAGTACCTCCACTCATCACCGCAAACCCAGGTCATGTCCCGAGCACTGACCTGGATGCCATCGGGCACTCCTCAGCCCGGTTTGACCAAAAGTCAAACTCTTCATCTTGATCGGGACTCAATGAATCTTCTAAGAGCACTGAATACCCTTTAACGGTCCGTCCCGTGCTCGATTCTGACTTACCATGCGAACGAACAATCCGTTTGCGTCCGAAACCCGACCTAGAGGCCACCGGGCGCTCTCGGACTCTGTTTGACCTAAATCAACTCTTCATCTCAACCGAGGCTGAATGAATCTTCGAAGGGAACTGAATACCCTTTCCAACGGTCCATCCCGTGCGCAATTTCGACTATCCATGCGGACGAACGATCCGTTTGACTCCGAGAGGTCACCGAATGCTTCTCGAGCCCGATTGACCAAAGTCAACTCCTCGAACCGGGTCAAACTCTTTGGAATGTCGAAGTACATCTCCTAACCTTTCTAACGGTCCTCCCCGTGTGCGATTCGAACTTACCATGCAGACGAACGATCCATTTGTGTCCGAACGATTCCCCGTCCAGTGGACTGACAAACGCTTTCGAGCCACATTTGACCCAAAGTAAAATCCCAAACTCGGGAGAAGTCCAAATGACTTTAGAATGTCTCTGAAATACCTTTCCAACGGTATGCCCCGTGCGCGATTCTGACCAACGGTTTGCCCCCGGTGGCCAATTTTTCGAAAAAAGTCTGAAGCGCACTGCCAAATGGCAGGTCCCAGACCCTACCTATCGGCACCTGCCGATAGGTAGTGCCATGGCAATGCTGATCGACAAACCCCTGGGCCTATAAAAGGAGGCCTTAGCCTCATTTGCAAGGGGAGCTTAGATCAGAAGCAAATCACCCTCAATAAGCCCCAGAAACCTCTCTCAAAAGTAGCGTGATTTCAACTTCCAAATCCCTTTTTCACTTCCACTTTCCATCATCCCTTTCATCAAACTTGATGAATTAACATCTTTCCATCATCATCCAAGTGCAAGGGCTGCTTTTCAACATTCAAGATCAAGCTCAAAGTCTCCAAAAAGGTCTATCCTTCTCACCTTTCTCTTCAAACCTTCTTAAATTTGCAATAACTTGTTTTATTACTTAAAGCACTTTTATTATCTTATTTCACATATCCTAACATACTTTTTATCTAGTATTATTGCACATCTCCTATTTTCATATAAATAAAACCCAAAAAAACAAGAAAAATAGGGTTTGCTCATAAATTCCAAATAGGGATTCTCACACTTTTTCCACACTTTTCTCACAACTAAAAATACTTTTTCTACACACACACACACATTTACAAATAAGATATTTATCCATTTGGATTTATGGGATAAACCCCACCCCTCATTTTGTATGCGAACTACGTGGACTTTGATGCCTATATAGGCTACGTAGGCATCTCGGGGTAAAACCCCAGACTCGAGTCCTTTTCTCACTTTTTCCCTTATTTCCTATCTTCTCTTTATCTCATTTTCTATTATATTCTATACATTCATTCTTAGTGGCGTATTATTCCACATGCGTTATCGTTCCCTTATAACAATCAATGCAAGGGTAATCGCGCAAATCCTATTTTCTACATTAATCTCACATTCCTACGGATGACTCGCTTTATCTTTTCCATGATACAAGTCGAGGATTCCTACCTACATTCTATATATACACATGCACGCATATCACAGGGGGAATATAATGGAAAATAGCAAATATTCATGAGAGACCGAAAGGGCAGAATGGGTGCCTAACACCTTCCCATTTCGTAACTAAGCCTCCGAACCCTTCTCGAATCATTTTGGTTTTGCAATCACCAGTATGTCTTTGGATGCCATCCTTAGAGGTGGCTTACCCTTTTTCTTTTGTCTGTTTTGAGTAAAATAGATTGGCGACTCTGAATCTCTCTATATTTTTCACACCTTACAAATCGACGCTGGCCGAAGCGCTCTCCTGAGAGGGGACGCGCGGGACCTGAAGGATACTTTTCCCTCCACGGTGGGGATCGGGGATGGCCACAACACCTATATGCGGGTATGAAGTTGGTTGGGTTAATTGGAAGGGGTTCCCCCCTTTGGCGTGACTTCCATGATATACGTCTTACTTTTGAGGGCAATCAGTACATGTGGACAAGCCATTTGATATACCTGAGTGTACGTGAATTGCCTCACTATATACCTCGTGGGGGCGGTATGTGTGAGAGAGAATTCAATATACTCGATGTACGTGAATGAGTTTCCTGCAATATACCTCTCATCATAACTTGGGTCAAGAGGTACAATGCGGGGGAATCGTTCGACATACATCAAAGGTACTTAGCCAATGGAAGGTGAGAGTCATATCGCTTAGGCTAACTGCGACCTTCCGGAACAGCGCCTATTACGAAGTGACTCCCCAGTTAAGGGACCAAATTTGGTCAATGACAATGCCCTTTGGTGATGTCATGTGAATTATGCATGATTCTTTTATTAGTATCTTATGGAGAGAGTATCTTTTTCTTAATCATGCCAAGCAAGGATCAAGGTGCAAGTACAAATAGTAAAGTTATACTAAGCATCGATAAGTGATGTGTGAGTGATGTGTAACTATCTACAAGTGAGTGTGTGATAAGTGAGCATGGAAATATATAAGTGGAAGCGTATGCTAGTGACACCTAAGCATGGATTTCTAAGTGACGTGTGCAACATGTGGATATACGTGATCCTAGGTGCACGTGGTGTGAAGTGTACATGGAAAGTCTTCTACAAGTGTGTGAATAGTAGCATAAGCATAAAATACACATGAATAATAAAGGGGAGAGTGCAAAAGGGGGGATATATAAGAAAATAAAACACCCATGTAAACAGTGTCTAGCCCTCTAAAAAATAATCCCCAGCATGCATCGCGGTCTCACACCCTTCTCTTCGAAAGGTGCTTCGACCTTCGTCGGTGTGGGGTGAATGTAAAGAGATAGAGTTGCCAGCCTATTTTGCACAAAACAGGCAAAAGAACATGTTGCCACTTCGAGAGAGCGGCATCAAGGACAAACTGATGCATGCGAAACCAATAGATCGGAGGTTCGAGGGCTAACTTACGGAATGGGAAGGTCTTAGGCACCCATCCCACCCTTGAAGTCTCTCATGGGTAAATGTTAATATTTTACTTTATCCCCATGAAGTGTGTGTATGTGTTTATATAATGGAGATTTGAATCGTTCGACCCATACCGTGAAAAAGGTGGGGTGAGGTCATCTACAGTAATATTCCCAAAATAATAATAAATGTAGAAGATAGAATATGAGCGTCCATTGAGATATTGATCATTATTAGAAAACGATAATGTGTGGGATGAAGCGCGAATAAGCATGTTATATGTATATGTATGATAGTTATGAAAATGAGGGATTTTGAGAAATTTGGAAAATAAGAGAAATTGGAAAATTAGAAAATTGGACTCCAGTCTCGGATTTTAACTTAAGACGCCTACGTAGCCTATAAAGGCATCAAAGTCCACGTAGTTCGAATTTAGAATAGGGGTGGGGTTTATCTCATAGATTCTAACGGAATTTTATGATGTGTGTACGTGTAAAAAATGTGTTTTTTTATTTCAGAAAATGTGTGATGGATAATTCCGTTCGGAATTTACGAGTGTAACCCTCTTTTATTTGTTTTTCAATTTTTTATGGAAAATAAAGTGTGTACAATATACTAATAAGAGCGTAGATATTAATATGTATGAACTAGAGTGAAACTAGATTATGAATCTAATATAATTATACGAAAACAAGAGATTTAAAACAGAGGGGGAGGAATTGGACCTTCCTTGGATCTTGAGCTTGGATCGTGGATGAACTCCTTTGAATGTTGATGAGAGATAAGGATATTTGCCAAATTGGGTGTGAAAAGGATGGGTATTTAGGCTTGAATGGAACTTCTCATATGGAACTTCGCTGATTTCGAGAGAATGTTGTTGAGATCACTGATGCTGATGGATTTCTTTTCTTTTGGGGGAGTGAGGTCATGGCCCCTATTTATAGGGGAAAAGGTGGGTACCAATAATCCTACCCTGGGTGTGCCTATCGGCAGGTAACCCTTGACATTGTGCTGATAGACAGAGTTCGGGACCTACCAATTGGCAGTCTCGTACAGACTTTTCTGGAAAAATAACCATAGCGCACAAACCGTTGATTCGAATTGTGCACGGGGCATACCATTAGAAAGGTACTTTAGAGACCTTCAAGAGTCCTTTGGACTGCTCCCGGGTCTGGTAGTTTACTTTGGGTCAAATGTGGTTCAAAAGTGCACGTCGGTCTTTTGGATGAGAGATCATCGGACAGAAACGGATCGTTCGTCCGTATGGTAAGTCAGAATCATGCACTGGGAAAACCGTTGGAAAGGTTAGGAGATGTACTTTGACATTTCAAAGAGTTTCGCTCAGTTTGGAAAGTTAACCTTGGTCAATCGGGCCTCAGAAGCGTCCGGTGACCTATCGGAGTAAAACGGATCGTTCGTCCGTACCGTAGGTCAGAATCGAGCATGGGGAGGATCCTTAGAAAGGTATTTAGTGACCTAAATATATTCATTCAGTCTTATTTGAGCTGAAGAGTTAACTTTGGTCAAACGGAGTCCGGGAGCGCACGGTGGCCTCTAGATTGATTTTTCGGGGGAAAAATAATCGTTCATCTGAACGGTTATGTTGTTTCATGTATGGAGTGGGCCGTTGAAAAGGGTTTTTATTTCCCTTCGAATATTCAAGGAGATTTCACTCTGATGGTGAAATTGATTGGGGTCAACTCGGGGTCCGAGAGCACCTGATGGTCTCTAGATCGGTACTCAGAGAGCGACCTAGGTTTGTGGTGGAAAGAGGAAGTGTTATAGGTTTAAGGAGAGACTTAGGGGGTCCTAGAATATGGTGTCTACACTAGAAAATAGGAGCATAGATGAAGACCTGATGATTAGTTTTATTATAGTAGATATGGCACCATCTTGGATGGATCCGATTAGATCTTATATTGAAGAAGGAACTCTGTCAGCAGACATGATTGAGGCCAAAAGGTTGAACTATGAAGCTGCTAGATATGTGCTAGATAAAAGAGTGTTATACAGGATAGGATTGACAATTAACTTGCAACGATGTATCCATCCATCAGAGGTTCCAGACTTGATCTAGGAGGTGCGTGAAGGATCTTGTGGAGCTCACGTAGAAGGAAGAGCATTACTGCAATAGATTAGTATATGGGGATACTATTGGCCAACTATGCGAGCGGATTGTGAAGCCTTTGCTAGGAAGTATGATAAGTGACAAAGGTATTCCAGCATTCGCAAGACTCTACAGACTTCCCTAAACCTAATCACATCACCTTGGTCATTTGCAATCTGGGGTATAGACTTGGTCGAGCCACTGACGACCACCCAAGGAAGATTTAAGTACTTTGTTATTGTTGTGGATTACTATACAAAATGGGTTGAAGCAGAACCCTTAATAGACATATCGTATAAGAAGGTCTACCAATTCATCTATAATAATATCATTTGCAAATATGGGCTACCTTATGCCTTTATCACAGACTATGGCACATAATTGATAATAAAGAATTTATTGCCTACTGTGCTCAATCCAATATCCAAAAGCTACACTTTGCTCTAGGTCATCCTCATAGCAATGGGAAAACTGAAGTTATAAATAGAAATATTCTCAATGGGTTGAAAAGAAGATTTGATGAAGCCAAGGGAAACTCGATCAATGAGTTTCACTCTATTTTGTGGGCATACCGAACAACTCCAAGGACTGCTACTGGAGAATCTCCCTATATGATGGCATTTGGGACTGAGGCAGTGATACCTACTGAATTGGGTCTTCCATACCATAGAGTGTTAAATTTTAAATCTTCTGTAAGTGATTTAATGTGAAGACTGGATTTGGACATGTTAGAAGTACGTGAAGATGATACTTTGAGAAACGCAGCTTACCAGCAACGAACTGCACTTTTTTATAACAAAAAGATTAAGCAAACCAACTTAAAGGAAGGAGATTATGTGCTAAAAAAGGTCATCCCGAAGAACAACAAACTTCGGGCAAATTGGCATGGGCCATATCATATTTCAGCAGTGGTCCGACCTGGAACCTACAGAATTAAGACTTTAGAAGGAGAAGAATCCAAGAATCCATGGCATGCCGAGCACCTTAGAAAGTATTACCAATGATGTAATCAATTGTACTCATTACCAATTTTTAGTATCAATAAAATGATGATTCCTTCCATTTCTTTTTTGATTTTTTTGGTAGTACTAGTGTTATGCACTACTATATACTTTGTCGATGAAGGTTCAAAGTTTCCTAGAAAACTTCAAACAGTTGCTCGGAACAATGATCTTTCACAAATAATAGACATACCGTTGGTCAGCGACAAGAATATTGATTACTGACGTTCGGATATCGGTCGGCATAAGCAAGAAGTTGATTACTGGTGTTTGAATATTGGTCGGCATAAGTAAGAAGTTGCTCGGCATAAGCAAAATTTGATAGGCAGCAGACACAAACCCAAGTGAAATAGGATATTAAATCCTCAAGAAGCATGGTCAACAAAGATTAGGATAAAACAAGATCTTTATCCTATTGGGAAAAGTGAAGGAATAACTTGTGAAGATTCCTAAAAAACCTAAAAATTTAGGTGTATTAGAGACACATGGGTAATTAGTTCCAAACTTGGATTTTAATCTAAGTGTCCTAGTTGAACCTATTTGTTCATTGGTAATTGATGCTAAAATTAAGCAAAAGCTTAAGTGTGTCAATAGAACTAATGAAAAAGAAGAAGCCATTCATATCAAGAAGACAATCACATACAAATATTAATAAGATAAGTTGTTCAAATATATTTCATTCATTACATAATATTTCTTACAACTGAATTACAGGAATAAAATTTATTCTAATAGACGCTTCCCCTCAGCTTTAGAAGAATTGGAAGATGGTTCCATACATGCTAGAGGACCATCCAAGGTATAAGGAGAATTTATAAAGTTGAAGTCTTGGAGCATTCTTCTATTACTGTTTCTTAGTCTATCCAACAGATGGGGAGGATAAAAAATCTGTAGCTCGTCATGAAGGCCATAGTCCCCTAAATATCTTGAAATTGGGCATTGGGGAATTATGTTGGCATGAATCCAATTAACGTCCAATTTTAAAGGAGGATCTTTAGAGTTCAATAAGCCAGGATCATACCAGTTCCAGAGATTACTGTTTTGATCTACCTTCATAACTGTCAAGCAGTTGGTCCAGCCCCATTTATAACCTTCATCCTGAGATTTCTTGAACCGTTCATCAAAACTCCTCAAACCTTCATTATACCCCTCCATCTAGATCTCCTAGGCTGTTTGTGAAATTAGAAGGTTAGCCTCTCAACCTGGTGGTGCAACTTTTTCAGCACTTCATTTTTTTTGTAATTGAGTAGACTGAGTAGCAACTAGCTCAGATTGGGTTTGAAGCTTCTGGGACATCTCAACAAGGTCTTGATTTTTTGCTGTCAATTGAGAAGCCTGGTTAGTAAGATTTTGTTGGGTCCTAGATTCATCTATAGTAGCTCGTCCAGGTTTAGTCTTTGCTCAGGAAGAGGAAGTAGACTTGGTCTTTTTCAATGCCTCCACTTCTTCCCTCAACCTAGCATTTTTAGCTTCTAGGAAAGAAACTCCTTCATCACTAACATCAGTAGAGGAAGAGGAATTATTTAGTGCATTCAATTCATCCCTCAAGCTATTGTTCTCTTCCTATAGTAGCTTAGAAATTTCTCTAGCTTCCTCCACTTCATGATTAAGTAAAAACTCTTGCCTCCTAAAGTAATAATCATGTTTCTCCAGTTTATACTCAAAGCCCCAGCCTTCATTTAGAGCTCTTTCACTTTTTCTCATAGTAGTCATCCAAAGATCCTTGGCCTCCTTATGATCTTCTTCCATCTCTTCAATCATCTCATAATAAGAAACATTATTAGTTACTTCCCTATTAAGAAGACACTTCAAATAAAGATAGGCTTCGCTAGCTTGATCAAATGCACCTTCCCCTAGCAACTTGGATAATTCTTCCTCGATCAAAGTCATATGACCAGCCTTGAAGAGATCATTGTATCTTTGAACAAGTTCAGAGTCAGTAGAATAAAATTGATCCAGTTTATCCATGAATAATAAAGAGCAAGAAAATTTTCCAATCAACAACAGAAGAAGAAGGAAAGTGTGAAGAAAGATTCCTTTTCATTAATAAAATGTAAATTACAAGTACATGGAATAAAAAGGAAAATTAAAAATAAAAAGAAAATAATAAAAGCTACTTGTCGTGTAAATCTACACTTTTTTTTTGTCAGAAGTAGACCCAGAAGGATTGGAAGTAGGAGCATGTATAGTAGATTGGTCACCAGTAGGAGGGATTGAAGAATCAACTGCAGCAGTCTGGAGTTAGTCGGCAGAGCTCATAGCGAGGGTAGATTCATTTGACCCTCCTCATCCATGTTGGGAGGACAACCAGGATCATGTCTAAGAAATAATCCAGATTCCTGAGGAGTCCCAACCTCTGCAAGGGTTGTCGTCCAGCCACCCTTGAAGTATTTCTTCTTGGTAAGTTCAATTTGTGCAGAAGCAACTCAAATTTCTTTATCCCAACCCCTGTTGAAAGAAGATTCCTTGGCCTTCAACCTTCTAGCCTTCTCAGCACCCGACTTCTTTTGCAGCTCGGCAACCTGTCCCCGAGCAGATGCGGCGTCATCCTTAACATTATTCATTTCTTTTGCTCGTTAGCCAATGCTTGTTGGGAGTCAAGCACAAACTTCTTTAACTCTTCAAAGGCCTCCTCAATTTCATTTGAAGAATAGCGCAAAACCTCGCCCTTCTCCAGTATATTGTTGAAGTCGGCCAAGAACTATAAAAAGAAATTAGAACAAGTTATTACAAGAAGTAGCAAAGAGAAAAATGAAAAGAATAATAAATGACAATATTTACCAGAGCAAGGCTTTGGGAAGCCCTTTCGAAAATTCTTGATCTCGGCATTTCAGAAGCTGCACCCCTGTGGTCTGGTAGTGTACTAGCCTTTATTAATTATCTATCCAAACCAGGGACAATGGTCACTGGTGAACCAGAATCAGATAGATCGACCAACTCTTGTTGGTTGGTGCTAACTGAAGATCCTTCATCCAACCTAGAAGGAATCCCTCTCTTCAAACGCTTGAGATGGCCTTCATTAACTTTTTTAGATGGGGGCTTCATCCCAGCATCCTCCTTACTCTTGGCCCCATCAACAATCTATTTAGAGGAGCCAGTGGCAGCAATATCACCCAAAATATTGGAGAACTTTCTCTTCACCATGGTTGAATCAAGAGGAAGGTCTGAATCCAAAGAGGAAGAGGGAGTTGCAACAAGTTCACCACTACTAGATGAAGTGGCAGAGGATGTAGAAACAGGGTTTTGATTAAGATCAATCAAGGGGGAAGGAACAACAATAATCGGACGAGAAAAAAATGATGTGATAAGAACCCAAAAGTGTTCATTTTATATCCCTAATATATGCATTTTAGTCTCTCGTTTGTAATAAAAATGGTCTTATGTGCTTTATTGTATATTGTACAGACTTGAATACACGTTGCGGTGTTCAAACGCGTAATTTCAAGGCAATTGTGCCATTTCAGGAGCAAATTACCCTCTCCCGTAACCCTAGCTACCCCAAACTGAGCCTTAGCCTGTCCCAAACCCGTGTGTGTTTTATTTGTCCCCTTTTATTTCTTTTACTTAAAATTTTTATTTGTGTCATTTTGTTTTTAGAGTTTATTTTATTGAGTCATGTATATACTTTAAGGATTTTTATATTTTTAGCGCGTCGTATATTATTTTTTCCTTAGTTTTTAGTTAGTTTAGTATTATTTTAATTTGTTTTTTAGTTTTTATTTCTATAGTTTTTTATTTTTTAGAGTTTGTCGTGACGTGTCAATTGTTTTCATTTTTAGTTGATTTTTATTTTTCATTTTTTTAGGTTGATTTTATTCATTTTTTATTTGAGTCTTTGTTTTATATTTTTTAGAATAGGATTTTATTTTTAGGTTTTTCATTTTATTAATTTTATTTTTTTTAGTTAGTTAGTGTTATTTTTCTAAGGGTCACAATTTAAACACACACACTCACACCTTAATACCCAACACCTTATCCACACCATAACACCTCACTACCATACACACTCACACACACACAAAAAACAACTCATCACCCTCATCCTTACATCTCATACACCCTTATAAACACTAACCACCCCCACATCATCTTCTTCCCCACCTTCCACTCTCTACCCTACCTCCATTAACACCCACCTTCAACTCTCTCTTATCCCACCATTAAAAAACCAACAAAAAAAACCCATTTCCCAATCAGGAGCCATGCCAAACCCAAAAAACTCGAGACCTCCAGCCTGTCAACCCGTCGTCGAAAACCCATCTCCTAACCACCCAACTCCGGCGATCGGACCAACTAAACCCACCACCCGAGCTCCAAACCCGCCTGGAAACCATCTCCACCCAGCGCCTTAACCCGCAACACCATGCCATAAAACCCAAAACCCGAAACAGACACCAACCTCACCTCTGTCGTGACCCACCAGCCCGCGTCCTCCCTTCTACCGGAGACCCTCCGTTAACCCGCCATAAATCAACTCCAACCTGGTCGAAGATTCTAATCTATTCCACCCCGAACCCACAACCTCGAACCCGGAGCCAACGGACCTACTGAAATCCAACACGTGCTAGACCCATAATCGACATCCAACAGCCCAAAACCCGTCGGAGACCTCTGACCCGAGTCCATACACATCAATGACAAACCCATTTCCCTTTCCATAAACCCAAGATACCCACTCAAAACCCATTTCATTTCCATGCCCTTACAAGATTTCAGCCTGCTTTTGTCAATCCCAAACTCAAGCCAAAGACCAAAGTAAAAAAGCCTCACATGTTAATAAATCCTTTTAACCCATTTACCCAAAATACCACCAACTCATCCTAACTAACCACTTATCCCCTTTTTCCCAAAATACCCTCACCCAAATCAGATTTTTGTGACCTCACACCTCTCAAACCTCATGTGCACACACCCCATGATCCTCTCACCATTTCCATGCACACTAAAATATAAACTCTCTAATTTACCCCTAGCTTCCATGTGCACCATATAAATTGAAGACTTGGGTCATTTTCAATATATCTCAAATTTAGTTTTTAAACCTTGTGTGATAAATTTCTCTACACTCCTCTATAGAGGGTATTTGCATTTTTAGTAAATATCTAAATATAGAGGTGTGTAGTGAAATTTATCTCTAGGATGAATTCCACCCCACCCATCTATAATGAATTTTTGCATTTTTAGCAATTACTCATAATAGATTGATGTAGTTGAATTCATCCATTATTATCTAGGCGTATGTAAATAGAGAGAAATATTTAGGGAAAAGTAGAGATATAGGTTATATTAGAAAATAAATTAGAAAATTAGTTTTGTAGAGTTTTTATTTTTTTTAGGGATTTGGTGAGATTTAATTGTGAGTAATTGAATTGTATGGAAGAAGATAGAGTTCAAATTGCCAATTTCAAGGAGACTTGTTGAAGATTTGTTCTCTTTCTCTACTCTTTTATTATATATTCCTTTGATTATTTGTTCATCATGTTAGGCTAGATACCCTTTCAAGGGGTGGGGTGAACCCTTATTTGATGTTATTTTAATTTAACTAGTTTGATTACTTGAAAATTTCCTTTGAATATTAATTTTGCTCCCTCACTCTTAAATTTACACCTTGAGAGAGGGTAAATAATTTTCGAGAGAAAATCGAAATTCTAAGTTATAATACCCAATTTAGATTTGAACTAGAGATAGGGGTTTCTTAAGTGTGGTATTATTCCTTAAATTTCAACTCTAATTTCATTTTCTATGATTTATACAAATTCTAATCGATTGATCCTAGCGGGTGATTAATTAAAAAAGAGTGTAGATCTATTTTCTAGAGTTGTGGGGGGTTAAAATTAATTTTCTAAAAGATTACTATTAAAATTACACTTGCAATGAGAGTTGTTTTATAATTCTGATATTATTTTGGGAGAATTCCAATAATTAAATTAATTATTAGAATAGCTAGAATTTGTGGTGTAGTCCCACTCCTTAATTGCTCTCACATTTTTTTACCTCACTTTATCTCTTATTTTTGTGTTAGACTTTATTTTTCATTTTTGTCAATTTTTAGTTTGTAATTTGATCTTCCATTTAGTTTAGTGTTATTTCACCTCACCTCATCCAATTGTTTTAATATTGAAAAAGCTAAAAAAATGAAAAAGTAAAAATCCCAAAAAGAAAATAAAAATTGAATTACAATTGAGTTTGTCTCTGGCTTACCCCCTTGATGTTGATTGATACCTTACTTACCACTACACTTTAGATTGCATTATTTTTGTAGGTATTTGAGGATTTTGACTAGAGAAGCTTTTCAAGCAACGATAAAAAAATATACCAAAAAGTTTCCTTTATCAAATGGCGTCGTTGCCGGGAAAATTATAAGGTTTGGATTGACTTGGCCTTCAACAACAACGAAGACACCAAAAAAAGCAAAGTTATCAAATGGCGTCGTTGTCATTCTTGGGAGCGCGAAGCACTCGGAGCGGATTTCAACTTGTAATTCATTTATTTTTCGCACTTTATTATTTTTTGTACCATTTTTATATTTTTAGAAGGCTTATATTAGGATTTTATTTTTGGCTTGTATTGCGGTGCTTAGAGACACCAAATTATTTTTCATTTTAATTTGTAATAATTAATTGCGAAGAAAAGCGTGATAGGAAAACCGGACAAGGTCGAGAGAGGGTGACCAAAGGATAGGAAAAGAAGCCTCTCTACCTTGGGTCGGTAGGGCTCCCGGGGCCGACTGAGATTGGCGTGATCTCCCCCCGGTCGATTTAAATTTTTCGACACCCCACGGCCTAAAAATTGTGGGAGGTACATCTCTTGAACCCTCGCGCCTCTCCTGTTAGCGAGTCAATAATTGTGTGTACTTATGTGCCCTTGTGTGATTTTATTCTCGCATTTATTTTTTGAATGGTGGGATGAATTAAATTACTAAGACCTACACCCGATCACTCACGAGAAGGGATTTCATCACCTGAATCACTCGCTTACCATTGTGTGCTACCCTAGCCATCACTAAATTTAAAATCAATCACCTCGGTAGCCCACTAGGAGAATATTTTTGAAAAGGCGATCACTAAGATTTCCCTGATTTTGTATCGCCTGCGGATTCAATTAAACTTTGACTACCCTTTCACTAAATCTAAAGATAAAAATTGGCTATGTGCTAGTTAGGAATTCTTCTTGACGTGTCTGTGTCCAATTTACTTTTTCGGTAGTCGGATTTTAGTTAATTCGTCCATTCAAAAAGTCCACCTATTTTTCCCGCTATTTTCTTCCCAAAAAAATCTAAAAATATTTTCTTCCTTTATTTTTCACAAAACTCCAAAAATATTTTCTTCCATTATTTTTAGAAAATCCAAAAATATTTTCTTTATTTTATTTTTCGAAAAATTCAAAAATATTTTCCTTCCTTTTAAAAAAATTCAAAAAAATATTTCTCTCCACATGGCCGAAGAACGTCCCTTACGGGACTACTTTGATCATTTTCCATTGACACGCGACAAGTGTGAGAATGATCCCGAGTCGTCTCTTTATGATATTTTTGTGATTTCACTTCTCTCACGAGTACCGTAGATACTCTTGACCTGTCCATGCACTCACCTCCTATCCCATCACCCTCGGTGTCAAGTGTCGACGTGTCTCATACTTTGTTGTGCATCCATTATTATTATGCTGATCACATGTCCCATGAGTACCCTTACATTCCATATCCATCCGAAACCACCATGGAACATGTGTATCCATATGACACTCTTTCGGAACCCACCTCGGCCTACTATCCCGATGTATCTAATCCCGAGTTGTGTGAGTACCCTTGTTATTCGTGGAGGCCTGATCACCTTCCCAAGCAATACGAATCCCAACCCAATGTTGTGGATCCTCACACATTCCAACAGTCGTCATGGCAACCTTGTGCACCCGTTCATGACCAGTTCCATCACTATGCACCCTATGAGTATCAACCAATTGTCCATCACGAAAGAGATCCTTTCGTGTATGATGAACTTGGACCCACTCCACACACTTCATACGAGTATTCTCTGTATAGTTCTGTCCATAGAGAGTTGTTTCCACATCAACCACCACCACTAGCCGTCACTCCACCACCACCACCATCCACATCCGCTCTCGAAAGCCTCTTGCAAAAGTTCATACTCGAGCAAGCGCAAGCCACTCAATTTCAAAATCAAGCTCTTCAACGGCTTGAACAACGATTAAATGAAATTGAGTGTGACCGAGAGTCGGACTTCACCCCAAGTCAACCCATTGTTTCCCCCACGTGGAGTGATGATGCGTCGTTTTGTGCCACTGACTTTGAGTGTGACCAACCTTATCCTCCCGAGAATCTCAAAGTTGAGACCATTCCATGGTCCGGGCCTCAAGTTGACACTTGTGTTGACTTACCTTTCGATAGTGAGCCTGATCCAATCCCACCATATCCACCTGAACCCACACTTGAGGTTCACATTCCCATTTTCTTTCCCGACAAATCCAAAATAATGCCCGAGTCTATACCTATTGAGCCCAATATTTCTAAAGATTCCTCTATCTCTGATCTTGGTGCCTCGTCTTACCCACCCACCACATTCACCGATGCTACTCTTATGGAGATTTTGACCACTCCATTATTAAAAACCACACTCCCTTGTGAATATTCCTTTACTCCTCCCAATGAGTGTGTATCTCCCACGCTTGAGTTGGATCATTTTTCCCCACCATTTATCCCACCCGACCCACCCATTATCCCTTCCACCCCATCACCTGATTTGGATATTGATTTTACATGTTCCAAGTTTCCATCTACATTTTTAGATCCTCATCTAAAACGATCCTCCACCTTCCACGAGAGTATTTATGGTGCTACTCTCCACCGTGACATCGAGCTTGTTACCCTATGCCCGCCACTATCTTGTGGTGTTGACTTTTCTTCCCATCAGTTCCCTGGTGTGTCACTGCGCGACCTTTATCATCGTCCATTTATAGAACGGTCGTGTGATTTTTATGAGACCCACCCCATTCCAATTACCAAACCATTTTGCCTTCCTCACCAACTAGAGCACCGTGCTTATAGGGCCCTTGTTACCCTCACCTTCCGACTCAATAAGGCCCGAGACCGATGCCTCTTTACCCTTACCCTAATCCCCACCCACCTATGGTCTATCGATGCTTTGCATCGCGTGATGCACTTTGCCATACAAGTGCATTTACCCATTTTAGCCTCTATTCAACAATACTGACGCTTCAGTCTTGTTTGGGGGTGATTTTCATCGCCCAATTTTTCTGCCGTCCTAGGCTTTCATAGATCTTATCTTTAGGGTGAGATCCCTTTGGTCTGGCTGAAGACATTAAACTTAGCGCTATCGGGAGGCAACCCGCATTTCTTGTATGAGTCTCATCCTGTTTGGGGGTGGTGTTTCACATCACCCAATGCTTTACCTTGTTATGGACTTGTACACATTTTTTTCTCTCACTTCTTATTCAGGTTTATTCTTGGCTTCATCTGTCCACTTCATTAGCGGTTGATTCTGGTAATATATTTCCTACCTTATACTCTTAATTTTAAAAAATCATTTTACTTAACATCGAGGACAATGTTCCTTTTTGTTTGGGGGTGGGGAATTTTATCAAAATCGTACCTCTTTTGAAATTTTTTGATTTTTAAACCTGATTTTTAAATTTCACGCAGTTTCTTTCATCTTATTCAGTGACGTGAATTTTCAATCATCCATATTTCTAAGTCTAGGAATCAAGCTAGAGGATTTATATTTTTCTAAATAGCTTATGTAATACATAACAAGGCATATTGCACTATGAATTTCTAGACTCAACAAAAATTTGCGCACTTATCATGTCACTATGGTTTAGAGTTGAGGAGTACTATAATTCTCAAAAAAAACTTATGGATCACTAGTAGAGACTTTAGCTTGTGAGATTCGCGCCTTTCACCTTTCAGAGAGTTTTACGCAATCTCCCAATCACAAGTTGATTAAACTTCGTTTGGGTAATTGTTGTATGATCTCATTATTCTAAATTTTTGGCTTGATCACTGAGAATGACATCTTTTTCGAGTTGTAAGAAATGCGTGTCTTGAAGTTTGTCCCGATCACCAAAATTTCATCCATACACTCACCCCTTTTTCATACCATTTACCATTCATGTAACCCATTACGTTACCATATTCACATATTCCCTATATCATCCATATACATACCCCATTCCATCATATATCATCTATTATTTTGAGAAAAAAAGTGTTGATTTCAAATGTAAAATGTCTTTAGTGTTGAGAGTATAAAAAAAAAGAGAAAAATAAAAATAATAGAAAAATAGCAAAAATAGAAAAACTAAAAAAAATATAGAAAAAAGAAAAAAAAAGAGAGAAAAGATAAGAAAGATAGTTGTAATTTATTTTGTTGTAATAAAGACATTTGTTCTTCGTAGTACACTCTTCTCGCTCATCCATCATACATCCATCATTTCACACATCCATCCTATTCTACCTCACCTTATACCATCCTACCTCATTTCATTTCCCCCTCACCCATTATCATCCATATATTTCCCTAGGTGTTCGGACAAATGAAAGTCAACGTGGTGAATAAATCGACGTTCTAACTATAGTGATTAGCATCTCTTTCATGAGATTATTTTCCTTCTATATGTTCATTCTTTCTTATGTGTGTGTGAGACGTTTGAACTTGCTTACATTTACTCAACTCCTCACACACAAGAGCGATGCACTAACCCTAATATCGAGAGTTCGTTTGAGAGAGATATATCCGTGAGATTTTGAAGTTGAAGCGTTAATTCCGAAGAGGCAATCTAGGAATTAATCTTGTGATACTCGACCCGTTTTGACAGATTCACACTACACACGTTGAGTTATAGGAAGGATGTGCCTTGTGTATTCACTTAACAAAACTTTTTAAACATTCTAGCTTGTATTTCTCCAAACATTTTCTCTTGTGATGGATTGTGCGATTATTCTCTGTCTAATAAGAGATTGACTTCATTTTTTACAAATAAAGAATTTTGTGGGTACATTCCCTGCAAAACCTCACGAGACACAACTCGTCCTGTAGGGAAACCTATAGGTTTAAAGGCTTGTTGCACATGTTAAGTGTAATCGCAGTCCCCGCAAAAGTGGTACACTTTTGGTTACTTATCTTTATCTTTCTCTCTATCTTATTGCTCGAGGACTAGCAATGCTCTGTTTGGGGGTGGTGTGATAAGCACCCAAAAGTGTTAATTTTATACCCCGAATAGATGCATTTCAGTCGCTCGTTTGTAATAAAAATGGTCTTATGTGCTTTATTATATATTGTGCAGGCTTGAATGCATGATGCGGTGTTCAAACGCATAATTTCAAGGCAACTGTGCCATTTCAGGAGCTAATTACCCTCTCCCGTAACCCTATCCTACCCCAAACTGAGCCTTAGCGTGTCACAAACCCGTGTGTGTTAGATTTGTCCCCTTTTATTTCTTTTATTTCTTTCACTTAAATTTTTATTTGTGTCATTTTGTCTTTAGAGTTTATTTTATTGAGTCATGTGTATACTTTAAGGATTTTTTATATTTTTAGCGCGTCGTGTATTAATTTTTTCTTAGTTTTTAGTTAGTTTACTATTATTTTAATTTGTTTTTTAGTTTTTATTTTTATGGTTTTTATTTCTATAGTTTTTTATTTTTTAGAGTTTGTCGTGACGTGTCAATTGTTTTTATTTTTAGTTGATTTTTATTTTTCTTTTTTTTTAGGTTGATTTTATTCATTTTTTATTTGAGTCTTTGTTTTATATTTTTTAGAATAGGATTTTAGTTTTAGGTTTTTCATTTTATTAATTTTATTTTTTTTAGTTAGTTAGTGTTATTTTTCTAAGGGTCACAATTTAAACACACACACTCACACCTTAATACCCAACTCCTTATCCACACCATAACACCTCACTACCCTACACACTCATACACACAAAACAACCCCTCACCCCTACATCTCATACACTCTCATACACTCTAACCACCCCCACATCATCTTCTTCCCCACCTTCCACTCTCTCTCCTACCTCCATTAACACCCACCTTCCACTCTCTTTCATCCCACCATTACAAAACCAAAAAAAAAAAATCATTTCCCAATCAGGAGCCATGGCAAACTCGGAAACTCGAGACCTCCGGCCTGTCAACCCATCGCCGAAAACCCATCTCCCAACCACCCAACTCCGGCGATCGGACCAACTAAACCCACCACCCGTGCTCCAAACCCGCCTGGAAACCATCTGCGCCCAACGCATTAACCCGAAACCCCATCCCATAAAACCCGAAACCCGAAACAGACACCAACCTCACCTCTGCCGAGACCCACCAGCCCGCGCCCTCCCTTCTACCAGAGACCCGCCGCTAACCCGCCATAAATTAACTCCAACCCAGTCGGATCTCCTACTCCATTCCACCCCGAACCCACAACCTCGAACCCGGAGCCAACAGACCTACTGAAACCCAACTCGTGCTCAACCCATAATCGACATCCAACAGCCCGAAACCCGTCGGAGACCTCTGACCCGAGTCCATACACATCAATGCCAAACCCATTTCCCTTTCCATAAACCCAAGATACCCACTCAAAACCCATTTCATTTCCAAGCCCTTACACGATTTCCACCTGCTTTTGTCAATCTCAAACTCAATCCAAAGACCAAAGTCAAAAAGCCTCACACGTTAATTAACCCATTTACCCAAAATACCCCCAACTCATCCTAACTAACCACTTATCCCCTTTTTCCCAAACTACCCTCACCCAAATCAGATTTTTGTGACCTCACACCTCTCAAACCTCATGTGCACACACTCTATGCTCCTCTCACCATTTTCATGCACACTAAAATATAAACTTTCCAATTTACCCCTAGCTTACATGTGCACCATATAAATTGAAGACTTGGGCCATTTTTAATATATCTCAAATTTAGTTTTTAAACCTTGTGTGATAAATTTCTCTACACTCCTCTATAGAGGGTATTTGCAGTTTTAGCAAATATTTAAATATAGAGGTGTGTAGTGAAATTTATCTCTACGATGAATTTCACCCCACCCATCTATAATAATTTTTTGTATTTTTAGCAATTATTTCATAATAGATTGATGTAGTTGAATTCATCCATTATTATCTAGGCTTGTGTAAATAGAGAGAGAAAAATCTAGAGAATAGTAGAGAGATAGGTTAGATTAGAAAATAAATTAGGAAATTATTTTTGTAAATAGTTTTTATTTTTTTAGAGATTTAGTGGGATTTAATTGTGAGTAATTGAATTGTATGGAAGAAGATAGAGTTCAAATTACCAATGTCAAGGAGACTTGTTGAAGATTTGTTCTCTTTCTCTACTCTTTTATTATATATACCTTTGATTATTTGTTCATCGTGTTTAATATCATGTTAGGCTAGATACCCTTTCAAGGGGTGGGATATTTGATGTTATTTCAATTTAACTAATTTGATTACTTGAAAATTTCCTTTGAATATTAATTTTGCTCCCTCACCCTTAAATTTACACCTCAAGAGAGGGTAAATGATTTTCGAGAGAAAATCTAAATTCTAAGTTATAATACCCAATTTAGATTCGAACTAAAGATAGGGGTTTCTTAAGTGTGGTTTTATTCATTAAATTTCAACTATAATTTCATTTTCTATGATTTATACAAATTTTAATCAATAGATCCTTGCGGGTGATTAATTAAAAAAGAGTGTAGATCTATTTTCTAGAGTTGTGGGGGGTTAAACTTAATTTTCTAAAAGATTACTATTAAAATTACACTTGCAACGAGAGTTGATTTGTAAATTTGATATTAATTTGGGAGAATTCTAATAATTAAATTAATTAATTAGATTAGCTAGAATTTGTGGTGTAGTCCCACCCCTTGATTGTTCTCACATTTATTTACCTCACTTTATCTCTTATTTTTGGTTAGACTTTATTTTTCATTTTTGTCACTTTTTAGTTTGTAATTTGATCTTCCATTTAGTTTAGTGTTATTTCAACTCACCTCACCCAATTGTTTTAATATTAAAAAAGCTGAAAAAAATTAGAAAAAGTAAAATCCCAAAAACAAAATAAAAATTGAATTACAATTGAGTTTGTCTCTAGCTTACCCCCTTGATTTTGATTGATACCCTTACTTACTTCTACACTTTAGATTGTATTATTTTTGTATGTATTTTAGGATTTTAACTAGAGAATCTTTTCAAGACGACGAAAAATATACCGAAAAGGTTCCTACAGCAGGTATGAAATCGACCTAGTGTGCTCCTCCCCAATTTTCTAATGAATACCCTAGATAAACTTCAACTCCCTACGGTTGATATCACTCAACTGCAACCCCAAATTAACAAGGTAAAAGTTAGTATCAGCAGTTAATAGAATAGGAAAGAAAAGTTATATGAAATGATTGCAACCTATCCCACTGCTATATTTTGGCATCTGGACCCCTAGTACTCAGCATTCCCATTCATGGGAGCATGTTGCCAATTTTTGACAATTACTCCATGATCGAAATAATCTCTATTGGAATCAGGAAGGTTAACAACTAAAGCTCTATCCACATCCCTAGTTTTTAAATAATAATTAGTATCACTTGTGACCCACTTATAACAAAACATGATTTTTGGAATCCCTATATGGGTCCCATGGAGCTGATTTAATCTATAAATCCCATTAACCATTCTTCAATTGTTGGGGGCTACTCTAGCAGGGACTACATCAAAATACTGGCAAAACTTGAGACAAAATGGGTTTGGGGGAAAAATGAACCCACACTCAGCAATAAAAATAGAAGGGAGCCAATGGCCCTCAAATAAAGAAAAAAGGTTTATAGAAAGACTGGAAAACTCCAACTTAACCCATGATGGGATGTTCCATTCATTCCTAAATTCCTCTAAAGAAGTTATAGAATAAACGATATTCGAAGATGAAGAAAAAGAAAAGAGAGAAGATTCTTATAAGAATTTAAGGATTCAACAAGAACTGAAGAACATGGGAATCAATCGCACAAAGAGCTCAAAGAGATAGCAGCAAGAAACTCAGAAAAATTTTAGGTAAGAGACAATTGTGGGTTTTCTCACTTTTTATATATTGCCTCGAAAACTGGTGAAGGTAATGATTAAAGGAAACGTCGATTGAATTGTTGGGGGCTAAAGCAAAAAAAAAGGCACATTTGCCCAAAAACGATTCGTTAAAACAGGGGATAATTGCAGAAATGCCATATGTGTTATGTGCCGCTAGATAAATCAGTAATATTGCAAGTATGGAAAGTCGGAAGCCGACCAAGCAAAAGAATTATTGCCTGAGCAACTTTAAGAGCTAAATGTTTCATACTCTCGCCAAAAACCTCAAGCATGAAATATTGGGGACTTCTGTTGATACCAAAAATTATCCTATTACGTGGACCAATCATAAATGGAAAAGTGTCATCCATCGTGGCATCGGTCCTAATCAGCAAGGCTTACCACCCAACTAAGTCCAAGAATGTCGACCAACAAGTAGATTTCCAACCAACGTACAAAAGAAGCCCGACCAATAACAGGAAGACCGACCAACTTGGTCAACAAAAAGCCAATAATTGTATATATTATGAACATTGTGCTGATGTAAATGCCTATTTTATAAAGGCATTACATCCTTTAATATTCCGACTCGTGTACACCCTCAGGGGCTATAAATACATTGTAATCCCTACATCTAAGGGAGGCGACACAGGAGACAACAAAACAAACATAAGGCAATATACAACATTGGACGTAGGCTTTTCCCTTTAGCCGAACGACTTTAAAAATCTTTTGTGCCTCTCTACTTCACATATTTGTCTGTGATCAAATAATTAGATATAGTCTAGTTTTTTGCATCAACACTGTGTCTCCATCTATATCTTGCAATTCTATGTATGTATGTGTGTGTGTGTGTGTGTATATATATATATATATTATTCATGTGGGGGATTGTTAGAAAATGAGTATTGGACAGCAAATTTTGAGCAACTTTGAGCTTAAATTTAGGTAGGACCCACACCACGATAATTGTGGGACCATATACGAATGCGTTGTCCTCCGCAAGGAGATTAATGTAGTATATTCACATGTCCAATTCTATGAAGTTATGAATCATAAATATGTCTCCAAAGTGACTCATAAAGTAATGAAAGTTGGAGAATTTGGTGTGTTTCAACTCTTGTCCCATATTAAAAAAGTAGTGAGAATTCGATGAGTTAATAAAACCCCAATTATGGACTAAGGTTTGGATGTAGGTGTGTTCGCGATCCGGTACGATCCGATTTTGGGGTATTTTTAAGACCGAATCGCATTAATCGGTCCTAAATAATTATGGACCAAGACCGGACCGAAATGATCGGTTTCGGTCCTATTTGATTTTCAAGCGGTCTGTGTTCGATCTCGGTCCTATTCGATCCATACCCATACAAAACAGCACATTTTTTTTTATTAAAAATAGCAAATCTTTTTAAATTAAAAAAGCACATTTAAAAAAAAAATAGCATTTTTCTTTAAAAAAACAGCACACTATTACCAAACAACACCTTTTTTTAATTAAAAATAACACTTTTAAAAAAAAAGCAGCAAACTTTTTTTTTAGAAAATAACCTTTTAAAAAACAGCACTATTTTTATAAAAAAACATTATTATTTTTAAAAAAAAGCACTTCAATTTCACCTTACCCATATTAAACAAGTAATAATAATGTCCATAAAAAATAGCAAACAAAAACAACTAATACCCATAAAATATGTCCACCACATAATTAATACATTCATAATAAAGTATCGTCTTTAATTTAACTATTATAAATTCAACACAAATTCTTCAAAAACTCTAATGCATCCATGCCCCCACGCGTTAATCCTCTCCACTTGTAGATCTCATCAACTTTATAAATCATTAAAAACAAGATTATCATTAATAGCATTTAAACAATCAAATAAGGTGAAATATCACAATATAACAATTTATTACCCGAATCAAGTTTCTCTAGTTGTTGAATGTCGTCCAACGAATCTCGAATATTGATTAGCTTTGTTGAGGAGCGTAGCCAATTTTGACCACAGCAAGTGCTTCCACCGTATTTGTTGATAATGAGCTACGAAAAGGGTCAAGAATATGACCTCCCGTGCTAAATGCGGATTCAAAAGCAAAGGTAGACACGGGAATAACTAATACATCACGAGCAACAACAGAGAGGATTGGGTATCTATTTTGATTATTTTTTCACCAACTAAGAATATCAAAATTTGTACTATCCATCTCACATGTTTCCAACAAATATTTTTCAACTTACGACTTATCCCCAAAGTTATCTTCCGCTTCCAAATATTTTTTATATTAAGATAACAAAAAGCACGCCCATCCATATCCTCATCATCATTAAGCACAACAAAACTTGGTGTTGGAGTTGTATTACCCGGATTTGTACTAGAAAATTCGAACTAAAGTCTATCTTACCTTCATAGTCAAGTCTATTGTCAAAACAAAGCCATGCAACTCTCGAAAAAAGTATTCAACGTACTTCAACTTATATCTACGATCAAGAACAACCGCAACAAATAATAGAAAATTTATTTTTTCGACATTCCAATACTTGTCAAATTTTGATTGCATGCTCGCCGCCATAGTAGATAAAAAATAATCTCCATTGTTTCTCAAAGATATCAACTTGCTTTGAATCATGATAAGCTCGTGAAAAAAGGCATTTGAGGTGACATATAATGTCCCGAAAAATTTCAAAGTTGCATGATAAAATATAGAAAGAAATTTCACAAAACTTCTCGCCTTATCCCAATCCTCACTATTTGGCGAACCCAATTTTCGTGCCCCCACCCCTCTCTCTCCAATATCCTCATCATTTTCATCTTCCTCACCAATATATTTTTTATATTGTTCGTCATCCTCATCCATCCTCTCAAAGACTTTCTCAAATTTTAAACCAACTCCAACATCATGTAAGTAGAGTTCCATCTAGTTGGTACATCTAGGCATAATTGACTTCACAAATTATAAAAAAAAAAAAAAAAAATCAGTTATAGTAATAAGAATAAGAATAGGATGAGTAAGCGACCAATGATAAAAGGAACTCACGGATTGGATTAGAAGAAAGTCATGTTACTCACGGATTGAGCTTCTTTGTTGTTATTTTTGTAGCTATCTACAAATTAAAATATCACAAATCACCTATCCAAGTTGGTCTTGAACTAACATCACAGATTACAAATCACAAAACATCACAAATCACACAAAACATCACAAAAAATAACAGATGATATCTAGGTTTGGCTAGGATCATATGTTACCTTGATGAGAGCTTATACGTAGCCGAGATGAGGGAAGTGGAAGGTTGTGTTTGCTGCGCGAGCCAGAGGAGAGTGAGGGTTGTGGGTCGGCTGTTCTAAAGGCTGTGAGCCGGAGGAGAGCAGAGTGAGGGGAGGGGAAGTGGGATGGCTGGGGGTGGTTGTTCGTAGAAAGAGATAAAAAAGAAAATAAGTTCGGGTTATGATGGGAGGGATTGGGTTGGGTTTCAAAAACAGTGTGCGTGTGTGGGTGTGATATTAACCTGCGTGTGTGTGTTAGAAAATAATATATATATATATATATATATATATATATATATATAAAACGGTTTTGGACTGGATTGGACCTCTTTCATTATATATAATGAAAGAGGTCCAATCCAGTCCAAAACCGTTTTTTACAATCCAAGACCGAGACCGACCCGAATTATGCGGTCCTATATATTTTTAGACCGAATTAAGACCGAACTAAAAAACTCGCAAAAGTGTGTTCGGTTCGGTTCGTCTTATTCGGTCTATTCGGGTTCGTGCACACTCCTACTTGGATGCCTTTGGGGTATACCAACTCTTTGAAGGGGAGATGGCCTACACTATGCAAGTGTTGAGCTTGGGCCAAAAGCTCACAAGCGTGCGCGCGTGCCGTCTGTCCGTCCGGCTCTGTTCGGGCTTGGGCTTGCGCTTATAAAATCCCTTTCATTTTGGCCGAATTAATTAATTAATTAATTAAACTGTTTAAACACCGAATTAATCAATTCCATAATTAATTAAATTGTTTAATCAGTTAATTGCCAATAGTCAACTGTTCAAAATTAACTGCTTGACAGTTAATTTGAACAGTCAACTTAATTACTATATATATACATGTCTCCATCCAGTTTTAAAACTAATGAAAAATTCCCCAACGAAATTATGTTCCTCTCCTCTCCAAAATAGTTCCTGCATTTCATTATGTCTTGTTCATGGTTTGAGTAAAAAACATAGAAATTGAGTTCGACAAATCATTACATTATTGTGCTTCCTGTATTGATTCGAAAATTTCGCTCTATCTTGGGAAACATTAATTAAGACCCTAAAGCACTATGGAGGGGAATTAAATTTAGAATAAATTTAGGGAGACCCACAAAAAAACCCATTTCGTAAACCCACTGCATTAAAAGTTTATACCTTATTGTTGTGGGTCCCGCCAGCGCATTAAAATGTGCTTTAAAAACTTGTAGCCATTTTTGTCTTATTCACTAGATTTACCAAATGAATTTTTTTGTGAGTCTCCCTAGCTTTACTCTTAAATTTATCTTAAGGACACTGTGATATTACACAGGGTTCAAAATTATTTTCAATTTTATTTGTTATTTCTACAATTCAAAGTAAGTGATTCTTAATTTCTATAATTATAATATTTAAATATTCTATTAATTACTATAATTATTATGTTTATATATTCTGTTAATTATTTCGAATTTATAATACCAGTGTCATAAAACATAATCAGATAACAACCAAAACAAACATCAAAATAGGATAGCATATACATTTATACAGTAGATATGTACATAGGGCTGTGTTTTTTTCCCAAATTTTCGATTTTTCCGATTTCCGATCCGATTTTTTCCGAATTTGGAATGAAATTTTAGTTTATCGATTTCCGATTTCCCGATTTCCGATTTTTCCGAAAAAAATCGGATCGGAAATCGAAAATAATTCTGAATTTCCGATTTTTCCGATCCGATTTTTCAGAAACTATGCCGATCCGATTTTTCCGATTTTTTTTCGAATTATTCCCGATTTTTTCGGAATTATTTTCCGATTTCCGATTTTTCCGATTTTTTGAAAGTTTCCCATATTCCACATCGGTTGGGAGAGGGAGATGGCTCCAAAATAGGCTGTATAAAAGGAGAGTATCCTCATAACTTCTACACAAATGAAAAATGAGCCAAATCCTCATGTGTTTACATGTTGGGTTAAGCTATTTTCATTGTTTCTTTAAAATGAGAATTTCGAGTAATCGAAAATCCATAATTTATTTTTTTGAAATTTTGGAATTTCCGAAATTTCTGGATTTTTAATATATTTTGTGAATTTCCGATTTTTCCGATTTTTGCCGATTTTCCGATTTTTCCGTATTTGGAAATTTTTTTAATTTTCCGAAAAAATCGGATCGGAATAGTTATTTTATTTCCGAAAAAATCGAATTTTTTTCCGAATAGGCATTTTCCGATCCGATCCGGCCGAAACACAGCCCTATATGTACATGTGATTCTTATCGTATTTCTTTGTCCAATTTTTTTCTTGTATGTTTAAATGGCAACCAGTAAGTACGACAAATAATTCTTTTTTCTTGTTGACCAGTTCTGTGTGTTGGCTATTCACATTGTCCATGGTTGGTAGGTTCTGCCCTACTCAAATTGCATAATAATAATTGTGATAACCATTTTCCTTCTTTGCCAGCTCTCCAAGAAAGCTATTGATGACCATTTCTCCCCCAAAACTTTGAAGCTACTATTTTTTTTTCCTTCCCAATTTTCTTTTCTTTTTTATTATTTGGTAATATTACAGCTCACGATCACCTTCCTTTTGTCTTTATTATATAAATGCATGTCGTAAATATTGGAATGAAATATGCATTTTAAGAATGAGGTTGTAATCACGCAATCAATTTCTTTTAATACTCAATTCGTTTAAGTTTTTTTTTTGTGTTTTTCTAAAATCTTAGGTTGATAAACTTCAGAAAAACATAATGCCTCTTATAAGTTATGGCATAATAATTATCCACTGCTACATTAAAAAAAAAAAATTGACTTATGGACAGGTCTAGGCGTGTTAATTGTTTTCTAAACTTTCAAAATTTCTTGCTTCTTTTTCTAGAAAAAGTTGGAATAGAACTTCAAAGATTTAAATTTTCTGAATTTCCTATCTTCCTTTTCTGAGATCTTGTTAATCCTGCATTTTTGAATTTTTAATAGAAGAAAGTGCTTTAGGTCACTCTCAAATAAATTTTAAACACTTAAGTTCACTAATTCTCTTCTTGTAGAAATCCACACTAGTGGCATAATAAATAGACATAATTATAAATTGTCCTTAAATATTTACAAATTGTTACTAACGGACCTAATTGTAAATTATCCTTTTTAAATATTAATCGTGGAAGAAAAGTATACTTATGTTTATGTATCATATATTTTATTAAGTTCCAAATGAATCGTGATTGTCTATGTAGATCAATAACTTACATCATGTTACATTGTTTAAATACTAAAACTTAATATATTCAGACCTTACTCACTCGCATGAAACATTGGGTGAAATATAATGTGATAAAACTTAATATATGTGTCATCGCCTATGGTAAATTAGGCGTCACCTGAATATCACTGGTCTAAAAAACCCGCCTAGACTCGGTCTAGGAACGCCTAGGCTTGAGGCTTGGGAGAAACGCCCCGCCTTAAGATTTTGACGCCTTATGCTTGGTAAAACCCTCAAGGCGTACTTTTTCTCTAAAAACAATAATGCTTTAGTGAAACGATATCGCCTTTTATAGATTTTCTTACAAACCGGATCATTATCTCATCCAAAATAATTAAATATCATTTTTATTTGCAAATATTCAGACATATTTTTATGATATGTACAATTTTAGTATTTTAATAACCTTGTTATGGTTAAAAAATATTAAAATATATTAAAAAAACCTAAACGCCTTTTTACGCCAAGGCCCACCTAGGTTTCTAAGGCTTAAGGCTTGACGTCCACCCCTCAATCACGCCCCGCGTTTTTTAGAACCTTGCTAAATATGAGACATATTCTAAAAAAACTATCAATATTCCTAGACCTTTTCGAACAAATATATAAATTGGAAATTTATGATATTTTTTGAACTTTCAGAATTGAAGAAAAAACAATGAGAATTTCTGGAAAATTGGAATTGTAATTGAAATTGGAAAATACATTGAAATTCCAAAAATGAAATTTTTTTTACACCCCTTTAAATCGAACTTAAGAACTTGTTTAATTAGTTCCTAATACCTACAATTGCATTTTTGCCTAATGATGCGAGTAAAAAGGAAAACGCTCAAAGGGAACTCAGAAAATAGATCCCCTGAGTTATCAATCATACATATGATGCTATTTTCCATTTTTTTAATAACTCCTTAAGAAAAAAAATTAATGTTATTATTAATATTAACGTTTTACTGAAATATAAATATTATTATTAATATTAACACTTCATTAATTATTAATGTTCCACAAATTAACTAATTAACATTTCACTAATATTAAAGTTCCAAAAGTAATATAATTATTCTGAAATGCAAATAAAAAGTCCAGAATAATAAATTTTCTAACAATAACTCTATTTTCTGTCTTTCTGTTTGATAAAAAGAATGAAAATGAGTGATTTTCAACTCCCATTATAAGACGAAAGTTACAAAATTCTGCTTTACTCGAAAAACTGTCATGCCAAATTTTAATTGGAAAAAAATTATATTTTTTTATTTTTCTATCAAACAGACGTAAATCTAATTTATTAGCATGTGTGAGTTTGAAAACTCAAATGGTCTTTTTTTTTTAACTCCAATTTCAAGATCACCCTAGATACATATCTCAACTTAGCCTTCGGTAGACAAGGGGTCTTAATATTGTCATTTTTGGGGAAAAACATAGCATGATGGAAGATAAGCAAGATGGAACATAGGTGGAAATCTAAACTTGACAAGTCTGTTTCAACGTAGTTGTTTGTTGTACAATGATTTAATGCAGCAAAAGCGTTGGCATGGGTACGAATTGGGGATGAATTTGATGGGAAAATGTGTTACACGATTATTATCGCTTACTTTCTGTGAGGTTCACCTCCTCCATCAATTATATGGCTGCGAAAACTATTTACGTCCTTGCATCCACGTCATACATATTCTAAACTTAAATCATTTTCCTTGTCGTACCAGGTTTGGAGTTTTTTTTCGAGGGAGCTTCGCATTTCGATCCTTTTATACTCATTCTGTTTTGATCATGTTTTTTCCTCTACATAGGCTTTACTTCTAGTTTTTTGAATTTTTTTTTACAATTATATCCGTTTAAAATCAATCATTTCTAATTTCTTTGAAAAAGTTACATAAGTGATTGAGTTTTTTTTTTAATTTTCAAATGATCATAATTTTTTATTGACAAATCCATTTTTTACAAAATTACTATTTTTGAAATCTCCTCGGCGAGATTTATCAAACAAGATCCATACCCCCTATAAAGTTTTAAAGAAAAAAAATTACACATACAGTAAACTTTATTGTATGCAATAGAAAATGAAATAGTTTTATATCTATGACATTTTCTCAAACAGTGACATTTTTTTGTTAATGTTACACAGAGAATAACATTTACTAGCTAAATAAATATGTCGAATAATCTATAAACTCCAGAATTAGTTCTAACTCCCACATGATGAAAAAAAGTAAAAGGTCCCGAGCAGAAAATGATCATAATTGACCGTTATACATTGTTAACATCAGGAAATGGAATAATTGTGAATCTCGAGTAACCGGCCACGCCGCTAAAGTAGCTAAAGTAGTGAGAGAAAATTATATACAGTTTTGCTCTTGTGCGGACTAGTCTGCATTTTAAGAATGCGGACCGGACATGTGTCACCTGGTGGTGATCCCAGAAAAGAGAGAGAGCGTACCTATAATTTAGGCGATAATTTATAGGGGCACCGTTAAGTGACACATGTCCGGTCCGCACAATATATATATATTGAAAAAAAGACAATTATTTTTAGTTTAACACATTTAGTCGCTCAAACATCTATTTATCCAATATTCTTTTATTTTTAAAGCGTTGCGCCAGTGTCACCCAATTCCACTCATACTCATCCCAAATCGGAGATCCGGTGGATTCAAACTCCATTTATCCAATATTCTCTTATTTTTATAGGTCCGCGGCAACGCATGCGAGCGCTACCCACCACAAACCGAAAAATGAAATAGTTTTATATCTCTGACATTTTTTCAAATTCTTGTGAAAATGCCACATTTTCTTGTGAACACAGTAAACTTTATTGTATGCGCCAGAAAATGAAATAGACTTATAACTGACATTTTCACAAACAGTAACATTTACTGTGTTAAAATAGTTTTATATTTGTGTCATTTTCAGAAATAGTAACATTTATTGTGTTGATATTATACAGACAATAAAATTTATTGTGTTGGTCAATTAATGTGTGTATATATATATATATATATATTGTAAAAAAGACACATATTTCTAGTGTAACCCATTTAGTCGCTCAAACACTTATTTATCAAATATTCTCTTATTTTTTAAGGTTCGCGCCAGCGGCTCCCCATGTCACCCCAAACGAAAGCTCCGATAGATCCAACCTTCGATATTCTCTTCTTTTTAAAGGGTCGCGCTAGTGGCACCCAATCCCCACCACCACCCACCCTCATTGTCGGAGCTCCAACGACCTTAATCAGAGCTCCGGTTTGGTGTGGGTAGGGGTGGCATGAGTGCCGTTGCCACGGACCTTTAAAAATAAGAGAATATTGGATAAATGGGGTTTGGATCCACCGGCGCTATAATTTGGGGTTAGTAGGGGTGGCATTGGGTGCCGCTGCCCCGGAGCTTCAAAAATAAGATAATATTGGATAAATAAGTGTTTCAACTAAATGCGTTAAACAAAAAATAAATGTCTTTTTTACAATATATATATATACTAGTGGATCCCCGTGCCCGAGGGCACGGCGATAAATTTGCTCACGTGATAAAAAAAATAGTTAAAAAAAATTGAGAAAAAATTAAAAAAAATTGAGAAAAAATAAAAAATAAAAAATAAATATAAATTAAAAAAAGAAAAAATATTTAAAAAATTAACAAAAAAAAGTTTAAAAAAATGGGAAAAATATTTAATAAAAAAATATAAATTTACACGTATTTAAAAAAATACATGTATTTATAATAGTATAATAGTATTTATGATAGTATATATATAACACAAAAAAAAAGAAAAAAAAATAACTTTTAGCATGACATTTCATGTATGGGCATGAAAGGGAAAAATGTCATGCATAAAAAAAGTAAAGATATTTTGACAAAATTTTCAAAAACCATGCTCCTTTATTATATATATATATATATATATATATATATATATATATATATATATATATATATATTGTAAAAAAGACATTTATTTTCGAACAGTAAATTTTATTAACTAACCAGCACAGTAATAAAATATATATATATTAACTAACCAGCACAGTATATAAAGACATATATATATATTAACTAACCAGCACAGTAAATTTTATTATCTGTGTAATATCAATACAATAGATGTTACTGTTTGTGAAAATGACACATATATAAAACTATTTTAACACAATAAAAGAATATTGGATAAATGGGGTTTGGATCCATCGGATCTCCGATTTGGGGTGAGTAGGGGTGGCATTGGGTGCCGCTGGCGCGACCCTTTAAAAATAAGAGAATATTGGATAAACGGGGTTTGGATCCACCGAATCTCCGGTTCAGGGTGAGTAGGGGTGGCATTGGGTGCCGCTAGCGCATACCTTTAAAAATAAGAGAATATTGGATAAATGGTTGTTTGAGCGACTAAATGGGTAAACTAAAATAGGTATCTTTTTTTCAGTATATATATATATATATATATATATATATGAGTTTATACATTATTTGACCCATTTATTTAACCATTAAAATTTACTGTCTGTGTAATATTAACACAAAAAATATCACTGTTTGTGAAAATGTCATAGATATAAAACTATTTCATTTTCTAGTGCATAGAGTAAAAGTTTACTATCTCTCTCTCTCTCTCTCTCTCTCTCTATATATATATATATATATATATATATATATATATATATATATATATATATATATATATATATATATATATATATATACATATATATATGTGTGTGTGTGTGTGTGTGTGTGTGTGTGTGTGTAATTTTTTCTTTGAAATTTTATAGGGTTCATGGGTCTTGTTTGATAGATCTCGACGAGGAGATTTCAAAAATAGTAATTTTGCGAAAAACGGATTTGTCAATCAAAAGTTATGATCATTTAAAAATTAAAAAAAAAAACCAACCACTTATGTAACTTCCCCAAGGAAGTTACGGATAATTGATTTTAAAATGGTATAATTGTGAGAAAATGTTCCAAAACATTAGGAGTAAGACCTATATATAGAGGGAAAATATGGTGGGACTAGAATGAGTAAAAAATGTTTAATAGGACCTATATATAATAACCTCTTTTTCCAAACATCAAAATTTTCAAAATGGTATCTCATTATATTCTAAGGATTAATTTTACTTTTATCTTCTAAATTTTATTGTCACTTTCATTTCACCACTGAAATTTTAATTTTCTAGATTTAATTCTCTAACATTTTAAAATGGAAAAAGTATAACTAATATTTTTCTAATATTGGCATAATTTGTATAACGTCCATTTTCAGAATTTCCCCCCAAATGAGTTATTTTCTATATAGCGGAACGCTATTAGATCAAGTGACAAATAAAAAAGTCGTAACCAGTGCACAAGGCTCCTGCCAGGGTCTGCAGAGGTTAGGGCTGTGTTTTTTTTCCGAACTTTCCAATTTTTCCGATTTCCGATCTGATTTTTTCCGAATTTGGAATGAAATTTTAGTTTTCCGATTTCCGATTTTTCCCGAAAAAATCGGATCGGAAATCGGAAATAATTCTGAATTTCCGATTTTCCGATTTTTTCGATCCGATTTTTCCGAAACTATGCCGATCCGATTTTTCCGATTTTTTTCCGAATTATTTCCGATTTTTTTGGAATTATTTTCCGATTTCTTTTCCGATTTTTTGAAAGTTTCCCCTATCCCACATCGGTTGGGAGAAGGAGAGGGCTCCAAAATATGCTCTATAAAATGAGAGTATCCTCCTAACTTCTACACAAATGAAAAATGAGCCACATCCTCATGTATTTACATGTTGGGTTAAGCCATTTCGTTGTTTCTTTGAAAATGAGAATTTCGAGTAATCGAAAATCCATAATTTATTTTTTTGAAATTTTGGAATTTCTGGATTTTTAATATATTTTGTGAATTTCCGATTTTTGCCAATTTTCCGATTTTTCCGAATTCGGAATTTTTTTTAATTTTCTGAAAAAATCGGATCGGAAATCGGAATAGTTATTTTATTTCCGAAAAAATCGGAATTTTTTCCGAATAGGCATTTTCCGATCCGATCCGACCGAAACACAGCCCTAGCAGAGGTAGATGTAAGTAAGCCTTACCCCCTATATTTTGAGAAACCGCTTTCAAGACTCGAACTCGTGACATAACGCTTTGGGCGTGCAAGAACTTGTCATTGCACCAAGTCCGACCTCTATCAAATGACAAATACATTGTTGGGAAAATAAGATGGCTTTTTCCTAATGAAATGCAAATTGGATTCATGAAACAGGAGAAAGATTTTCCATTCCTTAGCCGAAAAGATATGTGACCATGAAAGAGGGAGGATGGATTAAGTGTATGAGAATTGACTCGATGGTAGAATCGTGAAAACGCTTGTTTCTTCCATATTTAGCTCCATTAAACAATAAATGTTCAAGTTTTCATAGAAATAAGTTATAAATTTCTTGAAATTTCAATTTCTATGTGCAAATCCCAAATTATAAAATTATGCTTATCATATTTTTAATATAAAAAAAATCCTAGATTTATTCAGGTTTATATATGTTGAATATGTGTTGATCACATTTTTTCAAATCTATTTCAAACATTATATACCAAACTTTCATAATTGATATCATAATTAACAAAAGATGATGCTTTTATAATTTTTGTTTTATATTTCTTTCAAAATTGTAATATCTGATTTCATTCACCTTCGACACTAATGGAGCGTTTAATTGCAAGGTTCGAAAATGAATCGAAAAGAATTGATTTATATATAAAAAAACAATTCTTGGAGGGGGTGTTTCATGATAAATTATTCTACGTTTTGTTTAATTGTATTTACTTTCATGAAAAACAATCCTACATATTTTGTTTAATTAGAAATATTATCAAAGTAGAAAATAAGAGCCTCATAACACCAGCTTACATAAAGATCCATCTTTTTGTGAAAAATCAAATGTATAACATGAACAAATAAAAAATAATCTGACTTTTATAACCAAAGACACATGAATAATCATATAAACTCAAATATTAAAATGATTAAAAGCTCATCCATAACCAAAAATCAAGAATTTATAAAAACAAACTAAGGACTAATGAATATGTCTCAACATAAAAAAATAATTAACCCAATAAGAGCAACAAGTCTCATAACAATTAAATGCATTATCAGTTTAGGGACTTTCGCCCAAGTTTGTCATGATTGAGGCCTGCGTAAAACTCATCATCATCCAGCCAGTGAATCTGACCCATCACCTTGCTCAAACACTTTCACGACTTTCATCACATCACGAAGAATTACCCTAATATATTTGAGTTTATCCATCTTTTCAATTAATGTCGTAAGTCCCCAAAATATAATTTTTGCTTTTGCGGAATTAAGTTAAGGATTAATGTAAACCAATTTTCACTTTTTGAAAACTCTTTTTCAATCTTATCAAACCAAGTTGTGAAACAAATTAACTTAACCAGATTTTATCTTGATTAATCCTAAAAATGCATCTAGTGATTATAGCAAGTAAAATAAAGTAAAGATACTCACAACACCGGATGTACGAGGAAAAATCCAAAACGGAAAAAAACCTCGGACGGCCCCAAGCCATACAATCACTATAAACAATGGTTTTACAAAGAAAAATTAGCCTTACTCAAGACTCAATCCCCACGGGTCTTGACGCTCCTTCTAATCTTCAAACGTTCTTCAATAGCGCCCACACAGAAATTCCGTCATCCACGATGCTTGTCCACAACACTCGACGCCACGAATGTCTCGGTGTCAACCAATACGGCTTGATACGCCTATGATGTTGAATACGATGTCCGTCGCTTCTCCACCACAAAACCAACAATTACAAGTTGTCCAAAGATGAACAAACCAAACTTGGTGAAACAAGGATTACATAAACATTTGATAATGAAAGCTCGAATCTTTGCAAACTCTAAGGATGTGTTTAAGCCTTTGAAACCTTAGAAAACATGTGCAAATAAGTTTCTGGATCGTAAAAACTATTTTTCCAGAATGCACACACTTTGAAGAAACTATACACCTCTATTTATAATTAAATTTAGTCGGTGTCAGAATCTCGTTCGAACGAGAAGCCACATCGTTCGAACGACAGTGGATCTCGTTCGAACGACATCAAATGTCGTTTAAACGAAGTCGTCAAATAGAGTTTTTAATTTAAACAGAGTTTTGATTAAAACCAACTCTTATCCAATTCTCATTCGTCCTTATCTGACATAAACGAAGTGTAAACAATTAAACCTCTTTTAAAAATATTTTCTGTAAAAAAATAACATCCTTATTTTATAAACTGAATTTTGAGTTTCATTAAAATTATGCATTCATACATGTGTGATCTCGGAATGCAATTAAACCCTGAAGACGAGAAATTTCACCAATTAAACTTCGGCATGATTGAATCTTTGTAGCTTTACTACAACGTCTTCAATAAATCTTTAATACGTCATAGACTCGAGGGATCAGACAATAAAAAACTATTTATGACTCAAACATATTTTCTTTCGAGAATAAGTCAAAACTACATTAAGACTCATTTAGAAATTTGGTTCTTACAAATCTCCTCCTTTGACTATTCCGAGACAAAACTAACAGGGAAATGCCTAAGCCGACCCGTCAAGCCGTATTATGCCTAAAACCCATCCCATAAAACTGAAAATGAAAAATATATCATCAATACATGATAAGATTCTTCAAAAAATGGACCGGCAAGCATGAAACTATCTCGAATGCCTGAATGTAATGTAGACTTGAAATCTCGAATATCCTTAAGCATACCTACACACACGAAACATACAAATACCCAGTGAAGTATGGAGGAATAAATGATATAAATTTAAATTAATATTCTTGATATGTGAGTAAACATGATACCAAATAAAACTCGACTCACAAAAACTCCCCCTATATCAGAGACATCTCTCTCCTCCTTTTTCTCTCGAATAGACAATCCGATGAAAAGATAAACAAATATAGCATGCAATACCAATGTGATACCAAATTGAATGAATTAAAAGTGAAGCATAGCTAGATAAATAAGAAACAACTAGCTAAATATGATCAATCAAGGTCAAATCAATAGCTAGCAAATAATTAATCACACGAAGAAATATACCAAGCTAATGCAGTGAAATGTCAAATCTATCAAAGTAAACTGCATAAAAAAAATCCCAGTAACAAAAAATGAATCAATATGCAATAGGGTACTGAAATAGAGTAATAACCTAAAAAAAATCAAAATTAGGTCAACAAGGGTTGTCGTTCGAACGAGCCAGGGACGTCATTTGAACAAAACACGACGTCGCTCGAACAAAAGACAATGTTGTTCGAACAACATAAACAAAATCTCACAGTCTGCCGAGAAAATTAAACAGAGTTTCCCAGTTAAGAAAATTCTAACTAGAAGGGGCTTAAAACTGTAAAGCAGTAGCAAAACTAGGAAAACTCAAAATAAATGTGAGTAACATGCTAACATAGTATCTATGTGCCTAAACATGAAAATGGAATGAATGTGCGTGAACTAAAACAAATGAATCACCATTTCAACACATCGAAACGATCAAGAAACTCTAATTAATAGCAATCTATCATCAAACTTTATTATAGCCGTGATGTGACAATTAAGGTGTGAGATTAATGAACTAAACAAACATCAAGCACATGAATCCAAAATTATTTTGACGATTCTACAAACAATAGCGTCATGACACGAATTTTTGACTTTAGGATTATTTGTGCAAACTCGATTAAATTTTTAATCCATCCAAACTCCCTCAATAATATATCATATTTTTCTTTTAAATGAACTAAACTAATTTGGCCCATTTTTGGCATATGATTCTTTTTATTGCCTTTTGATTTTTTTCGGGGCTCTTTTAAACGGTGGCTTTCACGATGAGTCAATTTTACACTCTCCCAGCCCTTTTCCCGTACACTCATCACATTTAAAAAAAATGCTCACGGGTAAATGGTTATTACATGCACACCTCTTCCTTGTGTCTACTTACGCATAGATGACAAAATTGAGATAAGAACGTCTCACCAAACTCAAATATGCAAGAGTAGTCAAACATTCATATAAACTCGTGCATGTGTGCAAAGATGGCATATATACAAAGTCGAATCAAAACGCATATCAACTTCGAAACAACCCCATAATACAATGGTTAAGATCATTAAAAACATTGATAATAAATACCAAATGTCCTAGACACATGGATAATGGAAGGAAGGGGGTCCAAACACACCAATATGCCACATCAAACATGTTATCTCATGACACAAAAACAAAAATCGAAAATTTGTTTGGCTTTTTCAAAAAAATTTGACTAAAATAAAACAAAATCTTTTTGTGTTTTTTTCCTCAAAATTTTTCAAAACCAAAAATATTTTTGCATTTTTTAAATAGGATGCAATAAATGAAAAAATATAATACGAATTGGTAAACATGGTAACACACTCAACCTTTAGATTTAGCATGGGAAGAATCAAGTGCTACCAAATGAGAACTATGAAGTTTTGTTCCTAAAGCTACCAAATCCGACTTGCAACTCTCCTACGTCAAAATTTTCAACTCTCCTAGCATCCTATCCAACTTTTCACTTTAGCCTCTAAGTCAAACTTAACTCTAGACGAGTCTCTCAAACTCTCCTCCAACTCCTTAATTCTAGACTCGAGTAGACTCCTCAAACTCTAGCACCTCATTTTTCAAAGCCTCCATCAAACCTCTAAGGGTGTCTCTCTCCTTCTCGACGTACTCTAGATTCTCCCTAAGATTATTTTCCCGTTCCCTAATATCCTCAATTAACGCATCATTATTTTCTACGGCACGTTCATTCAACTTAGCTTGCAATTTTGAGTTATTCTTTTTAACCTTCACCGTCTCCTCAAACAACTCTCGAAATGCAACTTGCGACTCTCCTACGTCAATATCCTCATCCTCGCTCTCATCACCCTCACCCTCACCCTCTCGAAAAGCACTCTCAACAGCCTCGAAAGTGTCATGAACATGATTATATTCATGGGAAGATATAGCGTCGTCCCTCACATGACATGCCATAAACGCAACAAGGTTATGCTCAATGGGGAAATCCTCTCCCTCTTCCGGTTCACTGTCACTTAAGGTGGCGTTGTATGCTATCGGTTTCTTTCCCTCTTTCTTAAGTCTAGTGGGACACTCCTTAACTTTGTGACCATACCCCTCACACTCGAAACACCTATCAGACTCATCTCTCTTAGGCTTCGCACTATTATCCTTAGGGGTGGAGTCTCCCTTATTCTTGAATTTTTCAAAATTTTTAGCATCTTTCGATTGCTTATGAATTTGAAGAAATTTCTTGAACTTTCTTGCCAACAAGACGAAATCCTCAAAGTCAGAATCGGAGTTGTCATTCAAAACTTTAGTCTCCTCCTTCAGGGCTTTCAAATCAATTACCTTTTCTTTATTTGACACTTGCTTGGAGGTAAACATATTGAGTTCAAAGGCTTGTAAGTCACCTACGCCCTCTTCTAGTTTCGACGAGTTAAGCATACCAAGGGAATTCATAATGGTCACTTTAGCATCAAACCTACTTGGCAACGATCACAAAATATTCTTAATTACTCAGTTATCGGATATCTTCTCACCTAGGTTAAACTCCGCATTAACAATAGTGGACAACCTAGTGTAAAACTCATCAAACGTCTTACTCTCTAACATCTTAATCGTCTCAAACTGTGTAGTGAGATTTTGCAACTTATATGCCCTGACCGTGCTCGTGCCCTCATGATTGAGTGCAAATGTATCCCAATCTTCTTTCGAAGTGTCACAAGTCATGATACAATTATACTCTTCAGGTGTGACATATGAGGAAGTAACGTGCAGACCTTTTGAGTTATACTGTGCAAACCTATGTTCAATCTCAATCCATGACTTAACATGTTTTAAACTAGTGACCTTACCTTCTCGTGTGACAGGTGGTGACCAATCTTTTTCAATAGCTAACTAGATACGCTCATCAATGGATTTTAAAGCACATCTCATTCGCATTTTCCAATAAGCATAATTAGTGCCATAAAAAACAAGAGTGCGAAAAACTGTCAAAATTTCCAAAATTCATCCTTGCAAGAAAAAAAGGGATCAAACACAATAAAAATGTATTTCTAGCTCTGATACCAATTTGTAGGTCCCCAAAATATAACTTTTGCTTTTGCGGAATTAAGGTAAGAATGAATGCAAACCAACTTTGACTTTTTGAAAACTCCTTTTCAATTTTATCAAACCAAGTTGTGAAACAAATTAACTTAACCAGATTTTATCTTGATTAATCCTAAACATGCATCTAGTGATTAAAGCAAGTAAAATAAAATAAAGATACTCACAACGCCGGATGTACGAGGAAAAAAACAAAACGGGAAAAAATCTCGGATGGCCCCAAGCCAGATAATCACTATGAACAATGGTTTTACAAACACTACACCAAAATGGCCAAATTATCACCTTTCATCCGGTCACCCTTGTCACGGTCAATGGCCGTGACAACAACACACTCGTTTTGTCTCACGGTCATTGACCGTGACAAGACCGTGTAAAGTATTGTCACGGTCATGGGCCGTGACAAGTCCGTGACAAATGTTCTTGTCACGGTCCATGACCGTAACAATACTTAAAATAATTGTCACGGTCAAGGACCTTGACACGACCGTGACAATGTCTTTAGCAAAAAAAGACCTGGGCTTTCTTTTTTTCCCATCGTTTTTTGGTTTTTCCCTCTCTTTCTCTCTCTAAGCGATTTCGAGGTCTCTCTCTCTCTCTCTCTCTCTCTCTCTCTAAGGTATATTTTTCCACTCTTTCTCTTTCATTTCTATATGTGTGTGTATGTGTGTGTAGATGTATGTGTGTATGTTTGTGTATATATGTGTGTGGTGGGGGAGGGGGCAGGGGGTGGTGGGGGTGGGGTGGGCCGTGTGTGTACGTGTGTGTGTGTGCAGGTGTGGTGGGGGTGGGGTGAGGGGGGGCAAGGGGTGTGGTGGAGGGAGGGGGCATGGGGTGTGGTGGGGTTGGGGTTGGGTGTGTGTGTGTGTGTGTGCAGGTGTGTGCGTGTGTGTGGCGAGGGGAGGGGTGTGGTGGTGGTGGTGGTGTGGTGGGGGTGTGTGTGTGGTGGGGCAATCTTAACAATTGTATAGCTTTAATTAATAAATTATATAGCTTTAATTGTAATTTTAATTGTATAGTTTTAGATGAAAGTAAATTAATAATTAGTGACCATTTCATATGAAAGTAGGATTGCCCCTCATTGTAAATTAGTAAATTCATAATTGTATACTTTAATTGATGAAACGAATTAATTGAGTAGATGAATTAGAAGGAGTACGGGATACACATTTGTTGTTGGTATTGCTATTAGATTATAGTGGATCGATGTTGGGTTGGTTAACAGTAAAAGTGGCATTACCACTGGATTATTATCCATATGGGGGGTGGAATTTTTTTAACTTTTTTTGAAAATTACTTTGTATATCGAACAATATATAATTATTAATAATTATTGGATTATTGTCCATATGGGGGTTGGCGAATGTGGGGTTTTACGTGTATCTGGTGGGTATTCTTTAGTGGTTAATTCTAGATATTATTAATAAAGATAAGTAGGGATCGTTTGGTATGGCTGAAAATGGCTATATTATTAATAATTATTGTGTGTGTGGTGGGGGCAGGGGGTGGTGTGTGTTCGTGTACATGTGCGTGTGTGTGGTGGGGGAGGGGGTGGGGGTGGGGGTGGGGGCAGTGTGGGGGAAGGGATGGGGGGTGGGGTAGGGGGTGGGGCTGCGTGTGTGTGTATGTGTGTATATATGCGTAGTGTCCCTTGTAAAATAATTGATTGATTATTAATTTTTTTAGTAAATTAATATATGATTGCCCCTTATTGTAAATTAGTAAATTAATATATGATTAATTATGAAAGTAGGATTGCCCCTCATTGTAAATTAGTAAATTAATAATTGTATACTTTAATTGTTAGTTTAATTGATGGAAATAATTATTGTGTGTGTGGTGGGGGCAAGGGGTGGTGTGTGTGCATGTACGTGTGCGTGTGTGTGGTGGGGGAGGGGGTGTATGAAAGTAAATTAATAATTAGTGCTCATTTTTATTTGTAGTAATTGTACATATTTGCATGTCTTCTTCTAATTTTTTTTATCTGTACTAATAACATTTTTTACAGCAAATGTCTCCTTCAGGTATTAAGGCGAGGATGATGATGCTGGTTATAATGATGTCGTCTGGTGATGATATGCAAATATTGCGTATTTCATCCTCCGAACCTACGCATTTTAGCCCCCTCGGGTGCCTTAATATCTATATTTAAGCCCGTTAACCAGACAACCTCGGTATATATTGTTAATATTCTATATGAGGTATAATTGGGCTTTTGTAGGTGTTTAGGTACTAAGTATGGAGTTCGGACGCATTCCGGTGAAGTTCTGTACGTAATCGCACGTTCAAGGGCATTTTAGTCTTTTCACAACTTGGGCATCTGGCCAGACATCTCACGGAAGTTGTAGCCCTCCTCTCTAGCTTCGCGTGGCTGCGAACGGTGCGCGATTCCGATTCATAACGAAGAAGTTATGGCGATTTCAGCGGAGGAAAAACAAGGAAAGAAAAAGAGGAGAAGAAAAGAGGAAGAAAGGAATGCAGTGCTGCTGCTGCAATCTGCCCTGTTTGATCGATCGATCGACACTTCTGGTCAATCGATTGACCATTCTAAATTGTCCATTTTTGGCCTTGATCGATCGATCGACCAAATGGGTCGATCGATCGATCCCCTATTTTTCAGCAGATATTTTCATTTCTTTTCTTTCTTCTTTTCTTTTAATCCAACTTACTATAAATACAATTTTTGTTGTAATAAGAAGATATAGCAGTAGATACACGATTTTAGGTTAGTTTATCTTAGGGTTTGGGTGATTTTCTTGGTTCTTCTTCAATTCTTCTTGGATTGACACACTTTTAGGCTTGAATGTTGACTATTCATCATCCTCTCCATTAATATAGATTGTATTTCTTCATTTCTTGCTTTCTAGTTAATTTACAAGCTTTCTAATTTAGGTTTTCTTGCTTTTTTTACATGCTTTGATTTACACGCTTTCTAGTATAGATTTACCGCATTTATTTATCGCTTTCCATTTATAGCGTTTTTAACATGCTTTCTAGTATAGATTTACCGCATTTATTTATCGCTTTCCATTTATAGCGTTTTTAACATGCTTTCTAGGTAACTTAAATTAGGTTGTGTTTGAATTGTACTCACTCGAGTTGACGCGTTGCTTTGCTTTGGTGATGGAGTTTACGGGTCTATTTCGGGTGTGTTGTCCTAGTTATTACGCCTAGGAGATTTTACGGGGCATATCATGTATGTCCCGTGCTGACGACCTTTCGCGCATAATTTTTGAGATATTTGTTGACGCCAAAATCTTATTAGGCTTTTATGATGATTTAGGGCGTAACAACCATTGATTTAATGTGACCATTTTATACTAATTAACTCGGGTAAGGGATATTCGACGCAACCTATAGTTTTACTCGCTTTCATAATCTAGTTTCAATACCATTGCCTAGAAAAATCTTTTCCTTTATGCATCTTTTCTTTTAGTTTGTAATCATCTTTTACACTCTTATTTCGAAGTATTAAATCACTTGAATTCTAGCAACTCGTCTCTGTGGATTTTCGATACCCGACTTACTGATGTGCTTGCCTCGCAAGTGTAGTAGTAATTTAGGTTTTTGTATTGAGTTGGCAAAACGAAAACAACGACTGTGCACTTTACACGCGCACACTTTTCGCACCTCAATCAAATGGCACCGTTGCCGGGGACTAGTTTGTTTTAGACTTTATTTGATTTAATATTTCATAGTATTTTCTTTCTATTTGTATTATTTGCTAATATTTTGCAGGACTTCCACATTTGAGCACTTAGAAACGCTTGAATTTTCCCCGCGTGCACCTATTTTGTGGAATTCGCCACTTGAGCCATTTTGGGGTAAGCATGTCTTATTCCAATACTTTCGGTAATCCTTGTTATAATTCTCAAAATTCTCGCAAGCCTATGACTTTCGGTGAATACTTAGAATCCCAAAGTATTACAAATTCAAATATGACTTTGGGCGAGTATAACGAAAGTCAAAACTTATGTTATTGAAATTTTGATGATGATGATAATGATTTTGGGCCTTTACCTCCTTATAATAGGAATTTTGAAACGAATTGCAATAGTTTTCAAAATTCCTATAATAATGAGTTTTCGTTTAAGTCCGATAGTAACTTTCAAAGTTCCCATTTTCATGCATCCGCACCTCGACCCATGACATTCGGTGAGGGTTTGCGTATGTATGAGAATGAGAAAATTGAAACTCGTTATCGGGAAGAAAATCGTTCATGGGAACATGAGTTGGATTTATATTTTGAGTCCGACGACGATTTTGCTTCCGAGACTTTCGAGGTCGATGAATGTTTTGAACCAAATGAGGCACTTGTGCCTACTTTGGAACAAACCGTTCTAGACTTTGCCCATTTTGTAATAGATATTGAAAGTGAGGATGATAATGACGTAATATCTATTTGCAATGAAATGATTTCTTCTTTGGCCCCCAAAGAAGAACATTTCATTGAAGATGATATTATTTCCTTTGAAATTCCAACTTTATGCGATGATGATTCATCTCATGAGTTTGAATTTCTTTCATCCCCATTTTCATTCTCTATTATCCCACCGGAACAAGTACCCGATGATTCGGTTTTAAACTTTAATGTTTTAAATCCTATCGCCGATGAGGAGTACTTGCTCGAGTCGCCCTCCACGATCGCATCTTTGCCTTTGTGTGCACCGCCTCCCATTCCAACTTCAAAATCCTTGGGAGGATATTCAGCTTTTCTCGGTCCCCACTTGTTTTTGTCACCCGTGCAATCCAAACCCCCCATCATCCCACCAAAACTTTTAATTGGCGATGGTTCATTTCTTCCGCCTTACACATGCCTTCCGTTGTTCAAACGGAATCCATATTTTTCGGCAGGCATGCTTGTATGTGAGGGTACACCGATTATCCTCCAAAGTCAAATCGTTTTCACGGTGGACCCTCAGCTATTTAGACTTCTAGTGTACAGTTAGTGTGAAGTCTAAATAGTAGGTTGTATATTGTTAGATTTTTATTCTTTCTTTCTTTTTATCTTTCTTTCGTTTTTGATTTAATATAGTGTAATTAGTTAACTTTTTGTTATTTGTTTTTGCTATGCTCAGTATTAACTTTCTTTGTAGATTCTTTGGACTTGTTCTTATGGGGATCGCTCCACTTTTGGGTAATATCGCTATTTTCCTCTCTTTGACTTGGTTCTTAATTTACATTGAGGACAATGTTAAGTTTTAAGTTAGGGTGTGTGGGATATTCTATCCATTTCTTATATTAGTCCATGTTTTTTCTCACATGTTAGTTACTTAGTATGCTTTTCTTAGAAAAATTTAAAATTTCTTTTTTCTTTTTTCTCCTTTTTTGGGCATTTTGCCTTTGTTTCCGATGAAAAATTTCAATAATTGCCCGATCCAATAGACAACCCAATGATGCATGTTCTCGATTTTAGAAGTTATTAGACTTTAGTCTCACTTATTGATATTAAGAATAACTTCATGAATTAAACTTTAATCCCATGAGCACATGCACTTTTATGGTTATATTGATTTGGTTTAAGATTTTTATAACTCGATAATCTTTTGTTGCATTGTATATACTTACACCGAGTAAGCTTCGTACCTTTCGTCGTTTGTGAGTGTATACACTATTTTTTTCTCATTGAAAACATTGAATTCGTTGGTAATCTCACTATTCTTTCATTTGACCGTTCATTAATTGAGTTCATACTTGAAATGTGTTACTTGAGCATGATTTTCATATATTGTTTTGATTCGTGAATTGCGTAAACTTTTGTAAATGATCATAGGCCCTCTTCATTATATCACCCATATTAGCCTTGACCTCACCCTTATATGTTTACCCTCGTTAACCCTTTGAGCCTAAATATCGCCTTTCGTTTCATAACCCCATTCCCATAACCAACTCTAAATTGGAGGTTTAGCCCATATATATACTTTCCATACCTTTGTTTGGAATGTTACTTGGGATTGAATGATGTTGTTATGATGCCGGTTGCAATTTAGGCATATGAGAGTTTGATAAGTAAAGAAAAGAAAGTAGTGAAAAAAGTGAAGAAAAAGAGAAAGTAAAAAGCAAAAGAAAACAAAAGAGAAAACATGAAAAAGAAGAAAAGAAAAAGAAAGAGAAAGTTGTAAATGTTGTGTATAGTGTTTAATAATCTTTGATTACTCTCCCCGATGATATATCTAATGCCTTTTTGGAACTTGTTTTCATATTTTGATATTGCCCGCATTATCCCATTATCCCGAGTTTTCATTCCGAACACTTTGAATCCGTACATACATTCCTTTCATTTCATACCCTATCCATACCTACATTACAACCCTAGTAAAGTCCTATGTGATCTTTGGTAGATGTAATTTAAAAGTCATAATAGTTGTGATAATCTGTGAAAATGCATTTCGCTTTTTTTAGTGTGCGGTATCTTTCATTGAGATTACAAGTTTTAATTTCCTATATAGCGTTCTTCATTGTGATATGTGTGCGGCCTAGTTTCCATTTACATTTACTCCTAATGCCCGCATGTTCCGTGTGTTACCTCCCTGTTTCGAGTGAATTCACTTGATGAGTGTAATGCCCGTGAGGATTGAATATATGCTTGCTTTAATGTTTATCCGGTTTATATAAGTTTTTGTCAAATCACATTTTGCATGTGCTTGCTCCCCCCCCCCCCCCCCACATTTTAAGGTTTCAATTCTATGAGGTGCATTCTATAATGTTAATGATTTGTACTTTGGTTTGAATTCATTCAATGTGCTAATAATGTGTATGAAATCCTTTTCGTTATTATTGGGCTTGTCACATGTTGGTTTGGGCATATTTTGAGGAAACCATGTGATGTTTGTGGGTTTCATCCCTGAAAATCCTCACGAGACGACACTCGTCCACTAGGGTGACTTAGGGGTTTAACGGCTTATTGCATACGCTAAATGCAATCGAATCGCCCGCGAAAGTGGCCTTATGCATTTATACCATATTTTTGTACTTATCCTGCTTTTGGTTTGCTTGTAGTTCTTGTTTCATCCTATTTCATTTCTAGGGACTAGCAATGTGTAAGTTAGGGGGCGTGATGATACGCAGATATTGCGTATTTCATCCTCTGAACCTACGCATTTTAGCCCCCTCGGGTGCCTTAATCTCTATATTTAAGCCCGTTAACCAGACAACCTCGGTTTATATTGTTAACATGCTATATGAGGTATAATTGGGCTTTTATAGGTGTTTAGATACTAAATATGGAGTTCGGACGCATTCCGCTGAAGTTCCGTACGTAATCGCACGTTCAAGGGCATTTTAGTCTTTTCACAGCTTGGGAATCTGGCTCGACATCTTACATAAGTTTTATCCCTCCTCGCTAGCTTCGCGTGGCCGCGAACGGTGCGCAATTCCGATTCATAACGAAGAAGTTACGGCGATTTCAGCGGAGGAAAAACAAGGAAAGCAAAAGAGGAGAAGAAAAGAGGAAGAAAGGAATGCAGTGCTGCTGCTGCAATCTGCCCTGTTTGATCGATTGATCGACACTTCTGGTCAATCGATCGACCATTCTAAATTGTTGATTTTTGGCCTTGATCGATCGATCGACCAAATGGGTCGATCGATCGATCCCCTGTTTTTCAGCAAATATTTTCATTTCTTTTCTTTCTTCTTTTCTTTTAATCCAACTTACTATAAATACAATTTTTGTTGTAATAAGAAGATATAGCAGTAGATACACGATTTTAGGTTAGTTTAGCTTAGGGTTTGGGTGATTTGCTTGGTTCTTCTTCAATTCTTCTTGGATTGACACACTTTTAGGCTTGAATGTTGACTATTCATCATCCTCTCCATTAATATAGATTGTATTTCTTCATTTCTTGCTTTCTAGTTAATTTACAAGCTTTCTACTTTAGGTTTTCTTGCTTTATTTACATGCTTTGATTTACACGCTTTCTAGTATAGATTTACCGCGTTTATTTATCGCTTTCCATTTATCGCGTTTTTAACATGCTTTCTAGGTAACTTAAATTAGGTTGTGTTTGAATTGAACTCACTCGAGTTGACGCGTTGCTTTGCTTTGGTGATGGAGTTTACGGGTCTATTTCGGGTGCGTTGTCCTAGTTATTACGCCTAGGAGATTTGACGGGGCATATCATGTATGTCTCGTGCTTACGACCTTTCGCATGTAATTTCTGGGATATTTGTTGACGCCAAAATCTTATTAGGCTTTTATGAAGATTTGGGGCATAACAACCCTTGATTTAATTAACTGTCGAAACGAGACACACTTGTAATAACTCGTCGACCCATGTAACCATTTTATACAAATTAACTCGGGTGAGGGATATTCGACGCAACCTATAGTTTTACTCGCTTTGTTAACCTAGTTTCATTTCATTCGCCTAGATTAATCATTTCCCTTTTATGCATCTTTTCCTTTTTAGTTTCTAATCATCTTTTACACTTTTATTTCGGAGTATTAGATCACTTAAATTCTAACATCTCGTCTCTGTGGATTTTCGATACCCGACTTACCGCTGTGCTTGCCTCGCAAGTGTAGTATTAATTTAGGTTTTTATATTGAGATGGCGAAATGAAAACAACGACTGTGCACTTTACACGCGCACACTTTTCGCACCTCAATCATCTGGGCTCGGTGGTAGCGGAGGCGACGAGGGCTCCTCTGCCCCTAGGCTCCCAAAATATGGCAAATTTGGGATTACCATCGAGAACAAGTCGGAGCTATTAGCGAGTCCCCTCGAACTGGTAAAGATGATCATCGTCTCGGGATATATGAGTTGGAAGGAGGTGCCATACGAGCTCAAGTTAGCTGTTTGGGCAGCACTACAGGTCATATATTTATATTTATATGAATATTTCAATTTCAATTTCGATTTCAATTTCATTTTATATTTATATTTATATTTATATTTATATTTATATTTATATTTATTCGCAACTAACATTGTATTTGTTGGACAGGAACAATTCAACTTGGATCCAAAGCTACGCGATTTCGTCTTGGAGCAGTTGAGGGAGCAACACAAGACGTGGAAGAAAAATATGCGGACACGGTACTTTGGGAAAACACGAGAGTCCATTATCCAAAGGCGTGAATCCATCCCGCCGAAGGAGCCGATCTCATTGGCACAATGGCAAAAGTTCATTGACAATGAGATCGGGGAGCGACAATTGACATCTCGCCAATCGGGGAGGGAGAATCGGGTAAAAAAGACAGACGTGCACTCTTCCGTCCGGACGTCTTACGTCGAGGTGGAGCATAGGATGATGGTAAGATTTAATTTTTCTATAACTACATAAACATATTATTCTGCATTATTTTACTTTGCGGGGCCCATACTAATTTTACTTTATTTTATTTCAGGGGATAGGGAGTGGCCCTGGGGGTAAGCCACATAGGCTCGATTCTTATGTGGCTCTTTGGACGAAGAAGGGGAAGGACAAGGAGGTGTCCCCGAGCATCGCGCCCACGATTGTAAGTAATCCGACAGTTTACTTTTTGTTAATTATATTATAATTTTTTATTTTACTTATTTTACTAATCATGTGCTTTTTGTCGTTTCAGGCAAAGCTTAAGGAAGTTCATGAGTCGCAGTCTGATGCCGACAAGGCATCTTTGTCCACAGACGCACTCAGCCAAGTGCTTGGCTCTGATCGCAAGGGGAGGACAAGGGGGGTGAGCTGACGGGTGGCCAAATCTAGGATCATCGGATTGGAGACGAGAGACATCGGGTTGGCTCGAACGGTGGATTCACATGACGCGAAGCTGTCGTGACACCCCGACTAATTAAATACCGGGTAGCTACTCCTTTATTAAATCAATACAAAATGACAAGTTGGTCCAGTTAATAGCATCACTGTCGAAAACATTTTTAATGATTACTAACCACCTAGTATTTAAAAAGTGAGTTGCCAAATTTTAAATTTAATCTGATTAACATGCAATAAATGAAATATAGAAATGTAACACAACCATTCACGATAAAGTCTCAATAGGGTAACCAACAATAAATGATGAGTCTGGAGGAAATACTCCTCACAACAATCCCAATATAGAAATAAATGAAACAAGTCTGCATCCTGAATTAATTACAAACCAAAAGTCTTAATAACTGAAAGAAATGAAATGTCTCTAAAAGAAAGGGGCGACATGCCCTACAACTGATGAAATCTGAATATAGAGTCAAGGAAATTGAAGCGTCTACTAGCAAGGCCCTGTAACTTCCACAACAGCTACAGCTCGTCACCTGACTGGAAATACTATGCATGGTGTCCTTGTGGCTGGGCACCTAAAAAGATTTTTACAAAAAGTAGATTTGAAAGCAAACGGGTCAGAGCCCGAAAGTGGAGAGTATTTTAAAAACAGCAAGTGTTATAATAACATTAAAACAATGAATGCAAAATACATGTTAGGACGTGCTCTCACATGAAATGCTCACCTCTCGACTAATTGTGCACTCCTAACGTACCGTACCCATTCAAGTGATTCTCATATCTAGCTAAACCGACATAAGTTCTAACCTTCCTACTCAATTCACATTATGAATTCCCAATGTTATCACTTAAATAGATAGCTTTACTTAAACTTGGATTCTCAATTATTAGTATTACCATTTACTGGAGGTTATCCCCTTATTTATCTTCTCAAGGAGTTACTATAAATTATTCTCGCAATTAAACATAACAATTCCTTTTCATTTAACCGTATATTATTCACATCATAAATATACAATACAAGCACCCCGAGGCTAAGCTGCGGTGCACACATACTCTGCTATCCATCCCGGTACATCACGTACATAAGGATTACAAATTCTGAATCTCTCAGGAATTGTTAGAATAAGCACAACACACGAAAATGGAGGCGAACATAATTCAACATATCCATGGGTCACGTACATACCTACGCTCCATAGTCAGCTGACTTAATAACTCACAATTAAGTCATTCCCTTGAACTATGTCCTCTAGGTACCACTCTAAATCCAGGCACACAAGGATTAGATGGCCCTAAGCGAACGTAAACCTCCCGTGATAGCAAGTATGGTAGGTATGTCATACACATAAAAATCATATACATATACTAAGCATGCACACATCTTAGTAATTACCATAATTTATTAGTGGTATACTTCTCATTCTTATACCAATACACGTGTCCCCGATTTATATATACACATCATCCATTATCCTCATGTCGTAATTAGTTATTCGTGTCCTAACCCACAATTACCATTAGGTTCAAATCATTCTTCTATATTTTACTCCCCAATATATCCCGAATATCCCAACTATCTCAATTAGTCATTAACGTAATGTTATCTCTGCCATTAAACAAGGTTACGGGACACTAGAAATCAAACCAGGCCAAAAAAGCCATTCCGTCAACTCGTTAGAAGTCTCGTTCGAACGAGAGTTCGTTCGAACGAAATGGGCATCTAACGAGATCTCGTTCAAACGAAAGGCATCAAACGGACATCCCAATCGTTAGAAGTCAAACTGTCAACTCGTTAGAAGCTCGTTCGAACGAGCTCGTTCGAACGACCTGGGCAGGTCTTCTAACGAGGTGACAGTTTCAAGCACAGAATTCCTCTATTTCGTTTTTCCCAATTTTCTTCACCTCTAATCTCATCTAAACGTTATCCCAACAGTATTCTAAGGTTTCTAATCATCCCTAAACATACTAAATCGTATCACGACATTTATATATGGGGTCAAATCATTCTAAATCACATCTAATCATCAATTCTCCCCAATTTTCCCCAAATCCCATGAACATGAACCCTAGAAAATTAAAGTCATCCATAGACATAATTAAATCCGTTTTTGTGGTATAAAAGATGTAATTCTATAAGAATAATCACCCAAACAAAATTCTACATGCAATCTCTTTATAAAAAATAAATTTCTAAATCCAATTCAATGGGTTTTTATCAATCTCCCAAAACAAATGAAATTTTCATAAATTCCTACGCATGGAAAAAACATTCGTTGCAATTAACGTAATTAAACCACTTGCCTTAATCGTTCTCTGAATTTGATGTTGAATTGATGAAGGTTGGTCTCTCTCTCTCTCTTTCTCTGCAGAATCCTCCTTCCTCTCTCTCTCTACTAGTTCTTCTCTCAAGATGACAATGGAGGTAGGGGTTGGTTTTTGGTAAGTTTTAATCTTTCCTTAACTTCTCCCGTAGCCCACTAATTAGTTTAGTGTTGATAATGGGTTTGTAAGTTTAATGATAAATCATAATTAAAATCTAATTTTCGTGGGTTTTAATTACCAAAAATCTGAAATTACCAAATTACCCTTTTGGGTTGCCGGTATGGCCCAAAAATGCCCCGGGACCCAAACTAAACCCCCGGCTAGTGTTTTCTGACTATTTCGACCCTTCCGGACACGTTGGCGCACTCAAAATGACTATACGGTTAATAAAAATAAAATTCACTTTTTAATTAAATTAAATATTTTCCTGTCGCGACTGTCACACGCGTCCCAACAAAATTTCCAAATTGTCGTATTTCTATCTCGCGACAATTTAATATTCTCAATAGTCATATAATGCCATATATACACATTATAATCAAATACCAACTCACATCTCGTTAGTATTTTATCCGGATTAATTTTCAATTAATTCACATTTAATTTAATTAATCCCATAAATAAATATCGATGAAAATGCGGGGTATTACAGCTGTCCCGTTTGGAGGCGACGGTCCAAGATATGTACTCATTCATGAAGCGTACGTTGGGCAAAGACCGTAAGGGGAAAGGGAAGGAGAAGGCGGTGGAGGAGGAGGTGTGGGAGGACGAGGTGCAGGATGACGAGGATATGGACCTCGTTGCTTCATCACCGACACGTGCGTACTTCAATGATCCACTTCCCTATTTGGCTCCCTTCAACAGACCGATGTCGACACTTGGTTGGCCGAGTGTGTTCATATTGGACGTATTTAATGGCCAGCGGATAGGGCGGGGGTTGAGGGACCCGAATATCGTCCAGGGTGGAATAGTTCACGGACGTGAGCTTCAAGAGATCGAGTCCAAGGTGCTCGTCACGCATGTGATACCCGGGAAGGAGAACTCCCTATTGTGGTTACGCGAACAATGCGGCACGATGTATATTAGTGGGTGTGTCAATTCGTATATCGTGTGACCTACTCACCTCCTCACATTTACCCCAGACATGTAGTGACATTATTTTTAAGTTGGTACATTTGAATTATATCGTCATGTATATTGTTTCTATTTTGAATGTATATTTGCATTATCTTTAGTTTATTTGGATATATGATGTTTGAACATGTACAACGTTGCTATAACAGGTACAAATGTACTGCTGGACAGTGGCAGTGGCCATACTGCCCAGCAATTTTTTTTTAAATTCTGCCGAGAATTATCACGGTCAATGACCGTGACAATTTTTTAAAAAGGGTCAAGGATTTGTCACAGTTATTAACCGTGACTAAACTTGTCACGGTCATGGACCGTGACAATTCTAACAAACTTGTCACGGTCAATGACCGTGATAAGTTCATGACAAAAAAATTTATCTCCCCCCGAATTGTCACGGTCATTGACCTTGAAAAGTTGAACTTGTCAAGGTCAATGACCGTGACAATTAGGCAGATTTGGTGTAGTTAAAGACAGATTAGCCTTACTCAATGACTCGATCCCCACAGGTCTTGACACTCCTTCTGATCTTCAATCGTTCTTCAATAGTGCCCACGCAGAAATTCCATCTTCCACGATGATTGTCCATAATACTCGATTCCACGAATGTCTTGGTGTCCGCCGATACGACTTGATACATCTACGATGTTGAATACGATGTCCGTCGCTTCTCCACCGCAAAACCAGCAATTATAAGTCGTCCAAAGATGAACAAACCAAACTTGGTGCAGTAAGGATCACATAAACATTTAATAATGAAAGCTCGGATCTTTGCAAACTCTAAGGATGTGTTTAAGACTTTGAAACCTTAGAAAACAAGTGCAAACAGGTTTCTGGATCGTAAAAATTATTTTTTCAGAATGCACACACTTCGAGGAAACTGAACACATCTATTTATAATTAAATTGAGTCGGTGTCAGAATCTTATTCGAACGAGAAGCCACGCCGTTCGAACGACAGTGGATCTCGTTTGAACGACATCAAATGTCGTTTTAATGACGTCGTCTGATATAATTTTTAATTTTAACAGAGTTTTGATTAAAACCAACTATTATCCAATTCTCATCCGTCCTTATTTGACATAAACGAAGTGTAAACAATTAAACATCTTTTAAAAACATTTTCTTTAAAAAAATAACTTCCTTATTTTATAAAATGAATTCCGAGTTTTAATAACATTATGCATTTATACTTGTGTGATCTCGGAATGAAATTAAACCTTGAAGACGAGAAATTGCACCAATTAAACTTCGACATGATTTAGTCTTTGTAGCTTTGCCGTAACGTCTTTAATAAATCTTTAATACGTCATAGACTCGAGGGATCAGACAATAAAAAACTATCTATGACTCAAACATGTTTTGTTCTGAGAATAAGTCAAAACTACATTAAGACTCAATTGGAAATTTGGTCCTTACAAATGTGAGTTTGCGTTTCTTCCATTTCAAAAGCAATAACTTGCATTTCTAAAGTAACCATAATCTTTTTTGATGAATCGATGATGAAAGACAAGGTACTAGAAGCATAATCCATAGGTTGTCTATGTTTACATTAAACTTTTGAATTTGGTCCTTGGGATATTTGTTTGGATTTAACCAAAAGGTTTTTCCCATTAGTGACATTTTCTTCTCTTATTTTCATCGTCTAAGCCCACGTCAATACCTTTGGTAGAATCATTTGCACTCATTGGGAAATGTCATTTCCTGATAAAGCACGATCACCTATTGCAATGTCATCACCAAAAATCATATCTAAGTCATGTTAAATACATAATATAAATGAAAATTATGATAAAATAAATAAACAATGCTAATTGATATTTTATAAGATAAATATTAGTGCCATTTTAATGTATTATTTTCAAACACAGGAATACGCTATGATCCGTCTAGTGTTTGCGTCTCATCCAAAACCACTAACCTTAAATAGCTCACAGAGATCCATATAATCATTTTTTCCACATCTTCAAGCATCCTCTTACATCCTCCTCACTTCTTTTGTCTCTACAAGGACTTGTTAAATAAATGTGTTTATCAACTGCTCATCCATGTCCTTTGTCCATTAAACGTGACCCTTTTTTGCATCACTATGAGCTTATTAAGAAGATGGTTGTTCACCTTCCTCTGTTTCAGTGTGAGGGAACATGTTCGTGGTAGGCTGTGGGATGTGAAATGACTACACACTTCCATTTTGACGATAAGAAGCCATCAAAATTGTTTGACATTATTTTGTGAACATTTGTATATCAAAATATTATTTATCAAATTAGTCAATTGTAACATCTAGCTAAGCTAACAATACCACATTAAAGAATTATACAACTTGCTACAATATCTTACTTAATTTTCTATGAATTTATAAAAGACGATAAAATAACCAACAGTAGCTTTACTTTTACTACATTAAAAAGGCTAAAATAACCTACAAGAGATTTATTTATTTAAATCTCACGAATGACATTAGTCATGTTGTATTTCAAACATGTAAGTTACACTAGCTTACTTTTGCTACAATTTTTAAATTAATTCAATTTGATATAATAAAATCAACAAATTATGAAAAAATGATAGCATACCACACATCCATATTCTTCCATTGTTAACCAACAAAGCTAATTCAAGTTCATTTTCTATTCTTTTTTAAAAGTCCCTATCTTTTTTTCATTTGCCAAAAGCCAATAGGGCAAAAAAATTTGTAATTAGAAAATAACCATAGACTTTAACAAGAATTAAAATATTTAACAAAAATATATGAATCTGAATTATTTAATAGAGGTACAAAATAATGCATCGTGCCGACATCAAATCTGAAATAAAATATAATGGATTTCATGTAAACAACCATATGGGTCAATCAAAGTTAACACTTGCATTGGGGTCAATTTATATTCATTCCACATTGCAATAGAATTTATATTCCTCCGAGTATTCCAACTAGCCTTGAGTGTAAAGTGATGTGAGCATTAAAGTATGCAACTTCAGTACATCCTAAGTATCAAGGTTAGAATGTTATAATTTTATAAAAGGCAAAGACATATGGAATATATCAACAAGAATTATTACATTGGGTCCTTTTTATAAGATATCATTCCTAAAAAATCGACCGTAATGTGCTTATCCCTTCGAACCAAAAAGCAAGTAAACTCCATATCAAAGGTGGTAGTCACTAAAAAATTTTGTGACTGACTTGCTTTCATTGAGATACCCATGTTGCTCTTCTAACTTAATGTTAGAAATGATGTGAGTACCATCTTTTGCACTCGTGGCTTGATGAAAGAAAGCTTGGTTAATTTAGTACTACATAAAATTGTAATAAATTAAAATAAAACCAATAACATGAAATATCTAGGCTCAAATTAATGGTAATATTCTTTGAAATTATCCTTAATGTATGGATAATTCTTGGCAGTGTCATTGTTAACTATATCCCTATAGAGAATAAGGAAAGCGTCTAATACATTATGAAAATAACGGCTCAGAGTTTTGCCTTGACCTAAAAAATTATAAATTTTCAATATTGTTGTGCCTCACTGTTTTTGAAAACATAGATACCTGTTCCTAAACCCTCACAAATTGACTATCAAGTAACCCATATGTAGGTAAATGAGAAAAAACCCTGTGGAATGGACCAGTTATTCTAAATTGCTCATGGCAAACCCTATCGCTCATGTTGTACAATTAATGCAGTACTATGACCTGTACCAATTTATATGAGGCTACCTATAAAGACATTGGTTACATAATATCGAATGGTGCTATGTAGCACTATTACCTCCATGATCATTTCCCAAAAGTTACTCACAAGTTGGAGGTTGTTCGGTGTTTTTTTATTTTACAATGATGCTTGAAAAATAAATAAAAAATTATTAATATTAAGACCAATTTATATCATGTTTCTTATCTCATATATCTTCATCTTGTTGTGCTCGTTAACTATATCCCTACAAAGAATAAGGAAAGCATCTAATACAGTATGAAAATAATGACTCAGTGTTTTGACTTGGCTTAAAAAATTGTAAATTTTCAATACTGTTTTGCTTGTTGTGGCCAACTGTTTTTGAAAACATAAAGACCTGTTCCTAAACCCTCACAAATTGACTATCAAGTAACCCATATGTAGGTAAGTGAGAATATAATCTGTGGAATGGACCCGTTATTCTAAGTTGCTCATGGCAAACCCTATCGCTCATGTTGTACAATCAATGCAGAACTATGACCTGCTTGTCTCAATTTCTATAAGGTCACCTATAAAGACATTGGTTACATAATACCTAATGGTGTTATGTAACACTATTATCTCCATGATCATTTCCCAAAAGGTACTCATTAGTTGGAGGTTAGAGGTTTTTTTCTATTTAAAGTGATGCTTGAAAAATAAATAAAAAATTATTAAAAAATGTAATATTAAGACCAATTTATATAGTGTTTCTTATCTCATATATCTTCATCTTGCTCACACAATTTGGGAACTAAAATGATTGATAATTTAACATATCTTAGAATTTATATATTATTTCCATAACCTATGTGACATTTATGTTGATTACATAATTAAATAACTGAAATGATTGGCAATCTACCAAATTGTAAGATTTAATTTTTTTTGCCTTTTTAATCATGATTGAAACAACAAACAAAAACCTATGCAGCTATTATAGTGGGATTTTACTTCTTCAGGTGGCCCTCCCAATGGTAAAATTTGATCATCTATCAAAATGTAAATGCTTTATATGTTTTTTCAAGAGATATTCTATCAATTTTATTAAATACAATTATAAATTAAAACCTAATAATATTAATTGCAAAATAAAAATAAATTTATCACGGTTATTCCAATCTAACAAACACATATAGTTTGGCCATCCCCTATCCTCGCGGAGAGAGAGAAGATATAGTGAGATGATCTCGATCTCGCGCATCCCTCTCGGGAGCGCTCGGCCGTCGGCGACAATGTGTGAGGTGAAAAATGTAAAGAGATGGAGTCGCCAGTCTATTTTACTCAAAACAGACAGAAGAAGGTAGAGCCATCCTGAAGGACAACATCAAAGACATACCGATACATACGAAATCAGAAAATGATTCGAGTAGGGTTCGGAGGCTAATTTACGGAATGGGAAGGTGTTAGGCACCCACTCCGCGCTTGTGGTCTCTCATGAATTTGTTGTTATTTTCCTCTATTTCTGCGTGATATGTGTGCATGTGTATATGTAATGGAGATAGCAATTATCGACTTGTATCATGGAAGAGATAGAGCGAGTTATCCGTAGGAATGTTCCTAAAAGTAATATTAGAAAATAGGATTTACACGATTATCCTTGCGTTGATCGTTATAATGCAACGATAACGCGTATGGAATAATACGCCACTAAGAACAAATATATCTATATGTAAATATGTAGAATCTAAGAGAATTAAGTTAAAGAATTAGGAAAATTGAAAAAATAGGACTTGAGTCTCGAGTTTTACCCCGAGATGCCTACGTAGCCTATAGATGCATGAAAGTCCACGTAGTTCGTATGCAAAACGAGGGGTGGTGTTTATCCCATAAATCCAATCGGGGACTTCTCTTATGTGTGTGTGTGTGTGTGTGTGAAAAGGTGTTTTAGTGTGAGAAAAGTATGAGAAAATGTGAGAAAAGTGTGAGAATTCCCGTTTGGAATTTATGAGCAAACCCTCCTTTTCTTGTTTTTAGGGTTTTTATATGAAAAATAAGAGATGTACAATAATACTAAATAAAAAGTATATTAGGATATGTGAGATGGGGAGAAAAAGTCCTAAGTAATAAAACAAATTAATGCGAATTTAGGAGGATTTAAAGAGAGAGTTGAGAAAGTTGGACCTTCTTGAAGATCTTAAGCTTGATCTTGAATGTTGGAGAGAAGCCCTTGCACTTGGATGATGATGATGGGTATTTAATTCACCGAGTTTGGTGAAAAAGATGATGAAAAGTGAGGGTTGGAAAGGGATTTGGATGTAGAAATCACGTTGACTTCTAGAGAGGTTTTCTGAGTTCGCTGAGAGTGATGGATCTCAGATTTTTTGGGTGCTTTGCAAGGAGGTCAGGCCCTCCTTTTTATAGGCCCAGGGAATTTTCGATCAGCATAGGGCTGGTCCTGACAATCGACAGGTGTCTTTAGGCACACTGCCGATAGGCTCAATTTTGAACTTGCCGTTTGGCAGTCTCGTTCAGATTCCTTTGGAAAAATGGTCGTAAAATGCAATCCATTGATCTGAATCGTGCACGGGGCATACAAATAGAAAGGTAATTCAGATACCTTAGAAAGTCCTTGGACTGCTCCCGGGTTCGAGAGTTGACTTTGGGTCAAATATGGCTCGAAAGCGGTTGTCGATCCTTTGGACGGGGGATCTTTGGATGATAAAGAGTCGTTCGTCTGCACCGTAATTCAGAATCGTGCATGGGGTGGACCATTGTAAAGATTAGGAATTTTATTTCAAAATTTCAAAGAGTTTGACGCAGTTTTGAGAGTTGACTTTGGTCAACCGGGGCCCGAAAACGTTCGGTGACATTTCAGAGTAAACACAGATCGTTTATCCGCACTGTAAGTCAGAATCATGCACGAGGTGGATCGTTGGAAAGAGTTTTCAATGACCTTAAAGGATTAATTCATTCTCATTCTCATTCGAGTTGAAGAGTTGACTTTGGTCAAATGGAGCCCGGGAGCGTCTGGTGGCCTCTGAATAAAGTTTCAAGGGAAAATGGGTTGTTTGTATGCACCGTAAGTTAGAATTCCACATGGGGTGGACCGATGGAAAGGGGTTTTAGTGCCCTTCATTCAGTCTCGGTCGACATGAAGAGTTTGATTTTTGTCCAAATGGATCCTATGAGTGCCCGATGGCCTCTAGGTCAGTATTCGTGGTATAACCTATGTTCGTAGTGATGTAGGGGGGGTGCTAGGGACCTAAGGAGAGATTAGGGGTGCTAGAATGGGGTGTCTACAGAGCCCCTCGATGGGTGAGTTTGGAACAAATGATAGCCATTGAATAGATACTTCATGATGCCTTTGCAAGAGGTTGATTCTGCGGACCTAAGGAAACGAGGATGACCAATTCAGAGGGTTGAGGTCGATTCTGAGGACCTAAGGAATGAGGATGACCAAATTATAGGGTTGAGGCCGATTCTAAGGACCTAAGGGCATACTGGGGATGGTCTAAAGAAAGTGACGACCAAAGATTGAGGTCAATTTTGAGGACCTAAAAAAATACTGGGGATGATCGATTCTGTGGGTTGAAGCCAATTCTAAGGGCTTAGGTTGTGATAACCAATTCTGTGGGTCGAAGCCAATTCTGAGGGCTTAAATTGAGATGACCAATTCTGCAGGTCAAAGCCAATTCTGAGGGCTTAGGTTGTGATGACCAATTCTGTGGGTCGAAGCCAATTCTGAGGGCTTGAATTGAGATGACCAATTATGTGGGTCGAAGCCAATTCTGAGGGCTTAAATTATGATTCTTTGGGTCGAAGCCAATTTCAAGGGCTTGAATTGAGATAACCAATTTTGTGGGTCGAAGCCAATTCTGAGGGCTTAAATTGTGATGACCAATTCTACGAGTCGAAGCCAATTCCAAGGACTTGAATTGAGATGACCAATTCTGCGGGTCGAAGCCAATTCCGAGGGCTTAAATTGTGATGACCAATTCTGTGGGTTGAAGCCAATTCTGAGGGCTTGAATTGAGATGACCAATTATGTGGGTCGAAGATAATTCTGAGGGCTTAAATTGTGATGACCAATTCTGCGAGTCGATGTCAATTCTGAGGGCTTGAATTGAGATGACCAATTATGCGAGTCGAATCCGATTCTGAGGGATTAAGTTGTGATGACCAATTCTGTGGGTCGAAGCCAATTCTGAGGGCTTAGGTTGTGATGTTCTCGGGGTACTCTTCCCGGGAGATTACCTCGTGATTTTGATTTGAGCTGGGGAGTTTATCGCTTGGGAAACTTTCGTGTCTTCCGGAGACTTTGCGATGGAATAGCTAATTTGATGTTGTGAATTCCACTAGGGAAGTGATTAGGTGATCCAAGGTTTGGATGTTTTGCTCGCGAAAATTTGAGACTTTTGTCGTAATGGTTTTTGAGGATTTCACTAGGGAATAGGAGATAACCTAGAGTTTGGGATACTTTAGGGGTCCTCTAGGGACGTTGTCGGGAATAGATTCACTTGTCTTTTGAGAGTTACTGTTGGGGATGTAGGGGTTCCTCTTGTGAGAGTGTGAGAAAAAATAAATTTTCTTGGTGAAATTGTTCTAAATCTTCCCCTCGATTTTTAGGAATTTTTTGAGGATTTTTCAGGGTTTCCTGGTTTTTCCTGGGAGTTTTTGTACTAAAATTTAAGGGGGATGCCGATCGGCGTGGTGTGGAGGGTGCCATTCGGTAGTGGCATGGACTTTTGGACTGCCTCGAGAAGATGAAAGGTTAGTGTTGATCGGTAGGTAGGGGTGCAGTGCCAATCGCCATGACCCTTGACTTCCTATAAAGAGGGGGCAGGTTCCCCTCCTTTTCACAGATTCTTGACTTCTCTCTCTGTGTGATTTCTTCCTGCGAATCGTTTTAACATTATGAAACCTAAGAAATGGCCACTTTTGTGAGCACTGCGACACACAGGGAGTGGTTAGCTATTGACGACTGGGCGAATGTGGAGTGGAGGGCCAGGGTGCCTCTTAGGGAGTTGTGACACCCCGCTTAATAAAATACCGGGGGATCACTCCTGTACCAAATTGAAACCGGAGTCGCATATGGTTCATTCTTAGCATCACTGTCGAAAACCAAATTATTTACTAATAACTTATTAAGCTGGCGTCAAAATTTTAATTAACTAATCTTTTTAAACAAACTATACAAATAAAACATTCACACAATTTCTTAAATTCCCAATTTTCACTTACTTATGAATTTTAATTATCCCCAAAAGTGCAGGGTGTTACATACTTCCCCCCTTACAACGGAATTTCACCCTCGAAATTCAGATACAACCGATACTACTAACACTAACCTAGGATCATGAATAACTCCACATCCTAATGCCTCAAGTGGAATGGTACTAACCCGATGGCTCTCAACCACCCACTCATTCAGCACTCACTTCCACTAAGGTTTATACGATTCTATACTGCTACCTCAGTCGTAAGGTGACTCTAATAATGTCACATCGCACCCATCGTTTCTAGTTCCACAAGTAGAGAAAATGAGCCTCTAGCCACCGCTCTAACATCTACGTGTCATCGGAGAATCACGATCCTAAGAGTCCGCTCATCTACATCAGTACATCTAAGTTCCCTCAAAAAGGAAATTACTCTAACGCTCGACCACTCTCGTCAATCTCATCGCTTAACTTGAGAATGCTACTTCTTATGCCATATACAATTGGATTATCGCGTACTTTTTACGACATTCCATCCAACACACTCCAAATCCATTTATGACTGCCTCATGGCATAATCTTTAACTTCATATACTACGCCCCTTCATTCTTAGGCGGTATGTAAAACAACCTTACCAGGGTGCCCATACACCTTTTTAACCCGTGCTTATTTGCACAACCAATGTAAACGTGACACATGTAACACTCTCTCTAAAGATGGGCCTTATTTCCTCGGTGTAATACTCACACATGGGTTTTCTTAACCCACAAAATTCAATTCTTCCTATACTTAGAAATCCAATCCTTCTCAAGGTTAACTCACCACAATCTCCTGATATTGGCGCCACTAGTCCTCCTGGCCCTTCTTCCCAATAATTTTAAGATCGATGCGTATCCTACACCTAAAAAATAATACTATTATAACTATGTCCCTAGTGCCCAAGACCTCTACCAACTTCCGACATGTGCTTGATTTCATGCATGGGATGTCTCGCAAAGCGAAATCCAGATAAGGAACCCTTCCGTTACACTACTCCCTCATATCATCGATCATCGAGATATAACGGCCTAAGGCACACCAGTGGGATATCCAGAATCCTACCTATCTAACCTACTCATGTACTTCTACCACTCTATCCTTCTTCTTAACGATATGGAAAGTCTATCAAATTGGGGCGCCTACTCTTTGTAAAAGTGTTACTAACATCATACCCAAAACATACTTCCTCCAAAATTTGCCTTTTAATTAAGGCCTGGATATAAGCCTCAAATCAATTTCTCTAACTCCTGCTTCACCCACCTACTTGCGGTGAGAGGACCACTTTACTGCTTCTCCATAGCACTTATATTTCCATAAGCATACCATCATCATGCGGCCATCAGTCTATAGTGTTTCCTCCGCACTATATGACTTATCGTCAAAACCAACATTCTTGCATCCTATAACATCTCTCCACATTCGATGTCGTTAAGGTTCATGTGTGGAGAGTCTCACAAGCAAAATCCAAACAAGGAACCCCTCCAATACACTAATACTTAACTTTATCGATCGTGGAGGTTCGTTAGTTTCAAATATGCAACCGGGGTAATCCTATCCCCTCTTTTAACAAAATGCGGTCTGAACTCCTATCTCTGTCCAGGATCCACACCACCAAACGCTCGCACTAACTCTAAGTCCTTACGCAAACAATAATGAGCTTAAACCAACAGCTCAACAATAAACCCTGCATACCTTAAACCACCTCTATAAGGTCGCCACGCACTCGTATTACGATAATGAAACATCTACTCACCGAAGTTTCACCTACCCATAATAACAAAGGAGAACTCAACCTGTATCCAGGTGAGATATCACAACAACATCCTGTTCCACTCGGGAACCGCGAACATGATAGTCTTGTAATCATTAGCCTTCTATCGCTCCGAACAACGAAGAACATATTATACTCAAACAATACCATACTCGTATATCACACATAAATCGAGTAGTACAAACCAGATATATATATTCAAAATAGAACCTCGCTACTGCAGAAAAATATATAGACATAAACTATATAATGTTACTGATTGCGCCAAAAAGCTTAAATTACACACACGAATCTAGGGCTAATGAAATACCGCGACTCTATCTAGTCACACTAAATATACCTCCTCCATCTGAGGTGAAACTCATAACAACAACTTCGCCAATCCCCCTAGCTACTCTAAATGGTTCCCGGACTTGGTACACTTGACGTAACTGAACCGAAAGTACTTAACTTAATGCCCCCATCTATTCACCCTACTCTTTCCCTTCAACTTCTGCTGGGCAAGATAAAAGCGTGTGGTTATACACTCCACATTACAACATTCCCCCATGTCTGGCCACCTTGACCATATTAAGGTTATTAGCATCTCAGGCTCTATGGCCTCGATCCTCACAAACGCCTTAATAGTCCCCTTAACTTCTTCGTCAAGAGAAAACTCCGGTATCGGCTTCAACAACCCTATTCTAATGAATTCCCCAGGTGGATGTCCACCAATTGGGTTCCACGAACACAACTTCTTCCTAAGTGTTAACAACACTTCTTTAGTGAGCCTATCATTCCACTGAAAAACTTTATCTTCATTGTACCTACCTTAATTCAGTACAAAGTTTACTTCTCCATCACAATCGACCTCTAACCGATCCTTATGTGAATAGTTCAAGAACTACAGTCGATTCATTTTCGATGAATCAAAGGAACTAACGGTTAAATCCATTCGTAAGATCCCTTTATGAGAAAAATGTCCCGCTCCTCCGAATATGGTGACCACCGTTCCCACCATTTTAATATTGCTCCCACGAGTGAAAAAATTTCCTATAATTTTCACATATGGGTATTTCCACACCCTGCTTTAAGCCAAAGCTTCTAAGCCTTTCACTTACTTTGAATCACCTTGCACTTACATGGTAAAATCTCAACTTCAACATATGGTCCTTATCAAGGACCTTTTGAACCTTTTTCCCAATTTACTTCACTGGGTAATTTAAGTTTAGCACCACCCTCTCCTATAATGGTGCGTGGATAATTATAACCACTATACCTTAGTAGTCATTTCAACCATCTTTGACAAATGCCACAAGGAGAGTGACCTCTACTACCGTCCTAGTCCCAACTTCCACTAACCTCCCCAAATAAGTCCCGCCTTCTACTACCCTTGCAATGGCCTTCTGTGGTCGTCCTTCATAAATCAGCACACGATTCTTGAACAAGCTCGCAAAAGATTACTATAATCTTATGAAATGGCATGAGAACGAAATCTCGCAAGAGGAATCAACAATCCTAATCCTAAGGCTCTATATCAAATCGAGAGTAACGCTGAAAGCATAGTATGTCCGCACAGATTCCTAAGGACACTAGAGCCTGATGCTCTAATACCATCTATGACACCCCACCTAGTAAAATACTGGGCGATCACTCTTGTACCAAATTAAAATCGGAGTCGCATATTGTTCATTCTTAGCATCATTGTCAAAAACCAAATTATTTACTAATAACCTATTAGGCTGGTGTCAAAATTTTAATTAACTAATTTTTTTAAACAAACTATACAAATAAAACATTCACACAATTTCTTAAATTCCCAATTTTCACTTACTTATGAATTTTAATTATCCCCAAAAGTGCGGGGTGTTACAGGAGTGAAAACTCTTTTGATGAGTTTGAGTCTGTTACAGATGAGCGGACTTTACTGCTGGAGCCATCGCGTCATCGCTCTTCTAGGGTAGTGAACCTTGGTAGTTATGTAAGTACAAAATGACTTTTGGCATTCTCTTTTGGTGATTTCCATTTTTCTTAGATTTTGATAAGGTTTTTCTTTGACCGTCTGATGTTTCTTTGTCGACTATGCATGCTCGCGGGACGACGTGGTTTAAGGATGTCTGGGAGCACCTTCCATCTGTGGTGCACTGAATAGTATCATTAGCAGGCTTTGGGAGGCAGGCTTCTGTGCTGGATGGGACACCTCGTTCGACGACAGTCTTATGTGCTTTGGGGGAGAGGTGGTGGGACACTACCCATACCTTCCATTTTGGCTTTGGGGAGATGACTGTGACTCCCATAGATGTGAAGCAGCTACTGGGGCTGGATTGTGATGGAGAGAAGATAGAGGTGGATCGCTCTTTGCAGGTGAGGCCGGAGGCGGTGCAGGCAATGCTAGGTGATGTGGGGAGGATAGTATCTGGGGACTCTATCCATTTGTCTCTGCTGAGGGATGATTTGCTGAGTAGGGTGATTGATGTGGAGGACGGGCTGCAGGTGAGGTAGATGGCTCAGTTATTTATTTTTCTTGTGTTGGGGGGAATTTCTGCTGGCGTCGAGCGGCGACGTTGTCCACTTGTGGTTTTTGCCATACTTGAGGATGTTTTCGAACACCCCTCTCTATGATTGGGGGAGCCTGACTTTGGCGACCCTTTATCTTTATCTGGATGCATTTAGCCAGTGCTGTCGGTAAATTTTTACTGGATCCACGTATTTTCTTGAGGTATTATTTAGTTTGCGCATTTTCCTTTCATGCATCCGTATTTTCCTTTCATGCATTCGCATTTTCCTTGTGCGTCTTTTTTTATCACGAATTCTTATCTTTGACAGGCATGGTTCTATGAGGTGATTGGGTGTAATACCCAAGTGATTTATTTGAAGGACGAGACTGTTGGGGACTTTTGCCAGTTGTATCGGTGGCGGAAGGCCAATCGGTAGTTGAGGAAGTCTCTTTCTCTACAGGCGGTGCGTCAGGTATTGAATGGCCTGACTAATGATATGGTAAGACCTTTTCCTTCTTCAGACTTGGTCTTTGTGTGCTCTGATTCCATATTGACTTTTATCTACTGGGGATTTTTCAGCTAACCTTTTATCCTTAGGGGACGGCTATTCAGGACACGGGGTCGACTGGGGTGAATGCACAGATGAGGCATTTACTGGTGCATGAGTTTGCCCACTCCTGGTTTCTCGGGGAGAGGGTAGTCCGACATATTGCTGAGGAGGAGGTGGTGTTTCCACCTGCGAGACCCCCTATATCTATGAGGCGAGAGCAGATGTTGCCAAAGGACGCGAGGATTGCGGCGATGATTGGCGAGTCCTATTTGTTGTATACCGACATGGTTGTGTCGTATGATTATACAGACTTCGTGACGAGTTATCTGATGGCGCCTAGCATATCTGATGCACTGCCTCTCCCTCATGTGGGTTCGAGTCGGCCAAAGGGGACCCCCCACAATGGTGGTGGTTCGTCGATATCCGCGGTGACTTCAGAGATTCCCTTTCTGCGATTGCATACAACTTCATACAACATTCGGCGGGCTGATGGAGGGATGGTGCCTATATTGCATCGTCCTCATACGATGGACCCAGAGGACTTGGGCTTGACAGAGGAGGTCCTTCATCCTTTAGAATACCTTTATGTTCTTCTCTTTTTTATTTTTTTAGTTTCTTTTGATCTTCTTTGCTTGATATTGATTCTTCCTTTTCTTACAACAAGTCTGAGTGGCCACCACTTGGCTGAGGGACATTACGAAATGGATATCTTCAACGAATGCCCATATTCAGGATGCGGTTCTTGTTTCTTCTTGCTTGGTGTTGTCTGCCTCATCCGGGGAGGAGCCTGGTTCAGGTAGCGGTAGTTTATTATCTCTCCGCAGGGGAAAGAGAGTGCGTCGCAGGGATGGAAGCTCTTAGATAGAGGGGGAAGGGTAGGTGAGAGAGAGAATGTGGGTTCGGGCTGAGTCCTGTTATTTTTATGCTTTTCTTTATTTCCTGCAAAATTGATGTAACACTGAAAAATATCTATGCAATGCAAATGAAGTTTTTTGTCATTATCTTCTATTAATGATGGATGAATGCATATGCGCTTTTTTACTTTGTTGCTGAGACCGTAAAAAGAAATATTTTTGGAATTGAAGGAAAGTTTTATTTAAAATGAGTAATATCCTAAGAATAAAAGGGGTTTTGAAATTCTTTGGAGAATATCAATTTATTTTTACTGATTTTTTTTAATTTTTTTTATTTTGGTAAAAGAGGAAAAATATAAGTTTCCAAAAATAGGGGGTTGTCGATCGGCAAGCCCCTTGTCCTGTCTATCGATAGGTCAGTCGAGTCTAATCAATCAAGGCTTTAATTGGTACTCTCTTCAGCTTTTGGTACCTTGTGGGGCAGGATTCCCTTCGATTTCTGTAAGGGTTATATCTTATGTGAGGGTTTTCAAGTATAAAAAGGGAGTAAGGGTGGAGTGTTTTCATCACATCTTCACTTCCTACTTTCTTATTCTGTGAGATGGCTCTCCCTGGTAGTGTTGAGTTTTCCAACTACCTCGAGACTTTGGAGGCGATGTGCTCCTACAAAGTCGACTACGATACTTTCAACATACGTCGAGTCTTTTTATGGCGTAATCGGCCCATAGAGTGGAACATGCTAATGGCGGCGTTACAATTTTGGTACCCCGAAGACCATGTATTCCGCTTTGGCTTGGAAGAAGTCTATCCGACTTATGAGGAGTTTTCTGCCATATTGGGGGTAAATCCTAGTGTGGCGGCTGTTATGCTTGAGTTTTCTCGATCTCCTCGGGAGTTGTTGGTTGGACTTCTCCACGTCTCGCCCTCGACGGGTAGACTTTGGTTACTGGAGGAATGATTTACCTTACGACAGTGCTGCGGTCTGTGCATTTGCAGGAGGTTGGTGATGCTGGATATATCGGAACCGTCTTCTGGGCTTAGTTTCAAAATTAGTGCTAGTGACTGGGGAACTGTTGGTGGACCCACAACTTGTAGCCATTACTTCATGGATGTCATACCATCACAATCCTGTGGAGGTGATATTGGCGAAGACTTTAAATGGACTAGATGCCTGGCGAGAAGATCGTTTTGACTTTTTGAGGGGTAGCCCTGTGATGCTATTCATGTGGTTGTCTGAAAGATTATTCTTGGTAACTCCTCGAAATATCCTTTGTCGGTTGTGCCAAACTTCTTTTTGCACCATTTCATCAGTGTTGGCCTAGATATCGAGAGCTAGGAGAACTGGTTTATGGAGCATAGGGATCTAAGTCTGTGTTGGTTAGTGCCTTGGTGGGGATACCTACTACCTATTCTGGAGCTGGGGGAATACCCGTACGTTCGGCTGGTTGGTCTCAAATAGACCTCTTTCTATTTCCCTTGGTGGCTTCTGCGCTAATTTGGCTGGGAGCAGATTGTGCCACTTTGGACACTGGATTTCTTTCCGGTAGAAGATCTGACAGAGTGTCTGCGTATTCGACTTGGCTCTTTGTGGGAGAGTCAGCGTCCGTCAACCCATCCTTATCAGTCTGTTGGGAGAGTCTGGCACATCTCCGGGGATTATATAAAGTGGTTGTGGATAAGAGTAGTTAGTAATATGTTGGTAGTGGAGACTGGACAAAGGTGGTTTATCTTATCCGATACCATGGAGGGAGTTGTTGTGGTTTTTTTGAGGCTGGTTTGAGCTTATCAGTCTATGGAGCATCTGCGACACTCTATTCAGGCAGGGGAAGCTTGGGACCCCAAGATGTAGATGATGATAGAGAGGGCTCCTCTGGTAGTTGTCGGCAGGACTCTTGGGGAGTTTGTTTTGTAAATGGGGAATAAATTTGGGAGTTTATTTGGCTTTTTAGGAAGGTAGAAGGAAGAGAGTTATCCGTCCTTTTCTTATGTAATTGCACTGTAATTTCTTATTAGTTAAATAAACAAGTTTTTAATCATCCAGCTGTGCCTTTTGATGAATTTTATATTTTGAATTACCTATATCGATCACTAAGGCATGCATAATCCTTTTGTTCAAGTATATGTTAGAATGAACTGTCGTTCTCAGAGATAAGAAAAGAATAGTTTTGTATGAAAAAGAAAGGGTCGTGCTCATGTAAGATGTATGAGATGCCTACGTACCTCTAGGTTTTTTTTATAGAGGATCAGGCCCACGTAGTTTTAGGTTTCGGACTAGGAGTAGAATTTCTTGAGACGATCTAGGTTGACTGGACGAGCCATCTCTTCTCCATCAAGGTCAGTGAGCATAGCGGCACCTACTGATAAGATCTTCTTTACAATATACGGGCCACTCCAATTGGGCTTAAACTTCCCTTTGGGGTCCTTGATGGGTTCTATAATTTCTTTAAGGGCTAAGTCCCCTTCTCGGACACCACGGTCCTTGACTCTCTTATTGAATGAATGCACGATTTGGCGATGGTACCCTTGTATGTGATACAACGATTTCAGTCTCCTTTCGTCCAAGAGTGATAGCTCGTCGAGACGGCTTTGATGCCAGTCCTCCTCACTGACTTGGCTTTCGAGCATAACGCGAAGCGAAGGGATTTCTAGCTCAACGAGTAGGAATGTTTCCATGACATAGATTAGAGAGTAAGAGGTAGCCCCAATAGAAGTTCGAATTGAGGTTTGGTAGCCCTAGAGTGCGTAAGGGATTCAGTCGGCCCAATCTCGATAACTTTTGATCATCTTACTGATGATGGATTTGAGGTTATTATTGGCGGCTTCGACAACACCATTGGTTTGAGGTCGGTAGGGAGAAGATTTGTGTTTCTAAATCCCATACTCATTGACCACTTCTATGACTTATGCCTCGAAGTGCAACCCGTTATCTGACACTAGTTTGTGCGGGACCTTATATCGGCAGATGATGTTCTTCCTGATGGATTTGGCCACTTTCTTGGCATTCAGAACTGCGTATGACTCGGCTTCGACCCATTTGGTGAAGTAATCAATGGTAACTCGGATAAATTCATGCCCGTTGGAAGCCTTGGCCAGGGAGAAGTCATGTTGTATAATTCTCGCAGAGGTAGGTGTTGAAGGTTAGAAAACTACTGGCATTTGAGGCATCTTCGAATATAGGCGGTGAAATCCTAGACCATGGTGGTCTAGTAGTAGCCTTATCGGATGATCTTCTTGGCAAGAATGTGACCGTTCATATGGGGGTCGCAATCCTTATTGTGGTTCTTCTACATTATCTCTTCAATATTAAACCATGCGATGTAGTGTAGATGGTTTCCGTCGAAGTTTCCTTTGAACAGTGCTTTGTGACATATAATGTACTGGGCGACCAGTCTTCGAAGGGTTGCTCAGTCTTTCTTATTGAAACCTTCGGGATACCTACTATGCTTGAGGAGGAGCCAAATATCACAATACTAGTAATTGGCTAGCTCGGTATTTTCTTTGGTGATGAGATCAATGTGGTAGCATTGGGTTGGTTTATCTTGCTTTTGAACTAGGAAGGGGGCTATTATTATTCCTTCGGGCATGTCGACCATGGAGGCTAAGGTAGTAAGGGCATCGACTAAGTTATTCTTTGCTCGAGGTAGGTAGTGGAAGGTGATATCTTGGAATTGAGAGGCTAGTTCTTCAAAGTGGGCATGGAAGGGTTGGAGTTTCCCGTCCTTGACTTTTCATTTTCTGAGAACTTGACCGATGACGAGGGAAGAATCCTCGTAGACATCTAGGCATTGGATACCTTTCTTGAGAGCAACTTTGAGGCCTACCGTACATGCCTCGTATTCAGTCATGTTGTTGGTGCAGGGGAAATCCAATTTGATAGAGATGGGAGTGTGGGAGTCATCTCGAGCAATCAGTAGTATCCTAATGCCATATTCCTTTTTGTTGGCAGCGCCATCAAGCAACATTTGCCATCGAAGGTCGTCTTGAGCAGCGCAAAGTATGTTTTCATCTCGAAATTCGTAGATCCAAATATCAGCTTCTTCCATAGGGTAGTCAGTGAGGTAGTCAGAGATGGATCTTCCTTTCATGGGTTTTTGCGTGACGTACACGATATCAAACTCTACTAGGAGCATCAACCGTGAGGCCATTCGGTTGGATAAGGCGGGTTTCTCAATAAGGTACTTGATGTGGTCCATTTGGGATACAAGTTTGATAGGGAATGTGATCATATAATGTCGAAACTTTTAGGTGACCTAAACAAGAGCGACACATGCCTTTTCCAAATCAGTGTAGTTGACTTCGTATCCGATTAGTTTGTGACTGGAATAATAGATGGCTCTTTTTTTGTGGAATTCTTCAAGGTATTGGGCTAGCAAAGCCCCAACTGCAGTGTCGGTTATGGTTAGGTATAGAAGTAAGGGGAGGCCAGGCTGTGGTGGCATGAGTACCGAAGGTTGGGTCAGATATTATTTGATCCAATCAAAGGCTTCTTGGCAGGCCTCATCCCAAACCTTGGTTGAATCCTTTTGGAGGAGTTTGAAAATAGGTTCGCAGATGGAGGTTAGTTGGCTGATGTATGATAATTTCCCAAGGAATCCATAGACTTCTTTCTCCGTTGGGGGATATGGCATCTCAAGTATGGCTTTTAACTTGGCAGGACTGCTTCTATCCCCTTCTCACTAACCATGAATACCAAGATTTTCCCCTTCGTAACTCCGAAGACATATTTATGTGGAATGAGTCTCATCTGATACCATCGCAGTCGTTCGAAGAACTTTTGGAGAGTGGGAACATGAACTTCTCTAGTTTTGTATTTGATAACCATATCATCTACATAGACCTCGACTTCTTTGTGAATCTGATCGTACAGGATGGTTATGACAGCCCTCTGGTAGGTAGTCCCATCATTCTTGTGACCAAATGGCATAATAGTGTAGCAAAAGGTTCCCCATGGGGTGATGAATATGATTTTTTCTTGGTGATCTGGGTACATTTTGATTTGGTTGTATCCAGAAAACCCGTCAACGAATGACTTAAGAGAACGACTGGATGTGTTGTCCACGATCATATCGATTTGGGTAACGGGTAATTATCCTTCGAAGAGTCTTTATTCAAGTCCCGATAGTTTATGCCCATCCGAACTTTCCCTACTGATTTTGGCACAGGCACTATGGTGGATAGCCATGTGGGATATTCGATCACACGAATGAAGCCCACGTTCAGCTGTTTGACCACTTCTTCTTTGACGTTGAGCGACCATTCGGTGCGGAGCTTTCTCAACTTTTGTTTAATCGGCTTATAATCTGGAAGAGTGGGGATCTCATGTTGAGCTATTTCAGGATCAATGACGGACATATAGTCATGGTACCATGCGAAGACATCCACGAATTCCTGTAATAATTCTTCGAGTTATGCGCGCTCATGCTCGTCAAGGGTAGCCCCTATCCTAATATCGCATAGTTAGCTACTAGAACAGAGGTTAAAAACAACAGTTTCTTCTTCATTAACTTGAACGCGGTTTTGTTGTTTGTTATTAACCTTATTTAGATCAGTTAAGAACTGTTCATTTTCAAAATCATCATCATTAAAAGTTTGATTAGAATCTAAATAATTAATGTAAGGCACAACAAGATACTCAAAATTTTCTTTTATTTCATTGATAGGAAAAACAACATTGATAACCTCATCAAAGGAGGTCTCGATTACATTAGAGTAAGGATAGACAACAGAAGAAGAGATGAGTTAAACATGGGGGTTAGGTGGGATTTTAACAGGTAGAACTGGCGCAGCATACCAGTTGAGGAGAGGTGTATCGGCAGCTTTAATCAGGTGGGAAAGATCCAATGATGTAGCGCTTGAATGAACCATGCAGAGTGTTAGCCCCAGTGTCTGTAAGTTAAACGAATCCTTGGAGTCACTTTCCTCAGAATCTTTAGTATCTTTGATGAGCGGTTGTATATGGTGTTGGGAGCTTGCGGCCCATTGGTAGCGGTCTTAGAACAAAATTTCCATTCTAGGCTTCTTCTTCTTATCTGTATGGTCTTACTATGGTTCCGGAAAGCCGCCAAAGGGGAAGTCTTCGCCCTCTTTGATAAATCATCCATTCAAGGAGTCACCTGGGATAGTCTGGATGCAGTTTAGTCTTCTTTTCGATTGAGACTGGAGAATCAGTCTGAGCTCTTGTTCTGATGGTTGATACCCCAAACACAAGGAGGGAAAGCTTGTTTCAGTACAATGGGCTCAAGTATCCCTTGTTGTCTTTGTCCTAGCCCCAGTCCGAGCATGAAGTGCATGTTTTTGAACATTTGAATCTCATTGACGTTGCCATGAGGGTCGTATTATGGATAACCCCTTTCTCTGAAATCGTCTCCTATTGGGAGTAGAAGTGGCTCAACTCAAAATCATGATAGGAGCATATCATTTGACCCGTGATGTATCTCAAGGATTGGATTGCTAGTACTTGCACTCTTAACATTATCATCGTCACACAAAATGGTGATGACTCATCCGTCGACGAAGAACTTCAATTTCTGATGGAGCGAGGAAGACACACCCTTGATACTGTGGAGCAAAGTTCGTCCAAGAAACAGGTTGAAACAAGCTAGGATGTCAATAACTTAGAATTCAATGATAGGGTTTATAGGGCCAGCCCATATTGCAAGTTTTATGGATCCCATCACTTCCCGACGGGTATTATCGTAGGCATGCACAGCAGCGGAGGTTGGAGCAAGGTCACTCGCCTTCAGTCCCAGATAATTGAGTATTTTTAATGGGCAAACATTCAAGGCGGATCCATTATAGACAAGAGAGAGTGGTATGATCTTCCCCATAACTTCGACGGAGATGTTGAGTGCATAATTATGGTTTGGCCCAATTCTGGGGTACCAAGTTTACCAATCTAGTAAACTCCTCCTCATACACGGCTAGAGTCTTCCCCTCTTGGGTGAGGTCCAATAGTTTCCAGCTCATCTTAGTCTGAACGGTGGAAGGAAAATATTTGCGGTCAAATCGCACGTAGAAATCCTGTATAATCATAACGTCACACTCCTCTGAGGTAGTAGTGGACTCCCACCACTGTAACGCTGCTCCTACTAACTTGAAAGTAGCTAGTATCTACTTTTTCACCTCTGTGCACTCGTACATCCTCAGATGCCTCTGGATATCTTTCTTCCATTGGCTAGTTGAGGATGCGCCCTCTGGAAGGCATCCCTGACTCGCCCCCATACGGAAGGAAATGCGTGAGCTGGTGCTAGTGTCACCGCTTGTGCCTGTAGTGGGGCATGCTAAACCATAACTAGTGCTGCATTAACTGCCTGAGCAACGATGGCAGCAACCTCGACGGCATTCACTGTACCCTGAGTTGGTGCTGGTTGAGGCTCGGGTTGGTCATTTCTGGCCCTAGGTGCACATCTGGGAGGCATCTGAAACGAGAAAGAATTTATAAGTCCACAGTTATCAAATCTCAAATAGCTGAAGACGTAAATACATAATCAAGAATGCAACAATCCTAATAATAGGGCTTTACATCAATGAACGCTAAGCTGAAAGCATAATAAGTCGTACAGATCCTAAAAGACTCTAGAATATGAAGCTTCGATACCACCTGTGACACTCCGCCTAATTATATACCGGGTGATCAGTCCTTTATTAAATTAAAAACAGAATATCCGGTCAGTTCAGTCTTAGCATCACTGTCGAAAAATATTTATTAATTACTAACCACCTAGTAATTAAAAAGTCAGGTGTTAAATTTTATCTTTTAAAATTAACATGCAACCAAAAATAATTAATTTAATCATTCACCATCTAATAAAATCTCACAACAAATAAGAATGACATAAATGAATAACGGAGTCCGGAGTAAACACATCCAGTGTAAATCCCAAATACAAAATCTGAAATGAAATAAATCCCCACAATTGAAATATAAATAAGAGTCTACAGTCACTATCTCTGAGTACATCTGAATAAAGGATAGGCAACATGCCCGACTGAACTAAATAACTAAGAAAGAATCAAGTATAGATGTGGAGGCGTCCAGTACCGAGGTCCGATAACTTCCACAATAGCTAAAACACGTCAACTGGTAGGAACTCCTATACTTGGCATCCCTGTGGCTGGGCACCTAAAAGATTTTTACAAAAACAAAGTAGATTTGGAAGAAAACGGGTCAGAGCCTGAGTTGTAAATGGTTTAAAAATAGCAAGTGTTCAAAATGCATTAAACAGTAAATATTATATCCATGTTAGTTCCTTGTTCCCTCACTTGAGATTCTCACATCTAAACTAATGTGCATGCCTAGCATAGACTCCTAACACATCCTAGTCATGTTATCTCACTTATCTAGTTTATCCCAAGTCCTTTACTGAATTGCCTAAGTCATTGTATCCAATCATAACACCCGAATAATACATTCTTGTAATTATAACGTTAGTTTAATCGGATTCAATTAACTCATTAATCATTCAAGTTCCCACATTGCTGATTAATATTAAATATCGTAATCTTTCTCATCTACTAAGTAACATAGTAGAATAATCTCAAGTGTATATACATATATATCACCATTATACATATATATACTAATACGGCACCCAAAAGGCTAAACTTGGAGTGCACACATACTCTGCTATCAGTCCCCGTACATCACGCACATAAGGACTACGATTTTCGAATCACTCTGGAATCGTATCAACACATATCACACACAATGGAGGCGGACATAGTTCCCAGCGCCATGGGCTATGCACATACCTACGCACCCACGTGACCGCAAACTTATCAACTCACAGATAAGTCTTTCCTAGACCTATGTCTTGAGGTAGCAATCTAAAATCCCCCCAAAGACTCATCAAGATAAGATTGTCCCCTTCTTAAGAACTCCCGTGATAACAAGTATGGTAGGTATGTCATAAACATAAGGATTTATACAATACATACACACAACCCATATAATTAATAGGATCACACCACCTAAAATTTCAGATTTGTACGAATTGTCATTCTTTACAATATTCACGATGTTTCAATTACGATTATTCTCTCTATCGTATCGCATTACTTATAATGGATATCACTAAAGAGTCCCTCTTATCCTTATATACTTTTATACTTCATGTTACTAGCTCAAGAAATGTGGTTGCCCTACAAAATCTTAAGTCATTCATTATTCTCGAATTATTTTCACCAAATTCCAATTCGTCTCGTAAAATTTCAAAAAATCTGAAATCTCGTTCGAAGTGCCCATAAGTTTCGTTCGAATGAAACTTTGAACGAACTTCACTCTGAAATCTCGTTAGTAAGTCGTTCGAACGAACTTTAAACGAGCTAAACTCTGAATTTTCGTTAGATTCTCGTTCGAACGAGATCATTCAAACGACTTTCTAGTTCCCCAGGTCGTTCGAACGACATTTACCCAGTTCGTCCTCTACCTTAGGAAACCTGCGTTTTTGCCCATTTTTGTTCACCCAATGCACATCAAACTTTACCCAACTCACAATTCATAGTCTTAAAGCCATTTTACATACATTTAGATGACCCGTAACATCTTTTAACCATCAAACCTCATTAAATCTCATATATGGGTGAAGGAATTTAATCAAATATCAAAAGCCCTAATTTTACATCATCAATGATTTTGTCCACCCAAAACCCAAAGTTAAATTCATTTTTCTTCATGTATCAACCCAGATTCATATCCTCTGCATATGGTAATTTATCTACATTCAATTTCCTACCCAAAAGCTTGATTAATAATTCAATTTCAACCCAGATTTCATCATATCATGTGTATATCATCAATTCTATACTAACATGTATAATATATGCACTAATTAAAGAAAGATAACCACTTGCCTTGTTGGGAAGATCTGAATCATTGAATGAAAGTGGTATAGATGCGTTCCTCTCTTCTCGATCGTTGATGGTGTTCTTGGTGAAAGATGGGTGGGTTTGGTCTTAGAGCTCTTAGAAATCTCTTCTCCTTCTTCCTCTTGGACTTTCTCTTTTCTTTTGCAAATAAAAGCCGTAACTCCTCCCACGTACATGTAGATATATTTCTCCAATTTTCGTCCATTAATTAGCTTCAATTTTTCAAAAGACAAAAATACCCCCCGGGGTGTAGGTTTGGCCTAAAACTATATCGAAACCCAAACTAAACCCCCAGTTAGAAATTTTTGACGATTTTGACCCTCCCAGACACGTTGGCGCACTCGAAATGACCATTTGAGTGATAGTCCCGACACGTCTAACACGCGCGTCCTAACTTAATTTCTATAATTATCGTATTTCTTTCTCGCGACAATTCTCATAAATTCATAATCACATTCAAAATCATATGTTACTTTATTCGCTCAGTAATATTCAATGTAATTCCCAACAATAAATACTAACTCTTATCTCGCTACTTAATATTTATTTTATTCTAGATTAATTATTAATTAATTCTTCTCACATTTAATTCAATTAATCCCATAATTAAAATCAATAAAATTAAGGGATATTACAATCACCACTACAATGTCAGTATTCTGTTAATAATCAATCACTTATAGTTTCTCATTATTAAAGCGAGTGATGTACTCCTGAGTAGTTTCTCCAGGTCTTTGACGAATGCTCAAGAGATAAGTAACACTCTTGATCGACTTGGCTCTAAAACAGAAGTTATCGATAAATAGTTCGGCCAATTGAAGGAAACTAGAAATTTTTCCTTTAGGTAGGTTGTTGTACCATATCTGAGCTGAGCCTGTGATGGAACTTGAGAATGCCTGGCAGCGCATTTCGCCGGGGACAGAGTGAATCTCACCAGTAGCCTGATATAGTTCAATATGGAGGACTGGATCAGTCTTTCCATCATACCTGAGAGTAAAAATTGGTGGCTTGGATATATAACATGTGGAATAATCCACAATAGCCTAAATTTAGTCATTGCACGGACCTTTTCCAGGAATGCTCTTCTAGTTTAAACTTGGCTAAGGCAGCTTTAGTGGATATAATGTGCACATGTGCTGAACTCTCTTCCTCAGAAGTCTGCTCGGCATGCACAGAGCCTCTTATGCTGGCCCTAGACCTAACGGATCCTTCTCTATGCTTACGGGATTGATCTGTATCTTTGCGATAACCTCTTACTACTCGGGGCCCCAGACAATCAAAGGCAGATGCCCTACTTAAGCGTTCCAACACGTTCCACCTTTTAGAGGAGAAAGACCAACCATCATAATAGTCCGTTTGTCGAATTGACAACGTTGCCCCCGGACGGTAAGATCTGTCATGAGAATATCTGGAGCAGATACTTCTCTCATTTCTGGATAGTGGGGGTGGCATGTCCCTCTGGGATGGATCATTAGTGGACTTGTCTTACAACGCATGGGCCAATTGTCGAACCGACTCTTGCATGACTTCCTGCCCTTTAGTAAGGTTAAATAAAATTCCTTGAAGATCTGTCACACTGGAAGGAATAGAAGGAATAATAACATTGCCTTCATTCCTAAGGCTATTTTTTGGGTCATTCATTTCTCCATGGGAAAATAAATGAAACAAGTGGTAGAGAAAGATAACAGACAAACATTCCCACAAACGACGCTAATCAATTGATGTCTAAAAGTGAAGTGGGTCCAAATTTATAATCACAGATAAAATGAAGATAATCAACCAAGACAAACACACAACAAACAAAGTTTTTAAAGTGGTTCATCTATGAGAAAAGCCTACGTCCATTGCTTTTAGTTTTTGTGGTGGTTACAATAGCTCAGAGTTGAGTATGTTTGTGTCTGATTGAATCCTTTCCCTGAGCTAAGGGAGATCGTGTATTTATAGCGGTTAGGAACCCAAGAGATGGAAAGCCTTTGTATATTCAGGCATTTAAATTTGTATACAATAAATAAGACTGTTGATATTCACAGGTACGTGTATAAGAGCTGTTGGTTATTCCACCCGAGTGACTGTTGTTATTCTTGATGGTTCATATTCTTGAAGTTGGTCGTGCTGTTGGCCGACCAAGTGTCTCTGTGGCGATCGATAAAATAAGTACTGTGAGGATAGCACGTTGGATGACAGGTGTCGATCTCTCATTGGTCCACGTAGATAAATAATTTTTACGTACAACGCCCTTATTATAGAAATAATCACAAACTTCAGTTTTTTATTTAAATTATATTTTATTGAAGCATGGGGTCCAAAATTTAAATACTAATTGAAAACTTTTAGCCCCTATTTTAAATGACTTAAAAACTTATGGCCCCAAATTAAAATGATTATATGAGAACTTCACATTCCAAAATTTAATTAGTTACGAAACTTCAGGTTTGAAATTTAAATGTAACAGTGAAATTTCAAGTTTGAATAATTATAGAAAACTTCAAGTCCCAATCTTTATTTTTTTTCTATACAAAAAGTTAGGTGTGAAATAGTAATTTTTCATAAATAAGTATTCAAAATGTGAATATGTAAGTTTTATGAATAGCTAAAATTATGGGGCCAATATAAAATAATTAATAGTATGAACACGTGTAATTACCATTTAAATTATGAAGCTTACTCATTCATGTCCATATAGAACCATACATCGCTCCTTTATATTCATAATGGATTCTCACCGAATCATCCATATGAACATTGATGTCATGTTGTCAAAATATGAAGTCAAGCATTTCACGTCCTTTGCGTTACTAAACAACAAATTTGATAACGCTCGTGTTGTAAAATAAAGAAGACGCAGAGATAATTCAGAGCGTGTAAATATTTCATTTCATTAATATGTCATTACTAAAAAGACTTGACTCATATTTATAATACAAAATAAGATAATTAAATAAACCTGTTACTAATCGCATAATAGAATAGAAGTGGGCATACCTCTCTACTTTAAAAAAAAAACATGTGGAATCAACTCCTCAACTTCTCCTTAATGAAGCTGAGGGTACTTTTGTTCGGAGTGAAATACATTTAACTGTGATGAAAAATAAAATGAGGAAATATTTTTTCACATATTTAAAATTAATTTTTTGTTGGATTGATATCGTAAATCAATGCATAATCTATAATTATAAAATTTTAAACAAAAATAAAATAAAAAATTTAGAGTGAATGTATTTGAGCATAATACTTTTCATCGCGTTTGAAACATGTTTCGATCCAAACCAAACGGATTAAATGTTTCCTCTTACCCACCTTCTCAATATACAAGACACATATATACAACTGTGTGTGAAAAGCGAAAAATAATATGAAAGAAGGAATTATTAGTACCGCAAATTTTCCAAATTCCCATTGGACCCAGCGAAGCATTTTCCTCTGCTTATTTAAACCCAAGCTCCTCGTATTCTATTCTGTACCCTCTCTGAATCTGTTCCTCCAACAAAATAAAAAGTTTCTCCAATGGGGGAGCTTTTACATAAACTAGTGCAAATGTGCTCCGGAAGTAATCAAAACAAAGAAGAAAACGACATTGAAAATAACAACATCAGAGGGAAACTGGTCCTCAAGAACCTGGATGCCTCTTGTCTTGATCATATTTACGAGTTTTTTGGTAAACGTGTCTCACTGCAGCTCATCAGTGCTGATCATGGCGACCAAGGTGACTCTCTCTCCCTCTCCCTCTCCCTCTCCCTCTCTCTATATATGTATATACATATATCAACTTCATGTGACTGTCTCTTGCTAATCAAGAAAACAGAGTATCCTATTGCTGAAAAAATGGAAGAAAGGTATCTGAGACCACAAAAATTCATAACTCAAGCTTTGAGTATTTTTATTTTTTATTTTTATGAATAACACAGAATAATAGATTGTTTTCTTCCTTTTCCTCTGTTTCAGTGTAGTAAAATCATAGAACAGCTAGATTAAATTAACTCAAGATATCACAATTCGAGTTATACTCTGTTGCGACTGGGTTCAACTAGCCCACCCTTTAGAGTTTTTAAACCAATAAAAAAAAGTCAACTCACACATCTCAAATCTCGATGCAACCATACCTTATCAATGCTAAATTTTATTTCGTACATAAATGATCTCTCTATAAATAAATTTTGGTAAATTTCCTATATGTATGATTCAGTCTGATATGAAATTATCCATCCTCGTTAAACTAATTTTATTGTGTGCGTTTAGAAAATGGATTAAAGGGGAAGCTTGGGAAACCAACATTAGTGGAAAATTGGAGAACAACACTAGACTCGGCAACAGAGGAAGGAGATGCCACGTTCAACCTCAAATTTGAGTGGGAGAAGTCCATGGGTGTTCCTGGTGCTTTTCTTATTAGAAACCATCACCACAGTGAGTTCTACCTCAAGACTGTCACCTTAGAAGACATCCCCGATCATGGGAGGGTTCATTTTATCTGCAATTCTTGGGTCTACCCTGCACATCGATACAAGTACGATCGTGTCTTCTTCACAAACAAGGTATTTACAGATTTAATCTATGATTACCATGTTAAAAAAGAATGATTATTTAAAATTTTAAGTGTTTTTAGGAGGGGGCTCAAATTTTACTGTTAACTTTTTAATGGGTACTTTATATGGTAAGAGTCTAAGATCCTGGACATAGCTTCTTAATCACGTTGGCTTCACTTTTGGCCCACTGTGCTTCTGTCATCATCGTCTCTTTTAACCTCAATAATCTTGTTTCTCTTGTGACAACTTATAAGAAACATTTCGTTAGGTAAGTCCACTTGTTCTTTTCTTACTGCATTGAAATTAAAACGTTGGATAAAAATAGCAAATTGAGCAGATCTATTGAAACATGTCTTTTTCGAAAAATCAATGGGAAGTTTTGACTTAGTAGACTTGGTTAACACTAATCTACAATTTTATAATATTATTATCAGACCTACCTACCACATAATACACCGGAACCGTTACGGCAATACAGGGAGGAGGAACTTATTAATCTTCGTGGAAACGGGTCAGGCTTGTTAAAGAAGTGGGACCGAGTTTATGACTATGCATATTACAACGATTTGGGCAGTCCAGAGAAGGGCAAAGACTACGAGCGACCCGTGCTTGGTGGACCTAATGGATACCCATACCCGCGTAGAGGAAGAACAGGTCGCCCGCCAACAAAAAAAGGTTACAAACCTACATCTATTTATAGTTAGTTTCACGAACTTTCTGAAAACGGATTACACATAATGTATGGCTTTCCAATGGGCCGGGCCCGTTAAAGTGCAGCCCATGGGTTGTGGAGGGCTGAACTTGGTGCCCTAAAATGGGTCCATGGCCTAGCAATTAGAGTATCGGGCTACTCATGACCCATTTAATAAACGTGCCAGGCTTAAGCCCCTTTAAACTGTGATGTGATGGGCCAGGCCGGGCCTAGCGGCCCGCTGGCTATTTTGGAGAAACTTACATAATGGATGGGCTCATCACTTCATTGTTGAAAACCAAGGGTTAACCCAGTGGCACCTCTCTCAGTTTCACCATTCATAATGTGATTTAAAGTATGTTGAACAGGAAGAAAAAAAGATTTCTTAATTTCTCTACTTTTAAGGGTAAAATTCACAAAAACTTCTGAACTAGTGTGCAATTTGCCAATAACCCCTTGTACTACTACTAATTACTAAACTGTGAAAAAGGTTGCAAGCCTTTGCAGTCTCCCCTACTGAATAGTATTTTAGCAGCAACAAGCTTTGATAAACTTTTCATCAACTGTTTGTTTTGATATCATCTCTACAGATCCAAACACGGAAAGCCGATTACCGCTTATAAAAAGTTTGGGCATTTATGTTCCGCGCGATGAACGTTTCAGTGACATAAAGTTCGACGATTTCCTTCTCTATGCTAAAAAATCTATAATTCAGTTAGTTGTAGCAGAGCTAGTCGCTGTTGATCTAACAATTACTGAGTTTGACGATTTCGAAGATGTAATGAAACTCTACGGTGAGGGGGTTGAATTAAAGAAAATCAGCAAATGCATGCAGTGGGAGGCCCTCAAAGGATGCGTTTCTAGCGATGGCGAGCCACTTCTCAAATTCCCAAAGCCTGATGTAATCAAAGGTAATATAATTATTTATTTTCCCCATTTAAAATCCTTGATGTTATTTATAATTATTGCTTACATCTTTTAGTGTTATATCATTCGAGATCCAGTTTGCAATAATAATTAATCCCTACATGGGTTAATCGCAGCGGACAGGTCCGCCTGGAGGACAGATGAAGAGTTTGCGCGTGAAATGCTCGCTGGAGTGAACCCCGTCTCCATCCGGCTCCTCCGTGTAAGACAAATAACAGATTAAATGAATTACCTTTTAATGGTTTCTGTTTTCTGATTCAAATATTTATTGCCTGCTTATCAGGAGTTTCCACCTACTAGCAAGCTAGACCCAAAATTATATGGCAATCAAAAAAGCTCAATTAGAAGGGAGGGCATTCAGGAGATTATTAAGACCACCACTGGGCTTACCGTGGATGATGTACTTATTCCTCTTCATCACTAAATTACTTTATAAATAATAATAATAATAATAATAATAATAATAATAATAATAATAATAATAATAATAATAATACGTCTTTCGCAATTAGCTCCCTGGTGGAGCAAATTTTTTGAAGAAAATCCAAATACTTTTAGCTACTATGATGCAGTACAAATATCTTCACAGGTTAGAGACGAGCTTTGTAATTTCAGTTAAATGTCTAGACCATAGACTCTCGTAGTTATCGGAGGATCATGTTTTAAATTTTTTTTAAAGAAAACTGCACTCCTATCTCCGAGGGACTTTTTCATGAAGCGAAACACTAAGTGAACTTCATTCAAATAAGAATGTTTAGCAGGGATCTTTCCACAATTTTCTTAATAAAATAAGCAGTAGCATGTTATATATCTAGAGACCATAGTTATTTATTAACTTATAATATTTGTGCAACCACAGGCACTTAAGGAAAACAAGCTATTCATATTAGATCATCATGATGCTCTGATGCCATACCTTAGACGGATTAACACGACGAACACAAAAACCTATGCCAGCCGAACGCTGCTCTTACTCCAAAACGACGGAACATTGAAGCCACTAGCAATTGAACTGAGCTTGCCTCATCCTCAAGGAGACAAACACGGTGCTGTAAGCCGTGTCTTCTCTCCAGCGTCAGACGGCAGCGTTCAAGAACATGTGTGGCAGCTGGCCAAAGCTTATGCTGCTGTTAATGATTCTGGCTACCATCAGCTCATTAGCCACTGGTATGTCCATAACGCGAATCGAAATATACGAATTGGGAATCCTATTGTGATTCAACAAATAATTACCACAATTTTTTGAAGTAATAATTATATATATGTAAATCCAATTATACGTCAACACGTCTTCATGACAAAATTAATAGTTTTAATCCATATTGCAACTCTGTACAAATATATTATCGATCAATAATCATGAATTCATAATAAATAAAGTGTTATGAATAAAATGTCAATTGAATTGTCAACCATAAGATTCTAACAACTAGGACTACGTTTACATTTAATTATTTCAAGCCAATATATATAGAGAGGGACAATTGAAAAATATGCTGCATAGTAGGCAAATGTCAGACGGTCTGTTATTCACACTTTGAACGTGGTTTCAGGTTAAACACTCATGCAGTAATCGAGCCTTTTGTGATTGCAACAAACAGACAGCTGAGTGTGCTTCATCCCATATATAAGCTTCTGCATCCCCACTTCCGTGATACAATGCATATAAATGCTAATGCTCGCACGATCCTCATCAATGCCGGTGGGGTACTTGAAATGACGGTCTTCCCAGCGAGATTCTCAATGGAGATGTCTTCTATTCTTTACAAGGACTGGGTTTTTACGGAGCACTCACTTCCGGCAGATCTGCTAAAAAGGTGAGTAACCAAGCTTTGAATAATGAAATGATGTTCAACACTTTTGATCTCTAAACCAAAAGCTGAATCCGTGTTCCGTTTTTCTTTGTTTCAGAGGAGTGGCGGTTGCAGATAGCACCCAGCCCCATGGCCTCAGACTTCTAATAGAAGATTACCCTTTTGCCGTTGATGGCCTTGAGATTTGGTCTGCAATTGAAACCTGGGTGACAGAATATTGCTGTTTCTACTACTCGACTGACGAGTCGATCCAAGTTGACTCAGAACTCCAGCAATGGTGGACGGAGATTCGGGAAAAGGGCCATGGTGACAAGAAAGATGAGCCATGGTGGCCTACAATGCATACACGTGGGGAACTTATCATGACTTGCTCCATCATGATTTGGGTTTCTTCTGCCCTCCATGCAGCCGTCAATTTTGGGCAGTACCCATATGCTGGCTTTCTTCCAAACCGTCCGACAGTGAGCCGCCGGTTCATGCCTGAGCCAGGCACTCACGAGTACGCTGAGCTCGAGTCGAAACCCGACTTAGCCTTTCTAAAGACAATTACAGCCCAGTTCCAAACCCTGCTCGGTGTGTCTCTAATAGAGATTTTGTCAAGGCATTCTAGAGACGAAATTTATCTAGGGCAGAGAGAGACTCCGGAATGGACTTCAGATCATCAAGCGTTAGAGTCATTTGAGAGATTTGGGTCAACACTGATCGATATTGAACGAAGAATAGAAGAGAGGAACAAAGACGCGAGATTGAAGAATCGAGTTGGGCCTATCGAGATGGAATACACCTTGCTCATGCCTAACACCGCGGATTATACAAAAACCAGCAGGCTTGCTGGCAAGGGTATTCCCAACAGCATCTCCATTTGATGCATAAAAAGTAAATTATTGGAGTGTGTTATTGAAGTCCTCATATTTTTTAGAATGTTGTACTAATAAGGCAAAAGACTACCAAATAGGTTTTTGTATCCTCTGATTTTCATTCAACCATAATGGGGGCACGTATATATTGCAGATTCTCAATCATGCTCCCCAACTATGAAGTTCTAGAGTTAATATGTTTTTCCACTTGTGTGTCCCTTGTGTGAAAACGTGCAAGTTTATGAAAATGTGCAGTCATTATCAAAATATGAGTCATAGTTTATTCCATTCTTCTCAAACCTTCATTGTGGACTATTGGCAAGTCCTATATTCTGCAGAAATATTTAAGGGTATACAAGTTCTAATGTAGGTTATAAGCATGAGATCATGCGAGTTACATCTGTCCAATATAGGCGCCTACAAGTTTATCAATAGCCATCTATATGTTGAGGACAATTTTAGATTAGAGATCCTTTTGAGTCATCTACCTAGGGTTTCCTTTAGGTATAAAAGGGATCTTTATGGTTCATTTATTTTGGGTAGAAAATGAGTCATTTTTCGATTTAGAGGAGAGATGCGAGACTTATCTTTCCTAAGGTGAGCTTTGGGGTGAGAGGTGGAGGACTCCAATTCACCCATAGTTATTGTTCAATGGTGGAAGGGGTTGTGTATATATTGCAGGTGCTCTCTATCTATTTGAGTGGGGGATTTCTCTCTGAACCGGTTGGTACATGGGAAACACTTGGAAGTTTGAGATTAATTGGAAGTATGAGATTTACGAAGTTTGGATTAGAATTTGATTCTCTTAAGTGGATTTTTGACGTACGTTTTAGGCCAGAGAGTATACGCATGTAATGTATTTGTGGTTTGCCATTTGTACTTTGAGATCTCTTCATATGTAGTGGAATCGGCATTTCCGTGAATGTAGGTAAATTGATGAACCATGTATATTTTGGAGTGTACGTGTATATCCAGTCTAATTTCACTTTACCATTGGTGTAATGGTTGGTTGGCGATTTGCGTAACAAATTGGCATTAAAGCTTTTGGCAAAATCGAAAATGTTTGTCAAACCCCCGAAGATAAATATTAATGTCAAACTTCTATTGTGGGTGTTTCGTTCAATTATGACAAAATATATTGATTCACAAATATATGTAGGCATATTTGATGTAATTCTTCTTCAAGAAGGGGCTTGTATTGCACGTTAAGGTGAATAATGTAATGCAAGAAAAAAGAGAAAAGGTGGGTTTGATTGCTAGCCCGAAATAAACTGAAAACTATGTAATGACCATTTAAAAGATGAACATCACCAGTGATATCCCAAGAAGAAGTGAGAGAACAAATCTGAAATATTACTAATATTGGTAAAGTTGGATGATGCTCACATCGTTATATCATTATCTATTTATATTAAAAAGGATACTTGGGCACCAAGTAGAAGCCTATTCTGTCAAAATCACCCTAAAAGACCAACGCTTATCCTAATATTCCCAAAAGATGAATATACCTCTGTTACATTATAAACTACCACTGGGATCTACGTGGGACACTCACAATATAACTACTAATTCTGAATTTCCAAGTAATTACATCATTCTTCCCTTATGAAAAATGGGTGCCCTCGTGCTCTAAACGTAGCATTGGAGAAGCCCAAATGGTGCAAATAGAAGCTTGGAAACTTTGGCACACATGACTTTTGACTTCTTTTTTTAATTTGAAATAGGGCTCAGATTTGAACAATTTTACACTAGAAAACGTATTGGGCCCCAAAACATAGTGCCGAAAACCCAGTGTATTAAATTTATAATGGGGCTCAAAGCCTAAAAATGAGGCGCCTAAGTGTTAGACCCTCGATGAAATGTAAAGGCCAAATACACAATGTGAGCTCAATGCTACTTTAAATGATTGAATTAGAATCCAATGACAAGATCCCCCCTCCAAATTCCTCTGGAGCGCAACGCACAAGACTGAGCCTTCAAAAGGATCCTTTAGAGGAAAGAGGCTCCCACTCTAGTATCCAAACGTTGTTGTTCGCCAACCCTTGTTGTTCGTTCCTCCTCTTCGGTGATGCCCTTGCCAGTTTCTGCTAGATTTGGGTTGTTCGTCCTTCTTTTTATCTTCATCTCTCTTCGATGGTTCATGGCCCCGGGGTAAAAAATCAACGTCGGGCTGTGCATTCATAGATCTATCTCCCTAGGACCATCTTTAGGTGGTATGGCAACCAACACAAATTGACTAAGGTGATACCAATCAGTGCAAAAACCATCAATAATATCCCGAAATGAAACAAGAGACACAAAACAAATCTTTAATATTACCAACATTGGTCATGTTCAATGTTCATACCGTTACACCATTACCTATTTATGCTAAAAAGGGATACTTGCATAAAATGAAAACCCTTTAGTATCAAAATGAACCAAAAGGACTAATATTGATCCTAGTATTCTTAAAATTTTAATTTACATTTTTACTACTCCATCATACTCGCAATAAAAAAATTTATTATTATTTTTTACACCCTAACTAAATTATTAGGTCTATAGTTCGATTTGATCTTCACTCGGAGAAGATCGCTATATGGTATCTAGCCATAGTACGACTACATCCAAGAATAAGAGCAGTGCTACATTTGCTCGAGGATAGTTGCGACTTGGAAAATTACGACACGATAGTGGTATGTTCTGATGGACTTTTAGGTTCCGTTTGGTTCAAGGTGAAATACTTTTAACTGCGGTGAAAAGTAAAATGGTGAAATATTTTTTCACATATTTATAATTAAATTTTTGTTGGATTGACACTGTGAATAAGTGCACAACCTATAATTATGAAACTTTAAACAAGAATAAAGAAGAAAATTTAACTCCAAATAGGTGAAATTGTATTTCACCATATTACTTTTCATCGCGTTGAAACATATTTCAACCCGAACCAAATGGACCCTTAAGGATAATCTCATAATTTTTAAAGGTAGTACTCTAAAGGACCTTGGTGAGTTCATTTTTCGCATGTTGTTGTAAATGTACATGTGATTGTTGATTTCGTCTCGTTTTGATCTCGATGGTTTTATAAGAACAAGGTGCGTATGCACAAAAGTCCTTTAGACTTTCTAGTTTAAAAGCACTGAGAGGGGTGTGTTTCAACGACAAACTATGGTGTGAGGAAAAAGGATTGTATCAGAATCCCTCTTCGGTTGTAATTACATTTTGAGCATTAACCCACATGTTTAGTTTAAAAAGATGACCAGGTTGAGATAATTGCAAAGAGTCGTTAACTCCAACTTCAAATTTTCAAGGTTACTTGGATCTTTTGGAGCTTAAGATGTGTAGTTCATTCAAACAAGTTCAATGGTTGACCATTGGTAGGGATTATTAATTGTAATTCGTGCTTGGTGGTGTCTCGGCATTACAGTGTTGCGATTTCTTACCAATGTCGAAATTTATGGAGTATTAACTAAAATCAGAAAATTTAGGCACCTACAAATCCAATATGGAAATCTATATGTTGCAAATTTTTTTTGAAACACATATGATTCCCAATGTACGCATCCACATGCCTAAAAAATTCCTCAATAAATCCCAAGAACTTTTATACCTAAAGGAAATCTAGGTAAATGACTAAAAAATAGAACTCATTTAGATAATGTCCGTGACACATGGATGCCTATACATCAACTTTTATGCCCCTATATTGGCCAAACGTAACTAAATATGAGAGATGTGAGTTTGTTCCTTTCTTAAGGAGAGCTTTAGGGTGACATGTAAGTCATTATACCCCTCACTAAAGGTTATTGCTCAAAGGTTAAAAGGTGGTTGGGGTGTTTCATGAATTTAGGGGGTGCTCTCTTTATATATATCGAGTGAGGGGTCTTTCTCACTGGATTACATGTGGGACGAGATTGATAAAAAATGACAAGGTTCCGTGCAAAAATTATAAAATGGGCCCCTTTTATGTGCATTAATATAAAAAATGGGCCCTAACATATAAGTAACAACAAATAAGCCAGTGGGGGCATGTCTAATCGCTAACTTGGCACATGCTCAGGGCCGCCCTGGACGAGATACATCGGGTGATTAGGTAGGCAACATTTGTAAGTACGAGGGGGAGGAAAGTTAGACTTGGCTGCAAAGTTGGTGTACAATAACTATATGTGTTTTGTTAGTGTGATTAATCATTGTTTTATTCATTTTGTAATTTTATGTCATTATGCATATTTGTTTTCCCATGATTTCATGTTTGCAGTAATTGTTCATCCACTTTATCTTGATTACATCTGAGGTCATATTTGGAGGGATGTACAACACTCGCAACATCCCATTTGCATTTCTAACAGTTTTTAAGCTACGTGGATTATACAAAGAATCTTCATGAGGTTTTACGAGACAATTGATCGACCTTGCTTAACTGAATAGGTATGACATATATTTGATTGAGAAAATGGCTTCAGTAGTGGAGTACATATGATTCTTATTACTGTAATTGCCCTAGTTGATCCATTATTAATCCTATTACCAACATCAAAGAGTATATATGTTTATCTCATTATAGTTTGTGTAGGGTCATGTTTATTTAGATGCAAATATAATAAAACAAAACGTATTAGAATTTAATCTTCCGGAGTTTGTGTACCACTATATATGTACATGCACATGTTTCTGCTACAAACATATAGATGGTAAAACAGTGAAAGAAAAAAGATTACCCGTTAGCAGCAACGTCCGAGAGGTAAAGCAGGCAACAAATTTCGCAACAAAAAATCACCTTGGCTAGGGTTATTCTCCCAATCTCCATGCCAAAGGCCCAAATCTCTCTCTCTCTCACACACACACACACACACACACACAACACAAAGGCGACGTGCATCATGCTTGTCATTGCCAGGTGCAACGATTAGGTACATGCAATCGCCAGCATAATTTCTAACATGGACACATGGCAACCGACTGATACTTCATTTCTACGCACATCAAGGACACCGCTTAGGGTAATTCAAACCTAGGTGGGATGACAATTTAATTCGACCCGTAAGAGTTTCGTTCCGCCTCGATCCTAATGAGGAGGGTTTTAAAACTCGATTAATGAATTATAAGCGGATATGAATTAAAAAAATCCATTTATTAAATGAGACGAGGTAGGAATTAACTTAAATAAAATCGGCCCACTCTGCCCATATATATATATATAGATATAAAACATATTATGTATATATATACATGTTGTATATCTATACATGTTTTGTATATATATACATATATATCTTAAAATATACATGTTATGTATAATATATATACATGTTATATATATATATATACACAAAATCCATAACATGTATAACACATGTTATATATATACACATAATCCATATACACAAATTCCATAACATGTGTTATACATGTTATGGATTTTGTGTATATATATATATATATACATGTTATGTATATACATGTATATACATAACATGTATATATATATATATACATGTTATGTATATACATGCTATATATATAACATGTATATATATGTATATATATATATATACATGTTATGTATATACATGCTATGTATATAACATGTATATATATACATGTTGTATTAAGATATACATGTTATGAATATATATACATGTTATATATAAGATAAAGATAATATTATCTTTATCTTATATCTTAACACGTATATATATCTTAACATGTATATGTATGTATACATGTTAAGATACATGTATGTATACATGTTAAGATACATGTTAAATATGTATATGTATATTATGTATACATGTTAAGATACATGTTAAATATGTATATGTATATATATAACATATATTCTTATATGTTAAGATTTAAATATATATTTAACTCTTATATGTTAAGATTTAAATATATATTCTTATATGTTAAGATTTAAATGTATATACATTTAAACGTATATACGGACACGCCGACACAGGAAACCTAAAAAAAAGGACACGACATGGCAAAGACACGACGACATATAAATATATTTTTATACTTGTGTGTGTGTGTGTATATATATACACATACATACTTTCATCTACTTTGCATTTCAAAAACAAAAAGTAGTTGTGAAGCTAATTTATTAAAATTAGCATGGTTCAATATTTCATAATGACAGTTAGATCGTAAGTAAAAGACATGCATTTAAATTAAGTGAGATAATAACTTCATTCTTTTAACTTTTCTTCTTATTATTAATACACCCTTAAACGATTTAATTTTACAAGATAACACTAGAATTTCTTAGTGTTCTTTAATTATATATATATATATATATATATATATATATATATATATATATATATATATATATATATATATTGGTCTTCACGAATAAACAAAGGAGACTCTGTCGATTTTTTTTAAATAATAAGTGTTTTTATAAGATATACAAATTTGTTAATGTTTTTAAAGATGGTTATAGATAGGAACTAATAAAAAGATTACTTCTTTGTTTACGGTAACTGACACTAAATAAATTTTATTGCAGGTTGAAATCTTTTATGGAAAAGGAAAGACATGTTTTGATGGAGGTCGTATGCTTCAAGATTGGAAGTTTACTTGCATTATTTTATGTTAGGAATTCATTGGTTTTTATGTATTTGTTCTAATGAGATAAGTGAAATTTTGTATAGATATTTAGTGTGATGGTCACAATGTTGAAATTGTCTATTTTATCTTTGTATGGACTATAATTTAAGTTGAATGGAAGATTATGTGTTATATTTGTTGAAATGGGATGTCAAATATGTTATATATTATTTTAAAGATTTTTTACTTAAAAGTATATTGAGCATATTATGGAATGGATGGAATTTTAATTTTGGCACAAAAATGATTAAAGACGGCTTCTTTGCCGTCTCAAAATGATTTCATAAATGAGGACTTTTTGAGACGGCTAATGTAACAACCCGCCCTTTTTGGAGATGATTTAAATTTCATAATTAAGTATTAATTGGAAATTTGGAGAATTTCTCGAAATAGTGATTTTTGGGATTTTCGAGGATTTACTGATTTTCGATGGGTATTGTAATTACTTTTGGGACTAAATAGGTCGAGGTATTTTAATTATACGTCGCTGTGGAGTAAAGCGACAAAAGAGGTAAAATTTCAATGAGAAAACCCGCATTAAGTATTATGGGTTAGAATAGTGATTTGCGATCAAGTACCTCGGATGAAAATTTTGACTACACCACAAGTCTCGGAATGTCCAAGATAGTCAGAAAAGAGTGTCTGATTGTCGAAACTGAGTTTCGGGGAATTTTGGAGTTAAATAAGCTCGTAATTTAGTAAACGAGTCATTTTTGGATTTTAAGGGGGTTAAACCCTTTTCTCCTTATAAAAGGAGGAAGAGAGGGAGAAAAAGAGAAATAAAGAAGAGAAAAGAGAGGGAAGAGAGAGATGAGGAAGAAAAGAGGAAAAAAGGGGAGATTCCGGCCAGTCTCCGCGGGATTCGGCTCGAGGACGTCGAATTTTATCCACGAGGCAAGTGTTTACTTGCTTTATTTATTTTTAAGCATAAATATCTCATATCATTGTTGGTATAACAAACCCTAATGATTTTGGGTTGGGTTTTCGTGAGATAAAACGAATAAACCCCTAAAATTTGATTATTGGAGAAACTTAGAAATTAATCTAAATTAATTGATGGTTTAGGGTTCTAGGATGTTTAGAACCCTTTATATATGTGTAGTTGTAGTTGATTGAAGTTGTAGGCCGTTGGTTGAGGCAAAAAAAGCTTGGGAGAAGCTTTAATGGCCGAAACAGCTTCTCGGAGAAGAAGCTACCTGACATGATCGATCGATCGATCATGGGGGCTCGATCGATCGAGCCATCGATCGATCGACGGCCATGGGTCGATCGATCGACCCCTTCTGAAAATGGACAATTCTTCTTAGGGTGAGTTGGATGGGATAGATTCCAATTCACATTTCTTTGAGGTTAGTTAAGGGATAAAATGAGTAGTCCTTGTAGAGTATATAGCTCTCTAATTGAGGAAAATTAGGAGGGCGAAGTGGGGTTTTTAAATATATAACCCTTAAATTATATTTTTGAGGAAAATAGATAAATAGAGGATTTAAAATTTTGGGGTTCCTAAGATAGGGTGGGGACCCCTAAATGATTAATTGGACTAGGTGTAGTCTTTGGGTTCATGGAAATGAAATCCCTAACCCACTGAATTGAAGGTTGTTCGGGTGAGATAAATCCCGAGGATATTTCTAGTAGGCATATAGGCCTATATAATTATGCGTATAGAAAGCATAATTATATCGACTACTGTTGAGTGTGCCCTAGGAGATAATTAGGATAATTTGGGGGTGTAGTTATATACATATGTATATATTCACTTAGAGTGAATTGGTATAATTGGAGACATCCGATAAAATCCTTAGTGATGATTAAGGTATTTATTAGTTATAAAAGTAAGGAAATACTTTGGATTTAGAATCATGTTAATATGAATGCATGATTATGATTACTTGAGGGAATCTTTGGGATTACTGTTCATCGTTAGATGTAGTTGGCAAGTAGGGCCATATGTATGTATTCAAGGATGAATATATGATGTATGATATATGTATATACTATGTGATTAAAGTATATATGTATAGTATGATGTAAATGATTTTTGAAAATAAAATATGAATGTTTTCAAAATGGAAAGATAAATGATTTTCATAAATGATAAAAATGAGGATACACACCTCTCTAAATCGCTATCATAAAGGAAGTTTGCGTACGTATGGTGAAGCCCCCTGGTTAATGAATGCAGGGTGGATATAGTCCTATAGGCCATATGAGTGTTTATTGTATATTTTTCTGCGCTGGTTAGGAGATTCTGGGTGTGGTCTTGATTATCCCGCAGGCATGTGGCCGCTTCCCTACGTCTTGCGATGTAGGATCCCAGGTTGTCTTGATGATAGGCCTTGGAAGATGATAGCCATTTAGGGGCGCGCACAGTGGGGAAACCCGGACGGGCGATCTTAGAACGCGTTATGTTAAAGCAATTCATGATAATGGATTGACTTTAATTACATTTCCTGGATATAGGAAGGGAAATGGGTTATATGGATTGGCTTCGGTAACACTTCCTGGATGGAAGAAGGGATGTGGAAGCATATGATATGAAAAGCATTTTTATGATAATAAAATTGGCTTTTTAAAAGGTATATGATTTGTTAAAGCAATTCATGATAATGAATTGGCTTTTAAATACATTTCCTGGATATGAGAAGGGAAATAGAAAGTTTTGAAAAAGGATAAGTATTGATAAATACTTTTTATATGAATCCTCAGTCCGGGAGATATTATCTGGATAAAACGTATATATATAATGAATGTGACTTGTATATATATATAAGTATATATTTATACTTTAGATGTGTGCTACGGGCCTAATGGATCTCTACCATTAACCCTGCCAAGTAGTAGTGTATCGGGGGGGTTCCTTGTTTGGATTTCTCTTTACGAGACACCCCACGCACGAACTTAGTGCAGTGTTAAGAATGGAGGGAAGTTTAGCCCTTAGCACTTGGACTATCTATGGTAGATAGTAGATGGGTAAATTAGACTAGTTAGGCAGGGATAGCTTGACTAGGGTATGTTGTTAGGATGCGTTAGGTGTTCACTACTAGAGGAGAGGTGAGGGGTATCTCATGGGAGTGCGATACCAATTCAAATATGAGATAAAAACTATTTTTCTAAAATAAAGCATTTATGCACTTGCAAAATATTTTCAAACTTGGGCTCTGACCCGTTTATCTACTTTTCCTCTCTTGTTGTATATATATATATATATATAGGTGTCCAGACACAGGGACGCTTGGATGATACTTCCTTTGAGTCAGACATCAGCTGCAGCAGCTGTGGATTCGTGCAGGTTCTTGATAGCCGCTTCCATTCTTGTAATCTAGATAGGAGGTATTATACAAACACTCGGGCCAATGGTCCAACTGATTTTATTTATTCTTTGCACGTTATTCGATATGGTTGTATAATTTGAACCGAGTGTTCGGTTATTTTATTTCATTTCATTTTCATTTCAGTTCATTTACGCATTAACTTGTGGATGTTTTATTTTAATTGTTTAAAAAAAGAGTAGTTAAGTAAAAGTTTTTAACGCTCGCCTAATAGGATATTAGTAATTAAATGGATTTTCGACAGTGATGCTAAGAATGATCCATATGTGACTCCTGTTTTAATTTGATATAGGAGTGATCGCCCGGTATCCCATTAGGCGGGTTGTTACAGCTAAGTTATAATCTCAAAAACTCTTTTGGGACGTTTATTGGCGCCTCTAAAAATACCTTTAAAAGACGGCTTTTTCGCCGTCTCAAAAGGGTCCTATAAGCAGTGACCTTTTGAGACGGCGTATTTGCCGTCTCAAAAAAACTTTTTGAGACGGCTTCTGCCGTCTCAAAAAGCTTTTAAAACGGGGGTCTAATACTACGCCCATTTGCCGTCTCAAAAGGCATCTCAAAAGGCATCTCAAAAGGATTTTGAGACGGCCAAAGGACTTTTTGAGACGGCTGGAGCACCGTAGTAAAAAATAATTTTTTTATAGTGTACAAACATGGATAACATCGTATCCGCTCTGTATTTGTCCATTTACCACCCCTAACTATGTCGCTTCATTTTCAAATAGCATATTTCCGCACCTGTGCTTTCAGCATTATGTTATTTTCTATATATAAGTAATCATCCATGGTCTATCTTAACTTTTCACAAGTGGTCATCACTTTCAAGGGAGGGTTGGGTGTGGTTCTTTGGGTGGAAAGTCTTGCCCATCATTTGAAGTCAATGATAGGCAAGGTATCTTGACGGGAGTGTTGAGATTGCAATTATGTCTTTTGGGTTCTTTCCCTAGCCAGAAGACCTTATGTGAGAGGGGTCAAGCTTGGAGATGAATATTAAGAACATTTGAATTTTTATTCATACACGTATAGAGAGGGAGACCCCAAACATCATTTTGAACAAATCCTCCCTAAAAATAATGGAATTTAGTAATCGCTCATTAGAAAAATTGGAAGAGTTGATTAAAAAAAATTAAGCATAACATAATAATTAAAGTAGCCAAAAAAATTGATAACAAGGATGAGACAAAATCGTGAAAAATAAATGGTGTTAGGTTGGGAATTGAAAAGAATTTATATTAGCAACTAAGGTTGATAAGCATTGAGAAAATGGAACATATTCATCTTAAGAATTTAGAAAAATTAAGAGAAACTAATTTTAATTAAGAAGAAATAAATAAAATTGATGTAGTAATGATGCTAGTTAAAAACGGAACAAAATCAAGTTATAGTTATGAAAATACTCCTTAAAATTTTAGTAGATATCAAATGAAAAATCCAACAAGAGATTATTATTATTATTATTATTATTATTATTATTATTATTATTATTATTATTATTATTATTATTATTATTATTATTATTATTATTATTATTATTATTATTATTATTATTATTATTATTATTATTATTATTATTATTATTATTATTATTATTATTTATTTTATTTTATTTTAATTTTTTTTGAAATGAGAATTAGAGCGTATAATACGAAAAAACACTTATGCAAAAATATGATTAAAAAAGTTAACCAAACATGTTTTTATAAATCGCTCGTTTGTTAAAGAAACCTTGTTCACGTAAAAGAGAATATCAAGGATTTATACCAAATTTTAGTAGATTTTATTTGTAAAATCTTTCGTTAAGTTCTAAAGAAAACTTTTGAGTTGAACCAACAAGTGTAGGAATAAAAGCGAGTAACAAGCATCCACAACACCAAATATAATATGATAAAACCTTCCTAGGGGAAACATACACGAGGGCCTCTACGCCCCAAAAGAAAAAATAATATCATTAAAAATAGAGAATATGTTTATAAGTACAAAAAATATCAGAAATGGCTAAAAATATTACCTAACTGAGAATCCCCTCTCAAATGCAGGTACAAATCCCTGAGTGTTAATGCAGATAACTCCATTTAAATGGGAACACCTAAGCCTCCGAATATCTACAAAATATAGTTAAATTTATGTGCTAGTGTTTTAGCCTACAAGTAGGTATAAAACCCATACACCCTTAACATGTACAAATCATTCCTAAACAAACTATAGGATTTTTGTATATGCGAAGCGAAATTTCAACAGTTTATATCAGATCTAAGGATTATATTTAAAGATTTCATATTTTTTCAAAACTAGAAGAATCACATTTTCAAAACATTGAAAAAAAAATGTTATCGACAAATTAAAGAATATAACATAATAAGTTCTCAAATCTTTAATAAAATCAGTAGTATGATTTAAAAGGAAACATAAAAAAGTTTCAAGAAGTTTGAATAAAAATATTTTGATTTTAAAATTGGTTTAAACTTTAAACCAAACCCAAAACTTAACCTAGAAAAATATATGCAAACACAAAATTTTCTTCTAGGTTTAATATTATAGTTCATTGAGTTAAGCAGAGTCTAAAAACCCAAAAAAATCCTTCTTCTCTCTTTTATTTTTCTCCTCTCCCCCTCTCTCTAAAAATGAAACTCTAAAAATGATCAAGGAGTTTTGAAGTTCAATGAGCTAAGGATTTATATATGAGGGCAGAGAATGATATGGAAACAAGTAATAACTGCTTGAAATGAACGACTAAGATGGCTTGTGATTGGGCATAAATATTGTATATTTATTCCCCTAATTTCCGTGCATTTGTGAACCCGAGTATTGTAACCTATATGGATTTGATGCACATTCATGCTACTAATATTCTTTGGCAAGTATTTCATGTTTCGTGCTTCTCGTACTGGTTTTACAGGTTAATTATGCAAGCAGTGCAAAAGAGGAAGCGAGACAATGAAAAAAAAGCTAAGAAGGCAAGTCAAGGGAAATTTTGTAATTTTGTAGTCAGATCCGGAAGTAGAAGTCAACTGGAAAGTTGAAGAGCTCGGAGCAACGAAAATACTGGAAGAAACGGCACCCAAATCCGAGCTACGGTTGATGAGTTATGGTCAGTTGAAATTGAAGAAAAATCCAAGGAAGAAAGAAAAGAAGGGCAGAAAAATTCTAAGTGTAGACCCCCATATCAGCATACATTCGCGAACCCAGGCTGAACCGGTTTGGGGTACAGGCGAACCGGTTCGGGGTACCTGACACGCGAAATTTGTCCTCCATTCTGATTGGCTACCAAGACTCCTATTAGGTTAAAAACTCTCCAAGAGAGTAGGGGACGTGGGTAACAACTTAGGAACAACCATTAGGGATTTTTTCAGTGAGTTTTTGGTAGAGAAAAAAAGGGAAGAACATCTAGGAACACAAGGGAAATTAATTGCTTCAAGGTTTAATCATTATGGGTTTGTTTTCAGTTTTAATTCAAGGTTCATAATTCTTGTCATTGTTCTTGCATGCTTATTTTCCTTATTCGATTCAATCAATTTCTGCGTTCATAATACGTATTTACATGCTTCAATCTAGCTTTATCATGAATTCTTTCACATGCAACATTATTATTTCATGATTAGTCAATTTAACATGTCCGGCTAGGTTTAAATGGTTGGGATGCATGAACCCAACCTGAGGTGTTAGTGCATGTGTATAACATTACTTCGATGAATTTAATGATTGATTTTGATCGTATTGCGTAATTGCATAATAATTGTGGATCTTTATATCTCGTTTACCTTTGGGTACTCGTGATGATTTAGAGTTCAATTTGAATGAAATTACCGCGATACCGATTTACTCATCCTCAGATTAGGTATGACGCGGGCTTGAACCTCATATACATAATGCTTGGGAGTCCTAAATTCCGGGTCTGATTAATCGGATAAATTTATGATTGACGTTATTACTGCACTACACTAGGGTTGGGGGATTTTATTCCCGTCCTGTTTTCTCATCATCTAGTTTAAAAAGTGTCAATTCAATTTTTCACTCATAATTCAGGTAATTTAGTTAGTTGCATATTTCATCATAATTTCATAATTACATTTAGTCTAATCATTCCCAAAAACCAAATCTTTTCCTTTCTTTTTAGAGTCATCGTTAGGATTCCTCCGTCTTATCCCGTCGTCACAACTCCGTTGTCCTTTTTCCCTGAGGATCGATACCCGACTTGTCGGATTATTACTTGAGCGACAGGCTTGCACTTGAGCCTAGAGAGCACGCACTTTAGAGACACATTCTGAGTCGCGTCAGTTTGTCACCATCGAGTGTAAATCCAAAGGTTATAAACGAATCATATAATGTAATCTAAATCGATCAAATAGGTAGTAGGTTAATCTAAAGTCATTGATCCAAGTGAGGATTCAAATCTCAAATATTAGCCTTTGAAGAGATTGATCCAATGGTCCATAATACGTCTCACAACGTAGACACAAAAAACATACACAACAAACACACTTATTACGATTAAATGTAATTTAAGAAAATAACAAAACGATTTTTAAACCATAAAAATGTGTATTTAAATAATTAAATATACCAAAAAATTATTTTTAATTCATAAAAAATCATGAAAATTATTTTCATACATTACTATACCAAAATAACATTTCCCACCATTTTAGCATTATTAAGCGCATGATCAATGTAACTGATTAATTCCTAAAATCAATCCAATTTAAATTAATTAAATGCCTAAAAAGTGCTAAATGAGACTGCAAAAATTATATGAATGCATATGTGTGAAATGTGAGTGAAGTAGTGTGTTTTTCACTATGCTTAATTGACGTGTGCTCTTTATACCAACTAAAATCATGTCGCGCAAATAGAGTTCTCTTAAGTCTTCAATATTGAATGAAATTTGTGAAGGGATATTTACTAAAATTAAAATACTTTGCATAAACTATCTAAACTTGTTGAACACCTTAATAGTCTACTCTCAATCAAAACTTTGGAGAGCCTCTATTAAAGATTGATTCATAATAAGCATGGGAAATTCGTCAAATACTGTGACATTCAGATGTGGAAATTTTGTAATAAGAAAAAAGTCTATCTGAGTGAAGCTTGTTCAAACTAATTAGCAATACACATGGTATATCAAATATATATTGTGCTATAAATGTAGGAGAAGTACCAAGACAGTAAAAAAGAGAGATGCATCATGTTTTAAATTTAAATAGTAACAGTTGAAAGTGTTGATGCTTAAAAATAACATCAACTCAGTCAAATGAAAATATATATGAACTCATAAAAGAAATATGAATTTAGAAATATGAATATCATAATCTAGGTATGAGGTTGAATGGTAAATATAGAAAGATAAGAGGAGAAAATACATCTAACACATAAATTTAAGTGGTTGGCCATTTATGGCCCAAATCTACTAAAAATAAAGCTTATTTTTCACTACAATTTAGTGTTAAATCACCATAGTTAAGGTTTTACAAGCGTGCATTCACTTTCTCTCTCTAGAATATACTTTGGCATAATAATAGTACAATTTATAAATGACTTGGACTTTAAGTTTCATCTTACTTCACTTTTATAAATAGCTTGGGGTACAATGTGCACCCGATGTCACACTTTACATGATGAGCCTCTATGATGCTGACATATTGAGAATGCAGGGATTCTATGAAATGATTCGTATATTAGTTCTACCAAACACAAATTCAATTTTAACAAATTTTATCTTTGAATTAATTTAACGTGCATGCAAAGATGTAGTCCAAATTAAATATAACAAACCAAACAGGCAAATATGCAAAGAAGTAAAAAAAATCATTTTCGGGAAAAACCTCTATTTCAACACTACACAAGATTCGACAGACACGATACGACTTGCAAACTACTTAAATCATTAAGTATGAAGCACAATTCTTCAAATCTTCTACAGCAACGTCACATTCCAGCACCTCCTACGGGAAGCAGTCTCCCCTAGGTATCCACCGATCAACATTCTTCTTATGGTGTAAAGCCTCAACTCCACATATCAGCAGTAGAGATGAACCCTACAAGGTCTTTGAACAAGGATTATATTCTTCTTAATTTGATAAAGTGATCTCTAATTATTCCAGGAGTTTGGATGAAAATTAGAAGAGTTTGATCACAAACAGAACTCTAAATGGGTGTGAAAAAGCTTGTAAAAGAGTTCTTGAAGATTTTAATCCCACATCTCTTTTTATAAGTAAGTTCGTTATAAAAGGATAAACATTAGAGATTTGGATCATATTTCATTAAAAAACAAAATCCGCTTGTTTGTTCGAACGACTTGGTACCTCGTTTGAACGGTGTATTTATTTTCGTTTGAACCCGCTTCCAACGACCTATTGAATGACATTCCCGTGAATGATGAAAAATTATCTCATTCGATCGTGGGAACCTCGTTCTAATGACCTCGTGTAAGTCGTTCGAATGAAAATGTAAACTCGTTCTAATAAACTACCGAGAATTTTCGAAATTTTCTTTAAAAAAATATTTTAAATTATTTTGAAATGAAAACTCTTAAAAATATAACATTCCTTGAAAAAATAAAGGCTTTACCAAAGCAATTATAACTCTTCTGAATATTCATAAGATGAACAATTCTTCAATCTTCCAAAAGTCTTCAACTTTTCCTTAAGTACGTATAAGCAATCATAAAGGCGCAGTGTATGTGTAACGGGATAAGCCAAAATAAATTTACATTGAGCAATTATAAAAATTTCTCTTACACATATGTCCTTATTGAAGGACTAATTCAATGATCATAATCACTGGAGTAGGAAAATGTCCAAAATTCCCTTTTTGGAGAATTCTACACCTTTTCAACTATTTATCATGAAATGGCCGACCCTAAGAGGCCAGGGGTCTTATGGTCGAGGGTGAAATGGACGAGGGTAATTTCAACTTTATTTCCATATGATAGTAACTTTAGTATCATTAATTAACCCATAGGCTTCAATCTGTTGAGTAATTGTGGTTATAATGGAAGATTGGAGGCTAGAAGTCGAGTGTGAATGAGTCAAACATAAATAAGCTAAAGGAATTGAGTTACCTCAAAACGTTGGAGTCAAGGGTCTATAGGATGAAAGGGTTGAGTGACCCCAAAATGTTAGAGTCGAGGGTCCATAGGATGAAGGAGCTAAGGGACACTAAAATATTGGTGTTGAAGGTCCTGAGGGACCCAAAAACATTTGAGTTGAGGGTTCATGGGATGAAAGAGCTGTGAGACTCAAAAATATTAAAGGCAAGGGTATTTAGGGACCTCAAAATGTTTGTGTCGAGAGTACTTAGACCAAAGGAGCTCAGGGACCTCAAAAATATTGAAGCCGAAGGTGTCAAAAGACCTCAAAATCTTAGAGCCAAGGGGACATAAGCCCAAGGAGATGAGGGACCATAAATTATTAAATCCAAAGGTCTTGAGGGACATCAAAATGTTAGAATTAAGGGGGGTTCATATATCGAAGGAGCTAAGGGTCCCTAAAATTTTAATGTCGAAGGTCTTGAGGGACCTCAAAATATTAGAGTCGTGGGTCCATAGGCCGAAGGAGATGGAGAAGTCCAAAATGTTAAAACTGGATTTCTTGAGTGACCTAAAAATATAGGACCCAAGGTTTCATAGGCTATAGGAGTTCAGGGACCCTAAAATGATAGTGTTACGGGACCTCAAAGTATTGGAGATGAAGATCTATAAGGTGAAGAAGCTGAGGAAACCCAAAAGAGATGAGTGACCCCAAAATATTAGTACCGAAAGGTCTTGAAGGACATTAAAATGTTGTATCCGAGCGTATATAGTCGATTGAGATGAGTGACCCCAAAATATTGGGCTAAGGGTTCATGGATGAAGGAGTTGAAAAACCACAAATATTGGTACCGAAGGTCGTGAGGGACCTCAAAATATTATATTAGATGATCTATAGGCTAAAGAAGTTGAGGGACCCTAAAATATTGGTGTTGAAGATCTTGATGGACCTCAAAATTTTGGAGTCAAGGGTCAATAGGCTAAAGGTGCCAAGGGACCTAAATGTTTTAATGTCTAGTGTCTATAGGCCGAATGAGATAAGGGACCCTAATATGTTGAAGCCAAAGGTCTTAGGGGACCTTAAAATGTTAGAGTTGAGATTTTATAGGCTATAGGAGCTGAGGGACTCCAAAATATTAGTCTCAAAGGTCTTGAGGGACCTTAAAATATTAGAGCCGTTGATCCATAGGACAAAGAAGCTAAGAGACATAAAAATATTGATGTCTAAGGTCTTAAGGAACCTTAAAGTATTGGAGTTGAGGGTCCATAGGTTGTAGGAGCTAAGGGACCCCAAAATATTGGTGTTGAAGGTCTTAAGGGACCTCAAAATATTAGAGCCAAGGGTTCATAGGACGTAGGATTTGAGGGACTCCAATATTTTAGGGTCAAAGGTATTGAGGGAACTCAAAATATGAGAGTCGAGGGTTCATAGGACGAAGGAGATGAGTGACCCCAAAATATTAGTGTTGAATGTCGTGAGGGACTGCAAAATATTATTGCCTAAGGTTTTGAAGGACCTCAAAATGTTGGAGTCACAGGTCCATAATCAAAGGAGCTGAGTGATCCCAAAATGTTAGAGTCAAGGGCCTATAGGCTAAAGGAGCTAAGAAACCCCAAACTTTTTGTGTCGAAGGTCTCGATGGACCTTAAAATGTCAGAGGTGAGGGTCCACGGGTCAAAAGAGTCAAGGGACCCTCAAATGTAGATGTCGAGGGTCTTAAGGGACGTCAAAATGTTGGATTCAAGGGTCCATAAGATAAAGGAGGTAAGAGACCCAAAAATATTGGTGTCGAGGGTCCATAGGCCGAAGGAGTTGAGGTACCTTAAAATGTTAAAGTTGAATGTCTTAAGGGATCTCAAAAGGTTGAAGGCGAGCTTCCATAGGACGTAGAAGCTAGAGGCCCTAAAATGTTGGTGTCTATGTGTGAAACCTCAAAAATTTTGACATCAGAGGTGCCCAGTCCCACTGCCAAATTATGCTAGGCATCAGAATTAAAATTTTGTTCTTATCATGTGATAGAAATACAGGACATTAAATTTTTTTTCACAAGATATAATCTGAAATTTAATCCAACGAATAAAAATATCCACACAATAAAATCCATCACTATACTAACTCCAAAATAAAACTCAGTTCCAAAAGATACATTAATACTTAAATAAATAATCCAACTACAAATCTCTAACCCAAAACCATAAACAACCGTGGAATAGAATTGCCCACCAAATCCATAAATATCTGTCTCATAAATAAAACGATGGGATGAAATAAATCTAAACTACTAAAGCAATAAAATAAAACCCCGTCTCCACTCCACAAATCTCCAATCCATCCTATGCATCTATGCCAACAACTATATCTGAAATGTTAGTTAACGTAATGGGTCAAAGCCCACTGCATAAATATCATCTACTCCTCACAATTAGGATCCGTGAATCCATATATAAGAATAATACGTGACAAATATTACGATAGAGTATTTTAATTTACTTAATATAAGAACATGCGAGTAAAGTAAAATAATAATAACTACCCATATAGTTACGTCACCCCATTATTCAAGTTCAATTATGTGATTAAAATAGCAAATTAGATCTAAACCTTTATATTAATCAATTTAATTATTCTTATTAATGTGACACCACTATAGCCAGTGAACCTTTCTATTGGTCCTGTACATACTCCTGGCAGCTTAAGTTTCAACACATCACACCCATTCCCCTCACTATAGCCAGTCGACCCAATTTCGTTAGCTTTGCACAAACTCGTGAGGTTCAAAGCATGACACATCGTTATAGCTAGTCAATCAAAATATTGTTAGCCTTATACATACTTGTGACGCCAACAAACAACCACGTCGCTATACCCAGTCAACTCAATTTTCGTTAACCTTGCACATACTCGTTACGCAAATTCATTTTAATACATGTTTATTATATTAGGCATTAATTCTTAATTCTTAATCAAGTTCTCTTATTATCTATTAGTCTCACCCTTAATTCGAGTATCACAATAAAAATCATCCCTAGCCCTATACTTAGAGATCATCTAACCATAAGTACTACGTAATCCATCGCCTAGGAAGAATACCTACATAAAATCACCACCTAGTCTCGCACCTATGTTAACGGAACAAAGTAACGACATACTATCTAACCCCACATAGGAAAAGACCCAACCGTATGTGTACACATTCATTAGTCCCATACCTAGAAAGTGCCAATAATAATGAAGTCAAAGTGCCAATAATAACAAAGTCTACCTACTAGTCACACACCTAGCAAGCAACTTATAAAATAAGGGTGAAAGTATAACTACTCCCAAAGTCCCAACATTCCCACAATATCAAAATTTTATACGAACAATATCCAGATGAATCATATTTTAATTTATCACAACAAATTTTCCAATTTATTTTATGGTTTCATTTCTATTCATCTAATCATATAATAACCAAGTTCGACCAAATAGTTACATAAGTTGTTAAATTTTATAATTTCAATACAAGTGATATGTTACCACTTATCACATGATTCCATTTTAACATGGGTATTAACAATGTTACTCAACAATAATTTCATTATACAACCTATACATCAATATTGTCATTTTACGAGTTGAAATATTTTTCAAAATATTAATTCTAACGTGCCAATCATCCCATAATTTTATCGAAACCCAAACCTTTAATCTAAGCATGCGATTGCTTCAAGTCTTAAATCATTTTTTAGATTTAATAAAGACGACCTCAATTTTTACGTTCACTTTCCCCAATTAATCTTCCTAATTAATTTTAAGAAAACATGCAAACTAAGGTTTAAGCAATATTTAAAACATACAACACTTAAGGGGAACAATATAAGTATTCATGTCTCATTAAAGTCGTATAAAAAATTTGTTGATGTGGTTGTGTTTGTCTTGAAAAGTTAGCAAAGAAAATCTTTTGGCTGATTTTGAGAAAAGAAGTCCTTCTAATTCAAAAATAAACTTGAATATCTTCTTTAATGGAGGTTAAGGTTTTTAATAAAAGAGGGGAGGTATTTTGGAAGAGAAAGACTCATGGAAATTGGTTAATTTGAGTTTTAAAAAATTCCTTCCACGAGATCCCTTTAAATAGGTAAGAGTTCTTATCCCATTAGAATTCCTACAAATCACAAATTTGCACAATTCTAATATTCCAATAGATTAAATACCATTTACTAAAATAGTTGTAGCTCACTCCACAGATGTCTAAATGATCTGATTCAAAGCTCATTGGAAACCAAATTAAGTCCAAATTGAAATGTTTACACGATTCTACATTTTTATAAGTCCAAAAACATTGGAATTTCACATTTTATCAAAATTGTTAGTTTCAAGTTATAACCATTAACTATTTTCACAATTTACGATTTATTAATCGTAAATTCTTCCTTCAAAAATTTGAGGTATTACATTATCCCCCACTAACACAGGAATTTCGTCCTCAAAATTCGACGAAGAGTAAGCGTAAAAATATAAACTCGCGTAAATAAAATAAGGCTCACATATGCCTACCCGCAGAATGTCATGATTAGGTATCCATACACCCAATCCCACTTGCACCTACCCCATGAACAAAAGTACAGTATATATATATAGGATCATGATTTTTGAATTATCTAAGCACAATAAGGGTCCAGATTTGGCCACATCTTCCCTTGATAAATCTAGGGATGTGAATTACTGCCCAAATTCAATATCCCGCCCAAACGATTTCCACGGCCCGCCCAAAGAGAACTAAACCATTTCACTTTATTTCAAAAGCCATATCTGAACACCTACTATCTTTTCATATCCCTCAATCTCTCTCACACACGCAACTGTAAGATCCATGCTAGATTCTCGAATGGGCTGGTACATTCCTATGCTTTGTTTTTTTGTATGTGATTCAACTTTTAAGGTTTTATGGGTTTTGATTCTTTGGTACAAATAAGATTTATGCCTCATTTTGGTTGTATTCTTTGGTTTTGTATGTGATTCAACTTTAAGGTTTTTTGGGTTTAGATTCTTTGGTACAAATAAGATTTATGGCTCATTGTGGTTGTATTCTTTGATTTTGTATGTGATTCAACTTTAGGGTTTTGTGGGTTTGGATTCTTTTGTACAAATAAGATTTATGGCTAATTTTGGTTGTATTCTTTAGTTTTGTATGTGATTCAACTTTAGGGTTTGGATTCTTTGGTAAAAATCCGATTTATGGCTTATTGTAGTTGTCTCTGTGATTCTTTCTCTGATGTTATTTTGGTTTTGTAGTTACCGATTTGGCTATACTTTGTGTATATTTGGCTCTGTAAAATCAGGTATATATATTTTTGATAGATTTATAGGGTTTTATATTTTTTAGGTTTTAATTGGGGTATACTCTACTAATTCGTGTATGAAAGTGATTTATAGGGTTCTAGTACTAAATCGATTTTTATATTTAAATATTCTTAAGTGTCAAGTTCTTACCACTATGAACTCCTTTTCACTTTCTAAATCTTATGTAATTAGTGAATATTTTATAAATTTAGTGTAGCTTTTGCTCTACTTTACCATTATGACTTGTTTGAATTATTTTTGCATTATGTTCTGTGCATCTCAGGTCCTCTGTTCTAAATATTACGCAATTGTGTTTTATATGTTCTCAAAGTAGTAATAGTTGTGCATCTCAGGTGCTCATTTAATATGATATCCTGGAGCTTTCCAAATGACTATTAGACCATTGCATTGAGAGGTTACAAAGGGCAATGTAAATTTTGTGTCAATTTAAAAATTCAATATTATCTGAATATACTTTTTTGTTTAGAGGATAATATATCAATATTCACTTTTAATGTCACTTATATTAACACGATGAGTCCATTCATGGATCATACATATGTTAATATATGAATTTACTTTTCTGTTTAGAAGTTATATGAATGCTTGAAATACAATGTGATTATGGTGCTAAATGTGGAGTTTGTCGGGATATTGAGTTCATGACTTCTTATTATTGAACATTTTTTACTTTAGTTTATCTTTCTTACGTTATGTGATTTTCTATTATGGAAAACTGAATTTATTTACATTCAAAATATGTATTTACATTCAAAATATGTTGAGGTTGTATTTACATTCAAAATATGTACTCATAGGTTTATACTAACAAATCATTTTTTCTCGACAATATGGCTGTTGGGGAGAGGAAATCCATATGTAATAAGATATAAATTCTATAAACATTTTCATTAAAAGTTATTATTTTATTATAAGTTCACTTGCAACCAAACATTTGATAGGATATGTACTTCTTAGATAGTTTGATAGTGCCTTTGATTAGTTAGTTCACTTTGATTATAATTCCATTTGTATTAGGCTGCAATTTTATTAACTTTATCTTTGACTAAACATGTATATGTCCATATCATTGTACAATTAGTGAAATGCGTGTTCTGTTCTTTATGTGTTTTCTACTTTTCTCAATCCCCAACTTGATAAAAGGTTACAACACTCGGTTCAAATATTATTTCTAGATGATTCAACCAGTGAACTTGATAATGTATATTTTGTTGCAAATATTTCTCTAAATTAGCAATCCATACTATTTAAGAGGGGTTGCTATGTTTTTTTGTGTCCATCCATGTGTGTAGTTAAAGTTTCCACTTTTGATTTTTTTTAATATTTATAGATTGCTATATTCTCTGTCACACAAGCATTTATCCACCAATGGTTAATGTGGTTTCACTTTCGACATTTATACTGTGGTTGAATAATGTCAGTTGAACCCTCTCTCGGAGATTGTTTATTATGATTAATTTTTGGTGTAGTCATTTATACAGAGATAAGGAATATGGTCTTCTCTCAACAGCGACAACTTGGTACCTTCCGTTCTTCTCTAAATATTTCTCTATGGTACGATTTGATCTTTGCCCTCTTTATTTATGCTGAATTTCTAACTAGTTTCAAGTTGTTATGGTAGTGATGGCATTATGTGGATGTGGTCATATCTAAATTTCTTTTGGATTAAATATGTTTTATTTTTTAGGCAGGGCATATGAGTATAAGAAGATAGTAATATGCTTAGGTAGTGTTATAGGCATAAATAATTTGTTCAATAGGCTGTCCATTTGGGTTTACCATCCGTGTCACAAGCACGCCTTAAGAATGTGTTAAAACTTTTTGAAAATTGCCAACGTGCCTTTTGTGTGTATGCCGCTTATTACACCAATCATTAGATTTATTTGTGAAGTAATGGTAAAATATAAATTGCTTCTGAAAGCCTCGGGAACAGGTAAAATGCAGGTGATAGTATATGGGGCTAAATAAAGGATCGTTGTGCAAAATCCAATAGAAGCTTCCTCTGGATTTCATTAGTGTGAGGAAGACTCGCGTGTAAGAGCTCTACCGGTATCTCCCTACTAATAGCTCATGCTGCATTTGAACCAATAGAAGCCATGTCTGGTGGTCCTTGAGCTATCAACGATTGCATAGTAGTATCATAGCTATTGAAGCAATAGTCCGTGAGTAGTCCAAAGAATGCATCAAAAGAGGCCTACCAAAAGTACGTGCTAATTACACCAATCATTAGATCAGTGGACCTCTTAAGGACCTGTTTTAGGACAAAATAATCTCCATCTCTAGCAGATCTTCCAATGGGTCGAAGGGGAGGATGCTCTGTAGAACAAACCACCGACGCAAGACAAGAGCTAAGTGATTTATGATCCATGCTGCCAACACAAGGTATTCTCTTTGACGAGTTTAAGATCAATTTCATCATCTTAAAATTAAATTGAGTGATTTAAGATCGATTTCATCATCGGCAGTAGCAGTGATTCACAGCAGCAACAACAGTAACACCCCTTATTAAACTTCTCTCCCTCGGGAAACATTCGCAACAGTAATCCATCAGCGCCCCTCATCTCTCTCGGGTATTATCAAGGTATTCTATTTAACAAGGTTGTTCTTGGAAGGACATTTGATAGGGGATTGTGTTAATATATGTTAAAATTTGATCTATTTAGAGTCTCACCAAATGAAATCCCTATTTTGGAAACGCCGTAAGCATTTTTATAATTCTATTTTATGAATATTTGACTCATTATAGTCGGTTTGGAAGGAGAAAATGATCTATGAGCTGATCGGGTTCTATATCTTGGTAGATTTTGAACACAAATTATTGTATTTCTTATTGGAGAATCCAAACAAATATATATTATATGTCATTCTTTGTGACTCGATTTTAAAAATAATGTATGATCTGTGAACACTAATGCGTCATTCTTTGTGACTCGATTCTTATGTTCCTATGCTGAGGTACCAAAGAAGAATAATGCTGCTGGAGGCATTGTTCCATCTGTTATACGTATTAGGTACATCTGAAGACTGATGCTGCTGGTCGTATTAAATTGCTGTTGCTGCACAAAATTTCTACAGCTGCTGCCACAAAACAATCCAGTAGCCCCAAACTGCTGCTGCCACAAGTACCCTCAATAGGGTTGATCACAACCAGTAGCATCAACTCCTACGTAGTAGGGCTGATGCCTATGGCTCTGTTGTTGCTGAGGTTCAAGGGGTTCATGTCGACTAGAACAATCACTGCTTTTCCCTTCTCTTTTTATCTCAAGTGGAATTATTTTCATCAGTGATGAACAACATTTTGTCACATGTTCTGTTATTTCAAGTTCATGTTCTGTTATTTCAAGTTCATTTTCTGTACTTACTGTTATCTCTTATTTCTTACCCCCTGTATTGAATTGTTGGTAGTTTTAAGTGATCATGCTTAGGCCTAAACATTTAGCATTGAGTAATGTTTAATATTATGTTTCAAGTTAAAATAATATGTTTTGGGAGAGATGCCATAACTTTTTAACCGTAAATCAAAATGAGGCGATTCAAGTGCTATTGGATTCGTATCACCCGTGCCTAGCTAACTACATTTTGGGATATTTTTGGCATTGTTCATGGGTTCAAAATCGACTTTAAAGATGGAATTTCCATTTTTCATTGTTGAATTTGGTTCGTGTAAGGTTTTTTCGTCAATTGTTTACCTATTCTGATTGCGTCCCGTGGTAGTTGATTCAACTCTGCGTGTAAGTTGTTGGACTATTTATTATTTGTCAAACAATGTGGATAGTCCTATAAATAAATGATATTATGGTCGTTTTTTTTAAAATTACACTTTTTTGTTGGGGAATGATATTTTTTCCGTTTTTCGATTACGTACTTTCGAAATTTTTACCGTTTCGTGATTACATACATTGGAAATTTTTGTCGTGCCTTTAGGCATGGGTATCCGCTAGTGTGTGTGTGTGTGTATATATATATATATATATATAGCTGTGAAAATAACGGCATATCACGTTTTCCCATAGATCACCATTCGATTCTATCTCCAAAAGCCATCACAAGTCTTAAATCCTAAAATCAAATTACATCGCCATATCAATATTAGAGATACCTAATATTTGTCCTAATGATCTTCAAAATAAATCTTGTCCCCAAAATAAAATCTAAGGATCCTCACATCAAGATTACTATTTCTAATCTCAATGCCTACAATGGCCTTAACACAAAACTCTTTATCTCTAAGAAACACAACTAAGACATATACTATATCTAATAACTTAATGAGAATGAATCAACAAAGGGCATCAAAGATCGGTAACACAAAAGCTAATGGACTCACAACCTAAAAGACCTAAGACCATGCCTTGATGCCAACTATGATACCTAACATATTTTGACATTGGTGGTGGCCAGTCTCTACTTTCAAACTATACCGGGTGTAAAAATTAAAATGCCATTCTTAGCTTGTGATAGAATTATGGGACATTAAAAACTTTTCTCATAAGATATATTTTAAAATTTAATCTAACAAATATAAACACCCACATAATAAAATCCATCATCATGCTAACTCCAAAATAAAACTCAGCTCCAAAAGATAAATTATATTTAAATGAATAATCTAACTACAAATCTCTAACTCAAAATCGTAAACAACTGTGGAACTAAATGGCCCACCAAATCCATAAATAGATTTCTCATAAATAAAAGAACAAAATAAAATAAATCTAAACTACTAAAGTGATAAAATAAAACTTCAACTGCACTCCACAAATCTCCAATCCATCCTATGAATCTATTCCAGTAGCTATACCTGAAATATTAATCAACGCAATGGGTCAGAGCCCACTAAATGAATACCAACTACTCCTCCCAATTAGGATCCGTGAATCTAGGCATAAGAATCATAGTCTATAAATGTTGCAATTGAGTATTTTAAATTACACGATATAAGAATAACACGAATAATCTCCACATGAATCATATGTTAATTTATCACTGCAATTTTTTAAATTAATTCTGCTGTTTCAATTTCATTCATTTAATCATATAATAACCAAGTTATACCAAATAACCGTACAAGTTGTCAAATTTTATAATTTCCATATAAATGATATTTTACCAATCAACACATAATTCCATTTTAACATGCATATTAAAAATGTTACACAACAATAATTTCGTTCTACGACCTACACATCAATATCATCATTTTACGAGTCAAAATATTATTCCAAGTTCATATTTATAATTCTAACATGTGATTAGTCTTACAAATCTTCCTAAACCCAAAATATTAATATAACCATGTGATTATTTCACGTCTTAATTATATTTTTAGATTGAATAAAAGCTTCCCCTAATTTACTTTCTCTTTTCCTAATTAGTCATCCTAAATTTTTTAAAGAAAATATGATCAAATAAGGTTTCTGAAACATTTAAAACATATAACACTTAAGTGGAACTATAGAAGAATTCATTTCTAATAGAAGTTGTTGTATAGAAAATTCGTTGACACGGTTGTGTTCCTCTTCAAAAGTTAACAAAGAAAGTCTGTTGGGTGATCCTGAGAAAACTGGTCCTTCTTCTTCACAAACAAACTTGAAAATCTTCTTTAATGGAGGTTAGGGGTTTTATGAAAGAGGGGAGGTGTTTTGGGAGAGAAAGTCTCCTGGGAATATGTTAATATGAGTTTGAAAAAGTCCTTCCCCGAACTCCTTTTAAATAGGTAAAATATAAGAGTCCTTATTCCATTAGAATTCTTAAAAATCCCAAATTCACACCAAGCTAATAGTTTGACATATTAAACACCCTTTATTAAAACGAATATTAATCCCTTCATAGAAGTCCAAATGACCTGATTCAAAGATCATTGGAAAGTTAATATCCAATCGTTCCTTGAATATCATAGTCTAACTCAACGTACAAATAAAATGTCATGCGCTTGAAACGATGTCAAAATTTTTGGTTGTTTGTCATCATAACTTAGTAATATTCATCTCATAAAATCAACATTTTATTTTCCTCAAAATGATTTAAATTGAATTCTCAAGATAATTATATAACCCCACTAAATTAAAATTATCTTATTAATAATTAAGTCTAAATTGACATGTTTACACAATTTTACATTTTTATAAGTCCGAAAACATTCGAATTTCACATTTTAGCAAAATTACCAATTTCATGTTATAACCATTAACTATTTTCACAATTTATGATTTCTTAACCTTAAATTAATTCTTTAAAAACCTAGAGTATTACATTAAGGTTCGAGGGACCTCAAAATGTTAGAGTCGGGGATTTATAGGCTGAAGGCGCTAAGGAAACTCAAAATATTAGTGTCAAAGGTCTCAGGGGTCCTCAAAATGTTAGTTTTGAAGGTCTTGAAGAACCTAAAAATGTTGGGTTTGAGGTTTAATAGGCCAAAGGAGATGAATGACCCCAAAATATTAGAGCTAAGGGTATGGTGTTTTGGGTCTCTCGATGCCTTAACATCGGCTTCGGGTTCAGAGGGTTGCTCTGTTTACTTTGCATTCGATTTTTGGGAGGCCCATAATTAGTTATAGAAACCATGTCTAGTTTGTGTGTGACATTGTCCAATACCTTAGCATAAGGAGTTTTTTTGGTTAATTAGAGTTGCCAATTTATTTTATGCAAAGATAAAAAAAATAGGCCGAGTTAGCCCTAATGGGATTACCCTTAGGCTTGTTGGGGCCTTTAAATTTTCCAAAGATTCATGGTATGGATTCGGGAACTGAATTACGAGCATGGAATGTGTTAAGCACTCACTTGTTATTTATGATAATCCCTTAAATGTAGACATTTCCTTAGGTATGGAGAATGATATCACTGAGAGGTGCAGGAATGTCATTGATATATGTATGGGTGTACAAATGTTTGCATATGAATATGTATATGTGCAACGTGATTACATTAATGTGTGTGTGTGTGTGTTAAGTGTTTGTGTGTGTGAGATGAAATGACATTAATATGTGCGGTTGTGTGTAATAAGAGGTATTAGTGTGTGGATGTGTGCGTTATGGGATGTCTCTAGTTTATATGGGTATTGAGTGTATGGATGACCATAAATGGAGGTCATTAGTTTATAAGTGTGTGTAATAGGAGTCCATTAGTGTATGTGGATATTAAGGATGGTTCTCATGAGGGGATCCTTGGTGTTACACTATGTACTCATGTAACCATGAGATCAAAGCTTATGTAGTTCGAGATGCAAATTTTTCGTATGGAATATGTTTCAACGTAATCTGTGTGCAAGTATGAATACTTAGTTGGGGAGGTATAATAAATGCTTGGATATCAAGAAGGTGCTTTCAGGGTATAAGGCTTAAGAATTTTGTAAAGGATATGATGTTTTAGAGTTGGGAGGCTGACTCTAACATAGTGTGTTAGAAGTGGAGAGGATCGAAAGTCATAAATAGAGACCTTTTTACCTTTTATCAAACAACTTATATCCCAAAGGATTAATGGTCCTTATTTTAGATAACATGGTCTGAATGCCATCTAGTATGGGGGTGACTTGTTTAGAAATGCACAATAAAGAGGGGTGAATAGAGTTAGAGGCATCTATATAGACACTATGGGAAGATAAGCATTGTAAAGGCCTGGGCTCATGAATAGGGATCCATATTGCTTTTACATACCCAAGGGGACATGTTATCAAAGTTTGCGTAGTTCTAACATAGGGGTTGCATTTATGTTTATAGGATTTGGGATATCGAGTATGAATAGTACAAAGTCATGATATTCATGGTATGTAGTCATTTATATAACATTTCCATGTGAACCGGGACACTATATTTGCATGTTTAAAAGTACACAATCAAGCAAGGGTGTTTAATAAGTATTTTAGGAAAACACATCTTTATGGGTGTCATCGTTGAGATAGGAAAATTTTCTTAGAGAATGGTGAGGTTTATTCCGACATACAACTTTAACTTTCTCAAATATTCCAGAGGAGTAAACCTGAACATTGACACTTTTCTGAAAACATGTTGAAATGTAAGAAAAAGGAGTGTTTTGTGTCATTCTTACATTTACTAGTTTCCAATAGTTATTTTAGTGTGAGAACGTAATGATGAGCTCAATGATGAGAAATTATGGAGGATGAGGATGATTTTAAATATAAATGCTATAAAATGCATATTAGGTCCCCTTATGGGGTTGAGTTATAGTCCTAACATTATTTAATGTGTACATTTAGAGTTTCCTCGAAATGTTTACCCTTGGAGAATGGTCAAAGCTTTTGGTGGGTGAATGTTCCCGGAGGGGTGGTACTACCGGACGGAGTTTTGACTGGAAATCTGTAGTTTACAAATTTGTGCAAAGATATAACACCCTTTTCGTTTTTAAAAGTCACTTTGTTTGAAATTCAAAACTTCCCTTTAAATTCTCAAAATAGGGATTTAGAAAGAGGTTTTTTAGAAAACCAAATTAATATTAGGTTGTGGGAACTTTTCCAAATGGGATGGGGTTCTTTCTATAAGTTTGAATTTGGGTCTTCAGTCAATTGATTGATTGATAAATCAACTCCACAGTTCATGTTGACATCTTCTACGCGGTCGAATCATTAATCATCAAGAGATTTTTGTTACATTTTATGCCATTTGGAAGTTATTAATTAACCATACGGTTAAATAGTTATCCAAGCGATTAAATAAATAGTCGCGTGGCCATTTTGTGAAGGTATTATATAAGATAAATAGTAGACTTACAACACAAAATCGAAGCCCTTTCAAGCCTTGTCTCTCTTCAGACTTTAACCACTCCTCCATAGTGCATGTAAGAGTGCATTTACGCAGTGCCACAACGTGTGAGTTCACACACTCCTCGGTATCCACCAAACAAGCTTAAAAACCATCACACACGGAGTCCACCGTATGAAAACAAACCAAGCATGAAATCCGCCACACAAAATAAATACTCAACAAGATGTAGAATAAAATCTTGGCACGCATGAAATTAGATCTTAAAGCATTATATGGTGAAACTTGGATCTTTAAACAATTTGGGTGTAAACTAGGATTTGGGTAAACACAAAGAGCTTTTTGGAAGAGCTTGAGAACTCAAAACTGATGAAAAAGTCTCTTATCATACTGCTGATATGTACTCCTATTTATAGGAGGTTTTTCAAAAACAAGATAAGTTCAAAAATATAAATTATGCTTTGAAAGATACGCCAACTCATTCAAACAAAATTGGATCTTATTTGATCAAAGCAACTGATCGCGTTTGAACTAACTTCTAATGAAATTTCCAATGAGAAATCAAATAAGGCCAAAACATTATCGTTTGAAGTTCATTGGAACTTGTTCTAACGAGATGCAAAGGTTCGTTCGAATGACATACCAAATGTCATTAGAACGACTTCAAAAAACAATTCTGAAAAATATTTTAAAATTAGTTCAAAAACATTTTATAAAATAAACACCCAAATAAAATATCCCATGATCAGAATAGAAAATCATTCACACCTGAGAGATCCTCGGAACATTATGACATATATAAGGCATAAAACATGACACGGTGATGAATATGAAATCTTGTCCGCTAAGTTTACAATCAAATATGCCATAGGCTTGAAAGGACAAATACTCTGATCCTAACCTGTAACTCAAAGGTTTTGTTCAAACTGAGAATAAGCCAAAATACATACGAATTAACTATAATAAAAATTTTCCCTTACAAATATCCCCCTTTGGCTTCTCGTATAACATAAAAAAAAAAAACCTATGAGACTCCAAGATTATCTAAAAGAATCAATTCCCAACCCCAAAAGGAAAAAGTACAAATTGACCGACACATAAACTGAGTATCTTTGTTTCTTCTGAAACTTAACCACGTCGTTGCAAATCTGCACACTTAAACAGGCCATCAAATGATAAGTGAATATATAAATAACATTAATATGTATATGAATAAGCCCTCACCCTTTGTTTAACAATCTCTACCTAATTTAGGGTATCTCCCCATAAGGAAAAAATATGCCACAGACTATAAATATTGAGACACCATTTCTCCCCCTTTTGTTCAGGATTAGATAAAGTGAAAGATACATAATAAAACCATTTATCCCAAAAATAACCAAAACTCCCCCTAAATGAAATATGGATAGACATGAAGGAAGAACATGCGAAGTGCAACAACAATGACAAACACAACCCGAAAACCCAAGTACAATTAATCCAAATAATGATCAATTAATACAATTTTAATGCAAAAATGACACCAACTGGAATACAAGATGATGCATGAGATACCAATTTAAAAATGAAATAATAGATACCAATATGATCATATAACATGCCAATTTGTAGCTAATTGAAACTAAAACAGAACATGTGGCATACATGGATTAAATAAAAATGCAAAGACTCAAAACAAAACGATTGCATATATATAAAGGGCAAAAAAAAAATCAATAACACACACACACACACACACATATATATATATATATATATATATATATAGAGAGAGAGAGAGAGAGAGAGAGAGAGAGAGAGAGGTAGGCTCTTGTGCACACTAAAGTTTACACACTAAGTTTGCACATCATTTTTTTAAAATAGCAAAAAAATTATTTTTGACCTGATTTTTTTTGTATGTGTTATTTAAACATTTCAAGGAACCCATATAAAAAAATCAGCTCAAAAGAACTTTTTTTGCTATTTTAAAAAAATTGATCAAACTTTAGCAATTTTTAAAGTGCTTAAAAGCAGCGAAAGTTTGACCGATTTTTTTAAAATAGCAAAATTTTTTTTTTGAGTTGATTTTATTTTTTGATATTTAAACATTTCAGGGATATAACATAAAAAAATCAGGTCAAAAATATTTTTTTTGTTACTTTAAAAACATGATGTGCAAACTTAGTGTGCATAGAAGCCTGCCTCTCTCTCTCTCTCTCTCTCTATATATATATATATATATATATATATATATATATATATATGTGTGTGTGTGTGTGTGTGTGTGCACACACACACCACACACAAGACACAAAACATAAGAAGCTTAACACACTAGCATAGTATCAATGTGTTTAAACAAACATGCGATAATCGGAGTGAAGGGGTGTGAAGTTGAAATAAAAGAAATATGACGCAATCACTCAAAACATATCCAAGGAATTATAGTTAAATATAATAACTTTGTCGAAGAAATATTTAGCCTCATAGTGATAGATAAAAAAACTCATGGATGGATAAACAAGCACAATGTACATTGGCCTAGAAAATATTGATGATTCTTCAATCAATAACATTGAATATGAAATAACTATGACTCATTTTGCAAACTCATAGATCTTGAACTTATGAAACCCTCAAAGCTATAGATATAAAAAAATGTCAGTCTCATATTTTGAAGACATCACACTTTTGAGGAATTAAACAAGTTAGCCTTAGCAATTTTTCTTTTCTTTCGCCTCTTATATTTTTAGGTAGTTACCAAAGATGGATTTTCACTCAAGGAAGATTTATTCCTTCGTAGCCCTTTTCCCATGCACACTCATATTTTCAATAAAATAGTAAATTCCCGAGCAATGGTTCTTACATTCAAAAGTCCCCTAATAAAGTGTAAATGTATATGTCAATATTCTTAGGAGAACCCTTCACGTAGCTTATGTAATATATGAATTTAAAATCCAAAAGAGCTCTTGAATTTTTGCTAGGAGGAATACGAAAAATGAATCAATTAAGCAAGTAATTCTTAAACTACTCCATGCAAGAATGATTATGAATAACCTAAGCATTGGAAATCATAATAAAATATTCTAAAGACATGGAAAGATGGAAGGAAATGGATTCAAAACACACCGCTATGCTATAAAAATGTGTAAAACTAAACTACACGTAAATAAATAAATCTTTTGTGTTTTAGATAAGTTTTTAAGCACCATATGAGAACAAAAATCAAAAGATAAATTTTATTTTGTATTTTTTCAATATAACCAAAAAAGAAAAATCAAAATACACAAGACTAAAATCACATACAACTGGGAAACACACACAACATGAAGTACAAAATCTAGTGTTTGTAAATACACGGACATAATTAACCATTGGATTTAGATTGAGAAGTATCATGTTTAATCACTCTAATATGAACAAGTCTATCAATTAAAGCCTCAAAATATGATTTTCTAACCCCACAAAGGTGTGACATGATACCCTTGAGTTTTATGAACCTCGATGACTCTAGACTTAGACTTCCTAAGACCATTTCTAATATCAAAGAAAAAATGCCTAAAGATATTTTTTCCTACCACAATGTGTGCACGTGAAGACACGAGGAATGCTATCCTTGGGTTGACCTTTTCTAATGTTTATAGGAATGGTTAACTCTCTCAAAAACTTGGTCTTAGATTTAGCATCGGAAGCATTTAAGTCAGAGAAACCAATTTCAAACTTGTCATCTTTGACTCAGATGGTGCCTAAAATTTTATCTAATTTATTTGACCTAGAATCAAAATAAAATTTGACATTACTCGATTCCTTAAATCTATCCTATAATTCCACAATTATAAACTTAAGAAAATGATGAAACTCATAGAAAACTAAGGGTTTCTTCTTCAAAATTTCCACGAAAATAAAAAGGTTATCTAGCTCCCCTTAAATAAATGCGATCTTCTCCCTAGGAGTCTTCTCACGTGCCCTAAAATTCTCACTTAATATGCTCTCATCATTCTATATGGCACGTTCTTTCCATCTAGCTTCCAACTTCAAGTTTTCCTTCACTACTTTTGATGTTGTGGAAAGTGATGAAATAAAGGGATCAAACCATAAACCATTGAATCCACAAGGAAGAAACCTCATAAGACCTCAAAAGAGTGAATAAAATCCAAACTATATTAATAGTAAGAATGATGAGATTACAAGTTTATACCTCTCGCCTATATATAAGCAAATAAAAAGAAAACAAAACATTAAAATAATTTATATTTAACCCACTAAAGAAAGCAATGAAGGAGATGAATTAATAGCTGAACCGCCCTTTTAAAGTAATCTTTAAAAATTATAAAAGCAGTCTTTGTGGTTTATCACTTTACATATTTCATTTTGACGTTTACCACTTATTATAGTGCACGAGTCACTTGATTTATGTTTATTCAATACAAGGTAGAATCCAAGATAGATTGTTACTCTAATGCTATTGCTCATATAAACAGTACCCTCAGTCGTTGTTTATACGAATAGTTTTCCTGCTGTTATACATAAGTCCCGTCTACTTGGATAAAACTCATCCTTGAGTTAGGGTAAAATGGCTCATCTAGAGGATGATACTTATATAGGTTAGTAACATTGAAGGTGGATAAAATATCCATATCATCTAGTAGTTGCATCACATATGCATTGTCATTAATCTTACTAGAGATGCAAAACTACCCATACTTCTTATTCTTTAGTTTACTATAAGTACGTATTAGAATTTGTTTCTGTGCAAATAAGTCATGACTAAGTCTCCAACCTTAAAAACATTGATATTTCGTTGCTTGTCTACATATTTTTTGTACTTTTCATTAGCTTGCTCCATAATTTTCTTCACTTCAACATTCATTATTTGGACCTTATTCACCATGTTCTTTGCATTAATGCTAAACCCCAACAACCTTGGTAATAGGACCAAATCCAAAGAATGTCGTGGGGGTTTAATACCCACGATCTTCAAAGGATTTTTTCTAGTCGATCATTTAATCATAATGTTGTATACGAAATCAATATGAGGAAGAACTGCATCCCATTATTTGAGTCTATCTCCTCACATGTAACGAATCAAGTTACCCAAAGTATGACTTGTAAATTTTTTTGGCCATTAATCTGGGGGTGTAATGTGTTGTTATAATTCAAGGTACATCAAACTTCCCCCACAAAGTCTTCCAAATGTGACTAATAAATTTCATGTCACGATCAGACACAATGGATTTGGTTATCCTATGCAAATGAACTATTACCCTTAAGAATATATTGGCAATATTGGAAGCGCCGTAACTCTTCTTGTAGGGAATGAAGTGTGCCATTTGTAAAAACCTGTCAACCACTACAAATACATAATCCATCTTGTGCTAGGTTCATGTCTATCCCAAAACAAATTCCATGGATAGATCCTTCGAAATATGCTTTGGCACCAACAATGGCATATAAAGTCTTATATTTTGTATTTGTCCTTTCACTATTTGGCATATGGGGCATTTCATCACATATCTTCCCACATCTTGCTTCAACTGTGGAAAAAAATAACTTTTTTGAAAATACACAGATGATTATCTTGAAAGAGGAAACCGTCGTGGACATAAAAATCTCTAATATCTAGCTTCAATTGACACTTCTTCTAAATGTCATGTTAGTATTCATCGTCCACATATTTCTCCTTTAATCATTCAAGTGCCATGAACTCGACAATAATAATAATAAGTAAATATGCTCTCCTACTTAGCCATCAGCCACCCTGTTCATCTGTCTTGATTTGTGTCAAAGAGAAAAAGTGAACTTCTACATGAAAGTGATCTAACGAGAATGCATCATGTTCATATTCTAACTATTCATAAACTTTAAGCCTGATGATCATCGTGGAGTACAAAATCGCACTGGATAATATAATGTTTCTAATTCCATAAGGTATGAAGCACAATAAAGTATTTTAGCTCATAAGTGGTCCATTGCTTCCTCCCCTCGTTCATGTTTTCACTAAAATACTCTATTGCCTTCCTTTTTAAGACATAAAAACCCCAATATCTATAATTGATGGATCACATTTAACCTCAAATAGTTTATCAAAGTTTGGTAAGGCTAATACTGATGTAGAGCAAAGCTTTTCGTTCGATAATGCAAAGATAGCCTCTTGCTCCACTCCCCATTGGATTTTTCTCTTCTTCAAAGAGGAAGTCATCGATGCAACTATGGTGCTTAAATTTTGGATCAACCTTATATAGAGTGTTGTAAGTTCATGGAAATTGCGTACGTCAATCGCTGTTTTAGGCGTGGGACAATCTCTTTTGTCTCACACCTTTTCTTTATTTACCTAAATTTCATTCGGCCCTACAATATAGCCCCTAAAAAATAATTGCCTTGTTATAAAGCTACATTTTTTCAAGTTTATATACAGCTTGTGGGCATGAAAAGTTAGAAAAACTTCTCTCAAGTGCCTTATATAATCTTCCTCATTACAATTATATACCAAAATGTCATCAAAATAAATAATGAATTTATCGATGAAGGGTTTGAGAACCTAATTCATAAGTCGCACGAAGGTACTGGGAGCATTTGATAATCAAACGATATAACCATCCAATCATTCAATCCTTCTTTGATCATGAAGGTTGTCTCCCATTTATTTTTAGGATGGATTTAAATTTGGTGATAACCATTATGTAGGTCTATTTTGGTGAAGACCTTAGATCCTTCCACCATATCCAACATGTCATCGATCCTTATGATAAAAAAATTGCATTTAACTGTGATCTTGTTAATGACATCATATCCTCCATCTTTGGCACCAATAAAGAAAGGATAGTGCAAGGACTCATAATTTCCTTAAGTAATCTTTTTTATAAAAGTTCTTCAACCTTCTACTGTAGGACCCGTCGTTCTATTTATAAGTTCGGTATATTGTCCCCGAGTACCAAATTAATATGGTGTTGTATGTCATGCAATGGTGGTAAGTGATTAGGTAACACCGCGGGACTCAGATCTTGAAGTTCTACCATAAATAGTTGCATAATCTAAGGGATTGGTATAACTTATCCAATCTCTCCCTTCACAATGAGTGTTATTCCCCTTTTTTCTTCCTTTATCAAATCTCAAAACTCATTTTCCTCGAATGTCAGGAAAGTCTTACCCTCCACTTTAAAACCATTGGGTATAATTTCTCTTTCATTGATTAAAACAAGGATAACCTTCTTCTCATACCATACAAATTGGTACGCGTTATATTTTCCCTTATGGGTGGAATCTACATCATATGGCCAAGGCCTCCCAAGTAATACGTAACACACATTCGTGTCTATAAAATCACATATGATCTTATTTTTATAGTGCTTTCCAATTGAGAAATGAACTCGACATGCCTCTGTTACGCGCACTTCTTATCCTTTCTTGATCCAGTCGATTATATACAGTGATGGGTGTTTCTCAGTCTGCAATTACAGGGCCTTAAACAGTGTTTTGGACACAATATTCTTAGTTCTTTCACTATCCACTATTGCGTTATACACTTTCTTGTTGATTGTTCCACGAGTTTTGAATATATTGTGTCATTGATAATCAACTTCCTTCCTTGGGTTTAGTAATAATCTCTGCACCATAAAGGCCACACATTCCTCGTAATTAGGCTCTGCAATCTCTGCTTGATCATACTCATCTTCTATCAATTCATATTCTTTCCATTATGCGTTCTCAACCATGTTTATTTACGGCCTCATATGACATTCTTTAGACTTTTGCCCTATTTATTGACAATGATAACATCTAATTATTCCAGGATAAGTATGGTTAAGGTTAGGTCGGGTCCACTATAGCTGAGGATTCTGTTGACCACCCTAGGTACAACTGGTACTCGTTTCTGGATCACGAACTTTTTCTTGAGATTAAAAGTGGGTTGATGGTGTAAACTTCCCTTTGTCTATTATTGGTATTACTAATGGCTCTTTAGTTCTATTGTGCGTGTTCTTTGTCAATCTAAAAAAATGAACCTCCAATTTAACTGCAATGTTCATTATTTTTTATAAACTCAACATGTTGATGAGGCTAATTGGATCGCGAATCTTTGGTTGCAGTCCTTCTATGAATCTGGAGATATGTTGCCTCTCTATCTCAGTCAAATTAGTTCATCCATTCAGTCTATAAAACACCTCTGTATAATAGATGATTGATCGCGTTCCCTATCAACAATTCATATATTATTGATACAACATTTATTTATAACTTAAAGGTAAGAATCTTGTCTACATCAGTATTTTCATCTTCATCCATGTTCTAATAGGTTATTTCCCTTTGCGTCTCTTATTGCACTACATTTGTTCCAACCAAAATGACGCACCTTCTTTTAGTTTGTGGGTCACTAACTTCACTTGCCTATATTTAGTGATATTCATGATATCAAAGAAACTTTTCATCTTATTGATTCAATCAAGAGAATCATCAATATGAAGATGTTCATTAAAAATATGAAATATTAATTTTCATCTTATATTCAGGAACATCATAATTCCTATAGTCATGATGATCCCTCCTACCCGAATGTTCATGATATCTTCTTCAAAGTTGTCTAATTCTAAATCTCCACCATACCTAACCATGATTTGGCATCCATGATTAGCCTCATGGTACTTACCCCTACCTGGGTTTTAATGTGCATTACTGCCAAGAGCAAGTGTAGTGTGTGTTCATTGTGTCTATTGCACCATCTGATACATACATTGGCCTTTGTGATTTATCATTTCACATAGTTCATTTTGAGGTTTACCATTTATCATAGTGCAATACGAACTTGATTTATATTTATTCAATCCAAGGAAGAATCTTATATAGACTATTTCTCTACTATTATTGTTCATATAAATAGTACCCTCAGTCACTGTTTATATGAATAGTGTTATGATTGTTTCAAATTAGTTTTCGCATATGACACTAGAAAGACAACTTAAAGTTCACACTGCTCTTCCTCTAATTCATCATCATTTTTTTCTTCTCCACTATCTCCACCATCACTCACTTAGGAGCCACAAATAACGGCCTAGACATTTTCATGCTATAATTATCTTTGTTAGAATATTTTTCATCAAGGCTCACATGACTAACTATAAAAGCAATCTATTTGCCCTTAATAGGGAAATCGAGTTCCTCATTCGAATCATTATCACTAAGGGTTGAATTATATGCAGTAGGTTCTTTCCCTCCTTCCCTAGGTTAGTGTGTAACTTGGATGACTTATGGACATAAGTCTTTATAACACTCATCCCCATAACCTTGATCATACCCATGTGATTTGGTAACTTGGTAGGACCCAAATGGGCTTTAGACCTTGTAACATGGACCTTGAACCAGATTTAGGTAACTTCGTAGCTTTCGTGCTTATCGAATCAAAGATTTATGACCTAAATTTTATATAGAGGAAAACTTAAGTCGTTCGAACAAAATGGCCCTGTCATTCTAATGACTATTGAAGAAATTTCAAAGGACCTAAAAAATGGTCGATTTATCTCGTTCTGTAGAATCTCGTTGGAAGTTGGTGTTTGAACGAAGTCTCTCGGCATTCATACAAGGGACCTTACTCATTCGAATGAGGTGCTTCTCATGTCCTATTTAACCTTATATTTGGGCATCATTAGTACCTCATTAGAAGTATTGATCGAGAGAGAGAGGATCTCGTTCGAATGAGGGTATATGTCATTCGAATGACTAGAGATGATCTTGAACGTTTTATCCTTTTAAATGTGTTGTCATGACGTGGGTCATTTGAGGTATTTTCCATAAGATTTGTTCTCTCTCTCGCTATCTCTGAAGAGCATCTCCTCCACCAACCACCACACACCACCCTATCACCACCATCTCTTTACCCCAAACCACCATAGCCTAACCTTTTTCTACCATATTTAAGCCTAATAAACCCATCAACACCATTGGTGGGCAAAGCTATGAATTTTGAAGATATTATTAAGGGAAATGTAGAAGATTAAGGCGTTTGAAGGGTTTTTTATGTAGTCAAGGTTGGTGGATCTAGGCAACCTCTTTAAGGCAACATTAGGAGGTGGGAGGTTCCTACTTTCTTTTACAGTCATCCTACCATTTTGGAGCTTCTTTGCTGTGAAAAAACTCTACTCTTAGCTTAAAAGTCTATTTTTTCACCATAATATTGATCTTGTAGTTGAGTTTGTAAGAGTAGAATGCATATATGGTTTAGTGAGTATATTTCTCACTATTTTGTGTAAATGGGTATAAAAGGGATTTCAAGAGTATAGACTGAATGATATATTTTGAGAAAACTTAGTGTCTAACATTTTATGGACTAAAATATTTTTTAAATAATATTTATCATGTTAAAGATATCTTGTGAACAAATGTTCTAAAGTTTTCTTGTAAAATTTGTGATTTTTATAAATATAGGAATTTATTTAAGATTAAATGATATAAAAATGTCTTTAGTATTGAAACACATGCTATTGTAAGCATTATGAAATTTATTGAATAAATCATGTGGTAAACTCATTATTTTGGATATTTGGACTAAATATCACTCTTCCTATGTATATAAACTTGGAGTATTTTGATCGTAAACATAAAAACATGTTTAATAGAGGTTTTGATGAGTGTTAACTTGAAATAAAGAAAATAATAATTTCAACTGTTATTGTGGTCTTAAGACTACTTGTGTTGATAAAAGAAATTGTACTTTTCTTGTAAAGAAGCCTTCAAAATGTTTATTGATCTCTTAAAGAACGAAAGTAGTTAAATAAAGAGATTTGTAACTTGAGAAACATGTCACTTCAAAGTGTTTAATAAGTGTTAATGAGTTAAAAACATTTAAGAAGTTAATGTATGTAATTGAACAATGTCTTTGGGAAATGACACTTGTGAAAATGAAGGGAATAACAAGTTTGGAAGAAAATGTGTAAAATGGTAATTTTAAGTAAAGAGGAACATATTTATGAAATAAAAATGTTGAAAAAGGTGTTGCACAAAATGGTTTTAACTGAAAGTGATTTTGGGATAAAATCAATGCAAGAGTATAAAGGACAAAAAATGAAGATTTTAAAGTGTAACACAAGTTGGGGTAAAGTCCCAGGTTTTGGCTTTGATCGGTAAGGAAAAATGTGATAATGTGGATATTTAAAAAATATTATAACACATTAATATGGACTTGAATGACACTGAGAAGAATTCAGGGACCCAAAGCCCTAGGGTGAAAGACCTAAAATCACTGACCAGAGTATCGTAGCATAGGTGGCGGTATGAAGCCCATTAAAGAATGCGGATATTGGAAGATTTAGAGAAAAAGATATTAAAAAGTGGAATATGTAAAGAAATGGGTCGTGTGATGAATATGAGAAAAGACAACCTAACTTGAATGAATTAATAAATGTTCAGGTAAGGGAACGTGAACAAATAATGCAAGAAAATCGATTAATGTCCATAATGAAAAAGGAATGGTAAAGCGAAATGACCAAATGGGGAATTAATCAACCTGATTCAACATGAATATTGTATATATTCACCCTTTATACTTACGCATTTAAGCCCCCTCGGGTACCTTAATTCCTATATTTATGCTCATTAACTAGAAAACCTCTGTTTTATATGTTTAATTGCTTTTGCGAGGTATAATTTAGCTTTTGTAGGTATCATGGTGCTTAATATGAAGTTCGAAAGTGTTTCGGGAAAGTTTTGTTAACAACCGCACACGTAAGGCATTTTAGTCATTTCACCATTTTGGTTTCTAGCCCAATATCTTCAAGGAAGTTGAATCCCTCTGAGTCATCTTCGTGTGGACACTGACGGTACGCAAATCCGAATCCTAATGAAGAAGTTACAGTATTTCCCGCGGAAGGGAACTAAAATCAAACCAAAACAGGGGAAGGATCCAACACAAGCAAGTACGAATCGATTCAGATCTCTAGTGAATAGATCCGATTAATGGCAGTGCTCAAGTTTTCCACGACCGAACTGATTCAAGTATAAGATGAATAGATTCTCTTTTATTACACCTTCGAAGATTCCCATTTCTTAATCGATTCGATTTGCCACTGAATCGATTCATCCCTGCTTTTTCATCTTTCTTTATTTACTAGTTTCCCAATAGGTTTTTTGTATAAATACATTTTCTCTTAATTTTGAAGGCATATCTTTAATTTTTAGATAGTTTAGTTTGGGGTTTGGTTTGTGGAGAGATCCTCTTCCTTCTCTCTTTGGGTGGGGCCCCTTTGAGTGTGTAAGTTTACTATTCATCATCTCTACCATTAATATAGTTTTTTTTATTTCCATGCTTTCTAACTAGTTGATGTTTGTTTACTTATTGTTTTATTTATGAATTAGTTGTTTTAATTATTTTTGATTATGTCTCGTAGCATCTTTAATGGTTGGGGTCATGTTTCCGCCATTAATAGGTCTTGAGCTCTGAAAGTTAGGTTTTGTGTAAAATTGTATTTAATTGAAACCTCGTGTATTGAAGTTGGAATATTATGCGTTTAACTTTCTTTGTCAGGCAACGTTAGTGTTTAAAGCAATATTCCAAATTTAATCCACGTGTGACCATTTTTGATTAAATGTTTTATTTCGCATTTTTGGATTAATTTCCTTCATGGGTAACGTTTATGATTAATTGAAATTGCTTGGTTGAGTACTTTCGAATTGAAATTATAATTATGTGTTGTTTATCCCATGGCGGGGATGTGATCTTGACTCTCGTTTTATTAATTGTTGTTTATTGTTAACTTCTTATTTCCCCCCTTTCTTTACTTCCAACCCATCACATTTTACACTTTTATTCTTGAAGTGAAAAATCAATTAAATTCTACCGAATACTCTCTATGGATTCTCGATACCCGAACTGGACGCTATACTCCCTTAAAGAGTGTAGTCATAGTTTAGGTTTTTTTATTGAGGCGGTGAACCGAAAACAACAACAGTGCCCTTACACGAGCACACAGTTTGCGCTCGATCACAACCTATTAAGCCATAATTAATATAAGAGTGTGTTTATGAAAGTCTTTCAAAGAAAAATAAGTATTTCTAACACGGGACTTGCGTGTATTGAAAGGTGATTTTCAATGAAAATATTAAGGTAAATTTGGTATGAGCAATGGGGTAATTTTGGTGAGAGAAATTCTTTTCCTTAAACAAAGGGTATTTGTTTAAAGTGTTTAACCCAGGGTGTTAACTCAAGAAATAAATGTCAAGTCAAGTAAGAAGAGGTTATTTATAAGATTAAGGCAAATTAATTGGAATAAGTAGCATTTTTGGAATATAAATGATTTCATGCATGAAAGTATGTGTGTGTGTGTGTATACACATAGTAATTGCATGTGCACGTAGATATAACGTGTTAGAGTCTATTTTTTGTCGTTTGATTCTATATTGCATTGTGGTATTTCTTACTGGACATTCGGCTCATTCCCCCATCTTTGTTATGGAAAGCTGGGTACAATTCCATATTTGAGAGTGTTGTACAAGTAAGTATCCTTTTTATTTTATGTTAGTATCTTTGCTTTCTTAGATTCTAGGTACACTTCCCATTGGCACCTTACGTAGTTTGATATAAAAGGATATCACATGCTAAATAAGTGAAATGCTAATTAAATAACATTTAAATAGCAACATTATTTAAGTTGTCTCATCGCACTCACAACTAACATTTGGGCTTGACTGGATTGACCATGGGTAACTAATAAATTCAAGCTAGGGCATTACAAATGGTATCAAAGATAGAGGTTAATGGTTTCTTTCGGGAGTGACGTGGTGAGGTTGGTAGTGGATATTTTGATCTCGGTGTTAGTTTGGGGCTGGTCATGCTGGACAGGTGACTATTACGATTCATGTTCTTAATGATAGATTCGGGAAGATTAACACGATGTGCATTGTGCGTTCAAGTAGAAAGTGGCCAAGTTAGTTATCATTAATGGCTTCTACACTTCTTATTTATACTTGTTAGTAATTTGCGAGTGTAAGTGCGAGACGATAGTGGAGGCCTAGTAAGGTATTAACACAAAGAAAGATATCGTCCACTGAATTAGGGACATGAATTGTGTGAAGCCAACTGTGGAGGATAGGTTACTAGAGTGTCATGTATTAGAGATGTTGATTTGTGATAAAAGATGCATTCAGTTCCTTGGTTAGGTACTTTCGAGTTGTTAATAATGGTGATACGATTAGGAGAACGTGATCCTTGGGGTAGTACCATGTCGTAAGCATTTGACAATTCGCTGGGCATGTAGACCCATGTCGATCGTTGCTTGAGGATGTATACTCGACTGTAGTGGATAGAGGTACTATAATTATAGGTAAGTACCTTGGTAATTATTGATTAGAAAGTTGATCTCACATGCTATGATGAGAGTTACTGGCCATTTGTTGTAAGTATGTTTTGTGTGTAATGATGATGGTCGAAGGGCGTAAGATTGAACCCTAGTTAGTTTTTTGTGACAAGGTTTTATAGAATATGATGAAACTTTTGAGGAATATGGTCTCTAATTACATCGGTAGTGTGGACTTAGAGGCTCATAGGTTGTTTACTGCATCCTATATCCTTCCAAAATCCATAGTAGTGTCAGTCTGTGATATGATATGTGGTTTATGGCATCCGCCATTGGAAGAAGGTTTTTAATCCTTTTTTTGGATCTCGAAAAGAGAGAGTCATAGGTTAGACATACGCTAAAGTTCCAAACATAAAGGGAAATAATATTCTTATCTATATGTCATAGCCCATTCTAACGGCCTACGTGGTGACGAAATGCGAGGTCGTTTTAGTGCAGTTATGATTTTAGGAAGACCTTGGAGTGTTCTTGGGACTGATTGCATGTGGCGTCATTAAGAAATGAAAAGTTACTTGTGGTGACGCCTTAAGGTATTCGATGATTGAAGTGGCCCATGTGTGGAGACTTTTTAGCTAGTACCTTTGTGAGTACCTAATGGCCACGATGTGGGTTTTTGAAGATTGGTAAAGCACACCAGTGGTGAGGAAATCATGGGAGATTAATATTGTCAAGCTATTAGTGAAAATTATAGTGGGGTATGATTGGTGTCCTTAAGGAACCCGTTAAGTTCGGTATTATGGAGTGAATATGTTCCAGTGATGGTCGTATTGGGAGTCATATGATGATCACAGGTTATTGGTCAAATTTTAAAGAGTCGATTAGTGTACGCCCTTGGTACTGTCTTTCGAATTGGCAATTATGGGCGATGTAACCTTATAAGAAAATTAGAAATTTGTGTCATGATTGGTCATGATATTCGGTTGTCATAGGATGACTAGTGTAGGAAGTATAATACTTGATTTTAAGGAGTACTAGGAAATCCATTTGGGACTTAGATTGATGATTTCATGTTAGAGACTTGAAAATAGCACCCCAGAAGGGATATCGAGGCATGATTAGGATATTGAAATATTTTGACAGTATATGTTAGAATAACCATAGCAGAGAAGAGATTAGTTCCTAGCACATCACTCAAAGATGTAGTCCTGTATGATACTTAGCGTAAATCTAATTTGACTAGAACCTGAAGATAGATGCAGTGACGATCTGGTTTCATTAGATGTTATAATATGAAGAGTATTTCACTTGATTGGCATGGCCTAAGGAGACGTTTGGGACACGATCATGTTATGATAATGACTAAGGTGTGTAAGGTTGGTCACGGATCCATGTTTACTAGAGATATAGATAAGGACGACATTGACAAGGGCATTGGGAATTCGTCAATTGGAGTGGTTCACGTCTACCAAGGATGTAAGGAATAAGCCTTAATCCTAAGAAGGGAACTCCCGCGTTTGACTTCCCAAAGGATGATATGTTTGTATTCTACTTTTGTCTTATGGGTATAAATGGTTTGTGATTTGATTCATCACGGTTGATGACTCAAGCCAGGGCATGTGTCTAAGATAGTATCTAGTGAGAATATCTTGGAGGAGTCATAAACTTCATAGCATGTGATCTATGTTCATCCTTCATAAACTATAGTCCGTTACATGTGAATGGAAGTTTTTTAGAACGGTTGTTTGTTCATTTTGATTCTTCATTTTCTTTTAGTTTCGGTAGTTAAGGATTGTATTCCTTTAGTTTCGATGGTCGAGGACAGTGTCCTTTCAATTTTGGCAGTCTGGTATTGTTCCATTTTGATGGTATGGTCATAGCACGACTTGGCTCAGTATGAGTGCGTATGAACCTGGTGTGGTCATTACAGCTTGGCATCTTGGCAACTGGGCATGATGTTATTTGAAATATTCCTTTATTTGGATAAGTTCTGTGTATGTGTGGTTGGGATTTTTTCCACCCGATTTGCTTGTAATATTCGTTTTCCTTAAGATTACCAAACTTATGGATAGGACGACATGGAAATTAAAAACTCCCGGGATGATGATTTGATGATAATTTATAGCACTAGAACTCGAGGAAACATCGCATATTGTGTTTTTTACCTCAGTAAGTGGGTCAATGTAATGCTCAGGTGAGTGTTCCATAGTTAGAAACCTAGAATGATACTAGGTGCATAAAAGGATCTTATGGAAGGTGTTATTTAGATGCTCGATTCTTGACTTGATTGGTATGTTTCCCCATGAAGAGGGTGACTAATTGGGCAAGGATAGTATAGGGCCTAAGTCAATTTTTGTGGTCATTAAGACGCGAGGATTTGAGGTGACTAAAGATATGTGGTCCTAAGAATTGAAATAATTTAAGACTTGATTGAGTGTGATCACCAGGAACATGGAGACTTGAGGACTGCTATGTAATTTTGATGGCTTGCCTAATGGTGAGCGTTAAAATATATCGCAAGTCTAGTTCCTTTGTGACATCCCCTTGTTAAAGTCCATATGCTGACTTTTGGTGATTGAGGACTTCAATGACTTAGCCTTGAAATATTCATATAACTTAGAGTAAGGATTGATAATCCCAAGAATTTGTGGAGTTAATGGATTAATGATTTCGAGGACAAAATTCCCTAAGGATGGAAGAATTTAACACCCCTCCCTGTGACCTTGACCATACCCATGTGATTTGGTAACTTGGTAGGACCCAATTGGTCTTTAAGCTTAGTAAGATGGACCTTAAACAAAATTTGGGTAACTTCGAGGATTTCGTTCTTATCGAATCGGAGATTATGACCTAAAGTTATATAGAAAAAAACTGAAGTTGTTCGAATAAAGTGACCCTATCATTTGAATGACTATCGAACAGACTTCGAACGACCCGGAAAATGGTTGATTCCTCTCGTTCTCTATAATCCCATTATAAGTTGGTGTTAGAATTAATTCTCTTGTCATTTGAATGAGGGGGACCGTTCTCATTCCATCAAGGTTCTATCACATCCTATTTAACCCTATATTTTGTCCTCATTAGTAGCTCATTAGAAGTGTCGTTCAAATGAGAAAGGGTCTCTTTTGAACGGGGTAAAGGTCGTTCGAATGTCTGGAGTTGATCTTGAAAGTTTTGTCTTTTTTAATGTGATGTCATGACGTGGGTTGTCAGATGGGATGACATATCGAGCTCTCAGTGGCTCAGATCAGAACATGGGACAAAAGACTTAATTGACCTTGGTATACAGGGTTAAGTGTAGGGGCATTTGGGAAATTCATCCCTTAGGGTTTTTGGAGTATTTATATAAGGCTTAGGCTCATCTGAGGTATTTTCCATCAGATTTGTTCTATCTCTCTCACTAGCTTTTGACAGATTATCCTCCACCAACCAACACACACCACCCTAGCACCACTATCTCTTTACCCAAAACCATCATAATATAATATTTAAGCCTTATATACCCATATACACCATTGTTGGGCAAAGATACAAATTTTGGAGATATTATTGGGGTTTTTAAAGTAGAAATGTAGAAGATTAATGGAGTCTGAAGGATGTTTTCAAGGAGGAAAGTTTAGTGGATCTAGGAAATTTCTTTAAGGCCACCTAAGGAGGTGGGAGATTGTTACTTTCTTGTAACACCCCGTATTTCTGAGTATTTAAAATTTAATTAATCTGGTTATTTTAAAATCTCACGAGTGCCGTAATTTAATTGAATTTATCATTATGAGCTTATAAAGAAAAATTAATCAGGAGATAATGGATAATATTTATGGAATAAATTTTTTAAGTGAATAGTAAATTATTATTTTACATCATAACAAGTGATAGTGATGTGGCAGTGTTTTATCTCAATCGATAGTCGCATGTAGACTATATCGGGTCAAGATAGAAAATTATTTTAGAGTGACTTCGATGGCAATTTTGATGTCATAGTTTGTTCAAAAAGGGTCAAAATAGTGTACTCAGGGGTAGTAATCGGGTCCCAGGGCCTTTTTTGATATAACGGGTTCACACAGGGGTATTGAGGTCATTTGGACTTAGCCCGTTAGCCTAATTTCGGGGATTAGGGATATTTAACCTAAGTTGTATAGTTAGAGGAAGCCATTGATCAAACTCAAAACTTTAGAAATTAAGAGAAGAGATGAGGTAGAAAAGAAGGGGACTTTAGAGGCCAAATGCATGGAGGAAGTGGGTGTGCGATCATCGATCCTCCATTTACAACGCGTAATCGGACCTTACAAACCTAGAATGGAAAGTAATTAACATTATTCTTATTTTAATTGCAAAAAACTCATGTTCATATCATGGTAGGTGTAGACAAATTCGTTTTTGGGAGGGTTGTCACGTGTTAAAATGGATTTTTGGGGATTTGAAGATTTAATATGAAATTGATGTTAAATTGAGGAAGATATACTATCATAGGTTGTTGGAATATGATTTAGAGTTAAATACAAGTAATTTATTTAATATAATTTGGATTATAGAATTGAACTAAGTGAGGAGATTGAATATAGGTGGGAAAAACCCAATTCGTAAATTAATTGATTAATGTCAAAATTGTTGATGTTTAATGATGTCTAAGATGATTAAAGACTGGTTAAAACATGTACTAAACATTTGGTATAGTTTGGTTGAGGTTTGGGTTGAATCTATGGAGCTTTGATGTATAACAATGGAGGAAAATAGTGTTGGGGAAGAAGTTAGCTCGTCCAGGCATCGATCGATCGATCGATTTTAATTGATTTTTGGAAAATTTTCCTATTTAAATTCTAGATTCTAATTTTTAGGGGTTGTTCCAGACTTATTTGTAAATAAATGGGATGCCTATTTCCTAGTGATTATGTGTGGATATAATTGGGCTTAGGAAAGTGAGAAATATGTGTGGCACATAAATAATGAAATGAGTGAAATAAATTCCTAAATTGTTATATACGGGTTGATTGAGTGAGTTCGGGTATTTTAGCAAGTGAAGCTATTTTAAATTAAATAAATAAGAGTCGGGAAATAGACTCGGGGATTATGGGCTAGTGCTAAGGTTGTTAGGCATGGGAAAGATGGATATATATATATGGTGCATTTTATAAATATCGGTGTGCATGACATTTATGTGAAAATATACCCCTCTAGTGCTATCATCGTAGGTTGCGTGATGTGGTGAATCCCATGGATAGTGAATACAGACAGAGTACATTCCCGAGGTCATATCGTCCGGTATTTTATTGTGTGATTTATTTTTGAGGTGAGACGTTTTGGGTATGATTAGGTCTCTCTCTCAGGTAAATATGACCGCCTCCACTACACTTGCAATATTTCTACCAAAGCTCGGTGTGAACTAGTTCGACTTGGGGTAACCAGGTTAGAGTGAGCAAACTTGGGATATAGTAGAATTTTAGAGACAATCATCCACTGAGTTATTACTAGAGAGGATGGTTATTATATGCGACATTTGTGTGATTGTTATTATATATTCATATGTATATAATAGACTAGACAGTTATATAGATACAAAGTGTGAATGTATTATCTATGTAACTATTGTGAATGTTATATAATCAATTAAAGTGGAAATGAATTGCTAAGTTAGGGTAATAACTTAGGAACCAAAAGCAGGAAGTACTCGGGATAAATACCTAAAGTGTGAATGTATTTTAGATATAGCGAGTGTGAACATTATATGATTAAATAAGATTTCATATATAACTAGTGTCAACGTTATATCAGTAATTAAAGTTGAAATGATTGAATAAGTTAATGAGTAGAAGAGCTTATAAATCAAAGTAAGGAATACTCGGGTTAGAGTAGAATGATAGGAAGAGGGGTAACAAGGCTAGTTAGGTGGGGTAGCGTAACTAGTTAGGGTAGGAGGAAAGAGATAGGTGTGAACATTAGTTGAGAGGTGCGCTATATCTCAAGAGAGTGCGACACCTGCTTAAATACAAAAAGTGTTATTGCATATTTAATTGTTGCATCTTAATTACTTGCTAAATATTTTTCAAATATTTTTAGGCTCTGACCTGCGTCAAAATATTTTAGGTGTCCAACCACAGATGACTCATTTTAGGGATGTGTATCTACAACACTTATGGAACATTACATGATTTTATTTAGTATTATTTATTTTGGAAACCGATGGTTTATTCAGTATTATTTATTTATCTATCTATCGTGTGATTTATTTCAGACTATTAATGTGTAGATGGTGGTTATTTCATTTTTATTTCGCATATTGTTAAGTTAATGGAAATATAAAATTTGGCACCGGCTTAATTTAACACAGATGATTAGTAATTTAAAACTGGTTTTGACCGTTATTCTAGGAATGAACCAAATGTGATTCCTGTTTATTTTGATAAAGGATTGATCACGCGTGATTAAAGTAGGCGGGGTTTCTCACTTCTTCTACACTCATCCTATTAATTTGGAGCTTTTTTAAGGTGAAAAAACTCTACTCATAGTTTAAAACTCTATTTTTCCGTAGTATTTGTCTCGTAGTTGAGTTTGTAAGAGTGGAATGCATATATGATTTAAAGAGGGTATTTCTCATGGTTTTGTGTAAATGGATTAAAAAGGGATCTCAAGAGTGTTGAGTGAATCATATATTTCAAGAAAACTTGGTGTTAAACATTTAATAGAATAAAATATTTTAAAGTTAATGTTTATCCTATGAAAGATATTTTTCTAAAAAATGTTCCAAAGTTTTCATGGAAAATTTGGAATTTTCATAAAAATAGGCATTTATTCAATATTGAATGATAAAAAAATGTGTTTAATCTTTAAAAGAATGTTGTTGCAAACATTATGAAATTTTTTGAATAAATCATGTGTTAAACTCATTATTTTGGATCTTTGGACTTAAAATCCCTCTTTCTATGTATATAAACTTGTAATATTTTGATGATAAGCATAAAAATAAGTTTAATGGAGATAATAATGAGTGTTAACTTGAAATAAAGAAAATAGAAATTTCAACTCTTAAAGTATGTGAATAAGTGTTGAAGTTGTGATAAGTTTATGGTCTTAAAACTACTTGTGTTAATAAAGGAAATTGTACTTTTCTTATAAAGAATTCTTCAAAATATTAATTGATCTCTTAGAGAAAGAAAGTTGTGAACTAAAGAGATTTATAGCTCAAGAAGTATGGCACTCTAAAGTGTTAAATAAGTTTTAATGAGTTAAAAATATTTAAGAAGTTTGTGTGTGTAACTTAACAATGTCTTTTGAAAATGACACTTGCGAAAATGAGGGGAAGGACAAGTTTGGAAATAAATGAGTAAAATTATAATTTTACATAAGCAGAACATTTTTATGACAAAAAAATGTGTACACAAAATGGTCATAACTGAAAGTGATTTTGAGATAAAATCAATGCAAGTGTATAAAGGACAATAAATGATGACTATACAGTATGACTCAAGTTGGGGTGAAGCCTAGGATTTTGGCTTCAGCCGAGAATGGAAATTGTGATAATGTGGACATTTAAAAAATATTAAAACACATTAATATGGACTCAGATGACACCGAAAATAATTAAGGAGGGCCCAGATCCCTAGGGTGAAAGACCCAAAATCACTGACCAGAGCATATGGTAGCATAGCCGACGTTGTGGAGCCCATTAAAGTAGGTAGATATTGGAAGATTCCAAAAAAAAAAATAATTAAAAGTGGAATACGTAAAGAAATGTGTTGTGTGACGAATATGAGAAAAGACAACCTAGCTTGAATGAGCTAATAAATATTCAGGTAAATGGAAACGTGCAATAGTAATGCAAGAAAATTGATTAATGTCCATGAAGAAAAAAGAATAGTAAAGTGAAGTGACTAAATGGTTAATTAAGAAACCTAAAGAGGTTTAACTCATAATTAACACAAGAGGGCATTTATAAAATGCTTTCAAAGAAAAATAAGTATTTTCTAACAAGGTTCTTACGTGCGTTGAAATATGATTTTCAATGAAAATACTAAGGTAAATTTGGTATGAGCAATGGGGTAGTTTTGGTGACAAAAATGCTTTTCCTTAAACAAAAGGTATTTTTTTAAAGTATTTAATCGGGCATGTTAAATAAAGAATTAAATGTCAAGTCAAGTAAGAAGAGGTTCTTTATAAGATTAAGGCGAATTAATCGGAATAAGTAACATTTTTGGAATAAAAAGAATTTCTTGCATTAAAGTATACACACACACACACACACAAACACACACGCACACAAGGTAATTGCATGTGCGCATAGATATAACATGTTAAAGTCTTTTTTGCCGTTCAATTCTATATATTGCATTGTTTTATTTTCCCACTTGGAATTCGGCACATTCCCTCATATTTGTTACGGCAGGTTGGGTACAGTTCCGTATTTGAGAGCGTTGTATAGGTAAGTATTTATTTATTTTACATTAATAACTTTAAATGCTTGGATTCTAGGAACTCTTCCCACGAGTCCCTCATGTAGTTTGATTTAAATGCAAATCACATGCTAAACAAGTAAAATATTAATTAAATAAAACTAAACTAGCAATATTATTTAGATTGTCTCATCACACTTCACACCTAACGTTTGGGCTAGACCAAATTGACTACGGGTAACCAATAAATTCAGGTTGTCGCGTTACCCGCCCACACTGAAAAAATTTATTCAACTCGTCCCTCTTAAAATTATTGTTATGATTTTAGGAATTTATAGCCTTATTAAAGCTACTTTTCTAAAACTTATTTTCATCCTTCGATTGTTTTTCAAACTTAAGAAATTTTTTAAACTTCTTTTCAAGCATGGCCATATCATCATAATCGATGTTAGACTCATTGATTACGTGTGAAAAGTGTGTTCGTGTAAGGACACAATTGTTGTTTTCTTTTCACCGCGATAATACGAACAAACCTAAGTTACAACTACACTCAACGGGTGAGTATAGCGGTAAGTCAGGTACCGAAAGATCCACAGAGATGAGTTGCTAGAATTTATAGGATCTAGTAGTCTGAAATAAAAGTGTAAAAGGTGAATTACAAAGTAAAAAGGAAAAGATTCATAAAAGGAAAATATTAATCTAGGCGAGTGTAAATTAAACTAGATTAAAAAAGCGAGTAAAACTATAGGTTGCGTCGAATATCCCTCACCCGAGTTAATTAGTATAAAATGGTCACATGGGTCGACGAGTTATTACAAACGCGTCTCGTTTCGACAGCTAATTAAATCAAGGGTTGTCACACCCTAAATTCTCATAAAAGCCTAAAAAGATTTTGGCATAAACAAATACCCGGGAAGTTACGCACACAAGGTCGTAAGCACGGGACATACATGATATGCCCCGTCAAATGTCCTAGGTGAAATAACTAGGACAACGCACCCAAAATAGACCCGTAAACACCATCACCAAAGTAAAGCAACGCGTCAACCCGAGTGAGTTCCATTCAAACACAGCCTAATTTAAATTAACTAGAAAGCATATTAAAAACGTGGTAAAGGAAAACGATAAATAAACGCGGTAAATCCACACTAGAAAGCAACTAAATCAAAGCATGTAAACCTAATTATGAAAGCATGGAAATCTAATTATGAAAGTAAGAATTAGGGAAATACAACTATATTAAATGGAGAGGATGATGAATAGTGCAACTTACAAGCTGAATACCGAAGAGAAATGAAGAAGAACTCTCCAAAACCCTCAAACCCTCAAACCCTTTGCTAAACTATCTAAAATCTGATTCTATAACTTAATATCATATATTTACAACAAAATTTCTATTTATAGTAAGTGGAATTAAAATAGAAAAGAAAAGAGAAAAGAAAAGAAAAGGGAAAATATCAGCTGGAAACAGGGGATCAATCGATCGATCCCCTGTGATCGATCGATCGATGCTTAGAAAATGAGCCCACTGTCTCATCTCGATGGATGAAAAATGAAGGATCAATCGATCAAGCAGGTCTCAGCCAAGCAACATGCAGTTTTGGTGTGTTTGGTTTTCCCTTCTGCTAAAACTCCCGTAACTTCTTCGTTCTGAGTCCGAATCACACACTGTTCGTGGCCACGCGAAGCTTGCGAGGAGGGCTACAACTTCCGTGATGTTGGGCCAGGTGCCCAATCAGTGAAAAGACTAAAATTCCCTTGAACGTGCAATCGCGTACGGAATCGAGCGTAATACGTCCGAACTGCATACTTAGCATCCAAATACCTATAAAAGCTCAATTAATCCCTGTAAAACATGTTAACGTAGAAATCCGAGGTTATCTAGTTAACGAGCATAAATATAGGGAATAAGATACCCGAGGGGTCTAAAATGCATCGATTCGAGGGATGAAATACGCAATATTTACGTATTATCACACCCCCTAATTTACACATTGCTAGTCCCTAGCAATGAAATAGGATGAAACAAGAACTACAAGAAAAAAAAAGCAGAAGATAGTACAAAAGTTTGATATAAAATAAAAAGGCAACTTTCGCGGGTGATTCGATTGCATTTAGCATATGCAATAAGCCGTTAAACCCCTAAGTCACCCTAGTGGGCGAGTGTCGTCTCGTGAGGGTTTTCAGGGATGATACCCACAAACATCACATGGTTTCCTCAAAATATGCCCAAACCAACATGCGACAAGCCCAACAATAGCAAACAAGATTTCATATGCATTATTAGCAAAGTGAATGAATTCAAACAAAAGTTCAAATCATTAACAATATAGAATGCACCTCATAGAATTGAAACCTTAAAATGTGGGAGGGGGAGCGAGCACATGCAAAGTGTGATTTGGCAACAACTTATATAAACTGGATACTAAATAACGCAAACATATATTCAATCCTCACGGTTATTACACTCATCAAGTGAATTCACTTGAAACAGGGAGGTAACACACGGAACATACGGGCATAAAGAGTAAATGCAAAATGGAAACTAGGTTGCACATACGTAAAAAATGAAGAATGCTATATATAAAATGAAAAACTGTAAGCTCAATGAAAGATACCTCTCATTAAAGGAGGCGAAATGCATTTTCACAAATTATCAAAACTATTTAAACCTTTGATTTACATCTACTTAAGATCACATAGGACTTGTATAGGGTTATAATGTAGGTTTAGCTAGGGTACAAAACAAAGGATATGTATGTACGAATTCAATGCGTTCGGAATGAAAACTCAGGATAATGGGAAAATGCGGGCAATATCAAAAGTTGAAAAACAAGTTCCAAAAGGCATTAGATATATCATCGGGGAGAGTAAACAAAACTTATTGAACTATATACAACATTTACAACTTTCTCTTTTCTTTCTTTTCTTCTTTGTCTCATTTTTCTCTTTTGTTTTCTTTTGTTTTTTCACTTCTCGTTTTCTTCTTCACTTGTTTCTTTTCTTTACTTTTCTCTTTCTCATATGCCTAAATTGCAACCGACATCACAACAACATTATTCAATACCAAGCAACATTCCAAACAAAGGTATGGAAAGTGTGTATATGGGCTAAAACTCCAATTCAGAGTTGATTATGGGATTTGGGTTATGAAACGAAAGGCTATATTTAATCTCAAAGGGGTTGACGAGGGGAAACATATAAGGTGAGGTCAAGGTCAATATGGGTGATATAACGAAGATTGCCTATGATCATTTTAGAAAGTTTACGCAATTCTCGAGTCAAAACAAACTATGAAAATCATACTCAAGTAATGCATTTCAAGTATGAACTCAATTAATGAACGATCAATGATTACCGACGAATTTAACGTTTTCAATGAGAAAATAATAGTGTATACACTCACAAACGACGAAAGGTACAAAGCTTACTCGATGTAAGTATATACAATGCAACAAAAGATTACCGAGTTATAAAAATCTTAAACCAAATTAATATAACAAGAAAAACACATGTGCTCATGGGATTAAAATTTAATTCATGAAGTTATTCATAATATCAATAATCGAGACTAAAGTCTAATAACTTCTAAAATCGAGAACATGCATCGTTGGGTTGTCAATTAGATCGGAAAATTATTGAAATTTATCATCGAAAACAAAGGCAAAAAGGCCAAAAAAGGAGAAAAAGAAAGAAAACATTTTTGAATTTTTTTAATTTTTTCTAAGAAATCATACTAAGTAACTAACATGTGAGCAAAAACATGGATTAAATAAAGAAATCGATAGAATATCCCAAACCCCCTAACTTAAAACCTGACATTGTCCTCAATGTAAATTAAGAATGAAGTCAAAGAGAGGAAAAGAGCGATATTACCCAAAATTGGAGCGATCCCCATAAGAACAAGTCCAAAGAATCTACAAAACAAGTTAGTACCGAGTATAGAAAAAACAAATAACAAAAAGTTAACTAATTACACTAAACTAAGTTAAAAGAAAGAAAAAAGTAAAAAGAAAGAAAGAATAAAAAGCTAACTATATACAACCTACTATTTAGGCTTCACACTAACTATACACTAGAAGTCTAAATAGCTGAGGGTCCACCGCAAAAATGATTTGACTTTGGAGGATAACTGGTGTATCCTCACATATAAGCATGCCTACCGAAAAATATGAATTCCGTTTGAAAAATGGAAGGCATGTGTAAGGCGTAAGAAATGAACCATTGCCAATTAAAAGTTTTGGAGGGACGATGGGGGGTTTGGATTGAACGGGTGATAAAAACATGTGAGGACCAAGAAAATAAGAATATCATCCCAAGGATTTAGCAAGCGAAATGGGAGGTGGCGCACACAAAGGAAAATATGCGATCGTGGAGTGCGACTCGAGCAAGTACTCCTCATCGGCGAAAAGGTTTAAAACATTAAAGTTTGAAACCGAATCATCGGGTACTTGTGACGGTGTGATAACAGAAAATGAAAATGGGGAGGAAAGAAATTCAAACTCATGAGATGAATCATCATCGCATGAATATTGAGTTTCGAATGAAATAATATCATTTTCAATGAAATAATCTTCTTTGGGGGCCAAAGAAGAAATCATTTCATTGCAAATAGATATTACGTCATTTTCATCCTCACTTTCAATATCTATTATGCAATGGGCAAAGTCTAGAATGGTTTGTTACAAAGTAGGCACATAGTCCTCATTTGGTTCAAAACATCCCTCGACTTCGAAAGTCTCGGAAGCAAAATCATCGTCTGACTCAAATAATAAATCCAATTTATACTCCCAACAACGATTTTCTTCCCGATAACGATTTTTAATTTTCTCATTTTTAAGCATACGCAAGCCCTCATCGAATGTCATAGGTCGAGGTGCGGATCCTTGAAAATGGGAACTTTGAAAATTACCTCCGGACTTAAAAGAAAACTCATTATTATAGGAATTTTGAAAACTATTGCAATTCGTTTCAAAATTCCTATTATAAGGATGTAAAGTCCCAAAATCATTATCATCATCATCAAAATTCCAATAACCCAAGTTTTGACTTTTCTTATACTCGCCAAAGTAATTTTTGAATTTGTAACTTTTTGGGACTCTAAGTATTGAACAAAAGTCATAGGATTACGAGCATTTTCAGAATTATAACAATGATTACCGAAAGAATTTGAATAAGACATGCTTACCCCAAAAATGGCTTGAAGTGGCGAATTCCACAAAGTAGGTGCGCGTGCGATAAATTCAAGCGTTTCTAAGTTCTCAAATGTGGAAATCCTGCAAAAATATTAGCAAATAATACAAATAGAAGGAAAATACTATGAAATACTAAATCAAAAAAAATCTAAAACAAACTCATCCCCGGCAACGGTGCCATTTTGATTACATGTGAAAAGTGTGTTCATGTAAGGACACAATTATTGTTTTCATTTCACTGCGATAATACAAACAAACCTAAGTTACGACTACACTCAACCGGTGAGTATAGCAGTAAGTCGGGTATCGAAAGATCCATAAAGACGAGTTGATAGAATTTATAGTATCTAGTAGTCCGAAATAAAAGTGTAAAAGGTGAATTACAAACTATATAGGAAAAGACGCATAAAAGGGAAATATTAATCTAGGCGAGTGTAAATTAAACTAGATTAACAAAGCAAGTAAAACTATAAGTAGCGTCGAATATCCCTCACCCGAGTTAATTAGTATAAAATGGTCACGTGGGTCGACGGGTTATTACAAATGCATCTCATTTCGACAGTTAATTAAATCAAGGGTTGTCACGCCCCTAAATTCTCATAAAAGCCTAATAAGATTTTGGCATCAACAAATACCCTGGAAGTTACGCACACAAGGTTGTAAGCACGGGACATACATGATATGCCCCGTCAAATGTCCTAGGTGCAATAACTAGGACAACGCGCCCGAAATAGACCCGTAAACACCATCACCAAAGCAAAGCAACACGTCAACCCGAGTGAGTTCCATTCAAACACAACCTAATTTAAATTAGCTGGAAAGCATATTAAAAATGAGATAAAGGAAAGCGGTAAATAAACACGGTAAATCTACACTAGAAAGAAACTAAATCAAAGCATGTAAACCTAATTATGAAAGCATGGAAATCTAATTATGAAAGCAAGAATTAAGGAAATAAAACTATATTAAATGGAGAGGATGATGAATAGTGAAACTTACAGGCCCAATTGGGTGTCAATCCAAAGAAAAATGAAGAACTCTCCAAAACCCTCAAACCCTAAGATAAACTATCCAAAATATGATTCTATAACTTAATATCTAATATTTACAACAAAATTTCTATTTATAGTGCGTGGAATTAAAATAGAAAAGAAAAGAGAAAAGAAAAGAAAAGAAAAGAAAAGAGAAAATATCATCTGGAAATAGGGGATCGATCGATCGATGCTTAGAAAATGAGCCCACTCTCTCATCTCGATTGATGAAAAATGAAGGATCGATCGATCGATCATTTTCATCAATCGATCGATCAAGTAGGTCTCAGCCAAGCAACATGTAGTTTTGGGGTGTTTGGTTTTCCCTTTCGCTAAAAATCCCATAACTTCTTCGTTCTGAATCAGAATCGTGCATCGTTCACGGCCACACGAAACTTGTGAGGAGGGTTACAACTTTCGTGAAGATGTTGGGCTAGCTTCCCAATCTGTGAAAAGACTAAACTTCCCTTGAACCTGCGATCGTGTACGGTAAACGAGCGGAATGCGTCTGAACTTCATATTTAGCTTTCAAATACCTATAAAAGCTCCCTGCCAAACATGTTAATGTAGAAATCCGAGGTTGTCTGGTTAACGAGCATAAATATAGGGAATAAGATACCTGTGGGCTAAAATGCGTCGGTTCGAAGGATGAAATACGCAATATTTGTGTATTATCACTCATCATCTCAATCAATTATTTTCTCCTTTTTGGGTTTCAAATCAACGCCCTTATCTTTTTACATATTTTTGGAGGAAAACACGTTAAGCTCATAAGTTTTAAGATCACGTAGAAGCTCTTTGAGTTCCATAGACTCTAAAGCACCCAAGGAATTCAAACTGTCACTTTTGAATTAAATCTTTCAAGTAAGGAGCTTAGGATTTTCTTAACTATACGGGTTTTGGGTATTATCTCCCCCAAGTTAAATGATGACTTCACAATATTATAAAGTTTAGCATAGAAATCATCGAATGTTTCACTCTCCTCCATCCTAATGGTTTTAGACCGAGTGGTGATGTTTGGAGTTTGGGAGGCTTGACATTACTGGTACCCTCATGAGTGAGTTTTATTTTGTCCCAATCCCCTTTAGACATTTCACATGTCATAATACGATGGAAGTCCTTTGGTACGACGGCATAAGACGAAGCATTCAGGCCATGTGAATTATAGTTGGATAATTTAAACTCATCCTCACTCCAAGTTTCAACATGTTTAGAGATTCTATATTCATATACTAAGGATGTGGGTGGGTACCACCCCTAACAATCGCTTTTAATAACCTCCCATCTATCGACTTAAGTGTTGCTTTCATACGCGCTTTCTAATACCCGTAGTTAGACCCATCAAATAAAGGTGGTCTAGAAAATGATTGACCCTCCATATAAAAAGCTGCTAGGATTCATGACTAAACACGGATCTAACACAATAACTTAGTGTTCTCTCTCTTATACTACTTGGAAGTCCTATACAGAAAGGGTTCTAATATGGCAAATGGTACAAAACCTAAAAACCAATATTTTAAAATTTTCTCAATTTTAAGTTCAATTGAACAAATTAGCCCAAAAGAAGTTTGCACCAATTTAAATTAATTGTTGTGATGAGCAGATCAACCAATTTTATTTTAACCTAAATATACACCCAGATGAGTGTAGGATAAATTAAGAAAATCATACCATAACGCCCGATGTACGAGGAAAATCCAAATAGAAAAAACCTCTTATGGCACAGTCAATGAAATTCACTATGATGAGGAATTACATAAGGTAAACAATAGGCTTACAACATAGACTCGACACCCTCATAAGTCTTGACGCTCTTTGGCCTTCAACCTCTCTTCCACAGTGCACGTAAGTGTCCACTTAAGTAGTTCCATAACGTGTTGGTCCACACACTCTTAGGTATCCACCGAACAGGCTTAGCAATCATCACACATGGAGTCCACCATATATAAATAAACCAAGCATGGAATCCACCGCAGATAACAAATATTCAAAAATATTTAGAGTAAAAAACTTGGTGCCCACAAACATAGATCTTAACGCATTATATGATGAAACTTATATTTTTAAACTATTTGGGTGTAAACTAAGTTTGGACAAACACGGAGAGCTTCTTATAAGAAGTTGGGAACTCAAAAGCAATGAAAAGTTTCTTTTGAAATTGCTGCTCTGTACTCCTATTTGTAGGAGGTTTTTCTAAAATCAGATTAGGCAAAAAAAAAAATGAACCGTTCTTTGAAAAACACGCTAGCTCATTAAAAAAAATTGGATCTCAATCGAATATAGCAACTGATCTTGTTCAAACTAGTTTCTAACGAAAATTCCAACGAGAAACTATAGCAGGACCAAATATTCTCATCTGAATTTCGTTGAAACATATTCTAATGAGATGTGCAAAGACTCATTCGAAAGACATACCAGATGTCGTTAGAATGGCTTTAAAAATATTTCTAAAAACATTTTAAAATTAGTTCTAAACATATTTGAAAATAAACACCCAAATAAAATATCAAAGGATCAAAACATAAATGAATTCATACTTGAGATATCCTCGCAATACGAAGACAAAAATAAGGCATGAAACACGACAGGATGATGAACATAAAATATTGGTCACTGCATCTTCAATCAAACATGTCATAAGCTTAAAAGGACAAACATACTCAACTCCTAACCAATGACTTAAAGCTTTTGTCCAAAAATAGAATAAGCCAAAATACATACCAATTGACACTATAAAAAAAATCTTACATGTTGTTGCCGAAGGTCTCGAGTAACCTCAAAATGTTAGAGCTGAGGGTCCAAAGGTCGAAGGATCTAAGTGGCCCCAAAATGTTGGAGCTAGATATATGCATGTTGAATGTGCCGCGGAGCCTCAAAATGTTGAAGGTGAAAATTCATTGGCAAATTTCCTTATTTTTATGTACACAATTGTGTTGTGCAATTTTTTAAACATTGCATTCTTGATGTGCTTGGGAAGCTTAAGTCGGATCATATTCCATCACTTACACTTTCCTCGAGTAAGCTTCGCACGTGAGTCCTAACCCATTATCTCTCTATATAAGGCTTAGTTCTCATTCATTTCAAATCACCTCAAAACTCTCTTAAGTTTGCACTTTCTCTCTTTTGAAGTCTCTCAAGAGATTTGAAGGTGTTCTTCGCGTTCTTTTTATTTTCCCTTTATGGCATCATTTTTTGGTAAGAATTTCCCCATTTAGATATTTTAGTTGAATTTTGTAATTAATAATAGGTTTTTCTATCGCCATCAAAACTTAGATTGTTAATTTAGGTTTACTGATAACTTTGCTTTTTGTGTGTCATCGTTGTTAAAAGCCAAGTTAATCAACACCTCAAATTACCTACAAAATAATATCAAACTAAAGTGTAGAGGTAAGTAAGGGTATCAATCCAATTAAAGGGAGTCAAGTGAGGGGAAACAATTGTAATTCAATTTTTATTTTATTTTTGGTCTTTTGATTTTTCTATTTTTTTAGCTTTTGAAATATTAAAACAATTAGGTGAGGTGAGGTGAAATAACAATAAACTATATGGAAGATCAAATTACAAACTAAAAAGTGAGTAAAATGAAAAAAAAAGTTTAACGCTAAAATATGAGATAAATGAGGTTAATAAATTTGAGAACAATCAAGGAGTGAGATTACACCACAAATTTTAGCTATTCTAATTAATTAATTTAATTAATTGGATTCTCCCAAATTAATATCAAATTTACAAATTAACTCTCATTGCAAATGCAATTTTGATAGTAACCTTTTAGAAAATTAAGTTTAACCCCCCACAACTCTAGAAAATAGATGTACACTCTTTTTAATTAATCACCCGCTAGGATCGATCAATTAAAATTCATGTAAATCTTTGAAAATAAATGTAAAGTTGAAATTAAAGTAATAATACCCCACTTAAGAAACCCCTATCTCTAGTTAGAATCTAAAATGGGTATTACAACTAGAATTTCAATTTTCTCTAGAAAATCATTTACCCTCTCTCGAGGCGTAAATTTAAGGGTGAGGGATCAAAATTAACATTCAAAGAGAATTTTCAAGTAATCAAACTAATTAAATTAAAATAACATCAAATAAGGGTTCCCCCCCACCTCTTGAAAGGGGGATTTAGCCTAACATGGTATGAAATTTGACAAATTAATAATCAAAGGCATAAAATAAATGAGAAGAGAAGAGAACAATCAAACCCAATTTCTTGATGCTTAATTGAACTTCAATCCATAAGTTGAAATCAACATCCCACAATTTGAATGATCCAAACAAAATTACATAAAAATCTTCACCTAAAAATGGATTCTCACAACAATTTATTTTCCCTCACTATCTAAAAAAACTAAAATAAAATAAATTCTAATCTAAAAAAAACTAAACTAAAATGGTGTTTCTCCCTCTAAAATTCTCTCTACTAATTCCCATTCTAAAACTTCCTTCAAATTGGGTCTTCCATTATTTTAATAGTAGGTATGAAGCATGGGGGTAATTTGGGTAGGTTTAATGTGTAAGAGGTGTGTAAGGTGTTGAGGTGATGGTATTTAGGGAATTATGCACAAATGTGCATGGGTAAGAGGTGAGGTCATGTGGGGAGTGTGGTGAATGAGGGTATTTTGGGAAGTTGGGTTAAAATAAGTAGTTGGGGGTAGAATGGGAAAAAGGGATTAAATTGGTTTACGTTGGTTTATTAAACACATGTGGGATTTAAATGGGTTTTGTTTTGTTGTTTTGGCAGAAGGTGAGAAATCGTGTTTTGCTTTTGGGGAGAAATGGAAATGGGTTTGGGTTTTTGGTTTGGTTAGAAAAGTGGGTTTTGGAACGGGAGATGGGAAATGGGTGAAAAATGTTTTTGTCTTGGAAAAGGAGTTTGGGTAAAAATGGATTGGAGCTGATAAGGGTCGGCCCGATGGATGTAGCCGGTGGGGTGATTTGGCGGCGCGGTTGGGTTGAGTAGCCGGCGGAGGGTTCCGATTTTGGCAGCGGTTGGACAGCCGGGGTAGAGGGTTGGGTCGGCTCCGGGTAGAGTGTTTAGGTGGTGTTTTATTTTATGTTGGTGGTGATTTTAATTGAAGAATAGATAGAGAGTATGAAGGTGGGTTTTGTTTGGGTGTGTTAATGGAGGTTTGTGGTGAGGAGAGAGGAGAGAGAGGATGAGGGTAGATGATGATGAATAGTAGAAGGAGGTGTGTTTGTGTGTGTGTGTAACTTATGACCCCTAAAAAATATCCAATTAAAACTAATGAAACTAAAAATTAAATCCTAAAAATAAAAATAAAAATAAAAACTTAAATAAAATAAAACTCAAGTCCTAAAAAAAATAAACTAATAAAAGTAAAAAAAATAAATTCCAAAAACATAAAAATTAAAACTAGAGACCTACAAAAATATAAATCCAAATAAAACTAAAAAATAAATGAATTCCTAAAAAACCTAATCCTAATAAAATAAACTAAAAACTAAAAATCAAAATAAAACATCATTAAATAAAAAGAAATAAAAAATAAATCCTAAAAATAAAAACGATTCAAACTAAAAATTAAAAATATAAAAAAATACGAAAGGGAACAAATTAAACACACACGGCTCGGGACAGAGTTTAGTCTAGGTTTGGGTAGGCTAGGGTTACGGGATTGGTAATTAGCTCCATAATTCGCACAATTGCTTTAAAATACGCGTTTGAACACTGCAACGTGCATTCGACCTACAAAATAGACTATAAAGCACATAAGACCCAAATTGCCGAGAATTAATAACTAAAATACGTCTATTCGGGGTATAAAATGTACAGTTTTGGGTGCTTATCACACCACCCCCAAATAGAGCGTTGCTAGTCCTCGAGTAATAAGATAGAGAGAAAGAGAAAGATAAGTAACCAAAAGTGTACCACTTTCACGGGCACTGACGATTGCACTTAGCATGTGCAACAAGCCTTTAAACCTATAGGTTGCCGTACAAGACGAGTTGTGTCTCGTGAGGGTTTGCAGGGAATATACCCACAAAATTCTTATTTGCAATTTTTTTTATTGAAAGGCAGTCAATATCTTATTAGACGTAGAATAATCCCACAATCCATCATGAGGTAAATGTTTTGAGAAATACAAGATGGAAGCGTAAAAAGTTTAGCTAAGTAAATACTTAAGGCACATCCTTCCTAGAATTCAACGTGTGTAGTGTGAATCCGTCAAAATGGGTCAAGTATCATAAGCGTAATTCCTAGATTGCCTCTTCGAAATCAACGCTCGAACTTCAAAATCTCACTGGATATAACTCTCTCAAACGAACTTGTAACACCCCGCCCGCCCGGGGAGAGCGAACGGAGCGCTAATGCGATAAAATAAATCCAAATCCACAAGTGACAAGGTATAGAGAATCTAAATAAACCCACAATAATATAAATCCACTAATCTCAATCTCTTCAATTACAATAAGTCTCTCGAATTACATACAACAACTAACTCGAAAATAAAATACAAATCTCCAATGCTCTATACAACAAAATAATACAAATCTTTCCCAAACAATCCTCGCTAAAATCAATCTCCATAGCGCCCCAAAATCCGCGCTAACCTGCCACTAGAAGAAAATATGGGGAAGTACACAATACGACAGGAATTATGCTCAATAAATACGGATTAGCAACGAATAAAACGTAATAACACAAGTACGAATATTCAAATCAAAATGCAAATCTCAATCACATTTCATCATTATAATTTCTCAACAACACTTTAACCGGGTCACCAGGCCTCACAACATCCGTATATGCTTTATCAAGCCATAGCCCGGGAAACAGGAATTTTGGCGGGTGCCCAACATCCGTGCCATATTAAAATCTCATGACAACGTGCTCATCAACAATACAATGATACCACATGAATCAAAATAATTTCAACAATTATTTTCCAGATTTCAATGAATTTATCAATTCAAATATGAGTTCAGTTAAACAAGAATTCAAAGAGAATGACACTCACGAGATTTAAGGAGCATATTGTGTAAAACCCCATACCTCAAACCATGATGAGAAACCAACTATCACATCCTCAAGATCAACAAAAAAGATCTACAAAAGCTCATCCAAGAATCTCCAACAAAATAGCCCTAAGAACACCTCTAATCTAAGGTTGGAACTCACAAATCTCAAGGGCCAATGTGTATATAAAAAGAAGAGGAATATAAAATATATTTGTTGCCAAAATTTGTGCCAAAAGTATGTTAAAAGGGTTGCCCAAGACTTCCTTTTATAATGCAAAGAAATGAAGAGTTGGAATCCAAAAGACTCCTTTAAATAAGGCAAAGAAATGAAGAGTTGGAAGTCAAAACAACTCTTGAAAATTACTTAATGTTCGTCGACTTAGAATTCCAAGAGTTAAAAACATTTAAAAATCCGTTTTAACTTCGTTTTCGAAACCGTTTGAAATTATCGCCTTTAAAAATAATAACCAACATATTTGAGCAATAAAAATAATTTTATCAAAAACTTTATTTTCCTCCATTTTCCAGAAATTAATTAAAATAGCCCAAAAATTACGCGGGTTGTTACACTTCCCCACTAACAATGGAATTTCGCCCTCGAAATTCGCCGAATGCCTAACTCTCAAAATCAGGCCACTACACTAACTCCAAAAATAAATCACATCTCCCGAAAATAAATTCCTTACCTCTAATCTCGAAACCTAACACGAATATCACCTAAAATTTTCTATCTCCAAAAATTGCTAACCACGCAATGTACCCAAAACCCAAGCCCCGAGGGTTGCCGTATACCTAAGCTCTGATACCATTTGTAACACCCCGCCCGCCCGAGGAGAGCGAATGGAGCGCTAATGCGATAAAATAAATCCAAATCCACAAGTGACAAGGTATAGAGCATCTAAATAAACCCACAATAATATAGATCCACTAATCCCAATCTCTTCAATTACAACAAGTCTCTCGAATTACATACAACAACTAACTCGAAAATAAAATACAAATCTCCAATGCTCTATACAACAAAATAATACAAATCTTTCCCAAATAATCCTCGCTAAAATCAATCTCCATAGCGCCCCAAAATCCGTGCTAACCTTCCACTAGAAGAAAATATGGGGAAGTACACAATACGACAGGAATTATGCTCAACAAATACGGATTAGCAACGAATAAAACGTAACAACACAAGTACGAATATTCAAATCAAAATGCAAATCTCAATAGCATTTCATCATTATAATTTCTCAACAACACTTTAACCGGGTCACCAGGCCTCACAACATCCGTATATGCTTTATCAAGCCATAGCTCGGGAAACAGGAATTTTGGCGGGTGCCCAACATCCGCGCCATATTAAAATCTCATGACAACGTGCTCATCAACAATACAATGATACAACATGAATCAAAATAATTTCAACAATTATTTTCCAGATTTTAATGAATTTATCAATTCAAATATGAGTTCAGTTAAGCAAGAATTCAAAGAGAATGACACTCGCGAGATTTAAGGAGCATATTGTGTAAAACCCCATACCTCAAACCATGATGAGAAACCAACTATCACATCCTCAAGATCAACAAAAAAGATCTACAAAAGCTCTTCCAAGAATCTCCAACAAAATATCCCTAAGAACACCTCTAATCTAAGGTTGGAACTCACAAATATCAAGGGCTAATGTGTATATAAAAAGAAGAGGAATATAAAATATATTTGCTGCCAAAATTTGCGTCAAAAGTATGTTAAAAGGGTTGCCCACGACTTCCTTTTATAATGCAAAGAAATGAAGAGTTGGAATCCAAAAGACTCCTTTAAATAAGGCAAAGAAATGAAGAGTTGGAAGTCAAAACAATTCTTGAAAATTACTTAACGTTCGCCGACTTAGAATTCCAAGAGTTAAAAACATTTAAAAATCATTTTAAAATCCGTTTTAACTCCGTTTTCGAAACCGTTTGAAATTCTCGTCTTTAAAAATAATAACCAACATATTTGAGCAATAAAAATAATTTTATCAAAAACTTTATTTTCCTCCATTTTCCAGAAATTAATTAAAATAGCCCAAAAATTACGCGGGTTGTTACAACTCTCGAGATTAGGGCAAGTGTATCGCTCTTGTGTGTGAGGAGGTGAGTAAGTGTAAAATAGTTCAAGCATCTCACACACACATAAGAAAGAACGTACATCTAGAAATAAAATGATCTCATGAAAGAATGCTAATCACTATAGTGAGAACGTCGAGTTATTCACCACGTTGACTTTCATTTGCCCGAACACCTAGGGGAAATATGGATATATATGGGTGAGGGGGAAATGAAATGAGATATGTGGGATGAGATGAGGTAGGATAAGATGGATGTGTGAAATGATGGATGTAAAATGGATGCGAAATGGATGGATATGCGATGTGAGAGAGTGTATAGCACTTTAGGCACAAATGTCTTTATTTCACAACTAACTACTAACTACTCGTTTTTTTTTATTTTTCTTTTCTTTTTCTCTATATTCTTTTTTCTTTTCTTTTTTGCTATTTTTTTTGTTTTTGTTTTTCTCTCTCTTTTCAAACCAACAATGAAGACATTTAACATTTGGAATCAAAACTCTTTTTTTCAAAATAATGGATCATATATGAATGTGGTGGGGTATGTATATGAATGGGGAGAATATGGAAAGGTAATGGGTGAGTGAATGGAAATGTGATATGGAAAAGAATAGGAGTGTGATGAGTGAAGTGTATGGGTAAAAATCTAGTGATCAGGACAAACTTCAAGACACGTGTTTCTTACAACTCGAAAAAGATGTCGTTCTCAGTGATCAAGCCAAAATTTAATGAAGAATAATGAGATCAAACAACGATTTAAGTGCGGACTCAAATGAAGTTGTACAACCTGTGACTCGGAGATTGCGTAAAACACTTTTAAAGGGTGAAAGGCACAAAACTCACAAGCTAAAGTCTCTACTAGTGATCCTTAAGGTTTTCTTGGGAATTATAGTGCTCTTCAACTCTAAATGTAATGACGTGATAAATGCGCAAATTTTGTTGAGTCTAGAGATTCATGGTGCAACATGCCTTATTACGTATTACATAAGCTATTTAGAAAAAATATTCTCTAGCTTGATTCTTAGACTTAAAAGATGGATGATAGAAAATTCACATCAATGAGTGAGATGAAAAAAACTGCGCGAAATTTTAAAAATCAGGTTCAAAAATCATAATTTTTCAAAAGATGTACGATTTTGATAAAATTCCCCACCCCCAAACAAAAAGGAACATCGTCGTCGATGTTAAGTAAAATGATTTTTAAAATTGAGAGCAAAAGGTAGGAAAGAGATTACCAGAATCAACCGCTAATGAAGTGAACAGATGTAGCCAAGAATAAACCTGAAGAAAAATTGAGATAAAAAAATTTGTACGAGTCTAAAAACATGATATAGCATTGGGTGGTGCAAAACACCACCCCCAAACAGGATGAGACTAGTACAAGAAATGTAGGCTAACTCCCGGTAGTGCTAAGTTTAATGTCTTCAGCCAAACCGAAAGGATCTCACCCTAAGGATAGGATCTATGAAAGCGCAGGGCGGTAGAAAAATTGGGTGATGAGAATCACCCCCAAACAAGACTGAAGCATCAGTCTTGTTGGATAGAGGCTAAAAGTGGTCAATGCACCTGTATGGCAAAGTGCATCACACGATGTAAAGTATCGGTGGACCATGGGTGGGTGGGGATCAGGGTAAGGGTGAGGAAGGCATGGGTAATGAAGCATCGATCACGGGCCTTATTGAGCCGAAAGGTGAGGGCAACTAGGGCCCTATAAGCATGGTGCTCTAATTGGTGAGGGAGGCTAAATTGTTTGGTAAGTGGAATGGAATGGGCCTCAGAAAAATCACACGACCGTTATATGAATGGACAATGATAATGGTCGGGCCGTGACACGCCAGGGAGTTGTCGATGGGTAAAATCAACACCATAAGAGAGTGGGGGGTATAGAGTAACAAGCTCGGTTTCACGGAAGTGGATAGTAGCACCATAACTCTCGTGGAAGGTGGATGATAGTTTCAGGTGAGGATCTAAAAATGTATATGGAAACATGAAATGTGTAAAATCAAGATCCAAACCAGGTGGTGGGCTGTACGGTATAATGGGTGGGGTAAAGGTTGGGATAAACGATGGATCGGGTGGGATAAATGGTGGAGGAAGATGATCCAACTCAAGCGTGGGAGACACGCACTCATTGAAAGGAGTAAATGAATACTCACAAAGGAGTGTGGTATCTAAAGATGGAGTGGTCAACTTCATAAAAATATCATCGGTGAATGGGGTGGGTGGGTAAGACGAGGCACCAAGATCTAAGATAGAGGACGCACTAGAAATATCGGGCGTAAAGGGAGCCATGCATGGTGGGACATCATCCATATCCAGATATGTAGGAACTATTATGGATTCTATCTCGAAAAAATGGTGAGCACTCGTAGACGGAGCTAACCTAGGATAAATTTGTTCCTCGGGAACACAAGGGTGAAGCTCGATAGGTGTAGACTCAGGCATGTTTTGGGATATAATGGGAGAGGGAATGGGAACGACAAAGTGGGGTTCATGTGGACATGGTGGAATTTGATCAGGCTCACTATCAAAAGGTAAGTCAACACAATTATCGACTTGGGGACCATACCATGGGATGGTGTCATCGTTGACATTCTCGGGGTGGTAGGGTTGGTCACACTCAAAATCTGTGTCACAAGAGGACACATCATCATCACACTCGGGTGCAACGATGGGTGGAACCATAGGAATGTCTGACTCTCTCGCACACTCCAATTCATTTAATCATTGTTCAAGCCGTTAGAGGGCTTGATTTTGAAGTTGAGTGGCGTGCTCTTGCTCAAGTATGAACTTTTGCAAGAGGCTTTCGAGAGTGATGGTGGATGATGGTGATGGAGTGATGGATGGTGGCGGTGGTTGAGGTGGACACAACTCGCTATGATCATGACTATATAGAGAAGACTCAAATGAAGTGGGTGGAGTGGGGCCAAGTTCATCATACATGAAAGGATCGCTTTCGTGATGGACAATTGGTTGATACTCATGGGGTGCGTAGTGAGAAAACTGATCGTGAATGGGTGCACAAGGTTTCCATGATGACTGTGGGAACGTATGAGGATCCACAACATCGGGATAATAGGACGAGGTGGGTTCCGAAACAGTGTCATACAGATACACATGTTCTAAGGTGGGTTCGTAGGGATATGAAGAGTAAGGGCACTCATGGGACATGTGATCGGCATAAGAACAATGGGTGCACGACAATATTTGCGACACGTCGACACTTGACACCGAGGGTGATGGAATATGAGGTGCGTGCATAGATGGGCCAAGAGTACCAACGGTACTCGTGAGAGAGCGGTGACCACTAAGAATAGCATAAAGAGACAGCTCAGGAGCACTCTCACACGTGTCATGTCTCAATTGAAAATGACCAAAGTAGTCCCGTAAAAGGATGTTCTTCGGCCAAGTGGAGAGAAATATTTTTTTTTTGGAGTTTGTAAATTTTTTTCAAAAGGAAAGAAAATATTTTTGGATTTTTCTAAAAAGGAAAGAAAGAATTTTTTTTGGGTTTTTCTATAAAAATAAAGAAAAAAATTATTTTTGGATTTTTTATAAAAATAATAAAAGAAAATATTTTTGGATTTTTTTGGAAGAAAAGGGTAGGAGGAAATTTGGACTCTAAGAATTTGGAGAAATTCACTAAAACGGACTACCGAAAAAGGAATTGGACACACACAAGTTAAGGAAAAAAATCCTAACTAGCACATAGACAATTTTTTATCTAGAAAATTAATGAAAGGGGTCGTCAAATTTGAATGAAATCCGCGGGCGATAAAGATCATAGAATTTATATGAGTGATTGCCTTTTGCAAAATGTGTGTTCCTATGTTAGTCACACGATGACAAGAGGCTTGCCACATAGATTCGCCACAAAGCTACTACGATGAAACGATCGGCTGGTACAATGCTGGGGACATCACGAATCCATTTTACTGGGCGGCCGCACTTAAAACCCACTTTCCCTAGACACTTATGTGACGCAAAGTGAACCGTTTGAGGGTTTGTCTGGTGGAGAGGACTCTACGGGTTATCCTACAAGTCAAAATGATCAAAAAGGGGCCTACGAACACCGTATCCTATGGGGCTATCTAGTTGATTGATTTTAAATTAGTGATGGTTAGGTAGCACACAAAGGATAAGTGATTGAGTTGGGTGATAAAATCCCTTCTCGTGAGTGACCGGGCGTAGGTCTTAGTCAATTTAATTCATTATTCCATTCAAAATTAAATTCAAGAATTAAATCACACAAGAGCACACAAGGTATGGACTCGCTAACAAGAGGGCGCGAAGGTATAAGAGATGTACCTCCCACGGTTTTTAGGCCATGGGGTGCCGAAATCGTTGAGTTGATCGGGGGAAGACTACGCCAATCTCAGTCGGCGCAGGGAGTCCGACCGATCCTCCTTTGGACGCCCTCTCCCTACCTTGTTCGGCTTCCCTACCACGCTTTCTTCGATTATTATAATTTTTTAAAATGAAAAATAAAATAAAGGTGTCTCTATGCACCGCAATACAATCCAAGAATAGAATAATCCTAAATACAAGCCTTCTAAAATAAAGAAAAAATGGTACTAAAAACATTAAAGTGTGAAAAATAAATGAACTACAATATGAACTCCCAAGAATGGCAATGATGCCATTTGATAAAAAAACTTTTGCGTAAATTTATTTTTCGTCGTTGCTTGAAAAGATCCTCTAATCAAAACCTCAATTACTTACAAAAATAATACAATCAAGTGTAGAGGTAAGTAAGGGTATCAATCCACATCAAGAGAAAAAGCTATAGACAAACTCATTTGTAATTCAATTTTATTTTCTTTTCGGCTTTTTTACTTTTTCTAATTTTTTAAAGCCTTTTCAAATATTAAAACAATTTGGGTAAGATGAGGATTTAAACTAAACTAAACTAAATGAGAGATGACAACAACTAACTAAAAAGTTACTAAAATAAAAAAAAGTCTAATACAAAAATAAGAGTTAAAATGAGGTAAATAATAGTGAGAACAATCAAGGAGTGAGACTACACCACAAATTTTAGCTATTTTAACTAATTAATTTAATTAATTGAATTCTCCTGAATTAATATCAAAATTACAAATCAACTCTCGTTGCAAATGTAATTTTAATAGTAACCTTTTAGAAAATTAAGTTTAACCCCCCACAACTCTAGAAAATATATCTACGCTCCTTTTAATTAATCACCCGCTAGGATCGATCAATTAAAATTTATGTAAATCTTTGAAAATAAATGTAGAGTTGAAATTCAAGTAATAATACCCCACTTAAGAAACCCCTATCTCAAGTTCAAATCTAAAATGCGTATTACAACTAGAATTTTGATTTTCTTTCGAAAATCATTTACCCTCTCTCGAGGCGTAAATTTATGGGCGATGGATCAAAATTAACATTCAAAGGGAATTTTCAAGTAATCAAACTAATTAAATTAAAATAACATCAAATAAGGGTTCCCCCACCTCTTGAAAGGGGATTTATCCTAACATGGTATGAAATTTGACAAATTAATAATCAAAGGCATAAAATAAATGAGAAGAGAAGAGAACAATCAAACCCAATTTCTTGATGCTTAATTGAACTTCAATCCATGAGTTGAAATCAACATCCCTCAATTTGAATGATACAAACAAAATTACATCAAAATCTTCACTCAAAAATGGATTCTCACAACAATTTATTTTCCCTCACTATCTAAAAAAAGTAAAATAAAATAAATTCTAACCTAGAAAAACTAAACTAAAATGGTGTTTCTCCCTCTAAAATTCTCTCTACTAATTCCCATTCTAAAACTTCCTGAAAATTGGGTCTTCCATTCTTAAATAGTAGGTATGGAGCATGGGGCTAATTTGGGTAGGTTTAATGTGTAAGAGGTGTGTAAGGTGTTGAGTTGAGGGTATTTAGGAAATTATGCACACATGTGCATGGGTAAGAGGTGAGGCCATGTGAGAACTGGGGTGAATGGGGGTATTTTGGGAAGTTGGGTTAAAATAGGTAGTTGGGGGTAGAATGGGAAAAAGGGATTAAATTGGTTTAAGTTGGTATATTAAACATGTGTGGGATTTAAATGGGTTTTATTTTGTTGTTTTGGCAGAAGGTGAGAAATCGTATTTGCTTTTGGGGAGAAATGGAAATGGGTTTGGGTTTTTGGTTTGGTTAGAAAAGTGGGTTTTGGAATTGGAAATGGGAAATGGGTGATATATGGTTTTGGCTTGGAAAAGGAGTTTGGGTAAAAATGGATTGGAGCTGATAAGGGTAGGCCCAATGGATGTAGCTGGTGGGGTGATTTGGCGGCGCGGCTGGGTTGAGTCGCCAGCGGAGGGTTCCGATTTAGGTAGCAGTTGGACAGCTGGGGTAGAGGGTTGGGGCAACTCCGGGTAGAGTGTTTAGGTGGTGTTTGATTGTATGTTGGTGATTTTAATGGAGGAATAGAGAGAGAGTATGAAGGTGGGTTTTGTTTGGGTGTGTTAATGGAGCTTTGTGGAGAGGAGAGAGAGGATGAGGGTAGATGATGATGAATAGTAGAAGGATGTGGTTTTGTGTGTGTTTAACTTTTGACCCCTAAAAAATATCCAACTAAAACTAATGAAACTAAAAATTAAGTCCTAAAAAAAACTTAAATAAAAGAAAAGTAAAGTCCTAAAAAAAAATTCCACAAACATTAAAATTAAAACTAAAGACCTACAAAAATATAAATCCAAATAAAACTAAAAAATAAATGAATTCCTAAAAAAAACTAATCCTAATAAAATAAAATAAAAACTAAAAACAAAAAATCAAAATAAAACATCATTAAATAAAAAGAAATAAAAAATAAGTCCTAAAAATAAAAACGATTCAAACTAAAAATTAAAAATATAAAAAAATACAAAAGGGAACAAATTTAACACATACGGCTCAGGACAGAGTTTAGGCTAGGTTAGGGTAGTCTAGGGTTACGGGATTGGTAATTGGATCCATAATTCGCACAATTGCCTTGAAATATGCGTTTGAACACCGCAACGTGCATTCGACCTACAAAATAGACAATAAAGCACATAAGACTCAAATTTCCGATAATTAACCACTAAAATACGTCTATTCGTGGTATAAAATGAACAATTTTGGATGCTTATCATTTACTTTCTTTTTTTGTTGAGTGAATTCTCACTTTTATCTTTAGACGTATTGCATATAATTTCCCCTTAAGTTTATTAAGTACCAAACCACTTGAGGATTTATTTTTTAAATTTATGAAGTATATAACTAAGGAGACCTTGGGTACCAATAGAATGGCCGAAGAGTGTTATAGGTCGATCCCTTTGTCAATTATTACCCTAGACCACTAATGTTGGCTGTTAATCTAGGGCTTGCAGTTCATCGGTAAGAGAAGCTATGCCTAGATTTAAGCTGACTGTCCCACATCGCCCTTGTAATCTATCAATATGTTGCTATACCAGAAGTTATCACTATGATTCATGTACTACTATAATGAATAATCGTAAAGTGGGAGTGTCGATGGATCATATTACGGAAGGCCCCACAACTGCATCCTTACCTAGAATTTATACTATGCTTGATATTGTAGTCTCTGACTGCTCTTCTACTACCTCATCCTCTAAGTCTTCCCATCACTCTAAAGGTGAGGCCATTAGTTTTGAGATATGTTCTTATACCCATGAGGCTATAAACATTGTTGTTGATGAGTATGATGGGGAGTTAGAACCCGTTTCCTTTTTTGATCTCATTATAAGATTCCCCCCCCCCCCCCCCCCCTTCATTATGGTTCTGATGACTTATTTTTTGACGATGATAAAGATTATGAGATATACTTTTCTAGGGATCAACTTTACAAAACACTATCAATAAGATGAAGGATACTGGAATCCAAAATCGGTACGGGATCAAAACATCCATATATGTGAGATCACTTAAAGTCGAAGAAAGGGCCTATGACTTACAACATAAAAGTTGATATTCTTGTATGAGGGAATTTTTAGGTTAGGATTTAATCTTCCTTTTTTTTGTTATATGAGGGATATTTTCTCCAAATTAGGTGTTGCTTATGTCAATTGCCACCAAACTCTTGGAGGATCATCATTGGCTCGATTATTACATAGAGGATAGTTCATCCTAATCATATTATAGGAAATATATATTTTTGTATGTTTACACCATCATACCTACAGAAACTTCCTTAGGTGTTACTATTTAAGCCATCATAAGCCAAAACTTAAGTTGGTGTGTGTTTACCAAACTTCGAATCATAACTAGAAGATGGTTTACTTCTTTGTTGGTGGTGCCTGTGATTTCTTGGAGGATAAGGAAGTGGAAAGATACGTTAGGGTCCTTCATAAATGGGGGAAGACTCCACTTAGCAATATTAATGTTTTTTTGCATGTTATTGTATTTTTTTTAAACTTTTATTACCAAATAAGATCTTGACTTGTATTAATTTTTTTTTTATCTAGAGTCTCAATCGGTTTTAGCTCAGAAACTTGGTTGTAGGTAGATAAAGTAATCGACTAGAGGTTGAAGACTTTTGAATTACTGACCTATCTCTCCAAACAATGAGAGTATTGAATCAGCACTGGCTCTGACCCTTTCAAGGAGCTTTGTAAGTGGAGTATTAATATATTTATTTATCTATCATCTCCTCATTTATGACTTGATTTTTTAAAGAAGTTTTATTTTTATTGATCGTTCGGATGACATTTTTTTACAAAGACTGGGAAATGATTATGCGAAATCTCATAAGGGATAGAGTTGAGGGGTAATCCCTAACAAACAACCAAATCCTACCGATAAGGGAAAAAGGGAAAGATGAAGTAGGGAATAAACCTATGAAAAAAACCTCAAAATGAAAGTACTGGTACTTCCAAGGAGGCTCAAGGTCTACTAAGACCAACCAGGGTTATGATTGATTCAAAGTCCATCTCATCGAGGGAGATTTGGAAAGATCTCCAAGCTGACCCTAAGACCATCTATGCCAATTTTCATGGGGTGAGGGTGTTCTCGAGGATCAGTCTTCCTGATTATGAAAAAGGTTATTTTTCCAACATGAGACGATGCAAAGAGGTTGATTTGGTAATAGCCAAGATCTTTTAGGTTTTCATCTGAACTCTATTTGTACTTACCCTATCGGTTTCCATATTTAAATATTCCACTAAGACTGGTTTAACTTTGTAATGTTTTGTCCTATGTTTGGTTACAGGGGTTGTTAATGGTGATGTACCATCACTAGTGGATTTCAAGAAATAATCAAGCCCTGGAGGAAGTTGTTGGTATTAAGAAGTCCATTCAGAGTGTGAAGATCGAACATGATAAGTTCAAAAAATCTAAAACCACTATGTCTCATGAGCTCAAGAAAGAAAAGTAAAAGGTTCTTAAAATCCTAGGCATGAATATGCTATCGCAATTAAGACCCTCAAAGCCAATCACCAAAACTCCGTGAAGGTTTCCTTAAATAAGGCAATAGAGGAGGTGGTGGACCAGTATCATGTATCAAGGGAGTTCCAATACCTCTACCTATACTACATCCACTTTTATTATTCTAATATGAACAATAAAGTCGTTCTCTCCTACCCTGACCTTTTTAAAGAGGTTCAATCTTAGTAAATGGATGCTGAGGAGGGCAAGCTCATATCTTGGGAGTTTGATATTGAAGAATATGCTTAGAATGCTACCAAAGCCACCTGCGTTGATGATGATAATGAAGATGTATTGGTAATCCTTGTGGTTGAAGAAATTCATACTGCATGAGGAACTCCTATAGAGGATGGTCATGAGGACGAAACGCTTTGACTTTTTTTCCTTTCAAACTCTTATTTAATCATGCATGGACTTTAATAATTATGAACATATAAGGGGTTAACTTTATCCTTTTAGTATCTATATTAATGGTTCTTCCTTTTTTCTTAACGCTAAATAAATGTTGGATTTTTTCTATTTTCTCTTTTATCTGTTACGAGGATGTTATAGTTAAGGATTAAATTTTCATGAGGAACACATGTATATATCTTGTTGGTCAGGGTATGATATTGTTTTTAAAATGTTTCTATTATGTTCATCCTTTAACTAATCTTTCTAAAAAATAGTCGAATGAACATGATTTATTACATATTTTCCTTAAATGAAAATTAGAGTCCTTAATTATCAACTTTCCTTTATGCTTATCCCGAGTCAAAATTAAGTTACGCATACGAATGTTAGGAAGTTTTTTAAGACTAAAGTGTTATATTGATCTTTTAGCTCATCACTTTGAAAGTCTAACTTAATGATTTAGAACTTTTACACGTGAATTTCAAGTCCACTATATATTCCAAGTTTTATACCATTATTTTGGTTAAAGACAATCTCTCTCGTGGTTATGAATCAGAAGGGTTCTATCCATATTCTTTTCAAGGGGGGATTTTCACTCTTAGTGATTTGATTAATTGATTTACCATTTTAATAGTTGGATAAATTTTCATTCGCCTAACTTTATTATAAGATTAAATACTTAATCTTAATCACAATATGATCGATATATGTGAGTTTAATACCTTGAGAAACCTTTGTTATGTTATAGACGAGGTTCATGATGATACCTGATTTAGTACCAACAAGTAAAATAGTATGATTTCAATCTAGAGCAGCTTTTAATGGTGTAACAATGATGGAAACCAAGTGTTTAAGTGAAGAAGGAGGTGAGGAATGAGGAACAAGACTAGAAAATAAGTGGTTCAGCTATTGGCCTACTCCACTGTCCAGGTCAGTGCGAATTTTACTATTAAAATAGGCACTAATGGCCTTAGTGATACAATTCTCACTAATTTCTGTCTCTATTGTAAGCATGTAAAATGCATGTCCTTGATGGAGTCACGAATAAGATCTTGACACCTGTCCTTTAGAATGTATAAGTAATGATGATATAAATATCCTCCCTATGTGCACATGTGATTCAGTTATAATTGTCTTCCCAAATGGACTGGACAATTTGAAGTCTTGCACCACATATGGTGGAGATGTCATCTAAAGAGGTCTTGTCCAGGCCGATTATGAGACCCTCAAAGTCTTACTTGATTGTACGCTGGAGAATGTTGTAGTGTGGTCTTAATTGAGTAGGAGTCTAGATAAGATGGCCTTATAGTTGGACCGATGCGGTCTCGATTGTTCATAATGGTAGATGAGGTAAGACCTATAGGTGGACATGGTTGTTAGAGGGTCTCGGCCTAAGTGTGTAGACAATGCCGAGACTACTGATGCTGGATTCCTTAGAAAAGTATGCTTTATATGGTCGTCCCAGGTCGAGCGTGTCCCAGTCTAGGACGAGGCTACACATATCAATTACCCCTAGCCTTTACCCTCCAATGTGAGTAATTGGCTGAGGGTTAAAAGTATTTGAGGATAAAGGGTTGATAAGACATTTCTGATTGACGGTTGAATTGTCTTTCCAATGTAAAATTTGAATTGATGATGGTCAGTGAAGTGACACTTAATGGCTTTATGGGTTTGCAATGACATATGTCCTTATTTTTATAGGCTAGTATCTCTCCCAAGCATAAGCGATGACTGAGGCGTTTAGGGTTTTGTTCCCTCATTATGGATCTTCTTGGGACTTGTGCCCAATAATTTAGTGGTTTAAAACCACATTTTCCATTTTCTCTCTCTTCTTTGCAAACGTTTCTTTCTCCCACCTATGAGTGTTAATCCTCCATTAACTTTTCTAGATTACTTCTTAAATTCTCACTGTTTGTGACGCCCTCCATTCCATTTCCATGTGTTCAAGAAGCTTTACTCAACCAGGTAAACCATTTCCATCGAGTCTTCTCTATTTCATGTTTATCTTTTCTTTATTTCTCATTTTTTTGGTGAGCTTTTATATTTTTTGGTGGTGGGTTTAATGGTCTTATGGTTGTGCCTTTAGTTTTCTTGGATGTTATAAGGAGTAGAAGGTGCTTTAAGGTCAACATTTTTGTTTTTCTATCCATTTTCATCATAGATTAGATATTCCGGTGCCTCAGCAATTATCTTCTCTGGCAAAAGCCCTAACCAGTGTTCTTACTTATTTTTCTTTGAAAATGCTTAAGCTACCCCTTTAATCTTGTAGTCAATTTTAGTCAGCCTAAAACTTATTTGGATTATGAATATCTTATATCAGTTAGCCGAGTGGTATCTAACTCTTAGGGAGAGGTATTGTAGTTAGATAGGAAGGATAGAAGTCGAGGCCGCTGTTAAGCGCAAGGCCATGACCATTACTATAATTCCAATCTATCATGTCCCATTAGCTGTCGTACGACATCCCATTATTGAACTTAGTGACTCAATGTCTAAGTTGTTTTATTTTTCGAATGATAGTCCTTCTATCTCCCACGCAGTCGAGAGTGTAGATTCCTACAAAGAAGCTATGAGACTATTGGTGTCCTCCTTTGATGGGCCCGAGGAGGCCGGGGTCTCTTCTTGAGCGTCATCCTCTCAGCATACTGAGTATTCTATCCAATCAGACTCTTCTCAATAATTTATTTTGAACCCGAACGAGTCGAGGGTGGAGGTCATAATTCCCCCTCTTCCAATTGTAGTCTCGTTATCGATCATTCTGGGTAATGAATTCGCGTGCCGACATTCAGGTGATGCTCCAGTTGCCAATCCAAACTATGATTTTTTTTCAGCCCAGGATATACTTGACACATCCTATGAAAAATCCTTTCCCACTATAATTACAAAGCTTGATCTCTTAACATAGAGGCATATTTATAGTATAGGTCGCTCTATCAACATGAGGGTGCCTTCTTAAGAAAAAAGAGCATATGATGGTCGAGATGAGGAGATCTTGATCTATGAGAAAATGTTTAAGGTTGGCTTCAGGATGCCCATTCACCCAACTGTACGAGCCATTTTAGAAAATTTAGGTCTCGACCCCTCTCAGCTCCCGTTTAATGATTGAAGGATCATCCTAAGCTCCCTGTCACTCTGGAAGTTAGTTCATCACTACGACTTTCCAGTAATTATTTTCAAGGCCTATTATAACGTGTCGTCCCTAATAACCCATCCTGGCTACTATTATCTCATAGCCAGGAAACCAACAAAGAAAGTTTTGCATTTGAACCAGAATTCTAATCATAACTGGAAGCCCCATTATTTTTTTATAGCTGGAGCTTCGAAATTTGACCCACATACTTCCTGCAGTGCCTTAGAGCCCATGGTTCCTTAGAGGTGGGTAAAGAACCTATGTTGGAGAAATTAGATTCGAGACTATTATTTCTAGCAATAAGGTGGATAACATTAGGAAGCATGGTAAAAAGGGTGGTCTTGTAGAATTTGAGCAGTTGATAACCCCCTATTTTATGGACCAGACAAATTTGGGAGTGGACCCCCTAAATGAGTTATGTAAGTATTTTCTTGAACCTATTATATCATCTTTGTGTTTCCCTTGTGACTAATCTCATTTTCACTTTGCAAATCGTCCGCCCAATACACATGAAGCTATGGGGAAGATGGTTCCTACCAACCTCACCAATCTGATAAAATAAGTGGGTAAGTAGGCTGTAACCAAACCTTAGATAAAAAAATCCACCGTTAGCAACCCCAACCAATTGAGGGAACTAGCGAGAGAAAGGAGGTCCTGAGGATGTCTGTGTCTGTCATCAACAAAAGAAGCTTAAGGACAACTCGTCCAACACTATGCCAACACAAGAAATTCCCATCTCATCTAAGGATGTGCTATCATCTTGTCTAGCGAATCTATAAATCAACTCGAACTCCCTCATAGGGAATAAACAGAAGGCCTTTGAGATGTTGGCCTCCATAAGTTCGAAAATCGATGATCGTTTCCTGGAATCTATGGATGTCTCTCTCCTAAATGACTTCTATCTGCATAGGGCAATTAAAGTAAACTATTGTCCTTTTATTTGATTTTTATTAACATATGTAATGTCATCTCGTACTGATGTCTCATATTTTGGATAGTTTGTTCTGTCTCTGAGGAAGGCACACCAGTTGGTCGAAGAGAAGTTTCCCGAGATTCGGCTGGCTCGAGATGATATAAAAATGGGAAGTATCTCAAAAAGAAGATCTTGACCTAGGATAATGACCATAAGAAGGAAATAGACACCCTAAAGACTCAACACACAGAGGCCATCGACAAGTGAATTCTGATCATGAAGTTGCCATCAAAGCCTTGGTTGACAAGAAGGTGGCCAAGGAACAAGAGAAAGTGATGATCATTATTGATAAGTCCCTTAAAGAGTCACCAAAAAAGGTAGGTGAAGATTGTAAGATGTTTGAGGAGTACTTAGGGTATAGTCATCAGTATTTTTGAGAGAGGAGCTAAGACTGCTTATCATTGGACTACCCTCAAGTTCCCTGAAATCTCACACCTGGCCAAAGATAATGAAGCCTTTGACTTGTATGATATACGGGGCATGACAGATCTTACCCAGGTTGAAGGGCCGACACAACTTAAGACGATTACTTAGACAGTTTATATGAGGGTGATGATGATATGGCTGGGGATGAGGTCGAGACCACCTAAGTCGAGAATGACGATAATGTTGAGTCTAAGAAGAATGTTATCGCTGATGGGTTGGATAATCTAGAGACTAATAAAAACCCAGCCACTTGAATCCTCCTATTCTTTTAGGGCGATCGTCTGCGGCATGATGTCCTTTTCTGATGTAATATTTGAACAACTAATTTTTTATTTTTGAATTCTAATGGTTTAACTTATATCTGTAACCTCATCTCAATTACTCTCGTCTTTAAACTTTGACAACATTTTAATATATTTGTCTCTCTTGTTTCTGCCAACTCTTCATATTATGCCATGTCTACTTGCCTTGTATTTGAACTTTCGAATTGTGGGTATATTATCATCCTTAGCCGAGAAGTAATTCAACCCTAATTAAATAATTTTTAAATTTGAATGCACCAAATTAATGGTGTTTAATGATAAGTCCCCTCTCGTCATTTTAAGAGTGTATAGACGAGAGTCGTCTTGTCATGAACTGTCATCTCATCGAGATATTTTGACTCTGATATCACAAAATTAATGATGTTTGAATGAACCATAATAAAATGATTTTCAAAGTTGAATGCACCAAATTATTGGTGTTTAACTACAAGTCCCCTCTCGTCATTTTAAATGTGTATGGACGAGTGTCGTCTCATCACGCACTATCGTCTTGCTGAGAGAATTTGACTTTATATCACTAAATTAATGATATTTGAATGATTTTTCAAATTTCCTTTATGTTTTTCACAACCTTAGCAATGTTATCACACTGTTCCCCCTCTTAGTGCTATTGATAATCCATAGATGAGACAACCCTCGTTTGGATACTCGTGTCACCAAGAGTGAGTTAATGCTAATTCACCATATGAACAATGTTCTTTAGCTTATGACAATTTGAATCATGAAATTAAACACTTCAAATAAGAAAATATGCGGGAGCACTTGAGCAAAATTTTCATTCATCACTTTGGAATGTCTTTCATGCAATGGAAAAAGAAACTTATACAACACTCTAGTGGTAATATTTCTTAAAATGATTGGCGTTCCGTGGATTTGAGAATGGCTCTCCCTCTAAATTATCAAGTCTATAGGTGCCAGGAATAATTTTTTCGATAATTATGTATTGGCCATGCCAATTTGTGTGGAGATTATTTGGCTTCTGCCAGGTATTCTTCAGAACTAGATCTCCAAAAGCTATCGGCCTTGTCTTAATCCTATTATTATAAAACTTCACAATCTTCTGCTAATAAGCAGCCTGTCTGATTAGTGCGTCTCCTTGTCTCTTTTCAATCAGGTCCAGGTCTAGTTTTATCTCCTTTATGTTTACCTCTGGGCTATATGTATTGACCCTATGACTTGGTAGGATGATCTTAGTGGGTATCACGACCTCTGAACTGTAGGTAAGGATGGAAGAGGTCTCCCCTATTGGGGTTCTCTCTGTCCCCATATATGCCCACAGGATGACATATACTTCTTCAGTCTAAAGACCCTTGATATCTTCCAATTTCTTTTTGATCCTATCTAAGATAGTATTGTTGGTCACTTGAGTTTTCACATTTTCCCGAGGTTGGTCAGGTGCTAAATAAAACTGTTTTATGCCGACCTTTTTACAATTGGGCTCCATGGATGAGTTCTTAAATTATTTACCGTTATCGGAGATCAACATGTTAGTCATACCATATATGCAGATGCTATTCCTCCAAATAAATTTAAAGTTCTTCATCTCGGTTATAGTGATCAAGGCCTCAGCCTTTACCCACTTTGAGAAATAGTTAATCGCTACTATTAGGTATCTATAATTGCCTGTAGCCTTAGGCAGGGGTCTTATTAAGTCAATACCCCATACTGAAAATGACTAAGGGGAAGTGATATATGATAGGGGTTGATGAGGTTGGTGAGGGGTGGAAGCATATCTCTGACACTTTTTACACCTTTTCACATAATCGACTGCATTTTTGGCTAAGGTCGACCACCAGTAACCTTGAGTAAATATCCTCTTCGCCAGAGACCTTCCTCCTATGTGGCTTTAATAGAAACCCTCATGCACATCTTTTAACATATACTCTACCTCTGTGGGATGAACACATCGTAATAAAGTAAGGAGGAAACCTTTCTTATAGAAGACATCTCTTATTATCGAGAACATCGCCACCTTGTATCTCAACTTTTTCCTTTCAACCTTTGACTATGGAAATTCATCGTCCCTCATGTATAGGATGAGGGGATCCATACATGATGCCCCCAGGTTCAGTGTTAAACTAAACTTGACTGCCTTCTCATCTTCTTCAATGATTGACCAATGTAGGATCTCCACCAACACTAATTGTCTAATTTGAGTTATTATCGTAGATGCTAACCTTTCCAGGGAATTGACGACTGTTGTCTAGCCAGGGGATCCTTTTGAGCTTTACTTCTATGAAGTTCTTCAACATTGTCTTCACCTTTGTCAAGTATTTGTCAATCCCTTCACCTTTATCCTCATATACTCCTAAGATCTGATATACCACAAATCGGGAGTCACTATAAACTAACAGTTGTATGCAATTTAATGCCTTGGCAAAGGAGAATCCTTCCAAAAGTGCTTCATACTTTGACTCATTGTTAGAGGCTTTGATGCTGAACCTTAGGGCATACACTATGTCGGTTCCATTAGGGGCTGATACTATCAATCAATGTCCACTTCCTATATCATATGAGGATCTGTCTATAAACAAGCTCCAAACTATGCCTTCTTTTGAGAAGTTCCTTTCACCCTTGACACCATTTTTAAATAAAAACTTTTCTTTTTTTATCCTGAGAATGACAGGTCTTGCAACACTCGTCTCGGCCTCAGTCGGGCTTCCACTTGCTTCAAATGGCTCAGTTGTTGGCATCACAAACTCTTTACGGCCAGCCTTATTCCAAGTGAACTTGACTACAAAGTCGTCAAAGGCTGGTCCTTTGATTATTGTTATCGGCTGGTATACACTATCAAATTCTCCCAATTAAACCAACTAGGACATCAACCTACCCAATTTATCAGGCTTATGGATAACCTGTCTTAGAGGGGAGTCTGTAAGGGTGGCCATTGTGTGACGCTGAAAATAGAGTTTTATTTTTCTTAAGGAATTTATCAAGGCATATGCCAATTTCACCACTTAGGGTACCTCTACTTGGCCTTTTGAAGGTCCTTCCTATTAAAGTATACCAACCTCTTCACCCCTTCATCATTTCGTACTATCACTGCACTAATGGCTGACTCAGATACATCCAGATATAAATACAAATTCTCTCCTTGAACTAGAAGAAATAATATAAATGGGGAGACCATGTAAGCCTTCAGTTCTTGGAAGCCTTTTTCACATTCTTCGTTCCATTAGAAGGCTTTCCTCAAAATTTTGAAGAAGGGAAGCCATTTATCTGTGGCCTTTGATACAAATCTGTTCAACATAGCGACTCATCCTATCAGCCTATGAACATCATTAATGGTCTTTAGAGTCTTATTATTAATCAAGGCTTTGATCTTTTCATGCTTTGACTCTGTTCCCCACTGGTTGACAATGAATCCAAAAAATTTGCCCGATGATTAGGCATAAATTCTTTATATTTATCCCCGTAATTATGAGACTTTTATCATCTTGTGTGATGTAAATTAAGTTAATTTATCTCATATCATTTCTACTGACCTCTTCTATAGAGTTCATTGAGCTTCATGTATTTCTCTTACATTTTGCAGGGATTTTATACAAGTGAAGAAAAGGAGAAAACTCAAAATCAAGAAAGAAATAAAAGAAGAAAAGTCAAGGGGAAAATAGTATTTTTACATGAGGGATTAGAATAAGGAACCTAAGGAAAGTTAAATACCTCGAGTCCATAAAAGTACAGGAAGAAACGACATCCAAATCCGAGTCCCGGGTGAAAAGTTGTGAACCTTAAAATTTAAGAAGAAATCAAGAGAAAAAGGAAGAACGAAAAATCCAGTGAACTGAACCGATATCACCAACAATGAACTAGCCCCCTTTACTGGAAAGAGAAAACTGCATCAATGGAAAATAAATCAGATTAATCCGTCATACCATATTAGCTGGACCAGTTCGCCCCATTAAAGAATGAGAAATCTGACCGGTTCGACTGGGCGGATTCTTTATTATTTATTCTCAAAATTAGAGTTGTGAATGGTTCAAAAACTTAAAAAAAAGTGAGAGTTATATATTATTGTATCACCAGACATTACCAAGGTTTTTTACATAATTTTGAGCGCTTTTTGAAGGCAAGAACCTTAGGATTATCATTATTTAACAATTTATTCATCTTTTGGCATCAAATTCAAGGGTTTTCTTTAATTTAAGTATAGTTCATTATTGCTTTCAATTTATCTTTTCTTTTTTCTTGACAATTCATTAGTTGTTAATTAGAAATCTTTCATACATGTTTAGATATAGTTTTATCATGATTCTTATAACATCTTGTAAAGGTTGGGATGCATGAACCCAACCTTATATGGTTCGCATTGATATAAAATTAAGTTCTTGATTTAAATTATTAATTGGAACGTGTCAGTTAGTCAATACAAACATCGTAGAACCTTTAACCTGGTTTGCCGTAGGTAACTAGAGTGTTTAAGAATGCGATGCGTGTGTTAACCATCTCTTCATGTGCTTTATTTGTATTCTTGATTTCATATGGTGCGGGCTTATTCCTTCATATGTGTAATGCTTGAAAAGAATAAAGTTTCTCCTTGATTAACTATTTAATTCTTTACTATTTTTTGTATTCATTGAATTCATTAGGGGTTGGGGGATTGTATTCCGACCTTATCTCTCCTCCTAAATTATAATTTCGTAGTTTGCTAATTATTGCATGCTTAGTTAATTTTTAATTTAATTCATATTGTATTAGTTTATTGGTATAATTCCAAACTCATCACGTTTTTCTTTCTTTTTCTGAGTCATTCTAGGGTTAAGCGTCTTTCCTATATGTTGTTATGATTCTTCGTCCTAGTCCCTATGTTTGATAACTGACTTGATCATATTATTACTTACGTGACCAATTTACACTTGAACCATATTCACATGCACTAGAGACACTTTTAAAGTCACATCACCCCATCCTACCCCGAACACTCACTTGGCAAGGTTGAGCTTCATTTAGTACTCATCCACAATGTTAAAGGTATGATCAAGGTCATCTGCATGCATCTTGACCTTGAGGCTTTTTTCAACATGTTATCCACGTACACTTCCATAGTTTTTCCAATTAGTTCCTCAAACATCGTGTTCACTAGTCTTTGATATGTTGCCCTGGAAATTTTGAGGCCGAAGGTCATGACTTTGTAGCAATATGTTCCTTTTTTTGGCGATAAATGAGGTCTTCTGGTCGGTTACATAAAGATTTGGTTATATCCTGAATAGGCATCTATGAAACTCATCAATTCGTGCCCATCAGTGGAATCTACCATCTGATCGATCCTAGGGAGAGGAAAGCTGTATTTTGGGCAAGCGTTAATCAGGTCGGTAAAGTCTACACACATCCTCTATTTACCATTTGGCTTTGGTATGATGAATGCATTTTCCAACCACTCTGGGTAGACCACCTCCCTGATGAACTCAACCTTTTCCAACATTTTGACTTCATCTACTATCACCTCATACTTTTCTCTGGAGTAGATTTGTCGCCTCTTTCTAACCGACTTCATTCCTTTATCCACATTAAAATTTTGATAGAGAATCTTAAGGTCTATCGTTGGAATGTCCTTATAACTCCAAGCGAAGATACTCTGCCTATTTATTAGAAATTGGATCATTTCATGCTTTATTTTTTTCTTCAAGGCTTTGCCAATTTGGATGGGTTTTTTTCGGTTCATCCTTGTTGAGGACGATGGATTCTACTTCCTCAACAGTTTCACCTTTCTTCAAATTCCTCTCGTCCCTTGGAACGAGAGTATCAATATTAGATGTCAGGGTGGATCTTTTATGAGCTTCTCTTTCTTCAACCATGTTAAAGTAGCATTCTCGTTCCTCTACTTGATCACCATGAACTTCCCCTACTCCATAGGGAGTCAGGAATTTTATCATTTGGATAATAGTAGAATGTACTACTTTAAATTCTCAGAGGGTTACCCGTCCCATGATGATATTACAAGAAGAATAGACATTATGATCCATTATAAAAAAGTTTATCTTTTTGGTGAGGCACCCCGTCCAGGTCCCCAACAAACATCCATCTCATATACCCCGAGGGGGTGGACTTTTTCACCACTGAAGTTGATCAAAGGATGGTGGTATGGGATAAGTCTTTTCTTGCTAAGCCCCAATTTTTAGAAGCATTCCCAAAATATCATGTCAGTCAAACTTCCTCCATTGACGAGTATTATGGCAACGTCATAACCATGCACCTTTGTAGTAATCACCATTGGATCATCATGAGGGGATAGGATCCCCTTAAAGTCTAATCTTGAGAAACCTATCACAAGGTTGTTCATATCCACCTTTTTCCTCTTACACGGCTTGGAATCAACTGCGGTCGAGTTTACCACCTCACTTTTTGGGAGTGTTTTGGCCTTTGTAACATGGGCCTTCCTGTTAGCTATATCTTTTCCACCATATAATAGACCCCCACATATCATCTTCACTCCTAAAGAAATCATATTCAGCAGACCTTTGGGTGCAGGCACATTTGAGGGTGGGTTAGGCCTGACCTCATCATCATTGTCAAGGACATCATCATTTCTGTTTGCCTGGACATCATGTCTTGACTTATCATCTCATCTCTTCATGGTGTCATCTCTGTCACCTCAGACACTGCTCTTATCAACATATTTCCTAAGATTACCCTGTTTTAACATTCTTTTGATCTCATCCTTAAGTGCAAAGCACTTATCAATTGTGTGGTCGTGATCACAGTGGAACTCACACCATTTAATTTTATCTCTCTTGTGAGGAGTGATCTCAGTGTTTTTGGCCATTTCAGGGATAAGTCATCTTTGATTTCTTTCTGTATCATATCCGGACCGACCATCCGGGGAGTGTAGTTAGTGAACTTGTCATTCACCAAGATCTTCTTGCCTCCTTATCCCTTGGACATCTGGGATTTACTCCCACTTGATCCTTTATCATCCTCTCCCTTAGCAACCATTAAATTCATGACTCTCCCGATAGTGTCCAGGAGTTCTGCCATAATTTTTAGAGGATCTTCTACCATCTTCCATAGGAGTTTTCCCTTTTGCAATCCTCCCGTAGGGGTAGTAATATCGATGCTTTCCTCATAGATTTCTTCTTTCATCTTATTTTGTTAAAATGGACTATATAGTCTCTCAGAGACTCATTTTTCCCCTTCTTGACATACAGAAGATGTGTGGTCACTTTCAAGGTTTTTCCCCAAGATAGAAATTGTGGATGAACCTCTCGGCTAGCTGTTTAAAATTCTCAATGGAGTTCTTGGGGAGAAAGGTGTACTATACATGTGCAGCACCAGTAAGGGTGCTTGAGAAAACTTGGCATTTTATCTCATCGTAGACCGAATATATGTCGGATGCTGACTGGTACATTTCCACATGATGAATAGGGTTTGTGCTTCTATCATATTTTCGCAGGACAACTGGCAGCTTGAGCTTGGTCGGGGTTGGATAATTCACTATTATGGTAATAAACGGGGATCCTTCCATGTAGCACCTCTGAATGGGGTCTCAGCTCTTCAAAATATGACCAATTTTATTTTCAAGACTCTGTATGGAACTATTTCATAGCTCGTTGAACACTACTGCATTGTCTCCTTGAGCTAGCACAACATTGTCCCCAGCCCTTTCTCTATCGATTGGGCATTGTACGGGCTATTTGCCAGCTATTCTCTGACAACTATTAACTTATTGGTGCTCCTCGTCTCTTCCATAGGATGGCCATTAGTCATTGCACCCACGTATTCCTCCTAGAGGATTCCCTAATACGTGATCTGGAGAGTCAGTTTCATAAGTCACCAACTAGGTCGAGTCTAACAAAAGTAAACCCTCTACTCAATATCTATTTCCTTTACTAACTTGGATTGGACGCACAGTGTCTCTAGAGATCTTGTAAGGATCCCAATACTCGTCCTCATCATCCACTGGTCATCTTGAAATTCCTAGCCTTATTTTCCTAGGCTTAATCGCCTAGGGTCGGCCACATCTCTGCATCTCTATTGCTGTGACACTTCTTTGTGTGGGACCAGGGGTGGTTCCATTGTCTCCTGATTCACACCTTCCCTAGAGGCTGAAGTTATCATCTTGGCTATAGCACTAATGGGTCTAGTCATTATATTTTGGCTAAAAGAAGTAAGTTGTTCCTATATTTTCTATTAGCTGTTCGCCAGTGAGCGCAACGCTTTCCTATGTGTTCGATAACAACTTATCATATTTTTATGAGTCATTCTAGGGTTAAGCATCTTTCCTATCTATCGTCACAATTCTTCATCCTATTCCCTGTGTTCGATAACCGACTTTCTCGGATTAGAAATTATGCGATCGGTTTACACTTGAACCGTATTCACACGCACTAGAGACACTTTTAAAGTCACGTCAAGTTTTTGGCACCGATGCCGGGGATTTGGTAAACTTTTAGGTTAGGTCGATTTAATCCAAAATTTGTCTCAAATTCTAAAAAAAAATCAAAAGTTCAAAAAAATTCATAAAAGTAAAAAGCAAAAAAAAATATAACATCTCTGAGGTTCTTTTATGCAGAATCCGCAACAAACTCCTCAAGCTACTCCAACCCGCATTCACGAGAATACAATAGTTGAGTACAACCCCAATAGTCCACACATTCCTAACGCTCGACAATTTGGGTTCCACCTCGTACACCATCCAACTCAATCACGAGTAACATTTCTAGGGTGTCGAGTGAGGACTTCGAGTCATTTGGAGAGCGAGCAATATCGGAGCACGTTAGTTATGGTATGGGCAAAGGAGAGATACCGTATCATCCCATGAGAGAGATCTTATATCCCAAGTGGACTATCACTTCGGGATGAATTCTACTACCGTACAATGCAGGACAATTCTATTTTCGTAATGGGATGATGTAAATTCTTCCCATCTTTCATAGTTTGGATTCTAAGAAACCATACCTTCATATCCGTGAATTCGAATAGGCGTGCGAGACGTTTATCGATCAAGCTTCCACTCAAGACGTCGTTCTACTAAAACTTTTTCCTTTTTCCTTAAAGGATAAAGCTAAGACTTGGTTTTAGTCTTTTTAAACGAACTCAATTGGGTCATGGGGATAAGTTTCTTTTGAAATTCTTCCCCCAATATAGAACAAAATCCATCAAGGCTCAAATTCAAACTTTTCAACAAGAAGAAAATAAGCCATTTGATCGATGTTGGGAGCACTTCCAAGAGTTGATTAGCACATGCCCACATCATGGTTTTAAGAAGTATCACCTTATCTCTTTCTTCCACCAAGGGATAAGTATAGCGTCTAAATAACTCATTGAAACTATGTACGAGAGACCATTTTGGTAGTTAAATGCGAATGATGCCTAGGCCCATCTCAAGTATGTTGTCGAGACTACTCAAGTATAGGACACATTTGATCCTAACACCCAAACCTGAATTTGACAAACGCCCACCATTCCTTCTGCTTCCGAACTCTATCATTTGGAAAAAGAAGCTGAGTTTCAACTTCAAATAAACCAAATTGCTAAACAATTGAAAGATGTAGTCGAATTAAAGTCAAGGTAAACATTCGGATCCACTCAATGAAGAGAGAAAGTGTGTGAAATTTTTTAGGCGGATCATTCAATAGAGGAATATCCCACGATACCCTCCTGCAAAGTTATGCTTAAAGAGCAAGTGGACACGATTGGAAATCTTAAGGATAATTTTAAAGTCCCTCACGGGGGTTCTTATAACCCTTTGTGGAGGAACCATCTTGGATTTAGTTATGGGCAACAACATGCTACGTTGAATCCCAATTCACACGTTACCCCTCATCCACCACCGCCTCTGCACTTTCAATAAGATCCACACTTGCAAGCACCACCTCCTACGCCATATATACCCCTTCAAGGTAAACTTTTGAGGATAACATCAATCAATTCGTGCAAGCGCAACAAGTAACCAACGAGAAACACTCCGAGATGTTTGTCGAGATAAATGCGAACATTTCAAAGTTGCAAGCATAATTGAGCATCCAAAAAAAGGGTAAGTTCCCGACCCATGGTTAAAGACCTCCCCAAGGTCAATATATTATTAACTCTACATCCAACGACCATCAAGAGAAATGTAGTGTAATTACCACTCTACGTAGTGGGAGATTAGTTGACTCGTCACCTCCTCCACACGATGAGAAAAATCATAAGATGATTTCACCTGCTACGAAAGAAGCCGAAGATGTTCCCTTAGGAAGGAGTGGTAATAATGAAAAATTTAGGCACGAGGTAGTTGTGAAACCTCCTTTGATGCTCCACGCCTTCAATAGTTAATATCCCACTCTAAGGAGACCTCTTGTAATGATGTTTTAGACGTTCTTAAGCAAGTAAAGATTAACTTACCTTTTCTTGATGCCATAAAGAAAATTCCCGCCTATGATAACGTTCTTAAGGACATACTCATGGTGAAAAATAGGCTAAAGGTAAAGAAAAATATGTTTTTAACACAGAACATCAGTTCCGTACTGTTAAACGACCCTCCACAGAAATTTAAAGATCTAGGTGCACTTACTATTTCGTCCATCATGGTGAAGAATTAAATTGAGAGAGCACTAATAGACTTAGGGAAGAGCATTAACATTCTCCCCTATTCCATCCATAAGAAATAAGACTTGGGGGTCTATAACTTTCAAATCATTCATTGAAGATACCTCGGGGGATTGTTGAGGAGGTGATTGTTCAAGTTGACACTTTCTACTTCCCGATAGATTTTGTCATTTGGGACGAAGAGCCCTCAGCTTTACCTAGTAATCATGTTCCCATCATCCTTGACCGCCCATTCTTAGCTACGGCTAATGTATTAATCAACACTCAAAATGGGCAAATGCAACTCATGTTCGGGAACATGAATCTTGAAATAAATATCTTCAACATCACCAAGCCCGAGAGTGATGAGGGAGACGGATCTTATTGAAGAGATAGTACAATATTATGAGAGGACTCATACATGAAAACCGTTAGGGGTATGTCGTTAGTGAGAGTGATAAATCTGATAATGAGCTAGGGGTCGAGAAGATGTGTTATGTGACTAAAGTCGAAAGCAGGAGAGAAGATTTGAAGATAGAGCGAATGACAGAGGATTTTGAAGGTGAGCGGGAGAGAGAGTTAGGAGATATGAGTCTAGGGGATCGTGGGAAAAAATTCAGACCGATGCATGAGAGCCTCAATGTTTAAGTCCAATCACTATTGGGATTATGTGGTCACATCGAAGAGAGTGAAAGGAAAAATAGGATAAATGAGGTTCTTCTTTGTGACCATCCACCTGTGCCATTTGAGTCCTCAAATGCAATAGAGGAGAGGACTCAAGTCTCGTCCAATTTAGAGCCCTACCCATTCATTCCCTCCAATTTTGATCACGATGTCCTCTCTAAGTCGGGACAAGTATGTTTCAATTCGATTGGGCCCTAGGAGGATCATATTCAGCTCTATCATCACGAGCCTCAAGGTGTCCCTCTTATATATGGGACTTGTCTTAATTTGTTTCGACTATTTGTTTACGATGTGAGGACGGACAAGACGAGGAGTGTATCAGGCCTCGAATAGGGGGTCGGCTGAGTTTTTAATGGAGATATAGAGGTCATTGCACCCCCGACGCGCATGGGGTGATTTTTGTTGTATTCGTGAGTCATGTGTTGGAGTTATATAGTGTCTTATTGCATTTTAAGCTTTTTTCATTTTATTTTCACACTTATTCTTTTTCTTCTTTAGATTTTAGTCCTTTTGATTGAGGACAATGCAAAAGTCTAAGTTGGGGGGGGGGGGGGGGGTGACAAGTGCGTCTTTTAAAAGCTTCACAAATTTTTTAAATGCCCAAAAAATAGAAAAATTCAAAAATTTCCAAAAAAATTGAAAAAGCCAAAAATATTTTTCTTCAAAATAAATAAAAATTGGAATTTAATTTTTCAAAAACATCACTAAAATTTTGTTTGAAGTCTCAAATTATAAAATATTCAAATACACTAAGCCGAAATTGACCAAAGATGGAAATTGAGCAAAAATTGACGACTTTATGAATAAATGTGGGGATTATTCAACCCAGTGAGATTCGGAGCCTCACTTCTTCCAAGTAATTAAATAAATCCTAATGGTTAACTCAAAGTTTAATTCAACATTTAAAATAAGTCATTGAGGATCTCAATTTCTTTGTTTTGATAGATTACATGAAACGTATGAGATGTTGTCTTGAAAAATGAGCTAAAAATATCTCTAAACTAAATTAATCTCGAGATGCATATGGTAAAATAAAGAGTAATTTGGATAAGGAGGTTAGGCCATTATTTGTGTACCCAAAAATATTAGCCATAAAGAGTTGTGAAAAATTATCCTTTTGATAGCCAATTTGAGCCTAATAAATTTTTTAATTTCGTTTGATAACCCGGAAAACCCATTTAGCCCGAAGTTGTGAAAATAAAAGTCCATCAAGTAAGTCAAAATGGTGCAATAAAATGGGGCAAGAAAAAATAGAATAAATGCTCAACAAAAATAGCAAGAAAAGAAAAATGTGAAAAATTGAAAAAAAATGAAAAAGGAAGAGAAAATGAGCAAAAGCTTGAAAAAGCACTAACGGACATCATAAGAAAATTTTCCAATTTTGAATATTCCAACCATTCCCAATTTTACCCATTACGCCTTAGAGCTCGAGAAAGTCCTAACAAAGTCCAAATTTTGAAATTAATTACCTCATGAAGAGGTAAGACACGAAAAGATACTAAGAGAGATTAATTGGTGTGGATAAGAGGCGATGTTTCCCGTTTTCCAATAACCGTGTTCCAATGATGAGATCTTTTCACCTCAAATAATTTCATCTTTCAAATTTATGCGCATGAACTTGTGTCTATTATATTTACTGTTATAAATCACGTACATCGAGAGAAACTAGCCACATTTCGTGTGATTCGTTTGTGAGAGCATCCCGTGAGAAATTGAATCAAAACAAATTTTTGGAAAAGTAACGTAATGATCAACCAGTGAAAATTAGCAGTTAAATTTTTGACTTCTCGCACACACACTACAAGTTGAGACTATTGAATATAAATTTATGGTGACTATGTTTAGAAAAGTTTCAATTGTATAATTTTTAAGTATTTTGATTTTTCATTGAGTCATAAACGAATTTTGAGGGTATATTCACTACAAACCCTGATGACATACCACTCATCCTACTAGGGTAACCTAGGGGTTTAAAGTCTTGTCGCATACACTAAATGCAATTGCTTGCCCGCGAATGCGGTATTCTATCCTAAAAACATGTTTTCTATGTGTTGGACCTTGCTTTGACTCTTTTACATTGCTCGGGAAGATCAAAGTTCTAAGTTATGGGGGTTTGATTAAGCATAAATTCTTCATATTTATCCCCATAATTTAGAAACTTTTATCATCTTCTGCGATGTAAATTAAGTTGATTTATCTCATATCATTGCTACCGACCTCTTCTATATAGTGCATCGAGTTTCGTATATTTCTCTTACATTTTGCGAGTATTTTATACAAGTGAAGAAAAGGAGAAAACCCAAAATAAAGAAAGAAAGAAAATAACAAATGTCAAGGGAAAAATAGTAATTTTACACCAGGAATTCGAACACAAAAGGAAAGTTGAAGACCTCGAGTCCACAAGCATGTAGGATGCAACGACATCCAAATTCGAGTCCCGGGTGAAAAGTTATGAAGTTTAAAAGTTGAGAAGAAATCAAGAGAAAAGGAAGAAAGAAAAATCCATCCAATTGAACCTCATCACCAGCAGCGAACCGATCCCCTTTACTAGAAAAAGAAAACCAAACCGATGGAAAAGAAATCAACCCGATCTGTTATAATGCCTTAGCCGGACCGATTCGCCCCATTAAAGAAGGAAAAATCGGACCGGTTCGGCTGGGCGGATTTTTTATTTTTTTATTCTCAAAATTAGAGTTGTGCATGATTCAAACACTTAAAAAACATGAGAATTATATATTATTGCACCACCAGACATTATAAAGGTTTTTTTTTACATAATTTTGAGTGTTCTTAAAGGCAAGAACCTTTGGATTATCATTCTTCAACAATTTATTCATCTTCTGGCATCAAATTCAAGGGTTTTCTCTATTCAAGTATAGTTCATTATTGTTCTCAATTTCTCTTTTAGTTTTTCTTAACAATCTATTAGTTCTTAATTAGAAATCTTTCATACAAGTTTATATATAGTTTCATCATAATTCTTATAACATGCAATGTAGCAATCATCTTTTTTAACAATTACGTCATATCCAATTAGATTTCAAAAAGTTGGGATGCATGAACCAAACCCTATATGGTTCGCATGGATATAAGAATAAGTTCTTGAGTCAAATAATTAATTGGAACGTGTCAGTTCTCTCTTCCCTAGTTATAATTTCTTAGTTTGTTAATTCTTGCATGCTTAGTTAATTTTTAATTTAATTCATATATTTTTTTATTTTTTTATTTTTATTTTTTTATGAAGAGGCTAGGAACCCCAGATTTAATATAAATTTTGGTAGAACAACCCTACCAAGGTGTCCTTACAAGATTTAGAGGAAATAGAAAATAAAAAATGAAATCGAGACACTAAATGAAGAAATCAAAACAATTAATGGAGAACTGAAAATGATTTGAGCCTAAAGATATCCATCTTGTATAGACCTTTAGACTTTGAAAGGAGTTCTTGAACATTTGAGAAGTTGGTATAGCATTAGGAATGATTTCCATGAGTGGCAAGACTGAAAGCTACTGAATTCGAATTTATCCAAGTTTGAGAGTAGGAAATAGAGATTTCATTTCGCAAATCTCTAATAACTTTGATAGATTCAATAATGTACTGGTGGTTTCTTTATATGAACTTTGAGAATATCAAAAAGAAATTTGTTATCAGTTTCAACAACCAGCGAAGAAATTTGGAGCCTTATGCAAGCTTGGAGGCCTGATATTATGGTAGCACATTCAGCTGAAGCATTAGGGACATTCTCTTCATTGATAAAGAAATCTTGAATCAAAATCCCATTATGATCTCTTAGAATACCTCCTGAACCTGATTGATCTAACTTACCTATGCCTGTACCAGCGGTATTAAGCTTGACTTCCCTTACACAAGGCTTATTCCACTTGGAAATTAAAGGTATGAGGGGTTATGTCTTCAAGTAGGAAAGCTTGAAATGGTGAAAAAAAAACAAATTGAGTAGGTTTAGATCTGAACTTCAAATTGCTACAACAGGAACTCACGGGATCATATACTTGATTGATGATTTTTTGAAAGTCCATACTTATACCTTTAAACCTAAATAAGTTTCTACATTTCCATAGCTCCCATAAAATAGTACCTGGCATGATAATCAAAACAATTTGGAGGAAATCTTGCACTGGTTTTTTCCACCACCATGACATCAGTATATAATGGAAAAAAGATAAAGATATATAGATACCAAACATTTTTGAAAAGTGATTCCAAACAGTTGAGGCAATAGGACCTGAAAGAAGTAAGTGATCAAAAGTTTCAGAGGAGGACTTGTAGCTGTTACACCTTGACACCATGTGAATTCCCCTATCCTGGATATATTCACCTAAGGGGATGCTTTTATGATATCACTTCCACAAGAAAATTGAAATTCTTTGTGGAAATACTGAATTCCTAATAACCTTGCATATAAAAGATGCGGGATTAGCCTTTCTGATCAGATGCAAGCAGAGTTTGTAGAGAAATTTCCATCATTTGTAAGAGTCCAAACTTTAGACCCCTTAACCTCAATAGTAGAAGCTTCTGCAATATGTTGAATAGACTTAAATCTTTTATAGGTCTGGGATCCACGAATGCGAGGTCTGTTTGAATATTTATTAAGAAATAAAGTAGACCATAGGCTAGGCAAGGAAAAGATATTCCAATAAATCTTCAAACTAAACAATTCAATCAGGTCTGGAAGAAATTTCAACCCTAATCCGCCTTCATCAACAGAGAAACACATTTTGGGCCACTTCAACCAATGATGTCTATTCCCATAATCTTTGGAAGAGCCCCACAAGAAATTACTGAACAGAGAATGGGTGAGCTTGATTGTTTTTGGAGGAGGTTTTAAGGATGCAAGAGTATGAATAGGTATAGAAGAGAGAACATAGTTCATTAAGGTTCTCCTACTAGAGAAAGCCAGAAACTTAGACTTCTAGGAAGAAATTTTAGTTCTAATCTTCTGAATAATGGGATCAAAATAGGAATGGTTACTTCTACCATAGTAGAGGGGACAACCAAGGTAGAGTAGAGGAATCTTTTTGAAGTTAAGGTTTGTGGATTTAGAAATGGATCTGATTCTATTAGTGGGAATTGAATGGTGCATAGTAAAGCTGCTTTTGGAGAAGTTAATGCATTGACCACATGCTTTGTCAAATCTTTTAAGGAAAGCAATTAAATGATTGAGGATATAAAGGGATCCATTACAAAAGATAAATGTGTCATTAGCAAAACTAAGGTTGTTAATGATTGGGCTATGTTTAGGCAAGGAATAGCTTTTAACAAGATCTTTTAAAACTAAGTTTTGGATCCCTTTATTGAAACTTTCAGAAACTAGAACAAATAAACCTGGGGATAAATGGTATCCTTGCTTTAGACCTCTCGATGATTTAAAGAAACCTGCACTTTGACCATTGATGAGAGTTGAGAATCAATTATTCGAGATACATCTCCAGATTCTATAAACCCAAATTTTAGAAAATCCAAATTTTCTGAGTGTTTTGAGTAGGAAAATCCATTAAACTCTATCATATGCTTTTAATATGTCTAGCTTGATGATAACATTTGATCCATGATTTTTTTTCCAATGCTATTCATGAGTTCTTGAGCCAGGAGGATATTATCAGTGATGTTCCTTCCTTTGATGAATCCATCTTGAGAATTTCTAATCATTTGAGGAAGAATTAATCCAAGTCTTGAACTAAGAATTTTTGTGATGATCTTAAAGCAGAAATTGCATAGGCTAATTAGTCTATAGTCTTCACATGAATTTGGATTTTTGGGTTTAGGAATGAAAATGATATTAGTGCTAGTCCAATTCTTGGTGAAATCACCACCTGAAAAAAAGAAATGAATAGTTTGGATAATGTCAGTTTTAATAATATCCCAAAATGTTTTGTAAAAAACACCATGAAATCCATCAGGGCCTGCACAACTATCTTCATTGAGATTTTGAATGGCCTCCAAAATTTCTACTTCTTCAGGAAATTCATCTAACATCAAGGTTTGATCTAGAGATATTCTGATGTCGAGGGATTCAATCATTTCATCTTCATCTTTAATAGGAACTGATTGAAAAATATTCTGAAAATAACTGATAAATTCATCTTTAGTATCCTCCTCTTTATTCAACCAGACACCATCTGCATTTTTTACCTTATGGATCATTTGATGAAGTATTCTAGACTTTAGAGAAGCATGAAACAGTTTAGAATTATAGTCCCCCTCTATAAGCCATTTACCTCTCAGTTTTTAAGTTTAGAAAGTTTCTTTTTTTTTTTAAGAATCAAGGAGTTTAGCTTTAGATTTGTTCGTATTTTCCCTATGATCAGGTGTAGGATCTTCATCATAAATGGATTCATAAATTAAGGCCACGTCTTCTAATTTCGCTATTTCTTCAAAGATATTCTTGAAAGTATCTTTGTTCCAAGAACTAAGGCAGCCTTTTAATCTATGTAATTTAATAGAGAAGGATCTAAGAGGGTTACCTTGAACTGGAAGGCTACAAGATTCCTCAATCACTCTTCTGATATCTTTGTGGTTACACCAAATATTATGGAATTTAAAAGGATTGGGAGAAGAGTCTAAATTAGTTTGGATAGAAAAGAGAAGGGGACAGCGGTCTGAGTAAGTAGTTGATGGGTATAATTCTAAACTCATCATGTTTTTCTTTCTTTTTTTGAGTCATTCTAGGGTTAAGCATCTTTCCTATCTGTCGTCATGATTCTTCATCCTATTCCCTTTATTTGATAACTGACTTGCTCAGATTATTACTTACGTGATCGATTTACACATGAACACCCGCTCCTACCCCAAACACTCACTTGGTAGGGTTGAGCTTCATTCGGTACTCATCCATGGTGTTCAAGGTACGCTCAAGGTCATCTGCATGCGTATCGGCCTTGAGGATTTTTATCAACATGTTGTCCATGTACACTTCCATAGTTTTTCCAATTAGATCCTCAAATAGATTATTTTGGCCTCTGTAACATGGGCCTTCCTGTCAGCTATATCTTTTCCCCATCTACTAGACCTCCATATATCATCTACACTCCTAACGAAATCATATTCAACAGACCTTTGGGTGCAGGCACCTTTGGGGGTGGTTTAGGTTCGACCTCATCATCATCGTCAAGGACATCATCATTTTTGTTTGCCTGGACATCATGCCTTGGCTTATCATCTCATATCTTCTTAATGTCATCTCTGTCACCTCGGGAACTGCTCTTATTAACATATTTCCTAAGATTACCCTATTTCAACATTTTTTTGATCTCATCCTTGAGTGTAAAGAACTTATTAATAATGTGGCCATAATCCGGTGGAACTCAGCTCTTTTGGCCTTTTCAGGGATAATTCATCTTTGATTTCTTTTTGTACGATTTCTGGACTGATCGTTCGTGGAGTGTAGTCAGTGAACTTGTCATTCACTGACCTTTTCTTTCCTCTTCCCTTGGACATCTGGGATTTACTCCCACTCACTTCTTTATCATCCTCTCCCTTAGTAGCCATGGCCTCCTTCACATTCATGACTCTCCTAACAGTGTCCAGGAGTTCTGCCATGGTTTTTAGAGGATCTTTGACCATCTTCCATAGGAGTTTTCCCTTTTGCAATCCTACCATAGGGGTAGTCATACCGATGCTTTACACATAGATTTCTTCTTTCATCTTCTTTTCTGTTCAAATGGACTATATAGTCTCTCAAAGACTCATTTTCCCCCTGGTTGACATACATCAAATGTGTGGTCACTTCCAAGGTTTTTCCCCAAAATAGAAATTATGGATAAACCTCTCGGCCAGCTGTTTAAAATTCTCAATGCAGTTCTTAAGGAGAAAGGTGTACCATACATGTGCAGCACCAGTAAGGGTGCTTGAGAAAACTTGGCATTTCATCTCATCAAAGGCTGAATAGATTTCGGATGATGACTAGTACATTTCCACATAATGAATAGGGTTTGTTCTCCCATCATATTTCGGCATGATAACTAGCGGCTTGAATTTGGTCGAGGTTGGATAATTCTCTATTCTGGTAATAAACGGGGATCCTTCCATGTATCACCTCTGCATGGGGTCATAGCTATTCAAAATATCACCAATTTTTTCTTCAAGACTCTGTATGGAACTATTCCATGGCCTGTTAACCACTGTTGCATTGTCTCCTGGAGCTGGCACAACATTATCCCTAACCCCTTCTCTATCGACTGGGTATTGTACGGGCTATTTTCCAACTATCCTCTAACAATTGTTAAATTCTTAGTACTCATCGTCTGGTCCACAGGATGGCCATCGATCATCGCACCCACCATTCCTCCTAGAGGCTACCCTAGTACGTGATCTGGAGAGTCAGTCTCGTAAGTCACCAACTAGGTCGAGTCTAACAAAAGTAGACCCTCTACTCAATTTATCAAGCGCGAAAGCTTGGGTTCACCATCTCATCTTAACCTGTCTACTAACTTGGACTGGGCACACAGTGTCTCTAGTATTTCTCCCAATACTCGTCCTCATCATCCACTGATCATCTTGAAATTCCTAAACTTATTTTCTTAGGCTCAATCGCCTAGGGTCAGCCACATCTTTGCATCTTTGTTGCTGCAACACTTCTTTGTGTGGTATGAGGGGTGGTTCCATTGTCTTTTGATCCATACCCTCCCTAGAGGCTGAAGTTATTATCTTGGCCGCAGCACCAATGGGTCTAGTTATTTTATTTTGGCTAAAAGAAGAAAGTTGTTCCTGTATTTTTCTGTTGGCTGTCCGCCAGCGAGCGTAGCACCGTCGCAACCTTAGCCATCTCTGACTAAGGAGGAACCTAGATAAAACTGGGGCCAACACCTTATGGAAATTCAGAATCCATGAACTCCGAAAAATGGATAGAATAAAAGGTGTATTGGATGAGCTGAATAAATTGAAGAAAATCTTGGATAACTAAAGTAGAGTTCTTTCGATGGTGATACAAATCCAACTAACTATGGAACTGGATCACCACTAAAGAATCAAGTGGGGAACAAGATAATGAGGGGAAGACAATGAAGAATCTTCAGTTCCCATAGACGGTGCCAACTGATGATACTTGATTTGGTACCAACAAGTAAACTAGTATGAGCTCAATCCAAAATAGATTATAATGGTGTAACAATGATGGAAAATAAGTACTTAAGTGAAGAAGGAGGTGAGGAAATAAGGAATAAGACTATAAAATGAGTGGTTCAGCCATTGGCCTACTCCACTATGATGGTGAGAACGAATTTCACTATAAAACTGGGCACTAATGGCCTTAGTGATACAATTCTCACTAATTCCTCTCTCTACTGTAATAGAAGCAAAGCTTTGGCTACGGTTTATATATATATATATATATATATATATATATTGTTTACATGAGTACTCCTCCCCTCTAATGGTAATATTTCTTCAAGTTCTCCACATTCTACAGATTGGCAAAAGGCTCTCCTTATATGTTTTCTAAGCAAAAAGTTCCTGGGACCACCTTTTCAATGATCCTATAAGGTTCGTGGTAATTTGGGTGGACCTTGTTTTCATTTTTTATAACCTTTTTGAGGACGTACTCTTCCACTTTAGTGGTCAACTTCGTACCTTCTTGTTGTAATAACAAGTGAATCTTTACTCGTATAATATTTCCCGTACCTATGAGTCCTCTATCCCTTTTCTATTAAATCCAAGTCTAAACTTCACTCTTCTTAATTACTTTCTTCATTTAAGTGATGTATCTGATGGCTCAGTGAACTATCTTCATTGTCACAACTGCCTCAGACTCATAGTCTAGAATAAAGGGAGTTCATATATTAAAGTCCATAGAATTATTTTGTAGGCCCAAAGGAACTATATAGCTCTTCCATCCACTTCTCTTTAGCCTCCTCTAAACTTTTCTTAATTCCTGATTGTGGGTTTTAATTCATCACTTCCACCTAGGCTTTCATAATAGAACACTTCTATCTCATCACTTTTCCTTAGTTCTCTTTAGCTCTTCACTTTGGTTGTGGATGATCCGGGCTGATCACTAGTGTTTTATTCATTGCCTTTCTCAATAGGCTTTCAACGAATCATTACAAAATTTGGATCCATGATCTATTTTGAATGTTTGGGGTACCTAATACCTACAAATTATGTTTCTCCACATAAATTAGAAAGAATTTTTGGTTTGTTATATTTTTTATTGGCTTTGCTTCCACCTATTTCGTGAAATAATCCACTACGGCTATTAGATATCAAAACTTCCTTAACATAGTTTAAAGAGGGATGATAATATTCATACCCTATTGGGAAAACGGCCATAAATTTGTTATAGGCATGAAGCATTGATGGGGTTGATGAATTATGTTGTCGTGACTTTAACATAAATGGCATCATTTGGCATATGCATGAGCATTGTCGGCCAGTGTCAACTAATAATAACCTTGAGTGATAATTCTCTTATAAATGGATCTTTATGAAATGTGACTTCCACTAGAACCCTTCATTCACTTCCTTTATGTTTTATCCACTTTAGTGGAATGAACTCACCTTAATAAGTGTAAGATAAACCTCTCTTAGACATAACGTATCCAAAAATAGTGAACTTGTCTACTCTAAACCTAACTTTCTTTGCCTCCCCTTTAACTTTAGAAGATTCCCTTATTATAGATAATAGATGATTGGATCGATCAAAGAGGGTCCGAGGTTAATGTTAAAATTTTAAATATCTCGATCTTCTCTATCAATACTTGGTTCGGTAAAGAATTCTATCAGCATTATTCTTCGAAGCTCAGTCTTGGTGGTTGAAGAAAGTCGAGCCAAGGTGTCGATTCAGACATTCTCTATTCTCGGGATTCTATATACTTTTTTCTCTTGTAAATTGAGATATCAAAGTATTTAGTTTGGACAAGTATTTGGCCATTTTTTCATATTTGGCCTCATATTCACCCAATATTTCTCTCACTATTAATTATGAGTCGCATGTGCGTGGAGCTAAATATGGTGAGATTTAACCCTAAAAGAAAAGCTTCATATTCTATCTCACTATTAAAGGATGAGAAATTAAACTACAATGCATATTAAATATGTATCCCATCCAGAACTAAGAGGATGATGTCTGCCACACTACCTATCAAACAAGAAGAACTATCCACATATTGATCCCAAGATAAGATTTATGGGTTAAAGGTTTATTCATTTCCTTCTTATTGACAATGCGTTGATTCCATCTCGATATATTCCTTTTACTTTCAATAATGTTCTTCCCCTTGGTTGTTTCCATGGAGTATGAGCATATTCCAAGTGAAGTTTATTTAGTTGAGGCTTTTGGAGGGGGGCGGGGCACAAATGTTGAAGTCAAATATAGTGTAGGTGTTCTAGATTTTGATGCCAAAGATGGATCGACACTTTAAACATTGATATTGGATATGAACCTTCTTTAGTTTCATTTAGGTCTTCCCACGTGAATTCTGTAACAAAGTCAACCAACGCATGGCCTTTGGTTGTTGCCCGTGGTTGATAGTTTATGTCATAGGCTCCCAATTCTACGTACCAAGCCATAAGTTTAACCTAATTTTTAGTCCTGCACATAATCAACCTAAGAGATTGATCCACTTGCATTATGATTGAAGAGTTTCTATTTCTTTGAGTTCGATGATTCAACCCTTACAAAAATTTACTTATATAACACACAGTCATTTGAACCCCCAGATCGATTCAAACCATCATTATACTACCTACCAATTTTGAAATAGCTAGATAAAAGTATATTTTTTGATGTACATAGGTCTTGATAAAAATGATCTGAGTTTAAGTACACCTTAAACTCCTAAAATTATTTATCTCACTCCATATCCCATCCAAAATCTTTCCTTAATACTTTAAAAGTCGTAGGCAGTTGTTGGTTTCTCTTGAGACAAACTTTTTCAAGGATGCAACATACCCTATAAGTCTTTTGGCTTCCTTACTTTTTCTTGGGGATTTCATATTAATTAACACCTTAATTTTTATGGGGTTGGCCTCAATACCTCGTTAGTTCCCGAGATGACCCTAAACTCACATTTATTGAATTGATCTTCATCTGATGATTTTTCATAGTGGTAAATGTTATGTCTAGTCAACCACGTGGTTTTAGGGTCTTGATAAGAATGTCGTAGAGGACTACTCTAATAAAGTGGTTGTGGATTGTTCTGGGAAAGTTCTTATGGCCTTATTTAATATCGGTCTATGGAATAAATCCATATCCACCAGTATCTTGCCAAAAAGGAGGCTAGAAGTATACATGACCTGGTGTCTTGAATAGAGAAGTACGCTAAATTAGAAGATATGGTTACTGCCACCCAGTAAAATAATGGTCGCCCGAAGACAAACATGAATGTGGACAAGGTGAGCACCTCGAAAAGAGGAGGCAAGGAGCAGATCTAAGTTCAATGACAAAATATATCCCAACGAATTCCATCGTGCCATTAACATCGTTTTTAACTAATAGCTCCATAAAAACTTGAAAAAGATTAAGGATCAGCAATACTTCAAATGGCCAAAGAATATGGTAGAAGAATCGTCGAATAGAAATACCGCCCTAAGGTGTTCCTATCACAAGGCGCATGGGAAAAAATAGAAAAATATAATACACTTAACTATAACCGAAAGGAACTAGCCTAGGAATCTCATCTAAAAAACTATGTGGAGAAGAATAATTGGTACGCAATTGTAGAATGCGATAAAAAGCTTTCTAAATTTTATTTATAGTGCCTCAATTGGATGATGAGAGATGGGATACGAGTGTTCTGTCATCCATATTGCCTCAAGTCCAAATCAAATTCAGGGAATTTTTTTTCGGATGAAATAAATAAGGTCATTTTGGTCATGGAAGCTTTCCAAATTAACGATGCTAAACTTAGTGGGAAAACGTCATCAACTAGAAGACCTGGACGATGCCAAGAATGTCATATTCACTGAGGAAGACTTGGTTGGATTTAGGATTCCACATCATGATGCACTAGTAATCACTCTCAAATTATCTAAATAGGATGTGGATATGCTACTAGTGGAGCAAGGGAGTTCTTAGAAGGTCGTGCACTTAAATCTATTCATTAAGCTCAGCCTTAAGATCGAGGATCAAAAGAAATCAATCATGCCTTTTATAGGCTTCACTGGAAAGATGATGATGCCTCTTTCAAATTTTGCAAACCCTTTTTTATTTTATTCTTTATGCCCATGATTACGTCTTGGATTCTAAGCTAATAGAGTTTCTAGTAGGGACACTCTCCCTAAAATGAAATCTTAGAACAAGTATAGATCCACACCATGAAGTTTTCCTCCCACTTACCAGCATAAGCTCAAATTCATTACTGACCAGGGGAAAATGGAGATATAAGAAAATCAGGCTATTGCTCGACAATGCTTCATCGCTGCCATTAGACCCAAATAAGAAAAAAAGAAGGAAAAGGTGGGGAATAGGGAAGGAGATACTCCTTATAAATAGCAACAAATATAAAAAAGAATGCGGGTGAAAACAATGGTGGCTTGGGGATAGAGGCATCGAACCATTGCAAGAAGTCATATTCGACAACTCACAACCAAAATTGAAATTCATGATTGGAAGCTCACTCGCCGATCACAACAAGGAATAACTAATATATTTTTTTAAAGAGAATTAGGATGTGTTTTCCTAAAATTCGTATGATGTTCCTAGGATCATTCCCAATGTGATATTTTAGTGTCTTCACATGGACTCTGCATTTCCGTTGATCATGAAGAATGCATAATGAATAGCTCCAAAGAAGGCAAAGGCAGTAGAAGTGGAACAGAGGAAACTTCTGGAGGAAAGGTCCATCAAAGACGTTCAATTCCCTAAGTGGCTCTCAAACCTAGTTGCGGTCTGAAAAAGTAATGGTAAGTGGAGATTATGTATAGATTTTATCAACCTAAAGAAAACATACCCTAATGGTAGCTTTCCCTGTCGAAGGTAGATCAGTTAGTCGATGTTAAAGACAAATATGAGAGAATAAGATTCCTATATACTTATTCCGGCTATAACAAGATCCCTTTGTTTGAGACCAACCAAGAGAAGTCATCTTTTATCAGCACCGTTATCCTCTGCTACTACACGGTCATGTCATTTAAACTAAAGTATTTTAGGGTAATCCGCCATAATTTGGTAAGCAAGATAATTAAGCATTAACTACGTGATACCATGGAGGTCTACATAGATGGCATGCTCATAAAAAGAAGACACAATGGTAACCATCTAGAGAATTTGGAAAAAACACTTGAAGTCCTCAAATATTAGGGGATGAAGCTCATCACAACTAAGTGTTCTTTTTTGGAGTTTAGTTCGATAAATTTTTGGGTTACCTAGTAAGTTAAAAGGGAATGAAAGATAATCTTGACCAAATCAAGGAAATAAATAATATTTAGTCACCTAAAACGATTAGATAATTTCAAAATCTTACTGAGATGTTGGTCAGACTGAACTAGTCCATCTAAACATCCTCTAAAAATAACTAACCTTTCTTTCAGCTATTAAGAAAGGAGAAAAAAAAATGTAAAATGAAGAATGTTTAAAGGCACTTAAATTAATTAAGATCCAACTCATTCGATTTCATCTACTCTTATTCCTAAATATGGGAGATCTAATTTACCTATATCATTCAGTATTCGACCACACACTTAGCTAGGCCTTAGTGTGCGAGAAAGATAGGCACTGGGCCACGATTTACTATGTCATAAAGACATTGTGTGACATCGAGAAGAGCAACCTTCCTCGGGAGAAATTAGTTTACTCATTAGTGATCGCTTCATGCAAGTTGGATCATAACTTTAAATCTCACTGAATCATAGTTACAACATCCTTCTCTTTAACGGCTGTCCTCAGAAATGATGAACTTTCTGGGCATATGTTAGAGTGTTTTATGGTATGGGGATGTTTGATATCCATTATCAACTCGATCTTCCATCAAACGATAAGTTTTTTCTAACCTCATTGCTTAATTCCTTAGAGGAAATAACCTGATGAAAGGGGGCTCACTGATCAAACGACCACTGGAGATCCCGATCAACACAACAGATGACAACTTTATGTTGAAAAAATGTCCAGTTCAAAATGTTTAGAAAAATCTATCAAATTCAGTGTGGTGAAGTTCTGCCTTCACGGAAGAGAATATGGAAGTATTCCTTTGGAAAAATCTATGGCTTTTGGTACAAGTAGCATTATTGCTAAAACATCGCCGTAGAAAAAGCTCTCTCTATAGTGATCCTTTCTTCAGTGATCGTCAGTATTTTTGAAGGGTACATATAAAATCTTTGGGAATTATTATGACTTACATTACCACCTTAAGTTCGCTCCAGTGAACATTTACCTCAATGCAGCGAAGCTCAAATGACGTGTACATGTTCGTAAATATGCTTAAAAGAGTTTTAAGTATCTTTTATATTTGTGTGCAAAACGTGTTAATTGGACATGGTATCTCCAAAAACTCCCTCACACATGATTTTTGTAAGATATGTGACCTTCTAGATTGCATAGGTATTTAGATAATCCACTTAGATGGTTTTATCCACTTAACCCATCAATGCTCTTCATTTTCAAAATATCTCTCTAAAACGTTTCAAGAGAAAAATACCTTAAGATCTTCTTGTGCATTTTATCTTCTTTTTCTCTAAGAAGATACAAACACACTTTTGAAAAATAGAAAACCCGTTTTATAAATCTAGTTTAGATTTTATTTTCTTCTTTTCTTTGCATTTAATAATCTCTCATTATTAAGGTTCATTAATATCAAATAAGGCGAAGATTTTACCAAGAACTCATTTTCAAAAATTATCTTTTCTATACCCATTGGGTCTTTCACCCAACAAGTGTATTGTGACATTTAATGCTCTTTTTTCGAGTTCAAATCATTTGTGAACTCCCAAGTTTTAATATGATTTATCGTTCAAAATTATTGACGCGTGTCAAGACATAAGTGATGTTGAGAACTTCTCTTAATGTATAGGGATCTCCGACTTACTACGAATTGATGGAAAAAGTGTGAGGTGTGAGTTAGCGTGGAAAGAGTTTTAGTTGTTATTCCCTTTTTCAAGTCTTTTTTATGTTTTTAGTAAGATTATTGTACTAGACTGAGATTTTTTTTTGTTAGTGGCTTTTATCCTTGTACCTCTGGTGTTGTGCTACAATTTACCTTTTCCACATCTTTTATCACCCACATGCTCAAACAAGATTAAAACTTGATATGGTTGATTAAACTTTGGTAAATATTTGAACATAAACTTTAGGGTGTACTAAAATCATTTTTAGTGGGTCTCTATTTTGGTACAAAATACACACTCTCAAGGACCATTAAAATTGAATAACTACTTCAAGTTAGCATTATGAGGTAGAAGAGTACCGAACATGTCCTCGTAGTCCAAAAATCTCCCAGTTGGATGGTCCCAATCATTGTGTATTTATGAGAAGACATACTTCTTAACGATAAAAATTGGGCTTATCAAATAAAGGGAAAGGATGCTTGATTATACCTATGCCGTGAGGGTAATCTCTATAAATGGTCTTTCACTGGCCCATATCTTCAATCCATTCATCTTAGTGACGTTCACTAAGTTCTCTACGAGATTCATGAAAGGTATATGTAGGAGTCATACAAAAGGAAGGTCTATAACATTCAAAGCGATAAAAAGGGTACAGGTGTCCCTACATGCATAAAACACAACCTCTTATGTAAGGATATGAATTAAGCGTAAAATGTTCTCACCGATGCTCCAATAACCTCAAGGCCATAACTAACCATGGCCTTTTGCACAATTGGAGTTGGAAATTATAGGACCGCTGCGCAGAGTGCCTAGAAATTAGAAGTGCCTTTCAGTCATTATAAATTATTTCACCACGTGGTACCATTAGCGAACATAAGGGATGCTGACGTGATCAGGTTCATCTGGAGGAACATTGTGACCTATTTTTCGCATATTAAGAATTCTTATCACTGATAATGGAACTCAATTTGAAAGCGGACCATTCTAAGACTTCTGTAATATCGACAACATTTGATGCTACTTCAGTTCGATGGACTATCCCTAAAGTAATGAACTGACTAAGGCCTTTGACAATACAATGCTCGATAGAATGAAAAAAGATCACAAAAAGAAAATTGTATTTAGGTGGAGAATATTCCCCACTTCCTAAGGGTGTATTAAATAACTCCCAGAAGACCAATCGGGGAAACACCCTTTAACTTAGCTTATAGGATAAAATATATACTACCACTAGGGGTTGTCTTACTGACCATAAGGAGGAAAGTTACTAACCAAACCATGAATAAAAAATAGTAAGGGCTGGGCTCAATCTGGATGAGAAATCAAAAGAACAAGTTTTGATCGATGTGTCATCCTACCAATAATGGTTGAAAAATAATATAACAAAGGAGCCAATCTGAGGAAGTTATAGGTAAAAAATATGTGCTTAGAAAGGTCATCAACAGCTCGAGGAAGTTGTCAAATGGAAAATGAGTACCCAATTGGGAAAGCCCATTCAAATTCATCAGGGATGACCTATATGGATCCTACCATTTGGTAATAAGGAAGGGAAAGGCGTACCTAGGGCTTGGAATGCAGCCAACCTTAAGAAGTTTTGTTTCTAAATTTATTATTAATTTTTTAGCTTTATGCAAGTTTTAGTATGTCACTCCAACTTTTTGGATGTTGAGAGTTTAATTAATGCAATTAGATTTCTTATTAGTGCAAGTGGCAGGCCAAAATCATTGAATATTTTTTGCACCAAATTATGATTCTCATTATGACAAAGCCATCATCATTTTATTTAAGTTTGATCATGTTATGATTATCACATAGATACATTATGATGATACACTCAGTCATATTTTAAGGTTACATGTTTGTATCATTAGAAAACACGAAAACACCAATAATTGTGCATGCAAGACAAAATACCTATGGGGGGGTCCCAAGGCACTAAGTATCCCGACTAGTTTTGGTACGGTAAAAATCCTAAATGGGTGGATTGCCTAATGAACAAGTGCATTCTCGCCACCACTTATTACTAGGGCTAAGGTAGTATAACAACAAAATCCTAAAATGTAATACAAAAAACATATGCAATGCACAAACGCAAAGTGGGGTAATGTAAACAAATGGAAAATTATATATCCCGCATTTATAATATTCATTATATAAAAAGATCATGGACGATAGTTACAAAATGCATGACCAAAAATACAAAGATATCAGATACAAGTCTAACTATATTTGAATATTCACCATCGCTGATCTAGATGTCCATCAATAACTATCTGGATTGGGCTGTAACTAGGGACGTACACATGTCGGGTCAGTTTGTTTTTAGCCCTTTTTAAGTCGAATCTATTTTATTGATTTTTAAAAAGTTTGAACCAAAACTGAACCTACTGTATCATTTAACCGAACTAAACATGGTCAGTTTTGATAGGGTCGATTCGATTTGACCGTTGATTTTTGACAGCTTTGCTATTGACAGGGCCAGTTTGGTTTAACAAATTTTGACAAGGCAAATATTTTTTAAATATTTTTTTAATAATTTTCAATTTAAATTCAACTAACACTTTATTATTTATATGCAACAAATTAAAAAAATGTCTCAAAAGTTTCCTAAATCCACCCGTGTTTGGGTGTTATATATTATATATACCAGTTCAGTCCGTTTTAGTTCTACCCGGTACCTATGCGATCCAAACTGAAAATTAAACTAAAATTATCGTTTTTTCTATTTCTTAATACAAATTGACTCGACCTTAAAAATAAACTGGCCCAAAATCATCGGTTCAATTTAGTTTAATCGGTTCAGCGGTTTCGTCAGTTTTTCTACACACCCCTGGTTGTAACTCGTCATCACTATTATTCTCCATAAGATATTCCTTCACTAGTTGCATTGGGATTTCATCAGGTGGAATCCAGCACTCATTGCTCCTCGTGGGGGGAAGTTGAGCAAAAGTAGTACTAATACTAAAATTGGGAGTTCTTAGGATTTTGTAGACAACCAGGGCATTTATCCATACATGCTTATGGTTACCTTCCTAGATTTATCTAGGTGTAAAGGGGAATCCATCCATCTTTCATCATAATAAATAGAACAAATTGCATAAGGACCCTTTTTGAATTAGTATCTCAATTTCATGGTTTGATGATGTAGACTGAGTTTGATATCGTCATTTCTTTTAAAATCCTACTCGGCCTTACCGAGCCCATCTTTTAAAGAAACATTCTCCTATTGAATCAAACTATCTATGTTCTTGACTCCTCCAAGTTGAACGTAAAGACTGATGACCACGCTCATCTGGTCTCCTTAGGCACTTGTTGTCTTCTGATGTTCTTGGCAAAAAATGTTAAAGGCTACTTAAGCTTGATAAAAAAATATATCTTCTGAGAATGATGTGAAGATCTCCACAATTTTGGGTGATTGGCACTAAGTCCAAACTATTCTGACGCTATAAGATCAAAGTGAAATGCATTCAAAATCGAAGGCAAGTAAAGTATTAAGTCATGGCCGACCAAAATTGAATGAGAAAAAAAAATAATGATTCATTTCATTTCACTAAACATTGGGGAAACCCTTACAAGATAATACAAAATAAGAGACAAAGAATTCAAAATACAAAGAGGTCCTAACCTAATATAGTTAGCACGGGTCTCCTTATTTGATACCACCTTATCCAGATTGATGACGTCTTCTCTTAATCAATGGGCTCTTTCTAATTCTCGGTGATATCATATTCATCCTCTTACTCTAAATTAGGAGGAGTGTCTGTAGCATATTGAGCAAATAAATCAAATATAGTAGGAACTTTATCCTCTGCCAAAGCCTTATTAAAACCCTTCTTGAAGAAGAATTAACGAATGAACTCTAGGTGATTCTGGGCAAGGGCAAAGGTCTTATCCTATACTTTATTATAAGTATTTTCTTTTTCTTCTAGCGCTACCGCCAAATATTGGGCAAAATCTTCATCAACCTTCTCTAATTTCCTGACCTTCGACCTCAGAGTGGTGAGCTTTATGTCTTAGGATTTTATTACAGCATGATGCATTTTAGCCTTCTATTGGGAAGCATTTAATGCCTTCATTTCCCTTCTAATTCCCTGCCCATATCAATATTCTCCTTTGCCTAATAAGTCCTCCAGTCGAGGAGGTTGATGAAGTCTACCAAAAATTGCATATTGAAAACAAATAAAGACAGTTAGGGAAAAATAAATTCAAATTTACAAGGATCTAACCAAATGAAATCAACACCTAAAAAGGTGATATTTTTTATAGCATGGGAGACTAACCTATCAATGAACAGGTATTCTACCATATCTTAATCGATAGGGGGATGGGATCACTTCAATAATCTAGAATCCAAGTCAAGTTTCTTGGATACCTACACTCTAAAATGGCCCTTCCCCTTATTGGGAGCATCCACTGTCGTTTGAGTAGGAGGAGGAATTAGAAGACTAGAATTGGCCTTGCTCTTCATTACAGGCTAATGCTACGTCTTATCGGGGAATCCTCCAAGTTGGCTGGTTCAGATTGTCCACCAACCTCCTTCTTAGAAGGATGTGTAGTTGGTGAACTGGGGGCAAGGGTCCCCTGCATCAGGTTTGGGATTTTTCTTCACGCTGCCATTCCCTCTTCACAAGTGGCAGGGTTGGCCATAGGAAATGGTAGAGAAATCAACCAACTAAAATGATTCGGATATGACTATAGACTCAGAACGTTTCTTGCCAAGGCCTTCAAGGATTTTAGGTTCCTTATCAACTGGTAGAGAAACAAAGGATGCGGCGGAAGATGTATAGGACAATAGTAGAGAAGCCAATCTTAGTTGTTCGGCGATAGTCAAAGGTTACCTGAGCGACCATGATTTCTTCTGCTCAACAAAGTTGAAATATCTATGGTTAGTCTCTTTCCTTTTCTTATATCTTGCCCCTATTATTTTTGTTTGAAGGAGTTTCCTCGTTATCTGTGCTACCTAATTTTTCATGTTTTATTTATATAGGATTGTTGGCAACTAATTTTCATATGAGGTTTTTGCAAAAGTGTTTTCCAAGAAATGTCTAAGGGCCTCCAAATCTTAGTTTCATATAAATTTTTTAGATCCGAGTTTCGTTATTATACGATTATTTGAGACATTTTGTTTGAGAACCAACATTCGTTTACTCATCTTCGATGAGTACAGTTTGATAGGGTGGACTGTGTATTGCGGTGATAATTTTTCTAACTAGGATCGATGGATATTGAGTTGTATAGTGATCACATTTTGTGACACTTCGTGGGTAGATTCCTATGTGTCACTGTGAATAAGGTTCAAGGAATGAAGATGCATCAAGGTTTGAAGGGACTCGAGTCGGTTGTGTAAGTCTTCTATTGACCTTGTGTAAATTTCTTGATCAATGTTAATTTTGTGTGGCTCGTCCATCCGAGATTTTTTCTATTTGAGTTTTCCTTGTATATCAGTATGTTATGGTTTTTTTCCTTTATTTTATTCTTACTATCACCTATATGCATGCTTACATAAGATAAAATTGGGTAATTTTTTTCACAACTGAAGTTTATTTTATGCATGTTTAAGTTAGTTCAATTAATTTTTAAAAATTAAAAAAAATTAGTGTTTGGTAATCCATATAACCATTTCACTTTCAAATTAGTATCAGAGACAATGTTTATAAGTTATTTAGGCATGAATTTAAGAGTATTTTATATGTAAGGTAAATCATTTTCAAGACAAAGCTTTTGAAATTTTCACTTAAGTCCCTCAATAGGTGATTATGGTTAGTATTAGTAAAGGGTGGACACCACCCATAACACTAGTAAGTGACCTTAGAGTCCCTAAACATTTTAAGAGCTAGAGTGAGAATGAAAAAAAGCTACATAACCTTAATTCTCGTGGTCTGTATGCTTTATTTTGTGTAGTTACACTAGAGAAGTTCCATTATATTATGACATGTAAAACATCTAAAGAGGAGTGGTAAATAATCCATTTCACTCATGAGGGAACTAATGTTGTTAATGCTTCCAAACTCCAAAACCTCACCAATAATATTGAAACCATTATGATGGATGAAGGTGAAACTTTTGTTGACTTCTATACGAGACTTCATAATATTGAAAACCCGCCTTTTAACTTAGGAAATAAAACACTTGAAACCAAACTTGAGAAGAAAATATTAAAGTCCTTACCTGAAAGATTTAATCTCAAAGTTACTATTTTGAACTCATTAGGAATAGGTGATATAATAAAATTCGAAGAGCTTGTGGGTGATCAATAAACCTATAAACTCGAATGTTTCCTCTCCATAAGAAGAATAATGATAAGGGCAATGATTTAAAAACCCATAAGGAGGAAACACATGTTTCTGGTGATGAGCTTGACATTGATTCCAATGGTATGGCCTTGTTAACAAAGAAATTCAAAAAAATTCTCAAGTTTAAAAAGAAGAAATCGAAAGTTGATGGTAGAAATTTTGAGAAGAACAAATTTAATAAGGCTGGAAATTTTCATAATAATCATGATTCTAAAAATAATCAAAATGAATTTTTTTAAAGTGATGACTTTGACCGATGCTTTGGGCATGAGGGTTATGGCCATAGGTAAAATGAGCGTCCCACTAAACAAAGGAAAGAAGTAAAGAAGATAAGTAAATTTAATGCTACCCTTAGTGATAGTGAATCGAAATACGAACCTGAGTGTAACTACACTATTTTTACGACCAATCATGTGAGCCTGAATGAAAAGTCTTTCGATGAAGATAATTATATGCATAAAGATTCAGAGGCTAATTCATGTGAATCCTAAGTTAGTGGTGATAAGGAATAACAAGATGACAAAAGAGTTAGCTTAAAGTTTCCTTCTGTGAGTTGTATATGGAGACGATGGAATTGAAAAAAATCTAACTTAAGTTGGGATCTAGCTTAAAATAAGGCCATTTGTAATGATGATGCTAAATTGATTGAGAATCTTAGGGTACGAGAGAGTAATCTTAGGTAAAAGCTCACTTTTATTAAGTAAGAGAGAGATAACATTCATGAATTGATGGGAATATGAAGAAGGAGTCCCTAATTTTTATGATTCTTATCTTTTGCTTGAGTCTAGCACTTTAGAGTTAGATGTCCTGTCAAATTTGATTGGAATCCAGTTCATAGAAATTTTATAAGATTTTAGGCACAGTCCAAATAAAAAAATACAAGATTAGAATTGGCTTTGGTTATCCAAATACTTTCATTGTTAAATCCAAGATTTTGAGAGAATTGTTCTTTCTTAGGTAGGTTAGAAAAGATCAACCCCAGGGTTACATGCCTCGTCATGTCTACACATGCATGAATTATGGTAGGAGAGATCACCTTAGAAAGTTTTTCTTTGCTCTTAGAAAATGTTTTAAGAAGTCTAATCCTAGAGTCATAAGGGTTCCAAAACCTGAGACCGTCATATTACACCTATGTGAATTAGGAAATAAGATTTTGAGGCTTTAAAAATTAGACTTTTTAATTATCTCATACATTCACATGATTCATCACATGCTATATCTTATGGTTGATTGCGTTTGGAATTTTTTCATTTACTAGTTTTTGTGCTTCATGATACATATTGCTAGTTGTATAATGTGTGTCTTTTATATTTTGATATAAGAAAATTACAAAAAAATTATTTATCTTTTGAGACATTTTTTTGTTAGAAAAATGTTTAAAAACACAAAAATATTTTAGTTCATTTTGTGTAGTTTAGTTTTACACATTTTGTGTGGAATATCGATGTGTTTGAATCTCATTCGTTTCATTTTTCATATGGATAATGCATTAGAGTGTGGTTTAAAATGCTTTGGATTGTTCTTTATGTTGTTTTCATGGAGTCGTTCGAAGCAGATTTTCTTAATGGATTCAATTTCATATGCCCCCGCACACACTTAAAGGATCTCTTTTGGGTTATAACTATGTATGTTGGATGAGATAAGTAAGGTGTTTTCCTATCAGTCTTGCCATGTAGATATCTATTTGATTGGGGAATTTTTATATGTAAACTATTTCCCACGAGTTTGGTTTTTTTTGATTGAAAAATATGAGTGTGTAATGGGAAAGAGCTATAAAATTAATAAATCTCTTTTACGTGAAGGGCCACCATTGTCAAGAGTCTAAAAGAATTAAGAGGAAAAATAAAATAAAATTTTCCAAGTCCAATGTTTTAAAATCGATACTTAAAAAAGTGTGGTATCTTCAAAATGAGAGAAAAAATTGAATATACATAATTTTGAGGGTGTTAAGTCAAGATCAATGGGTTTGCACAATTACTCCTAGTTAATCTAACTATTTGGTGCTATTGATTTGAGATTCATCAAGGGTTCTAGACTATTGTGCATTATGTATGTTTTCCCATTATGAGTTCATTATGTGTTGATAGAAAAGACTTTTCGGTGTATTTTTGTCGTTGCTTGAAAAGCTCTTCTAATCGAAACCTCAATTACTTACAACATAACAATCTCAAGTGTAGAGGTAAGTAAGGGTATCAATCCACTTCCAAGGGGGTAAGCTAGAGACAAATTCAATTGTAATTCACTTTTTATTTTATTTTTGTGCTTTTTCACTTTTCTACTTTTTTTTAGCTTTTTCAAATATTAAAACAAATGGGTGAGGTGATGATTTAAACTAAACTAAACTAAATGTGAGAGAAAAACAACTAACTAGAAAGTTACTAAAATGAAAAATAAAGTCTAAAACAAAAATAAGAGACAAATGAGCTAAATAATTGTGAGAACAATCAAGGAATGGGGAAATACCACAAATTTTAGTTATTCTAATTAATTAATTGAATTAATTGAATTTTCCCAAATTAGTATCAAGATTACAAATCAACTCTCGTTGCAAATGTAATTCTAATAGTAACATTTTAGAAAATTAAGTTTAATACCTCACAACTCTAGAAAAATAAATCTACACTCCTTTTAATTAATCACCCGCTAGGATCGATTAATTAAAATTTATGTGTTTTAGAAAATAAATTTAGACTTGAAATTCAAGTGATAATACCCCCACTTAAGAAACCCCTATCTCTAGGTCGAATCTAAAATGGGTATTATCACTCGAATATCAATTTTCTCTCTAAAATCATTAACCCTCTCTCGAGGCGTAAATTTAAGGGTGAGGGATCAAAGTTAACAATCAAAGGGACTTTTCAAGTAATTAAACTAATTAAAATAAAATGACATCAAATAAGGATTTTACCCCACCCCTTGAAACGGGTTTTAGCCTAACGTGATATGAAATATGACAAATTAATAATCAAAGGCATAAAATAAATGAGAAGAGAAAAGAACAATCAAACCCCAATCTCTTGAAGTGAAATTAAACTTCTATTTCCTTGAAATTAAGCACAATCCATCCAATATGAGCATCCAACAATAATCAACTTAATATAATACTCTATTGAATTTCACACAATTATCACTCAATAATCTCTAAAAAGAAAAATAAAATAAAATAAATTTCTAAACTAAACAAAATATTATTTCTAACTTTCTCTCTAACCTAATTCTAGGGTTTCTCTCCTCTTTATTCCATCATAAAAAGCTCCTCTCAAAATGGTCTTCAACTCTCTTTAAAAAGTAGGTGCCATGGAGCTAGGGGTAAATTGCGTAATTGGTATAAGTGTGCATGTGGTTGAGGTGTGTCATGTGTATGAGGGGTGGGGGAATAAAGATTTGATTGGGTGAGAAAATAATTTTGGGTATTGGGTTAGAAGAGGTTAGTTGGGGGTAATATGGGTAAAAGGGGATAAGTGGGTTTAAGTGGCACATGGGTTTATTGAGTTTACTATTTGGTTTGTTTGGTTTTGGTTTTGCATGTGGCTTGAATGGGAGAAATGGAGAAATGGGTCTTCTTGGGTTTGAATGTTGGACACGGTTTTGGTGAGGTGCGAAGATACTTGGTGTGGGTTCCGGGTTATGGGGTAGATCGGGTAGGATCCGGAGGGAGGTTGGAGGTAGGGATGTCGCCGGCGCCTGGGGTGTAGTGCCACCGGACTAGGCAGCACGGGTTGGCAGCGAGCAGGGGATAGGGTATCGGAGGGTCGTTGTTGGACTTTGGCTCGCTGGGTTAAGGCAGATCCGATCGGGTTCGCGACTTGTGGGTTTAGCAGGTCCGATCACCGGAGATGGGATCGAAGGTTCTGGGTTGCACAGGGGTCGCGTTGCCGGAGGTGGTTTCGGGCAGGTGTCGGGTTGGGGATGAAAGGAGGAGGTAGGGTTTGGTTCTGGGCTTGAGGTTATTGCCAGCGGAAGGTGGACGAGTGATGGTAAGGGGTTTACGGCGGAGGCGCTGGTTGCTGGCGGGGTTGGAGGCTGCAAGTTGAAGGGCTGTGGGTTTCGCCGTCGAAGCTCGTGGCCGGAGGTGGGTTGATTGAGGGTGAGGGTGTTAGGGTGTGTGAGTGTGTATGGTAATGGGTTGAGGGTTAGGGATTTGATAGATTAGTTGGGTTTAGGATATCCGTAGGTGAGTGTTTAATTTGGACCCTTAAAATAGTAAAGACTCAACTAAAATTAATAACACTAAAAATAAAAAATAAAATCTAACTAAAAATAAAATAAATTAAAAACAAATAAAAATATTAAAACTAAAAAAAATAAAATCCTAACCCTATATAAAACTAAAATAAAACAAAAGACAAAAAAACTTAAAATCTATATTAAAACTGAAGTCCTAAATAAAAAATATAATAAACTAATAACAAACTCCTAAAAACTAATCCTAATAAAATAAGACTAAACTAAAATCTAATCAAAATCAAAATAAAATAAAATTATACTAATAAAAATAAAGTATAAAAATAGAAAATAAAACTTAGAAAATACTAAATAAATCTGCAATAAATCCTAAAAATAAACATGACTCAAACTAAAAATCTAAAAATTATTAAAAAGGGACAAACAAAACACACACGGGCTGGGGTGATATTTTGGGCTAGGTTTAGGCTCGGGTAAGGGTAGGCTAGGATACGGGACAAGGTATTTAGCACTATATTTCACACAATTGCCTTGATTTAATCGTTTGAACTCTGCAATGCACAATTTGACCTACAAGATAAACATTTAAGCATATAAGACCAAAATTGTCGAGAATTATCAACTAAAATACATCTCTGCGGGGTATAAATTATACAATTTTGGGTGCTTATCATGTGTCATTTGAGGCTAAATGAAAGTTTGATAGATTTTTGCGGTCAAATAGAAATCCTCGGGTACATTTTGAGTGATTGGGTCATATTTCGCTTGTTTCTAGCTCACGACCCTTCAATTCATACCACCCTTATTTAGACACGTCAGTATTATACTTATGCATAAAAATTGTGTGTTTTATGTCTTTGTAGTGTTTATACCTATATATGCTTGTGTGCTATTGTTACACACCCGCACCCCCCCCCCCCCCCCACACATTATATATATATATATATATATATATATATATATATATATATATAGAGAGAGAGAGAGAGAGAGAGAGAGAGAGAGTCAGGCTATAGTACATCATGCTCTATACATCACCCATGCATCACGCCTAATTATAGGCCCTAAAAAACATTTTTTTCAAATTTTATATTTTTCCTTGAAATTAACCTTCCAATCAATCCATATGCAAAAAATTAGCTCAAAATACATTTTTTAGCTATTTTTTAAAAATCCACAAAAAACTGCTAAAAATACCTTCTTTATAAGGGTCTGCGCCAGCAGTTTTTTGTGGATTTTTTAAAAATAGCTAAAAAATATATTTTGACCTAATTTTTTGCATATGGGTTGATTGGAAGGGTAATTTCAAGGGAAAATATAAAATTTTTTAAAAAAAGTTTTCTAGGGCCTAGAATTAGGCGTGATGTACGGCGTGATGTATAAAGCAAGATGTATGTGAACCTTCCTCTCTCTCTCTCTCTCTCTCTCTCTCTATATATATATATATATATATATATATATATATATATATATATATATATATATATATATATATATATATATATATATAATGTATGTTTTTTAGTCGTTACATCACATTTAATCTATGTTTTTTCGTATGCTTCATATTTGAATTGAATTGGTATTTTATATGATCATATTAATATCTTGTGTTGCTTGTTTACTTTGGTATCTCAGGTTTCAATTTCTGCATCAAAATTCGGTTCATATGATTCATTGTTTCGATTATTTATATCTTTGTTGCCTAGTTTGATTGTCGTTGCATGTTTTAACCCATATAATTGCGTGATATCACTAGTTTTCCTTTATTTTTACATGTGTTACATTTAGTGGGAGAAATTTTTTATATCATGTACATTTGTCTATTCTTAAACAGAAAGGGGGAGAATATTTTCCTTAAGGGGAGATATCTTACCTTAGGTGGATAAATCTTATTATTAGTTTTAGGAGATGTTTGGAAAGAAAAGGGAAGGGTTTTTCATATACAAATTTATATTTTTTATATATTTTCTTCGCATTTGAAAGGTGTGTTTAAGAGTGCAAGTTTGCAACAATGGGGCAACATTTCACAAGAGACAAGATACTTAAATTTTCCATCGGTCAAGCATATGTACTTTTTCCTTTTTGGGGGTGGAATTGAGTTGTTAGTGAGCTTGATGTCCCATAAGTTTTTATTTTTGTTTTTTCCCGGAATATCCAAAGGGGGATATTTGTAAGGATAACTATCCAATAGATTCACTGTGTATGTTTTTTTCTGCATTATTCCATTTGGAGAAAACCATTTGTGTCATAGGTTAAAATTTTAGTGTTTTTATTCTTCAAGCCTACGATGTTTGATTGAAAACCGTATTCGCCAAGTAAAGCATCTACATCGTTATGCCATTTTTTGTGTCGAGTTTAGTCTTCAACATCCATGGGTTGTCACGAGGTATGAATGTGTATATGTTTGATTCATAGATGACCATTTTGGTGCTAGTTTTTAAATTTAGGCAATTTTCGTAAAAGGAAATTCAAAGAAAAGTTGTTTTTATTAAATTCATTCGAATGACACTTTTAAGCTTCTCAAATGAATTTACATAAGTCATTCGAACAAGTTTTAGTTAGTTGAAATAAGAATATGGTTTTCATTCGAATGAGGTTCAAACGACGATTGAACGAGCTTGTTCTAATTTACAGTGTGATCTTGCTCGATATCTGTTAAAAAGAGTTTAGCAAGTTCATTCGAACGAGATTTATTTCTTTCAAACGAGATTTCACAACTCGCTCGAATAATCCTATTATTTTCATTCAAATGACCCTATTATTTTCTATGCCGCCTTGTTTTTCATGTTTTCTTTGTATAGGAATTCTGACAACTAATTTTATTAAAAGGTGTGCAAATTTCTTTTTCCAAGAAATATCTAAGATCCTCTAAACCCTAATTTCACCCAATAGTTTTTTAGATCGAAGTTTCATTTTATGCTTGTCCCTATTATTTTTGTTCGAACGATTTGACTCATTTTTGTACCGACTCATTTTTCATGTTTTCTTTACATTGGATTGATAGAAACTAATTTTATTAAGAGGTTTTCCGAAAACTATTTTCCAAGAAATATCTAAGAGCCTCTAAATTCTAATCTCACCCAATAATTTTTAAGATCCAAATTTCATTACCATATGATTGTTTGAGATCTCCTGTTTGAGCACCAACATTCATTTACTCATCTTTGTTGAATGAAGTTTGGCACACGGGACTCTGTGTCACGATAACGATTTCGCTAACCAAGATTAGCGGATATCAAGATGTGTAAGGAGCATGCGTTGTGGAAGTTCGTGGGTTGATTCTATATGTCATTGTGAAGAAGGTCCAAAGAATAAAGACAAGTTGAGGATTGAAGAGATTCGAGGTTATTGCATAAGTGTTTTGTTATCCATGTGTAAATTCCTAGAACATAATAAATTTTGCATGGCTGGGTCATCTAAGGTTTTTTCCATTTGGTTTTTCATTGTATATCGGTGTGTTATGATTTTTGCCTTTATTTTATTTTTGCTATCGCCTAGATATATGCTTAGGCAAGATTAAATTAACATAATCATCAACAAAAATTAAATGGTTCATGTTTAACTTGGTTTAATTCATTTGTCAAAGTTAAAAAATTGGTGTATTTGTTTGGCAATCCATATAACCCTAGCACTTTCAAAAGTGGGTTTGGGGAAATAAGCAACGAAAGGAATTTGAGCATATTAAGGAAATCACATCATACCCATTAATAATGAATCCATTAAAAGCATGAAATCCTTTGCTCTTATACTTGACTTCAATAAAAAAAAATACATTAGATTTTTTCTTGTGTAAGAGAACGAGGGGATGGAAAATCATTGTACTATTTGTCTAGAGTGATATCTAGAACTCAGTCTAGATGTAATAGTGTGGAGAGACATTATCTACCTTTGGATTTTATGGCACTGAAATTAAGACACAACGTGCTCGCTTTCACACTACATATTATAACTAGGTGTGATCCTATTAAGTACTTTCTAGCTATAACTATTCTAGTTGGGCGGGAAGAAAAGTGGTTCTTTATTTTTTTTAGTATGATTTGAAGTGTCCTTCACCAAAAACCATCTGGAGTTAAGCCTTGGCTAATTTGTTAGCCAACATTCCTAGCCAATTGTCTGAATTGTAGAATGAAAAGTTGTTAAGGGATTACTTTTAATCTTATATGTTTGAGGAAATGAAAGATGAAGTTTGATGGTTCTTCCGCACAAGGCATTGGGGAAAAATGAATAATTCTTTCCAATATAAAAGATAAGATCACTTTTTTTACAAATTAGACTTCAAGTAGTCGAATAATGAAGCTTATTATGGGGTGATGATATTGGGATTGATAGAAGCATTGAGAATATGAGTCAAAGTACTTTGAATACGAGGATATTCTAACATCAAGGTTAAACAATTCAATAGAGAGTTCATTCCAAAACACGAAAATCTTGCTTCTTTTCTAGAAATCATTCAATGCATGCTAAAGAAATTCCAATAAAGATGGACAAACATCAACGAACAGTTAATAGACATCCAGATGCACTAGTAACAATCGAGCAGAAACTAGAGATGGATTAACTTATTGATATAATCATTGTATGAGAAGGACAATTACTACCACAATCAAATCATTTTTTCCCACCGAAGAACCTCATGACGGGAGAACTCTAGTTGTTAAGCAATTAGAAACACATGATGGTAATGTGAAGTTTCCAAAGTGGGTAATTTTTTCTTTACTACAAGTCACCCTATACTTAAAACATACGGGAGGTTACTGAGCAATATGGAGGGGGGGAAGGTTAGGATAAGTTTCAAGAAATGTATGGAACTCACTATGGGGATATTGATTCCCATTTACAAACCCTTGTGATAAGGAGGCTATTATTAGTCTAACATGAGCAAAGATGTTACTTAATTTTAGTATAATTGTTTGAAGTGCCAAACATACTTTAATCAACCAACGCAAGCTAATTTTATAAAAACTTTAGATGATTGGAGGAAGTCAGATGTCGCTTATTTAAAATATTGATAACTACCAATTGAAATAGCAAATGAGATCTATTGGAAGTGGGTTGCTCATTTCTTCTTAATCAATGAGGAGTAATACGTAAAAGGTTGGAATGAGAATAACCTATGATGTATTGCCAAGGAAGAAATAATGAAGGTGTTAAAGAAAGATCACGAACCATTACACATGGGTGGATCCAAGTTATATGACTAATTGATGATAATCGGATATTAATGTTCCACAATAGAGGTTGATTATATTGCCTTCGTGAAGTGATGCAAGGCCTGTCAAGTACATGATAATATGGTGCATGGTTCATCAGTAAGCTTGAAAATCTTAATTGCTCCATGACCTTTACGTACTTGGATGTTTGATTTAGTAGGAAAGATAGCTCCATCCTCTCGAGGAAAGGACTTCATTTTTGTTAGCATAGTGTTGTGTACTAAATGGTCGGAAGTAATCCCCTTGAGAAAGATAATAGTATAGCTTCTAACTCAGTTCATTTGAACTACATCATATGTAGGTTTAACATTACAAAGGTCATTCTCACTGATAATCTAAAGAAGTTTGTGTGCAAATAAATAGGATTACTGATAGAGGAGTAAAAGATCATCCGTAAAAGATTTACCTTTTCTTACCCAAAAGGGAATAGGCGGGGAGAAGCGACCAATCAGACCTTAATCAAAATCCTCAAGAAAATGTTCTAAGACGTCCCAGGAGGATGACAAATTTCCAATGGTCTTGTGGGAATATATAACTTTCAAGATGACACCAACATGGTTTTCCCCATTTTCTATTGTGTAAGGAATATAAGTGTTCTTACTAGTGGAATTAATAGTAGCTTCTATAATGATTCATTTGAATTATGACTTACTTCTAGATCCCAAGCATGTACAATTAAAGGCATTAGATAAGAACATAGACAAGGCTAGGGAAAATTTAAAAGTCTATACTCAACATCCTTCGCAAGCATACAAGAACTTGGTTAAGCCAAGGGAATTTAAAGTAGAAGATTTGGTTCTTAGACCATCCACTCACCACTTGAGGAACATGTCTGCCTAAAAGTTTAAGCTTAACTCAGGGGGGGCCATTCATGGCCAGAAGAGTGGGAAATCAAAGGATTGACAAATTTCATAGCCAAAAAGCGATTTTCTCCAATTGATCCACTGCATGTGGCTGAAGAAGTATTATTCTTATGGTATCCCACATTTATATGTTTATTTTCTTTACGAAAAACCAAGTTTCTTATATGAAAAATCAAGTTTCTTCTAAATGAACAACACTTGAGGTACTAGGTTTATGTTGTTTGAATATTGTTGATTTTGTTTAGTCATAACAAAGTTCTCCTAGATTTAACATTTATCTTTTAGTAAATAGATATGTCATACGATTACTCATGAATTTTGTGTTACTACCAAAGTTATCATTTTTTTACCCCACTCACAATATTTTATGAGGAAAGACATTTCTAGTTATGATTACCATGATCAAAACAAAATATTACGAGTAAATCAATCCAAGAATTCCAAAAGTATGAGGGAAAAGAAACTAAGTAATTGACAAAAGCATAGTCACTAGCTCGAATATAATGAAATGAAATACAAAGTAAATGCATAAACAAAAGACAAGAATAATGGTATTTCTCTTTTATTTCACAACAATGGCCTACTCTAAGAGAAGGAAAAGTATTACAAAGTCATCAAATATATATATATATATATATACACACACACACACACACACACACACAAAGGTATGCCCGTGCCTGAAGGCACGCAGAAAATTTTCAAAGAACATAATCGTAAAACGACATATTTAACCCTTCTTCTAAATTTTAAATTCATCTAACAAATACTTTAACAAATACTTCAACCTGACCTTCACAAATTTTTTAAAAAATGCAACAAGTTTTCCCTTATTTAAAAAAATACTTCATAGTTAGATTTTTTTAAAAATGCGACAATTTTCCCTTATTTAAAAATAATTGTCGATATTTTGGTGAAAAAATAAATTGAAAACTTGTAATGGAGAATGTCGTGGGAACATTGGAAAGTGGGGGAATGGGAGTCATTCCATATTTATTTATTTTTTTAATCTTAAAAGTCTACTCTGTAACAAAATGAAAAAGGAAAAAATGTCCCCTTCACTCTTAATTTACATAAATAAGAATGCACATTAAAATTAAACTTATCAGTCACCCTAAGAAATCATTATCTATTTTTTATAGTGTTCTTAATCCAACACCATTTTTCATACACGTAAAATATTTTATAATTACATCCAGTCAACTTTAGCAACAGCCACGTAGACCACCAATCAAATAAAATCAGTTTATAGTTTCTCTGTATAACAGATGATCAATCAAACATTAAATTTAAATCCATGTGGGAGAATTATGACAAATTGCAACATATGACATATGAGATGAAATTCTAGAAGCGCTGAATGTGGTATATGACAAATTCCAGCTCTCAATCTACTCACAGATGACACTGAAAAAAATATAAATCAACAGACCACTATCAGCTCAGGGGGGATTCATTAAGCACACACATGATATTCTTTAAGAGATAATGTAAAAGATAAAACCATTAACATTTAAGCGATAGTGTATGTTCAGACCAAATAAAAACATAATCCTTATTTGAGTAAAACAACCAAAACCACTAACATTTAAGCAACATTTAAGAATACATCACGGATGGCACCTAGTACCAAGAATTAACATTCAATCAAAAATAAGAAAAAAGTTAATTCCATCTCGTCTCTCGAGTTGACATATGTTGTTGAGTCTTAGCAGTTTCATACTTCAGAATAACGGGCTCCTTAAACCGCTCTAATTTTCCATTTAGCCATCATCTCAAGAATTGGGTTCTTCTATTTTTCAAGACCCATTTTCCTATATGTACAAATTTTCCACTCTTAAAATAAGTAATAAAAATAGGTAGTAGGTCCATTTCATAATAACAAAAAAAAAACATGACAATATAAGAAAATGATGCCATTTCATAATATCTCCTGTTGAATCCCACCAACATCCGGTTGATTACCCGATTTCAAAATGGGTAGTGGAAGCATCCTGTTGAATCCACAACCCAGTTTAGTCCGTTAAATCCCACAACCACGCAGTTTAATCGCCCAATGGTGGAAGCATCGTTGTTGAAGCTCACCACCACCCGGTTCAATCCCACCCACCCCATTGACCAAGGCCTTATCCCATCGCCTCTCTGCTTCTCCTTGACCACCATAATAGTTTTGAATACCGGAGATCTTTGGAGAGAAAGATGGAAGAAAACCCATATTCTTGTCTTTCTCCACCTCTTTCTACTAACAAATAAGACAAAAAATTTATAGGGGATACAAATTTAAAATACATAAATATAGAAATTTAAAATAGATTCAGGAAAAAGAAAAAAGAAAAGGAACTTGAAAGAGGAGATCTTCCGCTGTTGTCTCCCATAAAGCGTAAAACCCCAAATCTATGGAGATAAAGCCAAAGTTACTGCAAAAACTACAGTTAGAGAAAATAAAATTAGCACTGAAGATTTCGAGCCTTGTGCTTTTAGTGGGTACAAATGGTCAGAGCGGTATAATCAGTTTTGACGTAAGATGTTATTTCCCAACTATCAAGCATGGCACATTAAATTTATCCACTGTTCAAGAAATGAACTGGCGCTGAATCAAGTTCTGCACAAATGGTATTGTGCACAAAAGTAAGATATATACAAAACATGTTTACCAAACGTCGGTCACGCAACACGCAACTCTACGATTTATGTTTTTCCTCTCCAATATGGTTTTTTTCTCTCTGATCTGACCTTGCTCTCTGATGTGGCCTTGCTCTCTAATATGGCTTTTTTTCTACGTTTTTCCTGTTGAAGAAAAGGACAGATGACTATTGCCATTAATAGATATTTTTTCTAAATGAAATAAAGGAGAGATGAAGCCCGGATGGGATTTAACAGAACCCACTTTTCAAAAATGTTAAAACATTGAAGAAATTACCAAATAAAAAAGATACCAAACACGGAGCCTCCAGCATTTCTATCCCTAACAATCTCCAGCGGGGAGATGAAGCCCGGATGGGATTTAACAAAACCCACTTTTCAAAAGTGTTAAAACATTGAAGAAATTACCAAATAAAAAAGATACTAAAAACGGAGCCTCCAGCAGTTCTATCTCTAACAATCTCCAGCAAATCTGCATCTCTAATAAAATCTCAAGCAGATCTTTATTCGAAGCTCTAGAATTTTAGCAGAGAGAAGTTCGGAGAGAGAGGGAAGGACTTTTACATAAAGAAGTTCGGAGAGAGAGATGGAGGTAAAGAACCCTTTGCCATCCTTCTCGAGCCACACAACAGTTACCTTTTGGCAGCCTAGTCTTGTCCCTTCCATTTTGTATGAGCTGTTAAAGCTATGTGAGTGTGACAAAGTAAGCTTTCAATAAAAAAACTTTGAACGTTATGATCATTGCATTACTGGCTTCAATCTCAGCCGTCCATTATGTTATCAACTTATGGAACAGTGAAAACACTATTCCACCTTATTATATATATATATATATATATATATATATACATACTCACATACTCACACACACAAAGATATGAGCTAGAAACCAGTTGCAAGGAAGTGAATAGTTTTTCTCTCATAGTAAACCTCCCAAAGGATGCCTATCTCTCGTTTCACTTCCTCGTCGGCCTTAGATTATCAAGTGTTCGTAAATTAGAAATACTAATTCCTTGAACTTTCAAACAGACCTACATGTAAAGGTTCTAAATGATTCTCATATATAACATCTAGTATGACCTTATCGTACTCATGAACGTGATCCATGAAATGCTCAGATCACACTTACTTCACTTACTCCTCAACCGATTTAATTTAGTAAAGATTAAAAACTTCATTTATTGAACTATCTTCTAATTCAACATTTGATTCCTCGTCACCTTTCTCGCTCCCATCTCCCTTAGAGTAAGTGGCCTTTGAATCTTGCTCTCCACCCTCATTGTTCTCACTTTATTCTCCTTCTTTAGCCTAAAATAAATAAAGGGGAAGTAATAAATATACATCAAGTATAAATGAGTATTACTCTATGAATGAGAAACACTTGCTAGAAAGCCCATGGGAACGAGCATGCTACCTAAGCGCATACATTGCTTTCTTTACTATAAAAAATAAGAGGGCGTGGTAAGAAAATAAAAGTGAAATGGAAATAATACTTAGATAAAAGATGAATTAGTAACTCACTTGTTTCTCGGGAAAAGGATCAACAAAAAAGATGGAAGGTCGAGCCTCTCCCTGCTCGGCTTGATAAATAAAAAATAATGCGAGCAAATTCATAACAAGAAGATAGAGTGTGCAAAGTATAAGAAAAAGAAAAGGTAATTTGTACAAAAAATAGTACATGTGGATCCTAAAGAGTAGGGGAACTCGAACTCATTGTAGTCTCAAACCAATAACAGAGAAACTAGTTGATTATATAACTTAAAATGTTTACAAAGTATGAACAAACATAAGGAAATATATTAAAAAGTTAGTACCCGGGGCTCCAAAGATGTTGGGGCACTTGCATTAATTATGACTTCAACTTGAGAACAAGGAAATTGGTTGAACAAAGTAAAGTAAAGTTTGAAATGTATATGAAAAATAAAATTTGGTATGATAGGTAGTACCTGAGAGCCCAAAGGCATATGGGAACTCAAACTTGCCAAAGTCTCAGCTAAAGAATGGAATAATAGGTTGAGAAAAGTGAATAATTCTTTGAGAAGTATATACAATAAATGAATATGTATAATAATACCTGAATTCCCATTGGAAGAGGAGCCTCGATGTTCAGATTAACCACATCTTTTCAACCTGTTCAAAACATAACAAATTAAGTTGTGCAAATAAGGACTGTGAAGAAAATGAAAAATAATTTAAATACCTCGGGCTCAATAAGATTAGGGATGATAGGTACTGATGATGTTGCCACATCAACCTATGAGAAATTAAGAACAAGTATTATGTACATTACCTTTACTAACAAGTAATCACAAAAATCATTCCAATAATTATTTTTTAAGAAAATGGAATAAAGCATCAACTTACCTCTAGTCGTCCAAAGGGACTACTTGATGTTATATATAAAAGAGTTTAAGTGTCTATCTCCTGGAATAACGGTCTATTGTCAATAATCAATATCACTCTTGGGATATAAATTCAAATGAAGGGAGATAGTCCATGAGAAGTCACCCCAGTTGGCAAAAAAAGGTCAATAGAAGTAATAGGGTTTCTCGTCAAGGATGAACAAATATAGCTCATACCCCTCTCAATAAGGGGTACCTATAAAATAAAACAAGTATTATAAGATGTAAATCCAATGAATTAAATGAATAATGACTAATGAATACCTGGAATCATTTCCATGATAGGGGTAATAATGCTCATTGATGTTTATAGTGCAGAGGTCTTAGTCTTTGTTGTAGCCCCAATATTGTGAATGAGGATAAACATAGAAGGTACTTACCAATAAAGACATAATTAGTGATAATATATCAAAGATCTACAATCAAATGGAAAGAGAGAAAAAGAGGGGCTAGGGTTTCATATTGCCATACACTAGAATGTCTTACAATAAAAGGAAGAAGAGAGAATATATATAACCTACTACAACCACCTAATAATAATAGGAGAAGGGAAAATATTAAAATACCCTCAATGCTAAATAAAACTCTAATACCCCCTCTCAAACTCACGATGCTGCAGCGAGAAGCATTGAGAGTTTGCCAACCAAAAAACGAAAACGCTGAACTGGATGAGACTTTGTAAACAAATCAGCTATCTGTGCGGAAGAAGAAACAAAAGGCAAAGTGATGGAGCCATGCGTAAGATGATGACGAGTAATATGACAATCAATCTCAATGTGCTTAGTCCTCTCATGAAAAACTGAATTGTGAGCAATCTGAATAGCACTCTTATTATCACAGTACATAGGAGTGGGCTGAGAAAGAGAGACACCCATATCTGCAAGTAACCGACGTAGCCAAACAACTTCGCGAGTGGTAGAAGCCATAGCACGGTACTCGGATTCTGTGGAAGACACAGAAATAACAACTTGCTTTTTGCTCTTCCAAGAAATAAGAGAATCACCTAGAAATACACAAAATCCAGTAACTGATTTGCGATCTGCAGGATCACCGGCCCAATCAGCATCAGAGTATGCACGCAGCTCCAAAGAAGAAGATGAAGGAAGTAAAAGACTCTAAAATCGAGTTCCTCTCAAGTATCGCAATATACGATGAACAGCTGCCCAATGAACTGTAGTAGGAGCAGTAACAAACTGACTAACAACATGGACATCATGAGCTATATCTGGACGAGTAATAGTGAGATAAACCAAGCTGCCCACAATAGTGCGATATAAGGTGGGATCAGGAAAAAGAACACCATCATACGGGGAAAGATGAACATTAAGCTCCAAAGGGGTATCAACAATCTTAGTACCAGCGAGGCGAGCACGCTCAAGAATGTCCCCGATGTACTTAGATTGTGAGAGAAGATAACCCTTTAGATAATGATCTACCTCAATACCCAAAAAGTAACGTAGGGGCCCCAAATCCTTCATCTCAAAACAACGAAATAATTCAGACTTCAACGCTGTGATTCCACCAACATCATCCCCAGTAATAATCATATCATCAACATACAAAGAGACCAGAATACGAACACCGGAGGTGCACCTGATAAAGAGAGCTGAATCATTCTCACTTGGAATGAACCCAAGAGAGGTAATCACGGTAGTAAACTTCTCAAACCAAGCCCGTGGTGCCTGTTTGAGACCATATAAGGCTTTCTTAAGCCTACAAACTTCACCAGGACCATGTGGAACACCCGGAGGAGGAGTCATATAAACCTCCTCATGAATATCACCATTCAAGAACGCATTTTTAACATCTATTTGAGATATATGCCACTGACGAACAGATGCAACAGCAATAAGAGTACGAATAGTAGTCAATTTCGCAACAGGAGCAAAGGTTTCATCATAATCGATACCATATTGCTGAGAAAAACCCTGAGCAACCAATCTTGCTTTGTACCGCTCAATTGACCCATCTGACCTGGTTTTGATTTTATATACCCAACGATATCCAATTGCTCGCTTACCAGCAGGTAAGGGGACCAAAATCCAAGTATCTGTCTGATGCAAAGCAGAGAGTTCCTCAGCCATAGCCTGTTGCCAAAGAGGATCAAGAACTGCCTCTTTATAAGACGAAGGCTCAGAGAGGCAGTGAACAGAGGATAAAAATGAAGCAAAAGAATCAGAATAACAAGAATAAACAAAATCTGGTGACTGAGTGGACTTACGTGGACGTTTTGGATAGCGAGAAGGAGGTTCCACCGTTTCAGCAGGTGCTTGGGTGGCCACACGAGAAGGGGGAGCATCAGGAACATCGGATAGCAAAGTACCTGCATCAGTAGAAATAATAGGAACATGAGCAACATGGGGTGGCACACTATTGGTGGTGCAAGGTAATTCAGTTGGCACACTCTCATCATTATCAGAGAACGGATCAATATTGAAGAGATCAGATTTAGTGAGTTCATGGGGGCTATCAGGAATAGAAAAGAAAGGAATATGCTCAAGAAACACAACATAGCGAGAGACATAATTTTTTTGTAATTGGATCATAACAACGATATCCCTTTTGACCCTCACCATAACCAAGAAAGACACAAATAGCTGACTTTGGAGATAATTTGGTACGTTCCACACGAGGTCGAAGAACAAAACAAGTACAACCAAACACCTTTAAGGAAGAATAATCAGGGGCACACCCATTCAACTTTTCAAAAGGTGACAAACCTGAGCAATGAGAGGTCGGAATCTTATTAATCAGATTAGCAGCAGTAAGGACAACCTCTCCCCAAAAGTCACTAGGGACATATGCGGATAATAAAAGAGAGCGAGCAGTTTCAACAATGTGCCGATGTTTCTTCTCAGCAACACCATTATGCTCAGGAGTGTCAGTACAAGATGATTGGTGAATAGTTCCATCTAAATCAAGCAACTCACCGAAATTTTGAGAAGTATATTCCCCACCCAAATCGCATCTAAAGCATTTTATAATAGTAGAATGTTGAGTTTTGACAAAGGCACGAAATTTATTATAAATATCAAAAAAATCCGAACGTCGTTTCATGAGAAAAACCCAGAAGTATTGCGTATAATCATCAATAAAGGAGACATAATATCGAGACCCTCCTCTTGTAATAATAGGAGACGGTCCCCGCACATCAGAATGAATAAGATCAAAGGGTGCAAAAGTAAAGGAAATACTTCTATTAAACGGTAAAGATGAAAATTTTGCAAGTTTACAACCGCTACAATTAGAGATATCATGGCAATGCAAATTTCCTAATTTTCCTGTAGAAGCCAAATATTTTAATCGTGAACCTGAGACATGACCAAGACGAGAGTGCCATAAATAAAAGTTAGACGAATCTGAACTCAAACGAAAGGATGACAAGTCAACACTAGAAGCTGCAACCATTGGTACATTAAGTTTCTCCATGATGTACAATCCCCCCTGCCTACGGCCTGTCCCAATCACCTTCTGAGACTGTGGATCCTGCACATGACAAAAGGTAGAAGAGAAAAATTTTGAGTAACCGGCATCACATAGTTGACCAACAGAGATAAGATTCATTGTAAGCTTAGGAATGTGGTAAACATTAGAGAGAGAAAAGTTGGGTGAGTCAATAGTCCCAACACCCGTTGAGGGCATGGGAGTACCATCAGTAGTCATAACGGGCAACGAAGAAGTGGGACAAAAAGAACCAAAAGAGGACAAATTTGGTGACATGTGATTAGAAGCGCCGGAGTCTAGAATCCAAATACCTGAGGACTTAGCTGGTGAAGAGATGGACATGGCGTGAGGCTGTGTGGCAAGAAACTTTTGAAACTGCTCAGCAAGAGAAGACATGGATGGAGTTAATGATGAAGAACCTGATGCAAATGAGTCTGATGGCGGTACAACTGCTGCGGTATTAGGCTGTGAAGGCCTATATGAACGCTGCTGAGATTGGTTATTGGATTTCCAACCAGAAAACTGCTGCTGAGGTGGTCGACTATTTGATTGTTGTTGTGCGCGCAACTTAGGGCATTGAGACTTCCAATGACCCTTCTCCTTACAGTAGCTACATTCATCACTTGCAACTCTCGAATAAGGCTTGTTCTGATTACTGGAAAGAGGCCGAGAGGAGTCTGCGAAAACAGATGGATTAGGGTCCGAAGAAATTACCTTCCCTGACTGAGTCTTGAGACGAATCTCCTCGGCTAACAACTCGTGAACAACGGAATCAACAGTTGGAAGTGGGCTACGATGAAGAATCGACCCACGAAGACCCTCAAAATCATCACGCAATGCCATCAGAAACTGAACCAGGCGTTGTTCCTCCCTATTGGAAACATATGGTGCAAAGGCCCACAATTCAGCCGACTCTGTGAGAGCCAACTGATACCATAGATCCGTCATAGCAGTATAAAACTCCTGAATAGTCAAATTTTTTTGCTCAAGAGACCGAATATCGCACTCCAATTGGTACTTTTTTGCGAAATTAGATTGGGTATACAATCTGCCCAAATGATCCCAAACATCCTTTGCATAATCATACTTAGCCAACTGCATACCTATAGAAGGTGCAACGGAGTTGTTGATCCAAGTGATGATTTTCGAGTTGTTTGCCTCCCAAACATCCAACAACTCTGCCTATTTTTCAACGTTCGTCTTATCATTAGGCTTACTCAAATCGCCATTAATGTAACCCCAAAACTGCTTCCCTTTCAAAAAATTCTTCATAACATATCTTCAATACGTATAATTTTTTCCATCTAATCTGACACTAATTGATTGCAGCGAATCATCTCTTTCACCAGCCATTGCGAAAATAAACAATCAAACAGTACCCAAACGGAACCAAATCAAACGAACTAAACAATTAATCGAACAAACAGGAGGAAAACGACCATAATTACCTTCAAAACAATCGAGCGAACAGAAAAAGTACCTCCGAAAAAAAAAATCGGGGCTCCGCGGACTGTGTTGATGAGATTAAGCTTTGATCCCGCTCTGATACCATGATAATATATCAAAGATCTACAATCAAATGGAAAGAGAGAAAAAGAGGGGCTAGGGTTTCATATTGCCATACACTAGAATGTCTTACAATGAAAGGAAGAAGAGAGAATATATATAACCTACTACAACCTCCTAATAATAATAGGAGAAGGGAAAATACTAAAATACCCTCAATGCTAAATAAAACTCTAATAATTAGTACAAGAGAAGTTCCATGTAAAAATTAGGCATAAATTTCAACTACCTAATAAAGAGGTGTTCTGAACGAGTGACTCTCAGTGCGAACAGACTTTGTTGGATTCCTCACGCTGGTAGAGAATACATTTGAAACCTACGCAAGTAAATAACAAAAGTCAATTGTCAAAGAAACATTCGAATTCATTTCTCAAAAGTAACTTTTAAAGAAAAAATTACCTCACTATCAAGTCTCAATAAGTTCAATAGCATGGAGTTCCTCTCCCGACAAAAAGGAACACAAATGTGAGGAATCTCTATTTGGATTGATGAAGTGGTAATTATCACCCTTAGGTCCACTTTCACCCTCACAAAAGGAACCTATAAAAAAGGGATCATAATATTTATCTAACTATACATATTTCAACAAATTTAAAACATAATGCATGTAATGTAGAAGACTTACAACGTCATGGTGATAGGACTAGTTATGGTCTTGGAAGGAATCATCACTTCCTCGTGGTAACTTAGGGAACTATCCCCAAGAAAAATTACCACATCCATATGAACTAATATAAAAAGTGAATGAAGTCCCTAAAAGGCAGTATAGGGAAAGATGGTATAAATAACAAAGGCCAATTTTTAATTTTTCAAATTAAATAGATAAACTTAAATAGAATTAACCCCAAATAAAAACTTTGCACCAATTTTAAACCAAGTTGTTGTGAGAAACCAATTTAAAATTTTATCTTGACCTAAAACATGTGTCTAGGTGATAGAAGATAAAATAAATAAGTTAAACCACATAACTCACCGATGTACAAGGAAAATTCAAATGGGAAAAACCTAGGACAACCTAGCCACACAAATCACTATGATGAGTAATTACACAAGATAGACAGTATATTTACGATGCAGACTTGGCGCCTTTGTAAGAATTTACTCTCTTCAGTCTTTAACCTTTCCTCTACAATGAAACGTAGGAATCCACCCTCACAAGCTATCACAATGTCTGAATCCACACAGCCCTTGGTATCCATTGAATAAGCTCAACAATTGTCTATGAATATGAAAAACGTATGCATAGCTTCTTCACCACCACACCACAAACACAGAGTCCACCGTGTGTAAACATCAAACTGAATACGAAATCCTCTGCGTTAAACAATTCTCAATCAAGGTGAAGAGAATAAACTTCTTGGTGCCCTCAAAATAAAATCTCAAAACATATAGAAATATGAAACTTGGATCTTAAATTTTTTAGGTGAAACTAGGGTTTGAGAGCTTTTGGATATGTTTGGGAAAAAAATCCGCCAAAACTCTCTAAAAACAAATGTTGAACCCCTTTATATTGAGAACATGATCTTTTAGGAGGCACGGTTTTTGAGAAAGTTTGTTCTCACAAAAATTAGAAGTCATTCAAACGAAAAGTCAAGATCGTTCGAACCAACTTCAAACGACCTTCAAACGATATTGGTTCTGTAAACATACAAATCTCGTTTGATGTTTTGTTGAAGTTTGTTTGAACGAACTACCAATTTTGTTTGAACGAAGCCAAGTAAATCGTTCGAATAACTTTAAAGAGAAAAAATCTTTTAAAATCATAAAAATAGATCGTAACAATTTAAAAAAAACAAGAATAACATTTCAAGGATCAAAATTCATATGTATTCATACGTGAGAGATCCTCATAATTAAGAAGGTGATATGTGGCATGAAAAACAACATGATATGTAATCTCTGAAGCTTTATTACTACATATTAAATCAAACAAGTTAAAAATTTGAAAGGTAAAACATCAACCCTAACCTATGACTCAAATTGTTTTTGTATGGCTTTAAGCCAATATATACAGATTGACTCTGTAGAAGGGTGTTATAAACAAAAAAAGCAAAATAAAATAAATATGCTTTTTTTTATTAAATAACATCCGAGAGGTACCCGCGAGGCCACCCAGAAGTCCAAAAGCCACCGCAAGTGTCAGCGCCGCGGCGAGTCCCTACGCCACCGCAAGGGTCAGCGCTACCTCAGGCGTCCGCGCCACTTCGGGCGTCAGCGCCACTTCAAGCGTCGGCGCCCCGACAAGGGTTGGCGCCGCCTCACATGTCAGCGCCGGTTCAAGCATCAGCGCTACCTGAGCCACTTCGAGCGTCGGCGCCGCAACAAGGGTCGGCGACGCCTTACCTGTCAGCGCCGGTTCAAGCGTCAGCGCTACCTCAGGCGTCAGCGCCACTTTGAGCATCGGCGCCGTTTCGAGCATCGGCGCCGGGACAAGGGTCGGCGCAGCCTCACATGTCAGCGCCAATTCAAGCCTCAGCGCTACCTCGAGCGTCGGCGCCACTTCCCGCGTCGGCGCCACTCCGAGCGTCGGCACCACAACAAGGGTCGGCGCAACCTCACCTGTCAGCGCCGGTTCAAGCATCAGCGCTACCTCAAGCGTCAGCGCCACTTCGAGCACCGGCGCCATTTCGAGCATCGGCGCCGGGACAAGGGTCGGCGCCGCCTCACATGTCAGCGCTGATTCAAGGCTCAGCGCTACCTCAGGCGTCAGCGCCACTTCGAGCGTCGGCGCCACTTCGAGCGTCGGCGCCGCAACAAGGGTCGGCGCCGTTTCGAGCATCGGCGCCGGGACAAGGGTCGGCGCAGCCTCACGCGTCAGCGCCACTTCAAGCGTCGGCGCCACTTCGAGCGTCGGCGCCATTTCGAGCGTCGGCGCCGCAACGAGGGTCGGCGCCATTTCGAGCTTCGGCGCCGGGACAAGGGTCGGCGCAGCCTCACGCGTCAGCGCCACTTCAAGCGTCGGTGCCACTTCGAGCGTCGGCGCCATTTCGAGCGTCGGCACCGCAACAAGGGTCGGCGCAGCCTCACCTGTCAGCGCCGGTTCAAGCATCAGCGCTACCTCAAGCGTCAGCGCCACTTCGAGCACCGGCGCCATTTCGAGCATCGGCGCCGGGACAAGGGTCGACGCCGCCTCACATGTCAGCGCTGATTCAAGTCTCAGCGCTACCTCAGGCGTCAGCGCCACTTCGAGCGTCGGCGCCGCAACAAGGGTCGGCGCCGTTTCGAGCATCAGCGTCGGGACAAGGGTCGGCGCCGCCTCACGCGTCAACGCCACTTCAAGCGTCAGCGCCACTGCAATCGTACTACAGAAACGTTATTCGAGAAGTGCTGCTACAGGAGTTTCCATCATGAAACAGCAGGCTCTAAATGGACAACAGCACTAACACTTTACTTTCTTGCACAGGTTGCCTAGTCGAGCAAGCAGGGCTCGAACAGGCGCGTCGGGACCTCCTGGGAGTTTTGGCTTGGCGGCTGAGGGACAAGGTATGTTGAGCAAGCTCAACCACTTAGCACTATAGGATTGAGAGAATACTAGTAGGAAGGCCCAGAAGCCACTTGAGGCTACGCACAAGAAATAAACTCTTTACAAGAAAAATGACTTTTCCAGAAGAGGGGGTCCTCGAGGTCTCTCTCAAGAAAAATAACACTTTTTAGAGGGAGTGAGGCCTTAAGGTCCTCTCTCTCAAAGATTTGCAAAATTGCACCACAAGTTACCGTTTTAAAAGATAACTACCAAATCTGCTATTTTGTCTCCATTAGGGGATATATGTGCTTTTTGAGTTTTGGTCGGTGCCAGGTGGCGCCTGCAGAGGGGACAGGCAGCTGCCTGCAGGTAGGGACAAATGGTACACTTCAGACATTGTTCCCCACCAACTCTCTCAATTTTGGCGCCCAAAATCGCCAGCTCACCCCTTACGCCCATGTATAAATAGACCCCTGGGCAAGGTCAAAAGATAGACAAGAAAAATTGCACTGTTACTCTGCTAAAATATCACCAGACCTACCTAGTATTCTCTCCCTGCTCATTCTCTTAGTGTTGAGTGCCTTGTTCCTTCACTCCCCACTGACAGCCATCACTCTCAGGTGTTTCCCTTGAGAAAATTACTATTTTTGCTGTGAAAGTTCATCTTCTTGCAGGGAGTGAGTTGAAGCTTGAGTTCCATTGTTACCAGAAGGAGAAGTTTTCTTCAGAAGTTGCACCAGGAGACCTTGAAGACTTGCAGACAGTGTCCATTGGAGTGGGTCACGCCTCACCCTTTCCAGTTATTCATAGACCCTAGTCTCACTACCCTCCTACAGACTCAATAAAAATTTATCCTTACGAATCTCCCCCTTTGACTATTTCGGGACAAAACAAAAGATAAAATACCTATGGTCCACCAAGCTCTCTAAAAGACTCAATCCATAACCCAAAAAGGAAAAATTACAGACACTCGATCGGCACATACACTGAGTATCCTTCCACTCTTGTAAACATTGTCGCATATTGTAAATCTGCACACTTAAACACACCTTCAAATGCAAAGAGAATATAACAAGTATAAAATATGCACAAAAATAAAACACCCCCTATGTTTAACAGTCCTTACCCAGGTAAGACGTCTCCACCTAGCGTAAATATATATTCCTAACACTAAAGTGAAATATACCGTTTCTCCCCCTTTTTGTTCACGAATAGACAAAGAAAGAATGCATAAAACTATTTCTCCCCCATAAATCATTTGTTCACTTAAATGTGAGAACATGTGTTATCAATTGAAATTTAAGGAAGAAGGAATAATACCATGCAATAGTGTAAAGAGTGACAAAACACAACATAGACACATAAGTACAAATAATCCACACAATGATCAATCAGTACCAATATTAATGCAAATATGATACCTACTTGAATACACAATTAAGAATGAGAATCAAGAAAATAAGGAAGAAGATATATCAATATGATCATATAGAAAGACAATTTGATCAAGAGATAAAGCATATGTCAAACATGGCTTAAATTCAAATGCAAAAAGATAAAAACAAATGGTACCATATATATAAATATTTAAAATATACCAATGACACCACACACACACACACACACACACACACACACACACACACACACATATATATATATATATATATATATATATATATATATATATATATATATATATATATATATAGAGAGAGAGAGAGAGAGAGAGAGAGGCATAAACGACCACAAAACACGAAAGTGTTACACACTAGCATAATATCGATGTGTTTAAACATGTGGAATGGAATGAATTGGTGTGAAATAGATACAAATGAATTATGATCCAATTAGTCAAAAAATTTCAAGGAGTTCTATTTGACCATAAAACTTTATCAAATTAAATTTGGCCTTAGCTGACAGATAAAGTGAACTCAAAGAATAAACAAGCATAACGCACACAAGCTTAGAGTTTTGATGATTCTACAAATCAATTGTGTCATGACTGATAAGCAGAACTAGGATTCATTGTTGAAACTCGTTGATCTTCAACTATTCACTCACTTCTTTTGAAGATACCATTTTTGAAAATTAATTAAACAAACTTATTGGCCTTTAATCTATTCATTTTGCCTCTCATTTTTAAGCTTTTATTAATGTTGGCTTTTTTGCAAAAGATATTTGATCTTTTCGTATCCCTTTCCCTTGTGCCCTCATATAATCAATAAAAAATCGACGTACTCGTGGGCAACAATTCTCTTCCCTGCAATTGGTAGCTCGCTCTCAAGGTGGTTTTTGATTTTGTCAGAGTATGATCTAAAGTGCGTAGTACCTAAAGCCATCAAGAGCCAGGCGGTAGCAGATCTGCTGGACCACTTCCCGAGTGGGGTTTTCGAACCACCTAGTGAAGAGCTACCCGGAGAAAGTTTCCAAGCATGCATGGCGGAGGAGGTGAAGAAGTGGTTTATGGAATTTGATGGTTCTAGTGCACAAGGAACAGGTGGGGCTGGCGTCATACTGTCAGATGGGAAGGAGAAGATTACCCTCTCTTTCAAGTTAGATTTTAAATGCTCAAATAATGAAGCTGAGTACGAAGCCCTCATTCTAGGGATGTTGGAAGCGCTCAGAAGAGGGATCAGGGTACTGTGCATACGAGGAGACTCCAATCTGGTAGTAAGGCAGGTCAATGGAGAGTTTTCCCTTAAACATGCCAACTTAGCGCCGTACAGACACATCATCCAACGACTGCTGAGACAATTCTTGGAAGTAACTGTGGAGAGGCAAGCGCGAACGATGAACAGGCACCCTGACGCGCTCGCCACCATAGCACAAAAGTTGGACATGGAGGAGTCAGAAGCAACCATCACCGTTAGGCGGAGAACAGTGCCTACTACCGTAAAGTCCCTATTCCCAAGTGACGAGCCGGAAGACTGGAGGCGTCTGGTGGAGAGGCAACTGGAAACCAAAGAAGGGGCAATGAAAATTTTGGAGTTAGCCAACTATCATGTGCTGCAGGGAACTCTCTATTTCAAGAGTCCCGGAGGGTTTCTGGCACGGTGCGTAGGGGAGCAGGAAGCCAAAGAGAGGTTAATAGAAATGCACCAGAGGCACTGTGGAGATACAGATATCCCCCTTTACAGAAGACTGCAGCGAAGCGGGTATTTTTGGCCCTCCATGAGCGTAGAAGCGGCCCGCTTGCAACAAAGCTGTCTAAAGTGCCAAGCTAATTTTGACCAGCCGACGGAAGCTAACTTCGTGGAAGCCTTCGAAGATTGGAGACAGCCGTACCTAGCGTATCTGAAGAATGGGGAGCTGCCCGCCGAGAGAGCGGATGAAATCTACCTTAGAAAAAGGGTAGCACGTTTCTACTTGGTCAAAGGAGAGCTGTATAGGAAAGGGTATAATGAGAAGGCGTTAAGGTGCGTAGCCAAAGAGGAAGTGGAAAAGGTGCTGAAAGAAGCTTATGAGCCCTCCCACATGGGAGGCGCCAAGCTGTATGATCAGCTGATGACGTTGGGATACTACTGGCCGACCATGGAGGCTGACTCCATTGGATACGTGAAAAAGTGTAGAGCATGCCAGGTGCACGGAAACATGGTGCACGCTCCCTCCGTCAGCCTACAAAGCTTGGCAACCCCCTATCCCTTCCACACATGGGCGTTCGACCTGGTGGGTAAGATCGCCCCAGCATCTCATGGAAAGACCTTTATCATTGTGGCTACAGAATTGTATACCAAATGGGCGGAGGCCATTCCTTTAAGGAGGGTCACTGCCCAAGTGGTAACCCAGTTTATAAAAGAGTATATCATATGTAGGTTTGGTATACCCAAAGTGATCCTAACGGATAATGGGAAGCAATTTGTATGCAAAGAGATGGCTCTCCTCACGGACAAGTATAAGATTGTGCATAATAGCTCAACCATATCCTACCCCAAGGGCAATGGCCAGGTGGAAGCTACTAATAAGACCCTGATAAATATTCTGAAAAAGATGCTAGAAGACATGCCGGGGGCATGGGATGAGAAGCTGCCTATGGTGTTATGGGCCTATCGTACTTCGAAGAGAAAGCCAACAGGTTTCACTCCCTTCTCTCTAGTGTATGGGACCGAAGCTGTCCTACCAGTGGAACTGGCGGTACCTTCGGCCAGAATTTCTCTTAGCAATGGGCTCATTCCAGATCCTAGGCATGTGCAGCTGGAGGCACTAGATGAGCACAGGGACAAGGCGAGAGAGAATTTCAAAGTCTACACTCAGCAACTGTCCAGAGCCTATGAAAATTTGGTTAAGCCTAGGGAATTCCAGGTGGGAGATCTAGTCCTACGAGCATCAACCCACCATCTCCGTAGCATGTCGGCGTCCAAATTCAAACCTAACTGGGAAGGCCCTTTTGTTGTCAGAGGAGTGGGGAAGTCGGGCTACTGCCAGATATCAGAACCTGAGAGTGATTGCCTCCAGTCCATCAACTGCAAGTGGCTGAAGAGGTACTATGCTTAGTAGCAACTAACAAGTTTTGTTTGTATTTTGCATGTCGGCAACGGATGTCAAGGATTGCTCCTACACCAGAAAAGTTTTTTTTGTTTTTTTTTTTTGAAGCAATACTACACTGTAAACGATAGACAAAAGTAAAAGAAATGAAATAGCAACGTTTTTGATCATTTTGACGTTTATTTCGCTTACTTATTTATACATACATATATGCTCCCTATTAAGTTAGAAGAGAGTAAAAAAAAAAAAAAAGAGAGGTCGGGAACTTTGCTCACTACACTTGGGAGGTAAGTCCATCCTAAGAGAAAGTATACTGAGCAAAGTCCCCCAGACATAAATTAATATAGTTTTATGATAAAATCAGGCTTCCAGAAAGGGGAGGGGGTCACCCTCCTCCCCAACCCAGCTTCTATGACTATAAGCAGTAATATGTAGGAATACCCCCACAGACAGAGGGGCAACCCAAGAAAGTCACATGCCAACACCTCACAGTTACAAGAGGTGCGTTCAAAAAAAGTGTCTCATACATGAATGATAAGCGATGTACATATAGAATTCTGAGCACTACAAAGAAAGAAGTAGCCTATCGGCTAGAAACCACAAAAAATAAATCATCGCGCGCGATGGCGCCAGCATATGACGGACCAGCCTCCCGCAGAAACTCTTCCTCCAACCGGACGGATTTAGCATCATCCTCCTCATCGCCAGACTCAAGTCTGGCAAGCTTCACCTGCAGTAGGGCGATCTGATTCCGGATCCTCGTAGCCTCAGCGCGTCGTTGCTCAACCCTGGACTGCCGGGATGTGTGAAACCTCACTATCTTCCGGAAAGGAACACTCAGGAAGGGGCGAACCCCTGCGTCAAGCCAATCCAAACGAAAATGATAGAACTGCTGTAAGTCGCGGAGAGCATCCAAGAATAGCAAGATAGAAGAGCTAGTCAGCTTAGCAGGGGAGGTAGCCAAGAACTCATGAACATGGCTGGCAAGAGCCCTCAGGTTGAAGGCCGTAAGACTGTCAACCTGGAGTATACTCTGAGAAGTGAACGTCTCGGGGTGGTGCTCCAAGATGAGATCCAAGAGCTGACGCTCGTGTACCCTGAAGCGGCCTGGTAGCTCCTCACGCCATAGCCTACTAGAAATAGTCGCAGCGTCCTCTGTTTCATCATCGCCCTCAGAGTGGCGAGACCCCGCCTCAGAGGGAAGAAAAGAAGACTCCCCACCAGAATCAGCATCACCGACTAAAGGAGTGAACTCAGAACTGTGATCTCCCTCCGCACTTGCCCCACTACCAGTCTCCGCAGTCATCAGAGTATCCTCATACACCTGGAAACAATGAGACAAGGGTGTTATAGGAATGCTTGCACAGTATACGCAAGAATAAAAGAAAAGGGGAATAGTAAAAAGAGGGGGTACGCCAGTCTAGTACCTCTCTCACAGCTGCCCCACTACCAGTCTCCACAGTCATCGGAGTATCCTCATACACCTGGAAACAATGAGACAAGGGTGTTATAGGAATGCTTGCACAGTATACGCAAGAAGAAAAGAAAAGGGGAATAGTAAAAAGAGGGGGTACGCCAGTCTAGTACCTCTCTCACAGCTGCCCCACTACCAGTCTCCACAGTCATCGGAGTATCCTCATACACCTGGAAACAATGAGACAAGGGTGTTATAGGAATGCTTGCACAGTATACGCAAGAAGAAAAGAAAAGGGGAATAGTAAAAAGAGGGGGTACGCCAGTCTAGTACCTCTCTCACAGCTGCCCCGCCGCCAGACTCCATAGTCACCGGAGTATCCTCACACACCTGGAAACAATGAGACAAGGGTGTTATAGGAATGCTTGCACAGTATACGCAAGAAGAAAAGAAAAGGGGAATAGTAAAAAGAGGGGGTACGCCAGTCTAGTACCTCTCTCACAGCTGCCCCGCCGCCAGACTCCACAGTCACCGGAGTATCCTCACACACCTGGAAACAATGAGACAAGGGTGTTATAGGAATGCTTGCACAGTATACGCAAGAAGAAAAGAAAAGGGGAATAGTAAAAGAGGGGGTACGCCAGTCTAGTACCTCTCTCACAGCTGCCCCGCCGCCAGACTCCACAGTCACCGGAGTATCCTCACACACCTGGAAACAATGAGACAAGGGTGTTATAGGAATGCTTGCACAGTATACGCAAGAAGAAAAGAAAAGGGGAATAGTAAAAGAGGGGGTACGCCAGTCTAGTACCTCTCTCACAGCTGCCCCGCCGCCAGACTCCACAGTCACCGGAGTATCCTCACACACCTGGAAACAATGAGACAAGGGTATTGTAGGAATGCTTGCACAGTATACGCAAGAAGAAAAGAAAGGGGGAATAGTAAAAAGAGGGGGTATGCCAGTCTTATACGCGGTACCTGAACAATGCCCTCCGCAACGGACATAGAAGGAGGAGCAGGGGCCCCCGTAGGGGCAACAACACTGATTGATGCTCCAGAAGAGGTTGCCTCGGTAACCAATACTTCCGAAGAAGCTACCTCAACCTCAGGCACCGTAGAGATAGCTACCTGAGGAGGCGCAACAACAGGACAAACCAGCTCGTGTATAGGGGCTGCTGAAATGGCAGTAGCAGGAGCCGCACTCGAAACAGCTCCCAGAGATAACTGCGACAAAGTAAAAGAGGGCTACGATATATGCAGGCTGGACAGATAAGAAAATAGAACTAAGAAAATAAAAGAATACCTGAACCCCATCCAAGGGGGAAGCACGAAAAAGGACAGTCGGCGCAGTAGGGGCTGTACTGATAGCCTGCAAGGAATGAAAATATGTTGTTTATTGCATGTTCGAGGAAAAGGAGATCCCATTCCTTTGACAGAAAAGACTGACCTGAAGTGTGGGCTCACCGGTTGAGGCCACGGTAAATATGGGGCCCCGAGAAATCGCCTGAACCAAAGGTCTGCCGTCCATAGATACGCGGACCCTAGGGATGGAAATCCTCCCCGAAGAGGATAAACTCGGGGCGATAACGCCAGCTAAGGGAGGAGACCTTTCCTGAGAAGAAAGTCCAAGAGCCATTAAGACTCCTGCGGAGAGGAAATGAATATTCAAAAAAAAATAAGTACTACCTCATATGAAGAGGCCTCCAGGGGCTCAGCTGCAGAAGCACCCACCGCCGAGACAAGAGAGGACAATGTGGCAACGCCCGAAGACACAGCTCTCTACGCATGATAAATGGGTAAATAAAAAGACGGAATACAAAAGGAAATGACGCTATGAAAGTTTTGAAAATAACGAGGCATACCTGAGGAGAAGGGGAAGCCACAGGAGTGGTCCGAGTGACGGTAAAATGCACGGACGAAAGCTGCGAGGAAGCGACAGTATACGCAACCAAAAGGCAGTTAGGAGATGAATAAATTACAACAGATGTTAAATGAACTGATGAAACAACAAACCTCTCTAAATAGTCCCCGGGAGGAAATGAGCATGGAGTTCCTCTCCCGCTGAAAGGGCGTCGGTCGTAGTGGGGGAAGAGGAGAACCACCTGCCTCGATGGAAGTGGCCTGCACAAACATAACCGAATGCTTTAAATGAAAATGTATCCATATATATGGTGAAGGGAAGAAAGAAAAATCATATGCAAAAAAATATAGACAAGTGAAGGGAGAACGCTTACAGTAACAGGGCGCGTAGTCTGGCTATAAGGGAGATGGGTGGGGCTGACCCCCCAGGAGAACGGGAGGCCTCATCATCGCTAGAAGACTCTCTGGAGACTGATAACAAAGTATAAGTGTCAGTAGTGCTTTCGCTATGGAAACCCAGGCCGCCCATATCACCCGAAGAAGAACTATGGTCGTCATAGGAAGGGGTGCTTCCATAATCAACTAGTTCCTCTTCCAATGAAGGGGAGGGAGATGAAAGAACTCCGCAAGAACTGGTTCCACTAAGTAAAGGAGGTTGTAATATAGTACCTTCTGCAGTAGGAATGGACGCGACCCGTGTCTCCTGGGAAGTAAGGCTCGGCGAGGAGTAACCTTGGTCCACCGTAGAGGAAGCAGCTATGCCAGCGCCACTCCCTTTCTTTTTCTTCGCAGCCCGGGTCCTCACAGGAGAAGAAGGAGGAGAAGCAGTAGTAGCAGGAACAAAATTGGAAACATCGGTGTCAGGATGCTTCCTTTTGCTGGCAGTAGAGATGCCCACCTTCCCTTTGCTTTTCGGTTGGCTTTTAGACTTCACAAGGGGAAGATCAGTCGACGGAGGCGGAAGTGACTCGTCAATGAGAGGTTTGACTAAAATAGGGATGGCCTGCTCCAAGGGTGGCGTAGAAGTGGTACTGAGAAACCAAGGCTCTTTCTGCGTTCGCCTGACCAAAAACTGAGCTCTGGTATATTTAATGGGGTTAGTCTCATGAGGAGGGCCAACTACACATTCTTGAATAAGACGAACCTGCTGCTGCCAAAGAAGGAACCAGGATGAAGTGAATGAAGGCTGATAATCACTGGTAGGCACATAGAGACCACCCAAACCACTGACCCTGCGGAATAACCCCTGAAGAGTAAAGCTCGCGCAAGCCTCGGAGAATGCCTCAGAATGACTGCTGTAGGTAGGAAGAGGAGGAGTGTGGACACCCTGATCATAACCAAACTGTCGCATTGCCCTCTCGGAATGGTAAAATTCAGCACGGGGGCCTAACTCGGTCCAAGAAGGAAGGTGACATGGTAAGAGCATCGTCATCACATTAATATGGGGACACGTGGAAACTGACCCCACTGCGGAAGGACAATAGAAGGTTCCACCATCACCAGGGAAAGAAAGCCAGCTGAAAGTACCCCCTGGGCGCTTGGTATAAGGCCGAAACTGAAATTCCTCGATATCATCAATCAACATTCCCAAAGACTGCTTGGGAGTTTTCTTATGCCACCGAAGAAGCCTCGCAGCGTCGCTATGACAAGCGTGAGCCCCTGAAGTAAAGTGGGGGAAATGCTCAAACAAAAAGGCCATCAAGAAAGGGCCGTTGACATGATTAGCAACATCATACCGACCGCAGGACCTCTCTACATCTATGTGTGCTCGGTCTATCCAGGTGTAAAGAGAACCCAAGGTCAGGGCAGCTATGGGTACTGGTCTACCGCGAGACAATCGCACAGCCAACCTAAAAAGAAGTTCGCGGGGACAGTCTTCAGGCTTACCTGGAAGAAGGAACCGAGTCAGGAACGTAACAAGGAAAGCGGCTAAATGTGCAGGAGAGTGAAGCTTAGGACCATCCTGGGATCTGGGCGCTGCACGAGAAGTCTCCCCCTTTGGCAACTGCTCAAAGTCTCTGAACCAATATCTTTGCCATTTGGCAAAGGAATGCTTGGAATGACCCGTTACATTTATGGCCACATATCTCGAGCACTCCCCGAGAGATGACCGTAACTCCCCCACCAACTCCTGCTCTAGGGAGTCCTCGCAGTCATCAGTAAAGACCTGTTGCCCAAAGAAAGGAAGGGCGTACAACTCACATATATCTTCGAGAGTAACAGTAAATTCTCCCCAGCCCGTAACAAAGGTGTGAGACTCCATACTCCACCGGGACAATAAGAGATTGAGCGAAGAACCGTGTTTAAAGAGGGTGCAGGACTTCAGACTGCTGACGGCGGTGAAGAGCCCCACCTCCCTGAGGATAGCCACGTAATCAGGAACGCTCAGAACGTAGTCAACCCAACTGGCCCACTCCTCTGTAGGTCCTCCGGGGGTTTTAACCTCAACGTTGGAATAGGGAAAGTCGCCTCGGTCAACTCGGATTCGGAGAATTGAATCCGGAGAAATAGTAGGAAGATCAGCAGACTCAGTTAACCCCACATGAGACCGATCGAGAACAGCACCCGAAAATTTTTCCCCAAAGTCGGAAAGTGAAGTCATGAAACTGTCAGCAGGACCAAAAAAGGGAGCACGGCGATAAATACCGAAGTCCCGCCCTTGACGAATGTGCATATAATCCTTCCATGCCTGAGAGGAAGTAGGCGTAGCTGATGAACCACCCAGAGCCAATGGCTCAAGAAAAGAACTCACCCCAGTGGGGACTCCGAGCGAAGGACCCCCGGGGTCCTTTGTCGTGAAAAAAGAAGTAGAGGAAACCCCATCATAATCATAGGAAAAGCCCCTGGTCAGTGGCATGCTCTCCGTAACACTAATAGTCGTCGAGACACCCTGGGTCACGGAACCCCTGAGGTGACGAAATGTCGAGACACCTCCTTCCACGAACGAGAGACCCGTAGATGCGAGGCCAAGTCGCGAGACCTCCGACCGTTGACGAGAAGTCACCGTGCTGCCATAAGTGGAAACCCCCATTTCAGAAAGGGTGAAAGGCATCGAAATACCTGAGGTCAATATGCTTGCGTCAGCACTAATACCTCCCGAGACACCCCCTTGCAGGGGTGAGAGACCCATGTGCACCAGACCAGGCGTCGAAACCCCCCTCTCAATGCAACTAATTTGCTCGTCGGAGCCCAAGTCAACAGGCGAGAGACCCGCGGACGAGAGGACTATCCGCCCCGGGCCCTCGTCGTCAGCGCTGTGCGAGATACCCTTATCCAAATTTAAGGGATAAATTTCGTTCGAGACCCCCCTCCCAACGCAACTAATTTGCTCGTTGGAGCCCAAGTCAACAGGCGCGAGACCCGCGGACGAGAGGACCGTTCGCCCCGGGCCCTCGTCATCAGCGCTGCGCGAGATACCCTTATTCAAATTTAAGGGATAAATTTCGTGAACCGAGACATCTCCCCCAACGCGATCGATTTGCTTAGCGGAGCCCAAGTCAACGGGCGAGAGACCCGCACACGAGAGAACCGTCCGCCCCGGGCTCTCGCCGCTAACGCTGCTCGAGATACCCACACCTAAATCAAATTAAAAAAATCCGCGAACCGAGGTTGAAGCATCTCCCCCAACGCGACTGACTTGCTCATCGGAACCTAGGACAATGGGCGAGAGGCCTCCGGACGAGAGGTCCGTTCGCGATACCCACTTGTCGACAGCAATGACAAATGGGGCGGTCGAGGTACCCATCTCCAATTGAAACCCGCTGCTTGAGATACCCGAGATCTGACTACGGTCCACGGAAAGAAGTTGTGAGGAACCCATGAGGGTTCTCGAACCTCCGTCCACCGGAAAGAGGGCAGGTAGCACGGAGGCGCCCGCGATTGTAACAGAGACGGCCGGAAACGCTGAAATGGGCAAGGAAGAAGGTATAGAACTTAGAACCATGGGGGTTTTGGAGCTGCTCACATTGGGAGATACATTCTTTGGTTGGGAATCCATGGATGAGAGGGTATGATATTTGGGAAGGTTAGAGAAAAAAGGAGATGGGTGGCTATGGGGTTTTAAAAGAATCCCTCTCTCACTTTCTCTCACTACAAACCCAAAGATGCCTATGTTTTGGTTGAAGAAGATGAAAGACCCCAAGATAAGGGGCTTATGTTTTTTTCACAAAAATGGAAAAACGTGCAGGAAGGCAAAAAGTTGATGATTTTTTTTCCAAATGATGAGATGACAGTTCCCACACTGACGCGTGGGTTCTCAAAAATTAAATACCTCGGATAAAGGGCCACAGAATTTAATGATCCTAGGATCCCTCAGAAAATATATATATATATAAATATATATATAATTGTTGAAACCAGATTTATAGCGTACAAAGTTTTTTTAGTCTACCCAACCAAAAAATCTTTGCACGAGGGGCTAATGTAGAAGGGTGTTATAAACAAAAAAAGCAAAATAAAATAAATATGCTTTTTTTTATTAAATAACATCCGAGAGGTACCCGCGAGGCCACCCAGAAGTCCAAAAGCCACCGCAAGTGTCAGCGCCGCGGCGAGTCCCTACGCCACCGCAAGGGTCAGCGCTACCTCAGGCGTCCGCGCCACTTCGGGCGTCAGCGCCACTTCAAGCGTCGGCGCCCCGACAAGGGTTGGCGCCGCCTCACATGTCAGCGTCGGTTCAAGCATCAGCGCTACCTGAGCCACTTCGAGCGTCGGCGCCACTTCGAGCGTCGGCGCCGCAACAAGGGTCGGCGACGCCTTACCTGTCAGCGCCGGTTCAAGCGTCAGCGCTACCTCAGGCGTCAGCGCCACTTTGAGCATCGGCGCCGTTTCGAGCATCGGCGCCGGGACAAGGGTCGGCGCAGCCTCACATGTCAGCGCCAATTCAAGCCTCAGCGCTACCTCGAGCGTCGACGCCACTTCCCGCGTCGGCGCCACTCCGAGCGTCGGCACCGCAACAAGGGTCGGCGCCATTTCGAGCATCGGCGCCGGGACAAGGGTCGGCGCAGCCTCATGCGTCAGCGCCACTTCAAGCGTCGGCGCCACTTCGAGCGTCGGCGCCATTTCGAGTAACAGTGCCGCAACGAGGGTCGGCGCCATTTCGAGCTTCGGCGCCGGGACAAGGGTCGGCGCAGCCTCACGCGTCAGCGCCACTTCAAGCGTCGGCGCCACTTCGAGCGTCGGCGCCATTTCGAGCGTCGGCACTGCAACAAGGGTCGGCGCAGCCTCACCTGTCAGCGCCGGTTCAAGCATCAGCGCTACCTCAAGCGTCAGCGCCACTTCGAGCACCGGCGCCATTTCGAGCATCGGCGCCGGGACAAGGGTCGGCGCCGCCTCACATGTCAGCGTTGATTCAAGGCTCAGCGCTACCTCAGGCGTCAGCGCCACTTCGAGCGTCGGCGCCACTTCGAGCGTCGGCGCCGCAACAAGGGTCGGCGCCGTTTCGAGCATCGGCGCCGGGACAAGGGTCGGCGCAGCCTCACGCGTCAGCGCCACTTCAAGCGTCGGCGCCATTTCGAGCGTCGGCGCCGCAACGAGGGTCGGCGCCATTTCGAGCTTCGGCGCCGGGACAAGGGTCGGCGCAGCCTCACGCGTCAGCGCCACTTCAAGCGTCGGCGCCACTTCGAGCGTCGGCGCCATTTCGAGCGTCGGCACCGCAACAAGGGTCGGCGCAGCCTCACCTGTCAGCGCCAGTTCAAGCATCAGCGCTACCTCAAGCGTCAGCGCCACTTCGAGCACCGGCGCCATTTCGAGCATCGGCGCCGGGACAAGGGTCGGCGCCGCCTCACATGTCAGCGCTGATTCAAGGCTCAGCGCTACCTCAGGCGTCAGCGCCACTTCGAGCGTCGGCGCCGCAACAAGGGTCGGCGCCGTTTCGAGCATCGGCGCCGGGACAAGGGTCGGCGCCGCCTCACGCGTCAACGCCACTTCAAGCGTCAGCGCCACTGCAATCGTACTACAGAAACGTTATTCGAGAAGTGCTGCTACAGGAGTTTCCATCATGAAACAGCAGGCTCTAAATGGACAACAGCACTAACACTTTACTTTCTTGCACAGGTTGCCTAGTCGAGCAAGCAGGGCTCGAACAGGCGCGTCGGGACCTCCTGGGAGTTTTGGCTTGGCGGCTGAGGGACAAGGTATGTTGAGCAAGCTCAACCACTTAGCACTATAGGATTGAGAGAATACTAGTAGGAAGGCCCAGAAGCCACTTGAGGCTACGCACAAGAAATAAACTCTTTACAAGAAAAATGACTTTTCCAGAAGAGGGGGTCCTCGAGGTCTCTCTCAAGAAAAATAACACTTTTTAGAGGGAGTGAGGCCTTAAGGTCCTCTCTCTCAAAGATTTGCAAAATTGCACCACAAGTTACCGTTTTAAAAGATAACTACCAAATCTGCTATTTTGTCTCCATTAGGGGACATATGTGCTTTTTGAGTTTTGGTCGGTGCCAGGTGGCGCCTGCAGAGGGGACAGGCAGCTGCTTGCAGGTAGGGACAAATGGTACACTTCAGACATTGTTCCCCACCAACTCTCTCAATTTTGGCGCCCAAAATCGCCAGCTCACCCCTTACGCCCATGTATAAATAGACCCCTGGGCAAGGTCAAAAGATAGACAAGAAAAATTGCACTATTACTCTGAAGAACCAAACCAAAAAAAATGCAACGCTTAGAAATACTATGTCGATCATCCTCCATAAGACTCCGCCATCATAACCCGCATTTAATACCTGAAAAATAAATATTTTGATTATGAAAACATTAAGCACTAAAGTAGCAATACTACCTGATCTCACTCATTCACTCCTCTCGTACCTGATCTCACCAAAGTAGCAATACTACCAGATTTGAAATCAAAATATATGGTTTTGAAAGATGAGATATTACCGTTTTATTAAACTTTACCTTTGCAAAAGATCGTGAAAAAATTCTTCCTTGCCTCCTTGGGAGAGCTTGGGAGAGCTTAAGAGAGGAGTCAGTATCATGTGTGAAATTAAGAACAGTCACCTCAGTAGGATTGAAACTTGTCAATGTCTCTAATTTTGCTGCTATCACCTTTTAAATGGCTATGAAGTGTTAACTGGAACAATACTAAAACCATAAATATATTAGTTCAAATATATAATAAAAATTCAAAAATCAGAAATTTAAATTTTGAACCTTCAATTATAAATTTAAGTGAATAAAAATGCCCAACAATAAACAAAGATGGAACAAAGAACTAACACATAAATGTACAATAGATAAAATACCAAAAATCGAACTCATTGTGTTTTGTACAGTCTCGTTCAATGACTAAAATCATCCTTCCAGCCCACAATGATGTACACACAAAAGTTCTGCCACAAACATAATCAAAATGTTTTGTCCTAACCAAATTCACTTGTAATAACCAAATAATAAACATAAATTAAAGATTACATTAAATTTAACTAATAAAACATCAAATAAAAAGAAGAAAAGAAGCTAGATTTCACTAAAAAAATTAGCGGCATGCGTCAAACTTAAACAAATGATGAAACTAATTTAGTAAATTAACTGCACTAAATTAAATAAGTAGGTGAGATTAAAACAAAACAATTTACTCCTCTGAGCTAAACTAATTCAATGAATTAACTGAAACTGTCGTATGTTCATTGACTAAAATCAATCCCTCTAACACACAACAATTTAGCCTCAGGCAATTTTTGTATTAACTGAAATTGTACTAATATAGGGATTACACCATTTTAGTGCGAAGAAAAATAATATGCTAATAGCTAGCTATAACACAAAAATGGGGGGAAATTAAGCTTACGTATGCATGTCAGCTAAGATCAGAAAGATAGAAGAGGAAACTTTGAATCATAAGCCAACAAAACCTTTAAAAATATAAGTAGAACACAAAAATATAAGTAGAACACAAAGTATCATGGAATAAATCTCATGCGATATCTGCAAGTATTTCCACTTGTGTTTAGTTGCTTTTAGTTTGAATAGAGAAATCAATAGAATCAAAATCTTAAATCTTTAGAGAGAGTGTGTGTACCGTTCTGATAGTGAGATGAAAGTGAAAAAATCAATTTCATATCCAAAAGAACCCAATTTTCAAGTCCCAAAAACTCAGTTTCATCAAATCTTACCCATGGTAGTGATGGATTCTCCGATTGTGTTGCGTCCAAAAATCAGATCTGTAAAAAAAGTACGATTTGAACAAAAAAAATGAGATTTCATACATTTGAATCTCATATATGTCAATAGGTGACACTTATACCCTTTCTCATATTATGGAAGTGGATGAATTGGAAAGAATGGAAATGGGATATTTAATAAAACCCAAAAAGAATGGAAATGGTTGGATCGGAAGTGAGAGTATTCCACCTTTTTTCAATCAGCGAGATATTAAGATTATTCCACCTTTTTTCGATCTGCAAAAACGTTACCAATTAGTTATTGTGCAATAAACCGCAGAAAAACATATATCATGTTTGATAGAGAGGCGTCTGATAGAAGAGAGGATCGTGAGGATGAGGAAGATATAGGATTTCTAAAAGAGACAGAAAGGGTTTTAGTGAGATAATAGGTAAGGACAATGTGTTCATCAGTTCCAACGAAAGGAAGAGAGAGAGAGAGAGAGAGAGAGAGAGAGAGAGAGAGAGCATCAGTTCTGAAAATGTGTTCAAAACAATAGGTATCGTGTGTTTGTGAGAGTTGATGACTTTTCTGACTTTATGTTGCATTGGGAAGTGAGAGTAAAACACGGCCTGTGTAGGTTGTCGGACACTCTTATTTTTTTAAAATCAATCTCGGGCGTTCATTTCTTGCATCGGTGACTGAATGATAACCGTTAATTATGTTATGATTTATCAAACAGTAAAAACACCCTTACTCCTTATTATATAGATGAGACAAGATTTTTAGGAGAGCACCTCATTTAGCTCATGTAACATACAAAGTTAAAGTGCAAAGAGCTTCTGCATGCGTGCATGGAGGCATATACAAAGTTAATCAATTATGCAAATCAAAGTCGAACAACTCCATGCAAGCATGCTTAAGAACAATCTAAGACTTAAAAATCAGAATCAAATGTCCTAGCCACGTGGAAATATGGAATGAAGTAAATTAAAATATACAAAATATGTAAAACTAAACTACACATAAACCCAAAAAATATTTTTTTATGTTTAAACATTTTTCAAAATGATACCAATTTAAAAAAAACTCAAAAAAATAATATATTTTATGTATTTTTTTTCAATAATAACCAATAAATAAAAAATTAAACTACAAAAGACTCAAACCATATATAACTATCAAAAACATATATCATGAAGTACAAATTCTACTGTATGCAAATATGCAAACAAATCGACTATTAAATATAGAATGAGAAGTATCATGTGCAAGAATTTGGGAATTAACAAGTCTAACATGTAAATCCCCCAAATCAGATTTTCTAAGCTATATAGGTTTGATGTGATATTTTAGAGTTCGGGGATCCTCGGTGATTCTAAACTTAGACTTTTTAGGACTGTTTCTGACATCAAAGGAAAAATTCCTAAGGTGACCTTTCCTACCGAAAAGGTTGACCTTTTCTAATGTTCCTAGCAATAGTTGACTCTCTCAAGAATATGGTCTTGGCTTTCATAGTGGAAGCATATGGATCATCAAAGCCCATCTCGTACTTGAAATCTATGATTTGGATGGTGCCTAATATTTTATCTAACTTTTCATACCTAGTCTCCAAATGAAATTTGACATTACACAAGTCTCCGAATCTCTCCTCTAACTCAGCAATCCTAAACTCGAGCAACCGCCTAGACTCTGTAAAATCAAGTAGATCCTTCTTCAAAATCTCCATCAAATCAAGGAGGTTGTCTCTCTTGACCTCAGCACACTCAATATTATCCTTAAGAGTCCTATCATGTACCCTAAGCTCCTCAATTAATTTTTCATTATCATCACCTATGGAACCTTCTTTCAACCTAGCTTCCAACTTCAAGTTTGCATTTTTAAATTTCAATAATTGTGAATACAATACACAGAAGGAAACTTGGAATTTACTATTCTACTCCTCTTTTTCATCATCTTCTTCTTTTTCTCCGCTCTCTCCACCATCACTTACCTGGTAATAAAAAGCAATGGTCACGAAGGTGTCATGCTTAGAATTATCTTCGTAAGTATATTTTTCATTTGAATTCCCATAACAATTGATGAATGTGGTGTAGTTGTACTCAATGGGGGAATTGGGTCTCTCTATCCAATCATTATCACTAAGGGTGGCATTGTATACCTTTGTTTTATTTAACTCCTCTATTAGTTTAGTGGGACACTTAGTTTCCCTATGGACATAACCCTCACAGCCAAAGTATCTATCCAACTCATCCCTCTTAAAATTATCATTTTTGGGGAATTTATTGGCCTTGTTAAACTTATTTTTCTAAAACATCTTTAGATCTTTTGATTTTTTTTAAACATGAGAAATTTTCAAAACTTCTTCACAAACGTGGACATATCATCGGAACAAATGTCAGACCCATCGTATGAAACATGTGTTTCCTCTTTTCGAGCTTTCAAAGCGAATAGCCTTTTCTTTCTCCTTAGTTTTGGAGGAAAAAATGTTAAGCTCATAAGTTTGAAGATCACCGACAAGATCTTTGAGTATCGTGGAGTTTAAAGTACCTAAGGAATTCAAATCTGTCACTTTTGAATTAAATATTTTAGGCAAGTACCTTAAGATTTTCTTGATTACTCGATTTTTGAGTATTCTCTCTCCTAAGTTAAAAGGCGAGTTCAAAATATCTGAGAATTTAGAGTAGAAATCATCGAAGGTTTGACTATCCTCTATCTTAATGGTTTCAAATTGAGCGATGAGGCTTTAGACTTTAGAAGCCTTAACAACACTAGTACCTTAACGCGTGAGTTTGAGTATGTCCCAAGACTATTTCTACATTTCACATGACATAATATGGTGGAACTCCTCCAGTGGGACCGAAAAAAATAGCATTTAAACCTTGAGAATTAAAATTGTTAACCTATGTGTAGACACCACATTCTAGGACCCCTTAAGTACCCCCTTAGGTCCCTAGCACCTCCCCATCTCACTACAAACCCTAGGATCCACGCTAAATACCAATTTAGAGGTCATTGGGCGCCCCCAGGCACCATTTGACTCTGGTCAACTCTATCGTCGGAGCGAAAGCTCTTTGAATCTTTGAAGGGCTATGAATACCCTTTCCAACGATCCACCCTGTGCATGAATTGTCATAACGATTCGGACGAACGAACCATTTTACTACTAAAGATCGATTCGGAGCCCACTGGGCACTCCCGGGCCCGATTATACCCCAATCAACTTCACAGTTAGAGAGAAAGATCTTTTAATCTTAGAAGGCCACTAAAACCCCTTTTTAACAGTCTATCCCGTGCGCAAAATAGCATAAATGTTCGGATGAACGATCAGTTTTCCCCCTAAAAAATGATCCGAAGGCCACCGAGCACTCCCGGGCTCTGTTTGACCAAAGTTAACTCTTCAGCTCAAGTGAGACTAAATGAATCTCTAAAGGGAATTGAATACCCTTTCTAATGGTTCACCCCGTACGCAAGTCTGACCTACGGTACGAACGAATGATCCATTTTACTCTAAAAGGTCCATGGGCGCTTCCGAGCTCGGGTTCAACAAGGTTAACCTTCCAAACCTAGGAAAACTCTTTTTAATGTCTAAGTAAATCTCCTAAACTTTCCAACGGTCTACCCCGTACGCGATTCTGACTTACCATGCGGACGAACGATCCATTTTCGTCCGATGATCCCCCGTCCAAAAGACCGAAGTGCGCTTCAGAGCCATATTTAACCCGAAGTCAACTCCTGAACCCCGGAGTAGTCCAAAGGACTCTTGAATGTCTCTAAAATACCTTTCTAACGGTATGCCCCATGCGCGATTTGGATCAACGTTTTATGTTCTACAACCATTTTTCAAGGAAAATCTCCACGGGACTGCCAATTGGTAGGTCTAGATCCCTACATATCGCCACAGTGTGTCGGGTCACATGCTGATAAGCACCCCCCGGGTAGGACGATCGGCACCCTTTGACCCTATAAATTGGGGCCATGACCTCATTCTAGAAAGACAACAGATCAATCAACATCAGTGATCTCAACAATATTCCCTCGAAATCAGGGAAGTCCATCATGTGAAGTTCCATCCAAGCTTATATTCCCATCCTTTTCATACCCAATTTGGAACATATACTTCTCTCTCATTAACATTCATCAAAACTTAAGGAAGTTCATCCAATATCAAAGATCAATCTTCAAAGAAGGTCCAATTCTTTCCCCCTCTCTTTAAATTCCTTTTTTTTGCATAATACATATTAGATTCATAATTTAGTTCTTACTTTAGTTCATACACATTAATATCTAAACTTTTTATTAGTGTATTGTACATATTTTATTTTCTATAAAAATCCCAAAAACAAATAAAAGAGCTCGTAGATTCCGAACGAAATTATCCATCATACTTTCTCTAAAACCTAAAAAATAGATTTTCTACATATACACATATAATAAAATTCCGTTTGGATCAATGGGATAAACCCCAGCCCTATGGTAAATTCAAACTACGTGGACTTTGATTCCCTTATAGGCTACGTAGGCGTCTCGGATTAAAATCAGAGACTCGAGTCCATTTTTCCAATTTTCCAAATTCCCTAATTTTATTAAATCTCCCATTTTCACACACACACACACACACACACACACACACATATATATATATATATATATATCATGCTTGTTTGCGTTTCAGCTAACACATATTATCGTTTCCAAATTACGATCAATATCGTGATGAACGCACAAATTATACTTTCTACATATGTTATTTGGGGAACATTTCTATGGATGACCTCACTCTACCTTGTCCATGCTATGAGTTGAATAATTCCAATCTCCATTATATAAACATGCGCACACTTCACGGGGATATAGGAAAATAATAACACAGCCCATTGGAGACCGAAAGGGTGGTATGGGTGCCTAACACCTTCCCATTCTATAACTTAGTCCTCGAACCTTCGAACTATTTGTTTCGTATGCATTAGTTTGTCATTGATGCCACTCCCTCGAAGTGGCAACATGTTCTTTTTCCTGTTTTGTACAAAATAGGTTGGAGACTCCATCTCTTCAAATTTACCCCCACACCGATGACGATCGAAGCAATCTTACCAAGAAGAGTGCAAGATCGGGGTACAGCCTTCCCGAGGGGATGTATCTCTCTCTCCCCCCGGCACCGCCCAGGATGGCCACAATGGTGACTCTTCTGGGGATGTGTTTTTAAGAGGGCTAGACTTTGTTTGCATGGGTGTTCTACTTTCTTGTATATTCCCCTATTTTTATGTTCCCCTTATTATTCCCTGTACATATGCACCTCATGCTTATGCCACTATTAACACACTTGTAGAAATTTTTTCCATGTACACTTCACATCCCGTGCACCAAGGATCACGTATATCCATATGTTGCACACATCACCCACTCTCACTTGTAATGCCTACTCTACTATTTATACTTGTACCTTATTCTCGACTGGGATTATCAATAAAGATACTCTCTCCACAAGATACTAATCAAAGAATCATGCATGATACACTCAACATCACCAAATCACATTGCTATTGACCAAATTTTTTCCCGTAACTAGGGAGTCACTTCGTGATGGGCGCTGGTCCGGCACGTCGCAGTTTAACTAAGCGATATGACTCTCACCTTCCATTAGCCAAGTACCTTCGACGCATATTGAACATTTCCCTCGCATCGTACCGCTTGACCGAAGTCATGATGGGAGGTATATCGTAGGGAACTCGTTCACGTACGTTGAGCACATCAAATTCACTCTCACACGTACCGTCCCCACGAGATATATAGTGAGGCAATTAGCGTAAACACAGGTATATCAAATGGTTTGTCAACACGTACCAATTTCCCTCAAAAGCAATATGTATATCATGGAATTAACGCCAAAGGGGGGAACACCTTCCAATATATAGGTGTCAAGCCTAGGACACAGATATTAGATTGCTGATTTTGACCCAAAACTCTGTTGAAATTCTGGATCGCCTGCCTCTCAAGTGTTCACGCAACTTTTAAAATGAGACCCGTCCCGTGATCTTGGTAACAAGTCCAATGCTAGTTTCGACATATGTTAAACTTAATTTTTCCAGGCTCGGGTCTTGTCCGGCATTCCTTTTTTACATCTAGGAAAACTTAATACAAGTGAGACCTAATAAACATAATAATCAGTCTGAGACCCTTCTCTCGTCGTTTCCTCTCTCTTTCCAAAAGTGTCCAAAAACTTTTTTCCTCTTTTATCAAAAAATACCAAAAACATTTTCTTTTCCTAAACAAAACATTTTTGTCCTCATGTTTTCCATGAATGTTAAAAACATTTTCCTCCTTTTCTAAAAATAACAAAATCCCCTTCTTTTCTTTTTCGAAAATAAATCCTAATTTTTCACCTTATCAGGACGATCGCATATCTTTGGACTGTCTCCCTATTGGCTTTGATCTTCAGTCGAACAAGCCTGAAGTTCTGTCAGTCCCCTTACTTCTTCCAAATCCGAGATTCACCTTCCTTCCATGAAGGACACGAATTAAGTGTCGAATGTACAGTCAGATTTGTTGACAGTTCTAACTCAGCTCAGTGCCAAAATTGACAACCTTCAAACCGAGGTTCATGAGATGCAAAGAAATTGGGTCCCTATCCCCGAAGAGCCCGAGGTCCTCTTCCATCGGGATATGGGTCCGCCTACACCCGAGCATATTTGGGTTCTCGAGGAATACCAACATGCTCCCCGTTCTCATCTTGATAATGGGTCACCTCTAGCCCATCTTCCTATGCCAAACCTTGCTCAGCCAGGGGTTAACTTACCCGTAATTATTGACCCAAAAGAGAAATAATTGAACAAGGTCAAGGAAGACCTCAAAATGTTGACTAAGAATTTCGATCAAGTCAGACTCTCTAGTAACTACATGGATTACACCCACATGTCTCCATATCGTAAAGACAGCTTATAAAAAAATTCAAGATGGCCAATATCGAGAAGTTAGGATGCAGTGGACCCCTGATCCTTTATCTCCGTATCTATTACTGAGCCATAACTCTCTTAGGGGTTTCTGAAGAAATAATGGCCCAGATGTTCCAGCAGACTTTGAAAGATAGTGCTCTCTGTTGGTTCTTATCCCTTGAGGAATCCAGGATCCGTAGTTGGTAAGATGTTGCCCGCGAGTTCATGTCACAATACAAGTACAGCGAAGAGCTAGAAGTTACTCGGTGTGACTTAGATCTACTTAAGAAGAACTCTGGGGAATCAGTCAGTAACTTCATAGCAAGGTGGAGAGAAAAAGCAGTTACTCTAACCAATCGGCCTTCCGAAGAAGAATAGGTCAGTATCGTAAAGAAGAACTTCCTACCCCATGTTCGAGCAATAATGGGAGGACAGTATTACCCTCACTTACGAGACCTTCGAGAAGTAGGAGTGGATATCGAAGAAAGTCTTGCCAAGATATAAGTTGAACCGAGGAAAACCTCTGAACAGTTTTCTCCTAGAAAGTTTGAAAAACCTGATAGTACCACAGTTTCTACCATCAACAACATCTCTTAGCCTGTCGCTTAATGGGCACCAAAAAGTTTCCCAAACCCAGTCCTAAAGGAATACACCAAGCTTCATTCTCCTCTCTTAAAAGTCTACCAGGAACTTTTGAGCCAAAATCTGATCAAACCATTAGACCCTCGTCCATTACCAAACCCACTTTCGAAAACTTCAATCCTGATGCCCATTGTGATTTTCATCAAACTGTTGTCCATACCACCGACTAATATTTCCATCTCCGAAATGTAATCAAATGCCTGATTGACCGGTGTGTCATCGCCCCACCAGCTAATCCCAAACCAAACACTACCCATAATCTATTCCTGAATCTTACAAATGTCATCTTCCTAGAAGAAAACTCATAATTTGAGCCATCTACCTGAATCATTTTGAGTGAATCACCAGTCATGCCCATATACTCTCCTAAACCTCTCCAAGCATGCCCATATTTTCTCTTATGCCCTACCAGCCTTGTCCCTTCTCACCCGAGCATGCTTCTCTACTCGCACCCATTCTGGAGGTAACGATATGGAACTGTTAGAAGTGCTGAACCAACTCTTAGAATTCGGGCTAAAATTGCCCTCCTGGATGACCATCGACTATCAGAGATTCAGTTGGTTGTTGTTAAAAGCTCAAAAATGGGCCCGAGAATCAAAAAATTGGGTGGTGCCAATCGACGAAGTCAGTCTAGATGACATGGTCCAGATCATGAAAATTTTGTTTCAACGGACTGGCGATATTTGTAGTATATTCGAGCTACTCGATGCTTTAAAATTACAAGGGCGCCTGGTCCCTTCAGTTATGAATTTCCCTGCCTAATGGGAGGAATTATATGAAGAGGCCGTGGAAGTTGTGGAGTTCATTGACTTTACATGGAAAGACAATATCGTTACCACTAGATGGGGGACGATTTCAAAGATTTAGATGAAGAAAAAGATTCACAAAATACTAGTCACTACACCAAATCTGCCCATTTGTCAAGGTCATTGACCTTGACAAATCCAACTTGTCAAGGTCAATGACCGTGACATTTCGAGGCGAGACAACTTTTTTTGTCACGGCCGTGTCATGGTCATTGACCTTGACACAAAACTCGCATTTTGTGTCACGGTCGTGTCAAGGTCAATGACCGTGACACGTTTGTCACGGTTTATAACCGTGACATAACCGTGACCCCTCTTGCCCCGAATTGTCACGGTCAATGATCGTGACACGTCCGTGATAACTTTTCTCGTGGACTTGTCACGGCCAATGACCGTGACAATTCTGGGCAGAATTTAAAAAAAATCTGCTAGGCAGTATGGCCACCGCCATTGCCCAGCAGTATATTTGTACCTGTTATAGCAACGTTGTATTTGTTCCAAACATCATATATCCAACACAAACTAAAGATAATGCAAATATATATTCATGACGATATAATCCAAATATTCAAAGTAAAAATAATATACATGACGATATAATCCAAATATAATTAAAATGGACAAACTTAAAAATAATGTTACTACATGTCTTGGATAAAACTGAGGAGGTGAGTAGGCCACACGACATATGAATTGACGCACCCACTAATATATGTCATGCCGCATTGTTCGCGCAACCACAATAGGGAGTTCTTCTTCCCGGGTATGACATGGGTGACGAGCACCCTGGACTCCATCTCTTGAAGCACACGTCCATGGACTATTCCACCATCCACGATATTCGGGTCCCTCAACCCTCGCCCTATCCGCTGGCCATCAAATATGTCCAATCTGAACACGCTCGGTCAACCAATTGTCGACAATGGTCTGTTGGAGGGCGTCAAATAGGGAAGTGGATCGTCGAAGTACGAACGTGTCGCTGATGAAGCAGCGAGGTCAACATCCTCGTCATCCTGCGCCTCGTCCTTCCGCACCTCCTCCTCCACCGCCTTCTCATTCCCTTTCCCTTTCCCTTTACGGTCTCCACCCAACGTATGCTTCATGAATGCGTACATATCTTGGACCGTCACCTCCAAACGGGACAGCTTCGCGTCGTGTGAATCCACCGTTCGAGCCAACCCGGTGTCGCTCGTCTCCAATCCGATGATCCTAGATTTGGCCACCCGCGAGCTCACTCCCCTTGTCCTCCCTTTGCGATCAGAACCAAGCACTTGCTGAGTGCGTCTGTGGACAAAGATGCCTTGTCGACATCAGACTGCGACTCATGCACTTCCTTAAGCTTTGCCTGAAACGACAAAAAGCACATGATTAGTAAAATAAGTAAAGTAAAAAATTATAGCGTAATTAACAATAATTAAACTGTCGGATTACTTACAATCATGGCCGCGATACTCGGGGACACCTCCTTGTCCTTCCCCTTCTTCGTCCTAAGAGCCACATAAGTATCGAGCCTATGTGGCTTACCCCCTGGCCAACTCCCTACCCCCTGAAATAAAATAAAGTAAAGTAAAATTAGTATCGGCCCCGCAAAGTAAAATAATATCCAATAATATATTTCTGTAGTTATAGATAAATTAAATCTTACCTGCATCCTATGCTCCACCTCAGCGTAAGAGGTCCGGCCGGAGTAGTGCACGTCCGTCTTTTTAGCCCGATTTTCCCTCCCCGATTGGCGAGATGCCAATTGTCGATCCTCGATCTCATTGTCAATGAACTTTTTCCATTATGCCAATGAGATCGGCTCCTTGGGCAGGACAGATCCGCGCCATTGTAAAATGGACTCTCGTGTTTTTCCAAAGTACCGTGTCCGCATATTTTTCTTCCACGTCTTGTGTTGCTCCCTCAACTGCTCCAAGACGGAATTGCGTAGCTTTGGATCCAAGTTGAATTGTTCCTGTCCAACAAATACAATGTTAGTTGCGAATAAATATAAATTGAAATATTCATATAAATATCACCTGTAGTGCCGCCCAAACAGCTAACTTGAGCTCATACGGCACTTCCTTCCAACTCATAAACCCCGGGACGATGACCGTTTTTAGCAGCTCGAGGGAAGCTCCGACTTGTTTTCGACGGTAATCCCAAATTTTCCATATTTGGGGAGCCTAGGGGCGGAGGAGCCCTCGTCGCCTCCTCTACCACCGAACCCAGATGACATCATCATAAACAGCATCATCATGTTCGCCTTAACATCTGAAGGAGACATTTTTGTTGTAAAAAAAATGTTATTAGTACAGATTAAAAAAATGTTAATAGTACACATTTCGTTTTACCTAATTGAATTAATTGAATTAATAGTACAAATAAAATGGGTGCCCCACCCCCACCCCCACCCCACCCACCGCCACACACACACTCACACCTACGCACACACACACACACACACACACACACACACACACACACACCCCACCCCTACCCACCCCACCCCCACCCCCTCCCCCCACCACGACCGTGACAACTACATATATTGTTTATCAATAAAATTATGACATGAGATAATTATAATTGTAGCATAAATTTCATTATCATGGATTTTACCTAATTGAGTTAATTTCATGAATAAAATTATTATCAATTTAAATGAAAATATCAATTATTATCCAATATTTTTGAATGAAATATTTATTTTGAATGAAAATATCAATTATTATCCAACTATTATCAATTATTTATTTTGAATGCAAATAATATTCAAAATCCCACCCACCCCCACCCCTACCCCCTCCCGATGTTTATTATCCAATTATTATCCAACTATTATCAATTATTTATAAAATTGATGTCTACTTTTAGTGCTGTGTATATATGTTAGTTGATGCCATTGTATTTTTAGCCTAATTAGATTCTAAGGTTATCTCAATTTATATTTTAAGTTCATATCCATTTGTGATGTTCAGGTAGTTTGAAATGTTGGAATTATATACTATTACTTTGACCGTTAGTTTGTGCACCAACTAAAATAGTTCCATAAGCACAAGTTATGACTATATTTTTCACTTAACATATGCATTATGTTGCACTTTTTGTAGTTTTTTCACGAGTTTGAAATGTGTGTATTTGTGTGCATGGAAATAGATGTTGGAATCTAAAGGGAGACATGATTGTATATTTTATTTGTATTTGTCTCACTCTTACTTTAGTTTTTATGATCAGATGTGGAATTATAAATATAATTATTTGGTACTGGGTTTATCAAGTTATACTCTGTTTATTTTAGTTTTAAGGTTAACCATTGTTCAATGCTTATGTGTAGATAAATAAAGAGATCAGTTGTTTGGAGTATATATCACGCTTATGTGTTGATAAAGCAAGTCCTCGGCTTTTTTATTGAACTTTTAGTTATGTAGTGTATTGTAGATTGATGCAGCCACACAATGAGCACACAATGAACTACTATTTCGCCTTTTACTAAAGAATATCATATGCTCACAAATAGGCGGCATACGCCCATTTTTTTAATTGTTTATGCCATAAGTTTCTCAGTGTCATTTCTTCCTAGATTCAGATGCGGTAGATCTTACATTTCCAAACTGAAATATGGACCACCATTAGTCCTTGATTTATCTAACTTTAATTTGTCAATTTTCTTAGTATATGATGATTTCTTTTCAATACCTTTATACCATAAGTTTCTCAGTGTCAAACCCTAACATTAAGATATTGTGGTACTTCTTTATGCGTAGTCCCACACACCCCACCCCCTGCCCCCCTCCACCACCCCACCACACACCACCACACACACACACACACCCCACCCCACCCCCTGCCCCCTCCACCACCCCCTCCCCCACCACACACACACACACCCCATCTCACCCCCTGCCCCCCTCCACCACCCCCTCCCCCACCCTGCCCCACCCCCCACACACGCACACACATACACACATATATATATACACATACACACATAAATATACACACAAATATATATATATATATATAAATGGAAGAGGGAGAGAGAGAGAGAAAATGGACCTGAAAGTAGAGAGAGAGAGATAGAGAGAGAGAGAGAGAGAGAGAGGGAACCGTGGGAGGGAAAAAAGAAGGGGGAAAGGGTTTTTGCTGGAAAAGTTGTCACGATCGTGTCAAGGTTATTGACCGTGACAATTATTTAAAGAATTGTCACGGTCAATGACCGTGACAAGTAAATTTTTCACGGCCTTGTCACGGTCATTGACCGTGCCAATTAGTTGTTACGGTCGTGTCAAGGTCAATGACCGTGACATAAAACGCGTGTTTTTTTGTCACGGTCAATGACCTTGACAAGGCTGACCGGTTGAAAGGTGACAATTTGCCCATTTTGGTGTAGTGAGTTTGATAACCAATATATGCGGGATGATATCATTCGAGGAGCTGCTAGGAGAAATCAACAAGGTTGCTTAACATCCCAATATCGATGAAGAAATAAGATTTCTATTTTTTCCCTCAATCTGTATGACCAGGTCAGGAAGAGAGTACTAAATCCCAAGTCTACAACCGTCAGTGAGCGATAAACGAAAGAGTGTTGAGAATATCCCTGTGCCAGAAATGACCCTCGAAGAAAGTAAGGTCTTCGATCAACTGAAGAAAACCCAAGCCAACATCACTTTATGGGGGATTTTTATATCTTTCCAACTGCACCAAAATGCCCTAATCAAGCTAATCACAGGACCCATAGTTCTCCCTCAACCATGCCAGAAGAAGCGGTGAACCTAGTCGGATCCTTATCCTTTACTCGAATGCTCTCCTTTTCTGAAGAAGAAATCCCTAAGACTGGTCCCACCCACAATCATACTCTTCATATCTTTATTTAAGTTATGGGTAAAACTGTACCCCTATCTCTCGTCGACAACGGATCATCTCTGAACGTGTGCCGCTTTAAGAACCCTCAATTATCTGGGATTGAAAGTGAGCGACCTTGCTCCAACATCTTCTATCGTACGTGCTTACGACAACACCCGCCGAGAAGTAATGGAATCTATCAAGCTTGAAATAGGGGTTGGCTCTATAAATCCTGTTGTTGAATTCCAAGTCATCGATATCCCAACATGTTTCAATCTACTGATCAGATGACCATGGCTCCATAGAAACAAAGGGGTGTCTTCTTCCCTTCATAAAAATTAAAGTTCTTCACCAATGGACAAGTTATTACTATCTTGGGAGACAGTGAGCACACTGAGAATGCTAGCACCGGTAATCCAGTACTTGAAATATAATACGAGGTGAATGATATGCTTCTGTCAGGATTTCAAATTGAACCACTCCTACTCCCAGCAGGGGATGACCTCAAAGATAGTGTTTGTCAAAAATATGACCCTTATGGAAACGTCAATGTAATCAAGATGTTCAAGAGCATGTACTTTATGCCCGGACTAGGCTAGGACGAAGTTAATAAGGGATAATTGAACCAATGGTGTTGAAGGTGGCCTTTTCTGCCTATGGCTTAGGCTATCAATTGTCAGAAGAAGAACTCAGATTAATCCATCAGCCTTGACTAAATACGAGGTTAGAATGAACCAGAACTATCTCGGGAGATTCCCTGATTGGAAGATTCATCAGAGAAGGTGAAGACTTACCATTCTTCGGCTTCCCTGAACCTTGGTATAACCATGTAGACAAGAGGATGAAACCAAGAATGGAGATATTTTTTCAAGACAGCTACCCATAGGCCAAGAGTTCCCAACACCGTGTATAACCGCTCACTAAAGAGACCACAACTGATATCAGGGATTCTGAGGGTAGTGACTCTAAGGACTCTTTCAATTTATAGACATTGGTAATGACACTCTTCATGATCCACTCAGGGCTACAGCGTCTAATCCATCCTGCATCATCAAAGATGTTGATGCACCTCTTCTCAACTGGCATGCTACACTTATGCCACCTGCTAATATTCAACCTAACCTCGATGTTTATCCCCTTCTTCCTTTAGTTGTTTCCCCTCACTCTGATGTAATCGAGACCTCCTTTGATGAGGTTCTCAATGTTATTTTTCCTATCAATGAAATAAACAAATATTTTGAGTACCTTGTTGTGCCTTACATTAATTGTCTTGATTCTAATCAAACTCTTGATGATGATGATTTTGCAAATGAATAATTCTTAACTGATCTAAATAAGGTTAATAAAAAATAACATAGCCGCCTTCAAGTTAATGAGGATGAAACTATTTTTATTAAACTCGATTTTAGTAGCCAAATGCGCGATATTAGGATATGCGCCACCCTTAATGATCATGAGTGCACGCAACTCGAAGAACTACTAAAGAAATTCATGGATGGGTTTGCCTGGTCCTATGATGATATGCCTTACATTGACCCTAAGATAGCCCATCATGAGATTCCAACTCTCCCGAAATTCAAACCGATCAAACAGAAACTACAAAAGCTCCCTACCTAATGGTCACTTAAATTTAAAGAATAAGTAGTCAAGCAACTGAACTTGTCTTTCATTCGTTTGATCGAATATCTCACATGGCTAGACAATATCTTACACGTGCCTAAATCAGGAGGGAAGGCTCGCATGTGTGTCGATTACAGAGACTTGAACAAGGCCTCTCCGAAGGATGATTACCCACGCCCCAACACTGACATGATTATGGACAATACGTCCAGCCACGCTCTCAAGTCATTCATTAACGGGTTTGCCAAATATAATCAAATTAAGATGCACCTAGATCACCCAGAGAAAACCGCATTCATCGCCCCTTGGGGAACCTTTTGCTACACTGCGATGCCATTTGATCTAAAAAATGCAGGGGCTACCTACGATAGGGATTCCACAACCATTCTGTATAATCTGATACACGTGGAAGTCGAGGTATATGTAGACGACATGATTATTAAGTCCAAGACTAGGGAGGGCCATGTTCCCTCTCTTCGAAAGTTCTTCGAACGACTACAACAATACCAGATGCGGCTCAACCCATAAAAATATGTTTTCGGCATTACTAAAGGAAATCTTTTGGGATAGCGAGAAAGGGATAGAAGTAGATCCTGCCAAGCAAAAATCCATACTTGAGATTCCACTACCTCGAACGGAGAAGTAAGTTCGAGGATTCCTGGGGAAATTATATACACCATCCGGTTCATTAGCCAATTAACTTTCATTTGTGAACCTATCTTTAAACTCCTCAAAAAGGATTCAACCAAAGTCTGGAATGAAGCTTCCGAAGAAGCCTTCAACCAAATTAAGCAATACCTAACCCAACCTCCTGTTCTCATGCCACCGCAACCTAATCTTCCCTTACTCTTATACCTAATCGTAACCGATACTGCCATTGGGGTCTTGTTAGACCAATACCTCAAAGAAACTCACAAAGAGAAAGCCATATACTATGTCAGCCAAAAGTTAGCCGGTTACGAAGTTAACTACATCACCTTGGAAAAAGCATGTGTCACTCTTATCTGGGTTGCCCAAAATTTACAACAAGCTTGTATCCCGAGTGGATCCCATCAAGTACTTGCTCAAGAAACCTGCCATGTCCAGTCGAATGGGCCATTGATTGATGCTCCTAGATGAATTTGATATCACCTATGTCCTGTAAAATTCCATGAAAGGAAGAACCATCTCTAACTACCTTGGTGACTACCCTCTAGAAGATGCCGATGTCTGGATCTCTGAGTTCCCTAAAGAGAATATCCTCTGTACCTCCCAAGAAAACCTTCTATGGTAAATGTTCTTTAACGGCTCTGCAACCAAAAAAGGGCATGGCATTGGGATCCTTCTAATTGACCTTGACGACTCTTACACTCTCATGGCTATCAAGCTGGACTTTCATTGCACCAACAACATGACTGAATACGAGGCCTGCATAATAGGCCTCAAAGGAAAGGAATTCGATACCTCGATGTCTACGTGGATTTAACCATTATAATCATTTAAGTACTTAGAAAATGGAAAGTCAAGGATGAGAAACTCTTACCCTTCCATGCCCACCTAGAAGATCTAGCTTCCAAATTTTAAGAAATCACCTTCCACTACCTACCCCGAGTAAAGAATAACATAGCAGATGCCCTTACTACGTTAGCCTCCATGATTAGCAGGGCTGAAGGAATAGCCATGGCCCCTTTCCTTATCCAAAAATAAGACAAACCGACCCACTACTACCACATTGAGCTTGGCACGGAGGAAGATGGATAGTTAGCTGTTGGTACTATGATATTTAGCGCCTCCTCAAAAATGGTAGGTATCCCCAAGGATCTCACAAGAAAGACCGAGCAACTCTTCGCAGACTAGCTGCCCAGTATATTATATGTGATAAAGCACTGTTTAAGAGAAACTTTGATGAAACCCATTTGCATTGCATCGCAGGGGGCCGATATTGAAGAAATAATGTAGAAAATCCACAGGGGGAATACTAACCCCACATGAACGGCCATATACTCTCCAATAAGATCATCCGACAAGGTAACTACTAGAATACCATGGTTCAAGATTGCACATCCTACATTTAAAGATGCCTCAAATGCCAGTAGTTTTCAAACCTACAATACTTACCCCCATAGAAATTATACAACATGACTTCTCCTTGGCCGTTCTCCATATAGGGCATTGACATCATAGGGAAAGTTACACCGAAAGTATCCAACGGTAATGAGTTCATACTAATTTCCATCGACTTCTTCACCAAGTGGATCGAACTCGAGTCATACGTAGTTTTTAATGCCGACAAGGTGGCAAAGTTCATTAAGAAAAATGCCATCTGCTGATTGGGTTCCTGAGTGACCTGGTATCAGATAACGAGTTACACTTAGAGGAAGAAGTTACAGAAGTGGTCGATGTGTATGGAATTCAAAGACACAAATCTTCTCCATACTGACCTCAGACCAATGGAACAGTTAAAGCAACCAATAAGAACCTCAAAGAAATTATCAGTAAGATGATCGAGAGATGTCGAGATTGGGCTGATAGGAGCCCTTACGCCCTCTGGGGCTACCTCACTTCAGTTCGAACCTCTACTGGGGCTACCCCTTATTCTATGGTGTACGGCATGGAAGTAATCCTACTAGTGGATCTAGAAATCCCTTCGTTATGCATCATACTTGAAAGAAAAGTCAGCGAGGAAGACTGGCACTAAAGCCGTCTCGACGAGCTATCCCTCTTGAACGAAAGGAGGATGAGAGCTCTATATAAGTTACAAGGGTATCATCATCGTATAACGTGATCATTCAATAAGAGAGTTAAGGACCGTGGTATCCAAAAAGGGGACTTATCCCTAAAAAATATAGTACAGTCCATTTGGGACCCTAGAGAGAAATTCAAGCCAATTGGAATGACCCGTACATTGTGAAGAAGATCATGTTGGGTGGTGTCACTATGCTCACCGACCTTGATGGAGAAGAAATAGCGCATTCAGTCAACCTAGATCATCTCATGAAATTTTACCCCTAATTTGAAATTTTGATACGCTACGACTCTTCTCATCTCCCTTCTATTCTAAAAAAGAAGAAGAAAAACTCTTCATTTCCCCCAAATCAGAAGTGTGTGGGGAATGATCCTCTAAAAACCTTTTTTCTTTCAAAAATTAAATTTCAAAACCCTCAGAGGTACGTAGGCAGCTCATCCGCTGTACATGAGCACGACCCCTTATTTTTCACAAAATGCTATTCTTTTCTTATCCCAGAGAATGACAGTTCATTTTAAGATATACATGGACAAAAGGATATGTATGACCTAGCAATCGGTATAGATGTTTCCAAATGCAAAAGTCATCAAGAGGCACAACTCGATGATCAAAAACTCTTTTATTTCATTATTTGAAATTTTGGTATGATTACATCGACATAGGGAGTCAAACGACTTCCCTTGCCAGCCTACACCTACCTTCCTAAAAAACCCAAATAAAAAGAAGCCCCATTACTCCTTAAAATCACCCTCCAATTATTCCCACAAAAGCAGAAAACCATACCCATTATAAAAGGCTTCACAAGCCCTACCCACAACTGCCAGAGGAACCAGCCCCATCATCACCCATATCCTGGGGTCCCTAAACCTCCCCTGCCTGAATAGAATATCACAAACACTGCATAGAGTGATAATACCAAACTAGCTTGGAGAAAACCACAACGCCTCCCTCCATGGTATTAGATATGGCATACCACCTTTTCCCAGTCTCCACAGCCAACATATTGGCCACTAACTACTTCCATAACCACTTTGTGTAGTTCCCAGAGACATGCCAGACTCTTCCGGTAGATTGAGAATGACGGGTCGACGGACGATGATTATCCCACAGAGAACCAAGCCGCTTGCACATGCGCATACACTCTATCAGGTCCTCCACAAGAAAGAAGTTCAGTGTCCACGGTGGCACAACTTGCTTCCATCCAAACTGGCACAGCAGCTGCCAGAGAAAGTAGAAAGAGGTCTGCTTGATGCCAACTAACCAGACATATTGGTACTCCCCTGGTTCCAGAATGGGTATCAAATACCCTCACCAAGGTAGTGACAAGCACAACCCTCGAGTCCTGTGCTCTACAAACTAGTTCCCCCAACTCTCAATGTCCTGACTACGCTAATAAAATAGCACGAGAAGAAGATTGGCACCACCGATAAAGGATACTCAGGTGGGACCGCCATACGGAACCTCTCTAACATCCACATGAACAACATCGTAGGGTTATCCTTCATAAAGTCAAAACGACCTTCCCGTGAGGCATCTAAACCATTTAAAGTCTCGGCCAGTATCACCGCAGCAGGATTGCAACGGTAAGACATCCAAGAAACAATAGCTGCAGGTTGGGGGTCCATTAGTACTTACCTCGTCACCAACAACACTTTCAAAACCAGGCCCAGAATAACGACCCATCATATCCTGCATCACCTATGCCCTATAAATTAACGAACCGCAGCACCGCTGGAAGAGAAATCATTCCTCCCGTGAGTAACGGCCTGACCGCTAAAGGCCAAATATGGAGAATCCCAGCCAATAACTCCCTAGGATAATAGGAAAACTCAGGCAAAGCCGTAGCAATGCCGGGATGTATTTCCATCATGGCAGAAAATTCCTCGAAGGTAGGACAAATTTCATCCAACCTGAAGTGAAAAATATGGTCCTCAGGGTAACAAAATTGCACGATTGCCATCAACATGTTCCACTCAATGGGCTGATTGCGCCACAAAGAGACTCACCGCATGTGAAAGGCGTCATAATCAACAGTGTAAGAACACATTGCTTCCAAGTCTTCGAGATATTTGGCGAACTCAATGCCACCAGGGAGATCCATCTTGCAAAGAAAAGAGATGATAAAAAAGTAAGAATGTGAGAAAAGAAAGGAAATGAAAGTGTGAGGAGAAAATCCACATTCACACCCCTATTTATACTTGAAAACTCTCAAGCAAAGATAATAAACTTTGCAGAAATCAGAATAAAACTTGCCCCACCAAGTATTAAGCAATTGTAGAAAGTGCAATCAAAGCCTTGGATTAATTGGACTGCACTGATATGCCGATAGGCAGGACAAGGGTCGTGCCGATCGACAATCCCCTATTTTTGGGAAATCCCCTTTTTCCCCTTTTGTCAAAATAAAAAAAACTAATAAAAATATTTTTTTATCTTAAGGAAGTCCCAAATTTCCCCCTGATTTTACTTATCCCATTTTAAAATAAAATTCTTCTCAATTTTCAAATTCTTTTTACGGTCTGAGCAGCAACGTAAAAAGAGCATGTGAATTAATCACTCAAACATAAATTAATAAGAACATCATCTTTATTTGCATATATTTTTTTGTGTTACATTGATATCTTACAGGAAAAAAAGAAAAAACAAAAGGACTCAGCCCGAACCCATTTTCTTTCTCTCTCTCTCTCTCACCCACATTTTTTTCTCATTCTCTCTCTCTCTCTCTATCTCTCTCTATCTTCATCTATAAATACTCTTCCTCTCTCTTATTTCTCTCTCTCTAAGATCCTCCATCCCCATGGCGCGCCCTCTTCCCCCAGCTACGAGACGATGTTCCACCACTTCTAAAACTCGACCCTTCCCCGGACGAGGCAGACGACACCAAGCAAGAAGGAATCGGAACCACCTCATGGATATGGGTAGTCATCAAAGATATCCAATCCCTAATATCCCTCAGCCAAGTAGTGGAGACCCGTATATGCTGTAAAAGAAAATAAAAAAATCAAATCAGTCAAGTCTGAAAGGAAAAGAAAGGAATCAGGAAATTAAAAGACAAATAAACATAAAGTGTACCTCAGGTCGAATGACCTCCTCTCTCAGGCCCAACTCCTTCGAATCCATTGCATTAGGATGATGCAGTAAATGCATCGACCCTCCATAAGCTCGTCGGATGTGGTAACCAGGAGAGAACATTCATACAAAGGGAGCCTTCGAAGTCGTCATCGCTGCTGACGTCGTCGCACCGGTCTCACTGTGGGAGGAACCCACTTGCCGAATCGAACCCGTGCAAGGAAGAGGGATCACATCGTATATACTAAGAGGCATCAGGCATATCGACACGAAACCCATATAGTCATAAATCACAGCCATGACGGTATACAACGAATACGGCTCTCCCATCATCGCTGCTGCTCGGGCATCCTATGATATCTCCCACACTCGCCTCATGAACATAGGGGGCATCACCGACGGCACCGTAAACTTATCCTCCACGATCTATCAGACTACCCTCTCCCTAAGGAACCAAGAGTATCCAAACTCATTTGCCAATAGACACCACATCAGCGCATGTCCCCCAGTCACCCCAATGTGCTGAATGGTTGTCCCCCAAGAATAAAAAGTCACCTGCAAATCCCCAGTAACAGAAAAAAATCAATATCTAACCATCAAAGGAAAGCACAATCTCAAGATAAAAGAACGCTTAATCGATCGCTCAACAGGCCATTCAAGACCTAACACATCGCCTCTAGAGAGAGAGACTTCTTCGACTGTCGGTTGGACCTCTACCGCCGATAAATCCGGTAGAAGTTCCCAACAAAGTCATCCTTAAAAGATATCAGCTGGATGTTTAACCCAATCACCTCATAAAACCACGTCTGCAAAGGGTAAAGGCCAGCATTTAAGAAATCAAGAAAAAGCGCATGAAAGAAAATGCGAATGCATAAAGGAAAAATGCCAAAAAATAGAGAATATCTCTATAAGTTACATGGATCCAGTAAAAGACTGTCGGTAGCACCGATTGAATGAATCAAGAGAATAATAAACGGTTGCAAAGTCACGTTCCCCCAATCATAAAGGCGGATGTTCCAGAACACCCTTAAAAATGGCAAAAACCACAAGTGCACAACGTCGCCACTCATCACCACCAGAACACCTCCCAACACCAACAGAATAAATAAGCGGGCCCATATGATGCACCTTTTTCCCATTGCTCTCATTTATCCTCCTCCTCAACCACAACTTCCTCAACAAAGACAAATGGAGAGAATCCAAAGAAACCACCCTCTCCACATCACCTAGTGCTGATGTCACCGCCTTCAGCGTCACCCTCAACGTCCTATCCACCTCAATCTAAGCACCATCGCAGTCCTGCCCCAGCAGCTATTGCACATCAATGGGAGTCACCGTCATCTCCCCAAAGCTAAAATGGAAGGTGTGGGTAGTGTCCCACAACCTCTCCCCCAGAGCACATAAAATAGTAGTGGAATGGGGCATCTCATCCAGAGTAGACGCCAGTCTCCCAAAGCCGACTGATGAGACCATCTAGCGCACCACAGATGGAAGAAACTACCAAACATATTTAAGCCCCGTCATCCTTCTAAACCGTATAGTCGATATGGAGATGTCGGACTATCGAAGAAACAAAGAAAATCATTATCAAATTCAAGAAATAAAGCAATCTCGTCAAGAAAAAAGGAAAATAATACCAAAGGTTATTGAGTACTTACATAGCCACCAGGGTTCACCACCCTAGAAGAGCGATGACGTGAAGACTCACAAAGAAGAATCCGATTATCCACCATCGGCTCAAATGATTCCAATATGTTCTCGCTGCCCAGTGCAAGGGGCACCCTAGCCCTCCACTCCAACCCTTCCCAATTGTCAGTATAAAGCCATGCCATATGAGTAGTGTTGCTTGAAAACTCAGCCATCTCTTGACTTTGTAACGTCAAAACGATTTGTAGGTAATTGCAAGAGAAGGCAAGTCGAAAAACTGTGAAAAATAAGAGACCTTGCCACCTTTTTATAGGAGGCTAAGAGGAATGCTGATCGGCATCTCCCTGCCACCACCGATCGACACTTTCCTTTGACCTGCTCGAGGCACCCTAAAAGATCGTGCCACTGCCATCTATTCGGTCGGCACACCTTTAGAATTTTATCCAAAAAAATACCAGAAAATCCCTAAAAAAATCCTAAAATCACCAGATTGATTTTAGAACCTTTTCACCGATAAAAACATTTTTTTACATCTCCACCGGAATTCCCAAAAATAATTCTCCCCAGTAACACGTCCAGAGGACGCTCCAAAATTCCAAAAAATCCCCAACTCAAAATCCTTGGACCATTCCCTCTTCCCAAGCGGAACTTAAAACCAAATGCTTCCCCAAATCACCAGAGAAAGATTACACATCCCTAGTGGAGTCCCCAAACTTTACAAAGGAAACATAAGCCCGTAGAATTATCTTCGACCCTCAGAATTGGTCATCCCTATCTTAAGCCCTCCGAATTGGTCACCCCAAATAAGCTCACAGAATTGGCTTCGACCTGCAGAATCGGTCATCTCTATTTACGCTCACATAATTGGATTTAACCCTCAGAATTTGTCACCCTAGCTAAAGCCCGCAGAATTGGCTTTGACCCGCAGAATAGGTCACCCCTATCTTAAGCCCTTAGAATTGGCTTTGAACCGCAGAATTGGCTTCAACCCACAAAATTGGTCACCTCTAATAATCCTGCATAATTGGCTTCGATCCGCAGAATTGGTCATCTCTATCTTAAGCCCTCAGAATTGGCTTTGACCCGTAGAATTGGTCGTCTCTACTTAAGCCTGTAGAATTTGATTTGACCCGCAGAAATGGTCACCACAAATATGCCCATAGAATTGGATTCGATCCGCAGAATTGGTCGTCTTTATCTTAAGCCCTCAGAATTAGCTTTGACCAACAGAATTGGTCACCTCTACTTAAGCCTGCAGAATTAGTTTTGACCCGTAGAATTGGTTACCCCAAATAAGCCCGCAGAATTGGCTTTGAACCACGGAATTTGGTCGCCTCTACTTAAGCCCACAGAATTCGCTTTCACACGCAAAATTGGTCACCCTGAATAAGCCCGCAAAATTGGCTTCGACACGCAGGATTAGTCATCTCTATATTAAGCCCGCATAATTGGTTACCCCAAATAAGCCCGCAGAATTGGCTTCAACCCCCAGAATTGGTCATCACTACTTAAGCCCGCGGAATTGGCTTCGACCCGCAGACTTAGTCACCCCTATCTTAAGCCCTCAGAATTGGATTTGATCAGCAGAATTGGTCGCCTCAACTTAAGCCCGCATAATTGGCTTTGACCCTGAGAATTGGTCACCTTAACTTAAGCCCGTATAATTAATTTGACCCTCAGAATCGGTCACCTCTATCTTAATCCCTCATAATTGACTTTGACCCGCATAAGTGGTCACCCCAAATAAGTCTGCAAAATTGGCTTCGATCCTCAAAATTGGTCATCTCTACTTAAGCTCGCAAAATTGGCTTCGACCCGCAGAATTGGTCACCGTATCTTTAGCCATCAGAATTGGTTTCGACCCATAAAATTGGTCACCACTACTTAAGCCCTCAGAAGGGGCTTTGACCCGCAGAATTGGTCACCCCAAATAATCCCGCAAAATTGGCATTGACCCGCATAATTTGTCGCTTCTACATAAGCCCACCGAATTGGCTTCGACCCTCAGAATTGGTCGTTCCTACTTAAGCCCATAAAATCGGTTTCGACCCTCAAAATTGGTCGTTTCTACTTAAGACCTCAAAATTGGCTTCGAACCTCAGAATTGGTCGCTTTCACTTAAGCCCTCGGAATTAGCTTCAACCCGCAGAACTGGTCGCTATAATTTAGATCCTCATAACTAACCCCATCCCGCAGAATTGGTCATCTCCTTACTCCCCACCACATTTATGTCCTCATAATCGTCCGCCCCAACATCACCATTTGGTCCTCAGCATCGACCTTGACCCTTTGAATCGTTAATCCTCATCACTTAGGTCTACAGAACCAACTTCTATCATGTGGTGTCTATTCGACATCTATCAGTTGTTCAAAGCTCACCCGTAGAGGGGCTCTATAGACACCACATTCTAGGACCCCCAAGTCTACCGTTAGGTCCCTTAGAACCTCCCCATATCACTATAAATCCTAGGTGATCGCACTCCGAGTACCAATCTAGAGGCCATCGGGCCCTCGGTTTGACTTTGGTCAACTCAATCGTTAGAGAGAAAGCTCTTTGAATATTTTAAGGGTTCTGAATACCCTTTCTAATGGTCTGCCTCGTGCGGGAATCGACATAATGATTTGGATGAATGAACCATTTTACTATCGAAGATCGATTCGGAGGCCACCGGGCACTCCTGGGCCTCGATTCGACCCCAATAAACTTCACCCTCAGAGAGAAAGCACTTTGAATCTTCAAAGTGCACTAAAACCCCTTTCTAACAATCCACCCCGTGCACAAAATAGCATAACCGTTCAGACGAACGACCAGTTTTCCCTCAAAAATTGATCTAGAGGCCACCAGGTGCTCCCGAGCTCCATTTGACTAAAGTCAACTCTTCATATAAAATGAGACCGAATGAATCTCTGAAGGGCAATAAATACCCTTTCTAACGGTCCGTCGTGTGCGTAATTCTGACCTACAGTATGGACGAATGATCCATTTTACTCAGAAACATCCTCGGGTGCTTCTGACCCCCGGTTGACCAAGGTAAACCTTTCGAACCGATCAAAACTCTTTGTAATGTCCAAGTAAACTCCTAACCTTTCCAACAGTCATCCCCGTGTGCGATTCTGACTTACCATGCAGACGAACGATTTGTTTCTATCCGACGATCTCCCATCTAAAAGACCAATGTGTGCTTCCGAGCCATATTTGACCCAAAGTCCACTCCCAGACCCGGGAGCAGTCCAAATGACTCCTTAAGTTCTCTAAGATACCTTTTTAAAGGTATGCACCGTGCATAATTCGGATCAATGGCTTGTGTTCTATGACCGTTTTTCTAATAAAATCTGCACGGGACTACCAATTGGCAGGTTCAGATCCCTGCCTATTGGCACAATGTCTGGGGTCACATGCCGATAGGCACCCCCTAAGGTAGGTCGATTGGCACCCCCTGGCCCTATACATAGGGGCCATGACCTCATTCCTGAAAGAAAACTGTGACACCCCACCTAATAAAATACCGGGTGATCAGTCCTATGCCAAATTAAAACAGGAATCCCAGTTGGATCATCCTTAGCATCACTGTCAAAAACTTTTTAAAACTTACTAACCACCTAGTATTCCAAAAACTAGTGCCAATTTTAACTTTTTAATTAAACAAAACAATACATGCGGAATTAAAATATAAACCATTCACACAACTGAATGAAAGTAAATAGAATAATTATTACACAACTTGTCGAATAAATCACCGGCCACCAAATAAATAATCCAATACAAATATTCAACACCTGAATGAATTACACCTGAAAACTGTACCGAGAAGTCTGGGCTACAGGCCCTAAATAGAGTTGAGACTGATACAAGATTCCTACTCTAGGAATGAATGATTGATGCATCTAATCCAAACTCCTTCTAGCATCCACCTATGCCGCAGCTCCGTGTCCCTGGAATAGAATATCAATCCTGGCGTCCCTGTGGCTGGACACCTAAAAGCTTTTGAAAATAGTTTTATAGCAAGGGTTAGAACCCAAAACATTTTGAAAATATTTAGCAAGTGAATTAACTGCAGTAATTTAAAATGCATGAATGCGCTTCATATTTAAGTTAGTGTCGCACTCCCTTGAGGACATTATCACCCCTCCACTATTGTGCACACCTACCGGTTACCTTAACCCCACCTAGTTGTACTACCCCGTCCAACTAGTCCTGGTGTAACCTTCCCTTGCTGTACTACTCTAACCCGAGTATAATGATTCTTGAATTATAAGTTATTTCACAATTAACTTAATTAATTCCTCTTAAATAGCAGCATATAACTGTGTCACAAGTTATATAAAGTACATACATCACACACTGTATTATTCCCACAAATGATTAAATTAATTAATTTCTCATTAATTAACTGCATATAACTGTAACCCGAGTTATATAAAGTAAATACATCACACACTGTATTATCACCTACATATAATATTTACTACCATATTATACGTACCTTTACTAACATCCACACGTATATCATACGTGTATCCATTCTTCTGAGTTTTACCCTCACCGGGTGATTCCCTCCAGAATGCTATCTCACTAGGTGTGATCACAAAACCTAGTTTCCCCAAGTTAGAATCGCTCACCAACTTGGACCAAAATATAAACGAAGTGGAGGCAGTCATATTCCTTCCCCGAAAGTGAGATAAATCCTTCACCCATATATACCGGACGCTATGACTTGGGGATATACTCGCCCTACTCCTCAAACTAGGGGATTCACCCACATCGCGCAGCCTCCCTTGATAGCATTAGAGTATTTAAATTAAATAAATATCTAGTCACTGAGATTTACTATCACACACAATATATACACATATATATATACTATCACTACCCGTATATATATACTATTAGTACATCGTATATATATATATATATATATATATATATATATATATATATATATATATATATATATATATATATATATATATATATATATATATATATATATATATATATATATATTAATAACCCCGGCTTTACCATGTACTCAAAATCCCATACACTGCCTGTAATTTCCTGAGTCTGTGGCCCGACTCAATGTAATTAATTTTCTCACTTAATAACTTATCCTCTTCCCGAGTCTATGGTCCGACTCTAATATAATTAATTCACACCTCAATTAATATAATACTTTCCCCGAGTCTATGGTCCGACTCTCCTTAAATTAATTAACACACATTTTAATTTAATACCTTCCCGAGTCTACCGCCCGACTCCAATTAAATTAATTAACACACATATTAATTTAATACCAATCTGAGTCTGTGGTTCGACTCTAATACAATTAATTTGCACATTAATTAATTAATTCAAATTCCGAGTCTGTGGTCCGACTCTAATATAATTAATTATCACATTAATTAATAAGTACCTTTCACAAGTCTACAATCCGATTATGATTAAACTAATTATCCCACCCATTAATTTAATCATACCCGAGTCTACAAACCTACTTTAATTAAATTAATTAACACCCTTATTAATTTAATCCTACCTGAGTCTACAAATCGACTCTAATTAAATTAATTAACACACTTATTAATTTAATACTACCCGAGTCTACAATTCGACTCTTATTAAATTAATTAATACACTTATTAATTTAATATTACCCGAGTCTACAATCCGACTCTAACTAAATTAATTAACACATTTATTAATTTAATAACTTGGTGTCACCCAACCATTATCCCCGGACTCACTTATTTGGCCCGTATCTTAATATTTCCCGAGTCTATGTTCCGACTCCAAATTAATTACTCTCTCTCAAAAATAAATCTAATACTTTGGTGTCACATAACCAACATACCCGGACTCACTCACTTGGCCCATTTTTACATCTCATAATTTCTTTTCCACATTTTTCGCCCACAATGTGTCACACATTTATCTCCATAATTTCCCAATTATATTTACCTATAATTACCAACATACGCGGACTCGCCCACTTGGTCCACAATTAAGTATCTCCCGAGTCTATATCCCGACTAAAAATTAATTAGTTTATCTAAAAACTTAATTCACTACCTTGGGGTCGCATGACCAATATACCCGGATTCACTCACTTGATCCGTACCTCACTATTTTGGAATGAAATCTCTCAATTTCATTCATTAAATGCCCCACATAAATTCATCCTAGTCCCAATTACTTTCTCCCATAATTGCTAGGAATATTTGTTTCATATTTATTTATCACTAATTAATGTTTGGGAATTAAATTTTTAATTAATTTTCCCCTTAGATACAAACTGGGCGAACTGCCCATAATTCCGAATCATCGATCGATCGAACCCCTAGGACGATCGATCGATCGTCCCTGACTTCGTCTTCTCCAAGAAGCAGTCCCACCATTAACGAAACCTTAAACTTTCATTATTTCCCCTAGACTTACCCAAGCCCAATCAACCCTATTTCTACATAAGAATAGGATCACGGTACCTTATCAAACATCAAACTGAAATTAAATCTCACGATTTCTTACTTTTTCCCGATTTGGGTATTATCCGGGTTTCACATCTCCAATCCGAATTTCATTTATTTTAAGAGCAATTAACCATCTACTCTTACTGGTTTTAACATCTGATTCATTCCTCTACATTCTAGAATCATAAACACGATCAATCTCCCCCTTAATCTCATTAAAGTATATAAATTTACAAAAACCCAATTGAAATTTTGGTGACACGCCCAAAACGAATTTTCATACACACATCACTATGATATGAATTGATTACCAAACTTTTAGGAATCACAACAATTAACCACTTTCCTGTAAGTGTTTGTAGTGTCTGATCCGTTGGCGTAGTCCCTCAATTTGGCTCCAATAACCTCCAATTTGTTCTTGATTTGCTCTCCCCCAAATCTCCTCTCAAACCCTAGGTTTAGAGTTATGTTGGCTGCCATTATTTAATCTCCCCATTAGGTTAAAAACCCTTAATCCCGTTTTTCACCTAATGGGCTTAATTAAAGTGGCCCAACTCACCCCGTGTGGGCCCGACTATGCCCAAAAATACCCCGAGACCCAATTACTACCCCCGGGTACTCTTTTCTGACTATCTCGACCCATTCGGACTCAACCGCGCACTCAGAATTGGCATCCCAATTAACTTATAAAAAATCTTTATCTCACACCCAATTTAGTCTATACCGACTCCCGACTGGGATAAGTGTATACCTCGTCATTAATACTCGAAATGACATAATTAAATTATTACTATTCACTTAGTAAATAAATTTCCCCAAACATTAACCATTCACTCCCCGATTAATATTTAAATATATATATTGCCATAATTAATTCAATTAAAATTACAACACACCAGTAATTTAAAATTCCCGAATTAATTAAATATTAACTATACAAAAATACGGGGTGTTACAACAACATATCGATCAACATCAAATATCTCAACAATATTCCCTCGAAATCAGCGAAGTCCCTCATGTGAAGTTCCATCCAAGCTTACATTCTCATCCTTATCATACGCAATTTGGAAAATATCCCTCTTTCTCATCAACATTCATCAGCACTCATGGGAGTTCATCTAAGATCAAATATCAAGCTTCAAAGAAGGTCCAATTCTTTCCTTCTCTCTTTCAATTCCTTGTTTTTGTATCATACACATTAGATTCATAATCTAGTTCTTAGTTTAGTTCATACATATTAATATCTACACTTTTTATTAGTATATTACACATACTTTATTTTCTATAAAAATCCTAAAAACAAATCAAAAAGGGTTACACTCGTAGATTCCGAACAAAATTATCCATCATACTTTTTCTAAAACCTAAAAAACACATTTTCTACATATACACATATAATAAAATTCCTTTTGGATCAATGGGATAAACCCCACCCCTATGCTACATTCAAACTACGTGGATTTTGATGCCCTTATAGGCTACGTAGGCATCTCGAATTAAAATTAGAGACTCGAGTCCAATTTTCCAATTTTCTCAATTTCCCAAATTCCCTAATTTTCTTAAATCTCTTGTTTTCATATATATATATATATATATATATATATATATATATATATATATATATATATATATATATATATATATATATATATATCATGCTTGTTTGCGTTTCATCCAACACATATTATCGTTTCCTAATAACGATTAATATCGTGATGAACACACAAATTATACTTTCTACATATGTCATTTTAGGAACATTCTTATGGATGACCTCACTCTACCTTGTCCATGGTATGAGTTGAATGATTCCAATCTCCCTTATATAAACACTCACACACACTTCACAGGGGTATATGAGTTGAATGATTCCAATCTCTCTCTCTCTCTCTCTCTCTCTCTCTCGCTCTCTCTATACATATATATATATATATATATATATATATATATATATATATATATATATATATATATATATATATATATATATATATATATATATATATATATCTTAAGTTAAAAGTGAAAAAATGGAAGTCTTGACCAAAAGAGTGAAACTACGCTAAACAAGGTCTGCTACAAAGTTGAGAAGGGGCAAGATAGCAAACCAATCAAACATTTAACAAAAAAAAAAGCCACAAAGGATTGCTATCCGTCCGCACAGGAGGTGGGGCAACCCAATTTTTTTTCATTTTTTCTTTACATAGTATATTTCTATGTATTTTTAGCGTCTTATATATATGGTCATTTTATTTTTTTGACCTTCCAATAGTCCTAAACAATTCACGCAAAGTTGGGTTATCGCAGTATCGCGTACCGTCAAAAAGTGCTAGATTAACTTTTATTTGTTCATTATTTCTCCTATACATGGTATTTTTCATTCTATTTTTTGGGATCCAAATATGTAATCACACTATTTTTATCCCTCTTCAATTGTCCTACAAAAGTCGCGCAAGTTCGTGTCCTATGTGTTGCGTACCTACAAAAATTGTGTTATATTAATCATGATCGTGTCACAATCATTCCTCGAAATTTTCTGTTTAAACTTAACCAGTATGAATATTATAAATTAAACACGCATCCATGCGATCCATGAAATGTCAAAATTTTTCTCCTTAATCACTTTTCGTAATGTGTCATTTTTCATGCCATTTGGCTAAGTACCTTGTATATTTGTTCCTCAAATTTTCCTTTGAATAAAACATATCGATTATCATTAAATACTTATTTTTCTATGGCGGGGTATTACATTCTTGCCTCCTTAGGAAATTTCATTCTCGAAATTCATTGTCATCCACCTTAGAATCTAGTTACCTACAACCAGTTTCCAATCCTAAGGAATCCTCAACACAATGGTATAAAAACTCAAAGATTTTATTTTCATCAATTAAATTGTTAACCTAACCATGGAGGACACTAAGGTCTTACTACTAATCCAAAACATTCCTAACTCTTCCATTGAAACATTCCCTTGAAAGAACGGGTATTCAAAAAATATTACGCTACCACTAATGAACTCATCATTATGGATCATTCCTATGTTAAGATTCACAACCTATGTTTCCTCATACAATCTTGGATCATACATAGCCTAGGCTAATACAACCTCAACATCACTATCCATCACATCATCAATTATGAGACAGTCATATAATCTTGTCGTTTTACCCGATCGATATCTCCTACGAGATCCTTGCACTAACCTAGAGCCATACTAGGTATCACAACACAAATACACATGAGTTATCAGTTCCTCAATCAACACAATTCCAAACAAAATGTGACACTACATCTAATGTTTTATTAGGTTCTAATACTCATACTATCCTCGAGTCACAACCTCAAAACCCATGACTAAATCATATCTAGCTATACCGGTTAACCAACAAAACATGTTAACTTAATCAACCAAATAACACGTACAAACTACATGCAGCAAAATCGAGACCACGTGTACACACAAACTGATGTAGAACATGGATGCTTGTGAAGAATATCACATTTATATAACGTGACACATCAGACACAATCAAACCAACCCGCATCACTATTAAACATATGCAGTGCTGCACTTGAATCACAATTAAACAACAACTTCCCATTATCAAATCAAGATGTCACAAGGAATGCAATGAATTAGGTAACAGTCAAGCCAATAGGAAATAATTAAATTCTGACAACGGATCATGCCACATGAAGTACGAACCCACAACATACACTTGAAATCTATAACTCTCACTGATATCTGCTAATAACTTAGCCTTGCCACATACCATTTCTTGGCCAATTAACCCTGGCAGAACCTAACCATGAATCATCCATTCTTGCAGAACGAATGAAGTACTAAACTTCCTTATTTGGGAAGATGAAATGCTAGGCTTCCTCCTTAAGGCTACTGCCACATTTCCATCATTGGTAAGAACACCAATCTGATCCAAATGAAATTTCTTCCTTTTAACTCTTACCGTTAGCAACTAACCCATCATACCTATGCCTTCATAATTTCAACACGCAACATCTAACCTCAATTTTAGATATCACTCTCAGCAAGTGAAACACAACGTTCACATAGTTTCAAACATTCAACTCGTGGACCACTACTACGACTCTTAGCAATGTCCTACATGATCCTAAATAATAATAATCCTAATAGCATCTCAAATTTTCAAGCATTACCCATGTTTAAGACCTAATGATTCCATCACTAGAGTCATTCCATCCATACAAGTAGCACATGAAGGTCCGATAATCAAGCCTAACACTCCATTTGAGTGCTATTTCTAATAACCACGATGAACATCATCGTGTTTTAGGTCTCCCAAGAGCATAACCTAGCACATATAATCCTGCTTCCTACCTTATCCTCAACAGTCATTTCACGACATAGTCTTATAAAAAAAATCCATGGAATAAATTCTAAAGTGCTGCCACAAATCAACATGATCTAACCATACTACAATCATCAATGATTTACCATCATCACATAAACCTCAATACAATATTAATTCTTCCAAAAACTTCAAGGAAGATACACCAATTCAAGCATCCCCAAACGGGCCTACACATCCCTAGTGTAAGAGTCTTTGTGGTTGAATCCTATTATATATGACAACCGATTATGGCCACTAAATTGTAACCTCAACGCATCAACCCTAGTCACTACATGTTATACCAACTGTAAGGGTATATCCTTGACGTCATTAGGAATCCCAACAGGTTTAAGGAGAGACATCATTGTCGTCGTAATATATAGTACACAACCTTAAGTTCACCATTACTAGGGAATACCTATTACTTGTACTAACACTCCATTAGCTAAACCTTAGTACAGATCTCTAAAGAAAAATTAATATGGATTAATATGCCTCTCTGAAAGGCTAACCCTAAACTAAATTTACTATACCACATTATTTAATTCTCAATGAATGTTCAACCATGAAAATTATATTTGCCTCACTTTGTAAACATCACACTATGTGCTAATCTATAAGATAACACAACTATATATTTGGGTAGGATACGGGACGTCGAATATTGCCTATAAACACCAAGGCCCACACCATGGATGCCATAAGGGATACTATTCCTCAATACCACATTATTATCTCTAAAACTATAAATTAATACCACCAGTTTTGGTAGGACACAGGACGTCCGATATTGCCTAAGAAGAGGCTCACCATAGTGATGTCTTAAGAGGTCCTATTCTAGAACATCACAACGCTAGTACTTAACAATAAATCACCAAGATTTTCTAGGTTCACTCCTAGGTTACTTCAAATCATCATGATATTCTAGACCCACATTATAATCAAGATATACTAAATCCAAGTTCTTAACCATGGGACCTAATACGTTCTCACCGCAGAATCAATACTCATAAACGCCACTTAATCAACTAACTTTCATAGATGAAATATACGACCTTTACAACTAGGTCGCGATGAACACCACTTGACATTACTACTACTACTAAGACTACTCTCATCATCAAATTTACCACACAATACATCTTATGCAAGAGATCACGGTGTTGTCACTATTGCCCTATACTGACACCCATGACATACCAACACATGTACATCAGAAATGCCATAGAACTTGAAGGGATACTAACTTAGGCACTTACCATATCATAAAGAGTTGCACATCTTGATAACGTCCTTGAATTCACCATCCAGGATACGAGTCAAAATCGTCACTAATCTAGCATGACCGACTCAGACCAACATCGACGTCGAGAAGATCTGCTACCTACCTCACCACGTCACACCCAAAATGAGCATTGAACCTAAATCTCTGACACAAAGTTGTAACGCCCCGATCAATATTTAAGGGTTAATAAAGGATCAACCAAATTCGGTTCGCGCATTACTTGTGAATTTCCATGGAACAACCTAAGTAATGTTTCTAATCCACTTTTCTTATTGTTTAACGTTACACTTATTAACATGTGATTCTAATTTTCATTAACTACGCGATATGACCTAAAGGAAGTTACCCTAAGGCTAAGTAAACAAAGCTACTAATTGTAAATTTAAATAATTACTTACATATACAATACTCTCAAAATACGGGACATCGTATAACCTATCGTAACAAATGGAGGGAGTGAGCCAAATGCTCAGTGGAAAGTTATATAAATTCATTATAAAAAGGAACGGAATAAAGAACACTCACATGCTATAACTAAATGCATGTGAAAATATATATATATATATATATATATATATATATATATATATATATATATATATATATATACTTTTGAAAATACAAGTCCCAATGTATTAAATTGTTTTATTAGAAAAACATTATATTTGACACCGCTCATTATCCTTGTCTTTACAAAATAATAATTTTGTATCTTTATTCTTGAATTTAACATTCTTTCCCATTAACTTACAATGTTAAACAGTTATCAATTATTGGGAAAACCTTTCATTTACTTTCAAAATGTTTATCACTCAACATTCATTAACTTACACTAGAGTTTTTAATCATCACCTAAGACTTTCTTTCAACACATGCACACATAGTGTTAAAAAATATTAATTAATAATTGAAAGCCTTATAAAACATACACACTTGTGTTATTATGTGTTTAAACCTCATTGGGTAGCTTAATTACCCATTAATTCATCTTTCTTAACCATTTTCCTTTTCTTTTGGACATTAATCATTATTCTCAAATTACTTGTCCACGTTATATTAATCAGAACCTTAAATATTTATACAAGTTAGGTCATTTTCATATTATAACCCGTTTCTTATCATGTTCCAATCAATACTATTATCTTTTCTCGGAATCATCCAATATCCTTGGACTTCACGAGATCCACACTGCCAGTTCCAGTCCCCATATGCTAACTGCATAGTGGGTTTGGGATCTTTCACACTAGGGACGTCATGACCTTTTTATTATTTTTCGGCATTGTCCGAGTGTTCCTTTATCTTTTAAATGTTATCAACATTATTCCAAAGTTCACATTAATCCACATTTGCTGGCCGAAGCCGAAAAACGTTCATTTTTTCATTAATATTTGGAAAATTATTTCTTTCGTCTTTAAGTCCTTTATTCACACACGTTGATTTTATACCAAAAACATTCACGCTTAGGGACTTAATTAATATTCACCCACACTAGTGTTAAAACATTGGTCAATATTTGTATTCCATAAAAATATTATACTTTAAGTAAATTACCAATTTACCTTTTATTTATCAAAACATACAATTTGGTCATTTAACGAGTGTTATCTCCCCAAAATGGTCATTAAGTTTCCAGCTTACCATTTAAAACACTTTTAGCCATTTTTAACATTTGTTCAATACCTCATTTTACTAAACTTTTACATTTGTCATGTTAACACCTTAAATATATAAAATAATCCCTTTTCATATATATGAAAGTCCTATTTTCTAGATATTTGAAATACACACTTTATTTATGGAATTTTGCATCTTTATACCCACTTCGCTACTATTTACACATATGAAACCTTTAACTTCCATTATTAACTTTCAATACACAACTTATGTAACATCCTTACTTTTCACATATTTACACATTAAAACCAGTTTACTTTCTACATGAGTTTAACACAACTTAAAATACCCATTGAAGTGAAAGCTCATTTTTTTCTCATTTAACTCCATTATCTCACATAGGAAAACACACCTTATTTTTATAAAATGGCTTAATCGAACCTAATACATCCCTTTTCGTAAAATCATGTTATCTTCCATCAAGAATATCATTTAACATATTCTATTTAATAAAATGTTTAAAGAATACATTTTGAACATAAATCTAACATTTTTAAACCCATTTGAAATCCATTTTCATACAAAATGATGGGAATGCAACTAATTAATCCATAGATGTAATCTAACTCGTATTCTATGCATATTAAGTCTAATATATGTAAATAAAGACACTTAAATTTAACACAAGATAAACCTATGTCAAGATTAGTTTTTTCACCTCTAAAGACTCCAAGTAGTGGTAGAAAAGTTGGCATAGGAGGAGCAACACGCACCTCCAAAGGTGGCCTTAAGGGTTTACCAAATGCTTCCTCTGGCTTGCTCCAATGGTGCTCTAAAGAAATACTCCCATAGACCCACTTAAAGAAAACCCTCTTCAAAACTCTTGAGCATCATCCAAGAACATCTCCTTCTTTAACCAACAAGAACCATTTCAAGCTCCAAAACTTCTTCTTCCAAACCTCTGTAAGTTGTCTCATCCTTGTTTGGAGCTTTAGTGGTGTTTTTAAGTTATTTTAATGGAATTTCTAGTGAGAGAAAATGGTTGTAAAAGGGAGTTATGAATTTTGAAAAGCATTTTAGTTTTTTTAGAGAGATTTTAGTGAGAGAGGAGATAAATCTGATAACTAGGATGCCATCCATGAACCCATCTCTCTATCTTTCTTATAAGTTATAAGTGGAAAAATGGAAGTCTTGATCAATGTTTAAAGCAAGTGTATGCCCAAAAGATTGAAATTACTCTAACCATATTCTTCTACAAAATTGAAAAGTGCCAAGACAATAAACCAATCAAACACCCAATAAAAAAACAACCCACTAAAGGTTGTTGTCCGTCCAAATGTGTGTGTGTGTGGGGGGGGGGGGGGGGGGGGGGGAGGCATCCCAAGAAAAATATTTTTTTCATTTTTTTCCATTGTATTTTTAGGGTCTCACATATATGGTACATTTATTTTTTAGACCTTCGAATAGTCCTAAACAATTCGCGCAAAGTCAGGTTTTCGTAGTGTCGCGTACCGTCAAAAAGTGCTAGATTAACTTTTGTTTTTTTACTCTACTTGGTATTTTTTTCTTATATTTTAGGGCTCCAAATTTGTAGTTACACTATTTTTATACCTCTCCAATTGTCCTATAAAAATCACGCATGTTCACGTCCTGCACAGCGCGTCCCGGCAAAAATCACATTATATTAACCATGACCATGTCACAATAATTTCTTGGAATTTTTGCATCAAACTTAACCAACAAACTTAATAGTACCATTAGAACTTAAACACGCATACATGAGAACCATGCAACATGGAAATTTTCCCCCTTAAATAATTTTCATAATGCATCACTTTTTGTGCCATTTGGCGTAATTTCCTTATATATTTATTTCTCAAAATTTACTTTGAATAAAATATTTCGATTATCATTAAAGATTATATTTCTAGGGAGTGGTATTACAATAAACATCCTGGTGCCCTCCAAACAAGATCTCAAAGCATATATAAAGGTGAAACTTGGACTGCAAAAACTTTAGGTGAAACTAGGGTATGGGAGCTTTTGGATATGTTTAGGAAATCATTTTTTTGCTAGAGGTCACTTTAAAAAAAAATGCTTGAACCCCTTTATATAGAAAATACAATTTTACATGTGACATAATTTTTTAGAAAGTTTGTTCGAATGAAAATAAAACCTCATCCGAATGGAATTACAAACTTGTTAAAATCAAATTAGAACTCATACGGACGAAAATCCAAACTCGTCCGAACGAGCTTCGACGGAGCTTCAAATGATGTTGGTTCTATAAATAGACAAATCGCGTCTGATGTTCATTTGAATGAACTACTAATCTCATTCGAACAAAACTAGTAAACTCGTTTGAACGACTTTAATGTTAAAAAAACATTTTTTCTTCTAAAATCAATTTAAAACAACTGTAAACAATTTAAAAACAAACAAACAAAAATAAAATTCCAAGTATCAGGATTCATATGCATTCATACCAGAGAGATCCTCGAAAGCACGAAGATGAAACTTGGTAGGAAACATGACACAATATGCCAGCTCTGAAGCTTTTCCTCTACGTCTACAATCAAGCACACCAAAGGCTTAAAAAGAAAAACATCAACCCTAACCTATGAGTCAAATTGTTTTGTTTGGAATTAAGCCAATATATACAAATTGACTTTATCAAAAATTTATCCTTATAATAAAGTGTCAGTTAAATGATCTTCAATAATTAAGAGTGACTAAATGTCATTTAAAGACGAACTATGGTAATCATAAGAAGGACTACTCCTATAATTAACAAGTTTTTGTTTAGATGAACATAAAGTAGAGCATCCATTAATATCCTATATGGGTTAATCTTTAAAAATAGTTTGAGAAATAACAATTATAACTTCCATGGCCTAAGATGTGGTTGGAGTAGTTGGGTGCGACGATATTTCTCTAAATGCCTCATAACCTTGTTCTACGATTGTCGGGTAGATATCCTCAATTCCATTAGTTTCTGTGTCTGAACTTTAATAAACTAGGATATAACTACCTCCAACCTTATTTTCTCACGTCTTCTCCCTCCCCGCTTATGTTTGGATGGAAACATGGCCTAAGAAGACCCTAAAATTTGGGTAAGAATGAAGTTAGAAACATCCAAATTGTGGATGCTTCCTCTTGGTCAAGGCCTTGGATTTGCCTTTGGTTTTGGCCTTCATTTGATATATATTTTGCATCTACTCCTGTATGCTTTGAAGATATACTTTCCTTATGAAGAATATTCTTAACAATGGGAGTCACAAAGTCCAAAGAAGACCTCATAACTAAGTTATAATACCATGTCTTTTTTATGAGAGCGCTTTCTCATATATTTATCTAAGGAAGAGATAACTTAAGTATATGTCTCTCAGGGAAGGTCGTGGATGCATGCCGTTATAACTAGTTTTTGACATTGAACAAAGTAACCAAAGACCCACTCATGATGGGGAGGATAATCGTGAAAAACTATTTGGAATTTCTAGAGTTTGGAAAATCTAGCAACCATACTCTCAGGGGTAAAGTTCACATAAAAACTTTTACAAAGTTGGTATGTCGGTCGAGTGGCAACAAAATTAGAAGAAGATGTAACCTAATAATATTCCAATTAGATCTTTTCACACTTAGGATGTTAAAATTCAACTCTCTGACCCAACTCAGTCTGAGATGACATAACACAAGGAAAAATAATTGTCACTATAGCGATGGAAGTAGTACTTTACATAAATTTTAAGCTCACTCGAGGAACGAACACTTGTTAAATATGAGGAAAAAATATATAAGTAAAGATAACCCCGTCCTCTTCACATAAAGGCAAAAGCAAAAATACTCAATATCATCTAATATATGGTTGAGAGAGGTTTTAGGGGTTTTCTATGCCATCCGGCAATATGAGGAGTGTTGAGGGACCCAATTTTGGAATCGCTCGAACAGAAATCCCTTTAAAATAAACGAGTTGGAAAAATTGACCACATCATAATAACCATGGGATCTCTCAATGTCAATGTGTGCTTGGTCCAACCAGAGCCACATTCCCCATTTTAATACCAGACAGAGCGACACCTTCCTTAACGATGGCGTAGTTTAAAGAAATAGCGACCATAATGTTGGAAATGGGTTGAGCTATAAAGGAAACCCCACATGTTGTCACTCGTATAGTCATTGTGCCTATCATAATTGTAGTAGTGGTGGTGGTAGAAATAGATTAAGCAACAACGGAGCTGGAGGATTTCATTGAAACAAAAAAAGTTTAAAAATAAATGAAAAGGTTTTTGCCATAAATGTTAAGAATATAAAAAGATTCACATGATTTATCTCTATAAGAACGATGAAGGAATGAAGTAAAGTGTTTGAAAAGGTTTGTGGGGTATTTATAGTAATATAATACAAAGAGGCACCATCATTCAAAAAAAGGGATAATCATTAATGAATAAACTTGACCCTCCCCAACACAAAAAAAGGAATGCACGATTGGAAATAATAGTAGGAGTGTCTTTGACATGTTAACTTAGCAAGAGGCCTTCATCGAATAAGCAGGGTTGTAAAACCTAGGAAATGTTGGGACCTTTTGACAGTTTTATTTAGGTGTTAGAGGTAAGGCTTATTGAGTAGGATAAGGCTCAACTACTTCAATAATTTAAAAAAGAAAGAATAGTAGTGTTAGAGACCCAAGTGGTCACTTGCACAAACACACACATCACTATGTTACTACACAGAATGTCAAGTAACCACAAAGGTTACTCGCATGAAAAATTTAAACACAAAATGGAGACGAACATAAATGGATGGTCACAGATGGATAAAAAAGTCACAAGTGGCAAGGCTCATAAGATTTCAAAACTTGAACACTAAGTATTTTGACTAAAAGACAAAATAATGTTTTTTCAGTTAGTTGTCGACAATATCACTTTTTCTAGAACTACTACATTTGGTGTTACATTACTAAAAGTTATATAGTGGTAGACAGTAACAGACAATCATAATGGACAAAACATTCCAAGATATTTATAACAAAGAATATTCTTGAGGTGCGCAATGGCACATCGGCCCTAAAATTTTCCAATAAATAGAACCTCAACTGCACACTAAATGATAGGACATAACATGACACTGTTGTGCTGCACAAAATTTCAGAAAATCACAAAGTTATTCTTTCTTCAATATCTCCTTTTATTGAAGTTCTTACTTCTCCTCTCTGAAAGAATCATCACCCTCAAGAGGGCCATGCTTTTTATCTTTTGCCATCAAGTTGCTTGCACATTTAAAAGTATTGTATTCAATCATTGATACTTCTCGATAAAAAAAACCATTATCATTACAAATCAAATTTTATTTTTTCATTTTAAGATTTCTGATATTATTATCTTAAAAAAAATCTTTTGTAAGTGGGGGTCACACCTCACCCTTTTAAGATATTCATAGACCCCAGTATAATTACTAGCATTTGTGGGATTATATTTATCTGGTCTTTAGTTTTTGGGTGACTAGGACATATGGTAATTTTGGACTCTTTGAGTATCACATGTGGTGCCACATGGGGAGATCGGATTATACTCCCTTTAATTTCCCTCATGACTAGGGTGATTAGTCTTTAGGCCCGACAGACTTAATTAAGCTTGTGACCATTTAAGACATGCAACTTGGATTTCCAATCAAGATTACAATAATTTCCACGCATCACACCTTAGTGGGAATGAAAGTATATGGCTATTTGCATGCAATCACTATACCTAGGGCGATATGTGTTCATTTTTTAGGTTCCCCCATTCAGTCAATGCCCTTTAAGCGCGTGGCCTGGGGGAATGATGGTGAAACTCGCTTCCTAATAGAGTCATCATTTCATGTGTTATTTTGGTAGTATAAGCCATAAGGAGTTTTAAAAAATCCTTTATCGTTTTTACTTGAAACAAAAACTGTACAACTTCTTCTTCGTCTCTCTTTCATCCATTTTTTAATTGCAGAGAAAGTTTTCTTCTTTATTTTTGAAAATCCTTCATCCTTTACAAATATTTTACCTCTTCTCCACTAATATGCTATGTCTAGGCATCTTAGGAAGTATGATGTTACTTATGAAAATGACTTTGAGGCATTTCTTACTAGGAACAGTGACCCTAGAAACGTTAAAATTAGAACCTCGCTTAACTATGAGGATGCTTATACACCCCCGTGCGGAGAGGTTGTAATAATAAATAGGGGTTATTTCACCTCCACCCACTATTGATAGAGGTAATCCGTTATTAAAGAAATCTTACCTATCTAGGAAAATGGAAGTTTCTTCCATGTTTTAATGAGTATAGATGTCATTAACCAAATTTATAGCTCAAACCTAGGCCTGGGTGAGATCAAGCATTGTTATGACCTTTGTAGTTCACCTAGGATCATTAATTATCATTTACATGCCAGGGAAAAGTCCCACAACCTAGTTATATGGCTTTACAAGTCCCAAAAAGATATATACAAAGACATAGTGGTCTATTATGGGCGACTTTATGGTGAAAACTACATAGGTATTCATCTGCCCATTGCGGATGGATCTCCTGGTAAACTATTTATTGTTCATTTTAATTTATGTTGGCAGAAAGACGTTAATCTCTAATTGGACTTATCCCCTTTATTAAAGGTACTCATTAAGAGTTACGAACTCCATCATGATGGCCTTCAGAAAGTTTGAGATCAGTGAACCCCTCACGGAATTGAGTTTTACTAAAGAGCAACACACATACTTTATGGATATAAACTGACTGTTGCATTGTTGTTAACCTAGTTACCATAATCGATTACACTGTTCTTATAACCATTCTTATAGGTGAGGCTTCCTCACCGACCATGAGATCTCTTCACAACCATTCCCATTTTTATATTTATGTAAGTGATCCTCGTTCCTTATCTTATTTTTAGTAATGTCTTACTTTTATTTTATTTTCAAATATGGTATATGTTTATTAATTAGTCCTCCATTGAGGAATTTAAGATATGGTACATTTGAGTATCTGGATGTTGAGGTATTTCATCTAACTTCGTTGGCTAATAGCAAACAGGTGATTTTTAATCTAATGGGAAAGTTATTGGTTAACCCCAAACCTTCTCGGGGGAAGAAGAGGAAAGAAGTGTAGGATCCTTATAATTCTATAAATGTGGAAGACTCTCCACAAAATAAGAAGAAGACTAACATGATCGTCGAGCAGCCTCTCATTTGGAGGAAGGGAGGATACTCCTCCAAAAAAGGCAAGGATCCTATTGAGGACCCTTTCATTATATATTCAATAAATAGGGCCATGAACTTTCTCAAACTCTCTATTTATCTTGGTGATTAGGTAATGGTTTCAAGACTTTATAATAAGGATTTATTTCATCTTGTCGCTCACTTTTTCCTTGGTAAGATACTTTTAGGCTACTTTTGTTAATGTCTTTATAACATTCGCTTGTTATTAAGCTTTTTAAGACTTACCCTATATTCACAATCTATTGTGGACTTTGCTTGCATGGTGGGAAAGAACACCGAACAGTCTAAGGTCGGGAGGCCTCTGAGTTTGATCGGTCTATACAGGCACTGAAGATATCCCTTAACATGGTGAAGAATTAGTTAATCGATAAGGAGAAGGATCACAACGATTCTCTTTCCAAGGTTATCAAGAAGAAGAAAATGGTGTAGGAGGAGAACACGAAGTTGAAAGCCAAACTATCTTCCTCGACCAAAACTCTAAAAAGGCCTTGGAGGCTAACGAAATAGCCAAAGAAAAATATTGGGATGTAGATTTGTTCAATTTTTATAAAGTAAATGTTCAAATTAATTAAGATTTTAAGTAAAAATTCCGAAATTGGGTCTAGTTTTGAAAATTTATTAAATGAACAGTAAGTGATCAAACTAAAGGGTGAATGATTAAATTACACAAGACAAACATGTAGACATAAATAAATAAGAATGACCAAACATATAAAGAGAATACATAGATGTACGTGGGTAAAAAAAAGGGTCTACATCTATAGTTGCGAAATATATGGAATGGTCTAAACAAAAGCCAATTTTTAATTTTTCAAACAAAATATTTAAACTTAAACAAAATAAACCCAAAACACCAATTTTAAATAGTTCCTGTGATAAATAGTTTTACAAAGTTTATCATGTCCTAAAACATGCATCTAGGTGTTAATAAGAATAAAATAAACCAACAAACCACAACATGTCGATGTACGAGAAAAACCCACAACAAATTTTTTTTTTGTATGTCCCAGCCACACAAATTCATTATGATGAGGTTTTACAAAAGTAGATAGATGACTTACAACACATAATCGATGCCACGTAAGCTTTAACCCATATTTGATATTCAACCTCTCCTCCACAGTGACATGAAGGAGTTCGCTCGTACAACTACCACAACATATGAGTCCACACATGCCTCGGTGTCCACTGATAAGGCTCAGTTACTGTTCATGAATATGGAACACAGACTGTAATGCCCCGACATGAATTTATATTACCGTTGGAATAACCCAAATCTGAATTGAGGTATTTGATTGAAGGACATCATATTCATTTGTCAAATTTTAATTTAAGAGGAATAAACGTTTAACATTCATAATAAAAACAACTTATGAATTTGTCCATGAAAACCATTTAATACCATAATTAATCTATCGAAATGAAATTCATTGAGTAAGACAACACAATAATCCAAATCCCATAATAGAGTTCCAATATATTAATTAAAGTACTACATATATAAATCTTAAACAAATTATGGAACGTTCAACGGAGCGTCTAACGTCGAGTTGCACCCTCAACATCCTTACCGAGATCCTTTCCAGTGTCACCAACTGAAGTACCTAGGGTGGGGAAAATTAAGGGGGGTGAGCGAATGGCTAGTAGGGTGGGAAATACTAAGCAATAATTAGATAAATAAAATAACATACATATACAATGTCTTTCAGTATTTTGCAAAGCAATTTTCATTTCATTAAATGTTAACGCAACTGCATGCAATGCACTCGGGCTATGTGCTCAGCTCACACTTAAGCATTTTTATGTCTCGTATCAGAGACTTAACTTATCAATCCACTATGTTATCATAATAATATTAATAAGTTATATTTATTTAGATTCATTAATCCATTAATTTTTTCAATCTTTCATGAATATTACTTTTATTATTTTGGAATTTGCCAACATCCACGATTTCACGACCTTTCACCGTCGATATCGAGCACACATCTGCAACACTAGCCAAATTATTTGGGGTCTTTTACCACTAGGGACATCATGCCCTTCTTAATTATTCTTTTCGGCATCATTCGATTATCATTATCTTTTCCTATATTCATATTCTTCCAAATATTCACATTCTTCCAAATAGTCACATTCTTATAATTATTCTCATTATTCCAAGTACTCTCATTAATCTTTTGGTGTTATTTCTCTACTTCATGATTTTCCTTACTTTTCATAGCCGAGGAGGCCAACTAATAATAACATCGTACTTTGAACACTAATATCCAATCATTATTTACTTTATTTATTCATTAATGCATTAACACATTTTTAGTACCTTAAAAATGGTTTTACTAGCATTTTGAAGTAAAGAAGCATTATCTTCCACTAGTATTTCCATAATTACCAAAACTACCATCATGCCATTTTTACACCAAAATGCATCCTTTAAATGGGTTTTCAAGAGGAAAAAAATATCTTTATAATACCTTACTAGTTTTCTATAATATTTTAACCATTCTAACATTTATTAAGTTATTAAAATCACCATTTTAATATAGACTTTATCATAGAAAATTCAAATGGGTTTTCAACATCATTCTTACACCAATTTTCATCTTTTCAATAGGTTTTCAAGTGGGAATCATAATATTATATTTACTAACTATTTTTCTACATTATTTTACTCTTTTAGTCATAAACTTAATTATTAAAATTTACCATTTTAATATAGAGTTCAAATATAAGGGTTTAAGTTCGATTTCTACATCATTTAAAGTCATTATATTTACTTTTTAACAACATCAAATTAGAGGCTGAAATTTTCCTTTTTTAAAAACATGATGAAATTTATCTATTTCATTTCAAAACATATCATTTATCATGTCTAAAAATTATTCAAATATATTACCCTGAAATGAAGATTTATACCTAAGAAATCAACGTATATGCATCCTACACATTCATATTCAAGTAGTATATGATTATAACATTTTTTCTAACAATTTTGATATTCTAATCATTCATCTATACAAGCATGGTATTCTGAAATTTAATCAGCAAACCTAGTTCATTTATCACATAAAAATCATGAGTTTGCATAATAAAAAATACAAGAACTGGAAATTTTAAACAAAAAATCATCTTTCATTAACATGGGTGTTATAAGGTTTGGGAAATATGAATTTAGGAAGAGGAAAACACTACTTGATTTATAAAGAGGAGATAACTTTGGAGAAGAAAACTTCAAGTCCTCCTATATTGCTCCTAAAATCCACTTCTATGCTCCCAAAATCAAGCTTCCAAGTTACACTAAGATAAACCAATCCTTGTGTGATGTTTAATGATGTTTTGAACCTCTTTGGTGGTGTTTAATGGGTGAGAATGAGGGTGTGACAACCCGCCTAATAAAATACCGGGGGATCACTCCTATATCAAATTAAAACAAGAGTTGCATATGGATCATTTTCAGCATCACTGTCGAAAACCAAATTAATTACTAATAACCTATTAGGCTGGCGTCAAAATTTTATTTAACTAATCTTTTTAAACAAACTATATAATTAAAACATCGACACAGTTTATATAAATGAAACTGGAAAGAGATAAAATAACCGAACACTCGGTTCAAGTATGATACAACCAAATCGAAAGCCGCACTAAAAGGCAGTAAAAGAATAAATAAATACAATTGGGCTTTCGGCTCGAAAGTAACTACAATGCTTCCTATCTAGATATCAAGAATAGAAGCGTCTAAATCAAACATGCATGCATCCACAACTACTGCAGCAGACGTCTGACTCGAAAACATTATCATCCAGGCATCCCTATGTCTGGACACCTATATATATATAATATATAGCAAGAGAGGAAAATCTAGAAACGGGTCAGAGCCCGAGTTGTGAAAATATTTTGCAAGTGCATAAATGCTCTATTTTAAAAAAATATGTTTTATCTCATATTTAAATTGGTATCGCACTCCCATGAGTTACCCCTCACCTCTCTTCTAATAGTGCACACATATCACATCCTAACAAATACCCAAGTCAAGCTACCCTGCCTAACTAGTCCGTTACTCATTTTTGAACAATCCTAGTTAACCAAGTACTAAGGGATAAACTTCTCCCCGGTCTCAACACTATGCCATGTTCGTGCGTGGGGTGTCTCGCGAAGCGAAATCCAAACAAGGAACCCCCCGATACACTACTACATGACAGTGTCAATGGTCGAGATCCATTAGGCCCTTCTTACAAAACGAATATATAAACATATTTATGTAATAATATACATATTATACTCATTCTCATATACATCTTACAATATACATCCTGATAATATTTCCCGGACTGAGGTTTACTCTATATTCATTTTTTATAATGCACAACCGGATATAATCTCCCAGACTGAGAATTTATCATTTTTCATTTTTATCTCTTTACTCTCATAGGGATATATATTACCTTGTTTTCATACATAAGTAATATACTATACAGACAAGTATAATAACCATCCCACCGAGTTATCACTCGAGGATGCGGTCTCTTAATGCTATCATCTTCCAGTGCCTCACTCACGTAGCATCCTGGGGACCACTGGTAGGACTAAATGACACCTACTTCGTGGTCAAAAATATCACAACGTTTGGTAAGCGGTCATAGTTCCTAACTAGAAATGAGACGAAACATACCCACCACGTCTCATCCCAAAAATAAAGTATATCACATAATAACACAATGGACGACTATGACCCAGGGAATATCCACACTCTGCTCCTCGAGCCAGGGTGCTCACCCTCACGCGCAACTTCTCAATGATAGCATTAGAGGGGGTATGCTTCAAATATATATATATATATATATATATAACCATATCATATTCCATATATACTTTAATCACATAGTATATATACTATATATTACTCCTCGAATATATATATATAAACGGCCATAGTTGCCAAACACAGATAACGATGACTACTAGCCCCAAATTCCATCATAATCCCATTCTAGGACGTTCTTGATTTTATTCGGCCCATATTCATTCTAACCACATCAATATATCAATACACACCTGCCGAAAGATTTTCCTGAATGTCTCTTGTCCTAGAACATTTATTAAATCCATACCCCGGACCATACTCTAAATTAATTTAAGGTTGACTTATCCTCCTCCAATCATCATCTAGGAGTCCTAATATCCCATTTAGAAACTCCTATAATAATATCAAAACCATAATTTAAGTCTCCCTAAACTTAAAAGGAGAAAACCTCAAAATTCTTCAGGAACGAATCGATTCGGCCTGTCCGAATCGATTCAAAATGGTTCTACTTTCTTACTGTCTCATACCGAATCGATTCGACTGGTCTGAAATTCCCAAATTTGCTTAGGTTTTATATATATCCCCACAACCCAAAATTCAATCCAGTTTCCATTTAAATTATAAATCGGATCTATTCCTACGAACCCAAAGTTTTCATATCTCCTCAAGTCCTTTAGAGGTCCTAACACTACATTTGGGAACCCCTAATATTTATCTCCAAATAATTCAAGCGTTAATTTCAGACTAACGATTTTGATCTCGGATAGCTTTTCGTAGAAAAATCACTATAAATCCAAAAAAAATCAGAAAAATATGCGGTCGGCGCCCACGCGACCGTATCAAAAAGATCTACAATTTTATTTTTTGACCATGAGCCGAATCGATTTGCCTTATGGTAGAATCAATTCGGGAAGGACGCAGATCACTATTCACCTTCTTCTACAAAAATCCAAACCTCCATTATTCTCCATTTTTGTTGTTTCTAATCTCATCCAACAACTCTATAAACATCTAATCTATGTTTTACAAGTAACACATCAATTAATTTGGGGTAAAAAAACATTTCTCTTAGGTTTAAACCCTAAAGCCATAAAACCCTAGTTTTGGCATTTCTCCCATTTCAATTCCATTTATTACTCCATTAACATGGTTTTAATGCTAAAAATCATTAAGAGTTCACATTACATCAATATGTAAACTCGTATTCAAGTTTTCCTAATTTTACTTTAAGGGTTCTAACCCAAAATCATATAGTATACCAACTATAATATGAAATAAATGCACAAAATGAAATAAAGCAGGCATACACTTGCCTAGAGGATGAAATCCAATGACCTCGAGTCGAATCCGGCGAGTTTGGCCGAAATCTCCCATTTCCTATTCTTTTCTCCTCTTCCTTTATTTCTCTCTTTCTTTTCTTTCTCTCCTCTCTCTCGTGACTTATAAGAGAGAAAAATAAGGGTTTATCTCTTATTAACCCAAAAATGACTCGTTTACTCAGTCACAAGTCCAAACGGGTCCAAAAATTCTCAAAACTTAATTAATTCCCCCGGATACTCTATTTTGATTATCTCGGCCATTCCGAGACCAATCGCGCAATTGGAATTTCCATCTGAGGTACTTGACCGCAATTCACTATTTAAACCCAACACAACTTAATGCGGTATTTCCATTAAAATATTATCCTTTGTCGCTTTACCCAACGGAGACATATAATAAAATACTCCGACTCATTTATTTAGTCCCAAAAGCAAATATAATACACATCGAAAACCATTTAATCCTTGAAAACTCCAAAAATTACTATTCATAATAATTTCTTAAATTCCCAATTTGCACTTAATTATTAAATTTAATTTGCCATAAAAGTGCGGGTTATTACATACTTCCCCCTTACAATGGAATTTCGTCTTCGAAATTCAGATACAACCAACATTAACCTAGAATCGTGAATCACTCCACACCCTAAAGCCTCAAAGTGGATTGGTACTACCCCATAGCTCTTAACCGTATACTCAATCCGCACGCACCTCTAACAAGGTTTATACTTTACTATACTACCATCTCGACATACTCTTCAACTCTATATACTACATTCCATCCATCTCAGGCGGTATATAAAACTAACTTACTAACGTGCCCATACACCCTTTTCATACAACTATCACAAACGTCCGACACTTACACACTTTCTAAACAATAGGCCCTATTTCCTCGGCGTAATACTCATACATGGGTCTTCCCAACCCGCAAAATCCCATTCTACTCAAGGTTAACCAACCAATATTTCTATATCGGCGCCACTAACTCCACTGGCTTCACTGCCCAAAAATTCTAAGATCGAAGCGTTCCTACCTACGTAAAATAGTGCTATCCTAAATTGTGTCCCTGGTTCCCAAGACCTTTCTCAACTCCCTAAATTTGCTCGGTTTCATGCGTAGGACATCTCGCAAAGTGAAATCCAAACAAGGAACCCTCCCGTTACACTACTCCCTCGCATCGTCAGTCATCGAGATATAACGGCCTAAGGCACACCAGCGAGACGTCCTAAATCCTACCTCGTTAACCTATTTATGCTTTTCTACTCTTCTATCCTTACACTTAGGAAAACAGGAAAGTCTAACTAATCGAGGCGCCAACTCTCTATAAAAGCGTTACGAACATCATACCCAAAACATATTTCCTCCAAAATTTGCCTTTTCATTAAGGCCTAGCTATAATCCTCAAATCAATTTTTATAACTCTGACTTTACCCACCTACTCGCAATGAGAGAGCATTTTAGTGCTTCTCCATAGCACTTATATTTTTCAAATTGTTTTTTCGTCAAAGAGAACATAAGAGATAGGAAGAGGATGAAGGATTTTATGTTTATTTGGTTTACTAGGTTCATGAATCACCCCACCCTTGTTTATACTAATTTTCAAGCTTCCCTTTTCAATGTTTTGACTCCTTTAGTTCTCCTAGACTTGAAATACAAGTGAAATACATTATAACTCATTAAATGAGCCAACCACCCATTAAATGAGCTAACCACACCACCTAAACTAATTCTATTATAATTTAGACATAAATCCTACCTAAAACCGATTATAAACAATTTCTTTAAGACGTCGAAGAAGGGAAAGTAGTTCGAAGTTAAATTTTATATTTTTTTGTAAAGGTTCAGATTTTTCTAAGCACTTTCATTTTTTGACGAAAATGAATTTTTTTATTTATGACCCAATGGTAATTTTATATGTATTTTTATGAGTTTGAATATATGGTCAAATTATTTTTTTTACTTACCAATTGTCTTAAACAATTTGTACAAAGTTATATTTTCACAGTGTCGCATACCGTCGAAAAGTGTTGTATTCTATTACTCGTGTCCGTGCATCATTCATTTTTTGTCCGAATTTGCGTAAAACTTTACCAAAGTGCTTAAATAATTCATATAAATATAAATAAATTCCCATGACAGACATGCAACGTAGAATTTTTGTTAATGGCCCGTTGACATATACATATGTTAAAATACAAGTACGTAATAGAAAAAATGCGGGTATTACACGGACGCACAATTTCTTCACCACGACACCTCACCACAGAGTCCATTGTGTATAAATAGAAAAACCGGTACAAAATCCATCACATAAAAAATTTCTTAATCTATATAAAGAAAATAAACTTCTTAGTTCCCACAAACAAGATCTCAAAGTATATAGGATAATGAAACTTGGATCTTAAACACTTTGGGTGAAACTAGAGTTAGGGAGATTTTAGATATATGGGAGAAAGATTTTTTCAAAAGTTCCATTTAAAACAAATTTCCGAACTCCTTTGTATATTAAATACATTTTTTGAGGCAACACATTTTTTTTGAGAAAACTCATTCGAACGAAAATGCAATCTCGTTCGAACCAAACTAGAACTTATTCAAATGAACTACTCATCTCATTTGAACCAGCTTCGAATAACATTTGTTCTCTTAGCAGAGAAATATCATTTGATGTCAACTTGAATTTTATTTAAATTAATTGTCAATCTCGTTTGAATGAAGATTTAAAGTCGTTAAAATGACTTAAAACAAAATTATATTATCTTCGTAAAATAATTAAAACCAGCTCTCAAACATATTATAAAAAGAATAAATACCTAAAATAAAGTACCAAAGATCAAAATGTATATGCATTCAACCCTGAGAGATCCTCAAACACATGAAGATGAAATGTGGCTTGAAACATGACATGATGAATGAAATCTTTGAAGCTTTGCCACTACGTATTCAATTAAATTAATTATAGACTTGTAAGGTTAACACAAAGCCTAACCTATAAATCAAAATGTATGTTTCAGAATTAAGCCAGTACATATAAATTGACTCTATCGAAAAATAGTCCTTACATATCCCCCTTTGGCTATTCTGTGACAAACACAAAATAAAAGCATATGGCCATCACGCTCACTAAAAGACTAAATTCTCAACCTCAAAGGAAAAAGTAGAAAGAGTAGACATACAGATACTCTGACTAGATTTGCACACTTATAAACCTACACACTTAAACATACATTCAAATGCAAAGAGAATATATAAAAAATATAAATCTTCGTATGGATAAAACTCCCTTTGTGTCTAACAATTCCCAACTAGGTAAGATGTCTTCCCCTAAGTTAAAGATCTCCTCCTAACACTAAATAGTAATATATCTTTCTCCACCTATTTTATTCAGGAATAGACAAAGAAAGATTGCATAAAAACTATTTATCCTCCATAAACTATATCTGTCCCAAAATGTGAGAACATGTGGTATCGATAGGAAATCTAGAGGAAAGAATTATATCATGCAATGGTTGAAGTGAAATAAAACACAACATGGCAACACAGGCACAAATAATCAATATAATGATCAATTAATATCAATATTGATTCAAATATGATACCAACTTGAATATATAATAAAGCATATGATACTGATGTAAACAACAAAATATACAAATATGATCATATAACATGCCAATTTCATTCAAAGAGAAAGCACATGGCAACCATGGTTTAAATATAAATGCAAAGACTCAAAACAAAATGATACTGTATATATAAATAGGCAAAATATACCAATGACGCGCAAGCACATATATATAGGTATAAACACCACAAAAAAACACAAAGAACATATATACACTAGCATATAATTGATGTGTCTAAAAATATGGGATGGAGTGAGGGGGAATGAACTAAAAGAAAATGAATTTTATCCAATCACTCAAAAATGTTCAAGGAGTTCTATTTGACCGCAAAAGTTTATCAAACTAAGATTTGGCCTCAAGTGACGGATAAAGTGAAATCAAAGAATAAAAAAAGCATAACACACACAAGCCTAGAATTTTTATGATTATACAAATCAATAGTGTTATGGCATGATAAGCATAACTAGGATTCATTGTGCAAATTCATTAATCTTCAATAATAACACCCTCAAAAGCTAAACAAATATCATATCTTTTTTCACTCAATAATTTTGAAGATACCATTTTTGAAAATCAACCAAACAAACATATTGGCCTATAATGTTTTCTTTTTGCCTCTCTATTTTTAGGTTCTTGCTAACGGTAGCTTTCCCTCAAAGAAGATTTTCTCCGTTTGTAGTATTTTCCTGTGCAGCCTCATTTATTTAATAAAAATCAACATACTCACGGGTAAAGGTTCTTACACGCACAAATCCCCCAATCAAATATATATGTATATGATAAGATTGTTAGTAGAACACCACACTTAGATCATGTAACGTATGAAGTTAAAATCCGAAAGAGGCTGTGCATATGTGTGAGGAGTCATATGTAAAGTGAATCCATTAAGTAAGTCATTTTCAAACTACTCCATGCAAGTATAATTAAGAATAATCTAATCACCGAAAGTCATAATCAAATGTCCTAGCTATATAAAAACATTGAATGAAGTGTATTTAGATACACCAATATGCCACATAAAATGTATAAATTGAACTACACATAAACTAAAAATCTTATTATGATTTTAAACATTTTTTAAATGCTACCAATTTTAAAAAAATAACTAAAAAAAAATCTTTTTGTAATTTTGTCAATAGGACATAATAAGGGAAAACTCAAAATATAAAAGACTAAAACCACATACAACTAGCAAGCACATATACCATGAAGTGCAAAAGCTATTGTATATAAAACATGCAAGCATTCACCTATAAGATATATCATGTGAGATATCATGTGCAAGCTTTGGAGAATCAACGAATCTAACATTTAAATCCTCCCTAACAAATTTACTTAACTAAATAGATAAATAAATAATGCTTGGGGATTTGGAAACCATGGTGACATGGGATCTAGACTTCCTAGGACGTATTCTAAGATTATAACAAAAAGATGCGAACATAAGTAAACATGAGGAATCTTACCTATGGGTTAACCTTCTCTAATGTCCTGGGCAATAGCTGACACTCTAAAGAAAACACTGGTATTGAATTTAAGCACACTCTCTTTATTAAACACTTATAATGTTCGAAAATAATATTTCATGTCCATAAGCTTCTCACGAAGAATATATCTTTAAGTTTAAACAATTTGCAAAAATTTAATTTTAGCTTTAAAACACAAATTTTCTTTTTTTAAGAATTTTATTCTTTTTGCAAACTTCAAATTCCAATGACTTAATTTTTCAGTATGACTATGAAGTACATTAAACTCATATCAAATATTAAAATCATTATCATCACTAAAACCCTTGGTCAACTTATCGTTGTAATGCCCCATTAAAAGAAACAAAAACAACAAGAGAGGGACAAATAAACCACCCTAAAATAACAAAAATTATAGATCTATATGATAACTTAGTGTACCCACTCTGATAGAAATTTGAAGTTGCAGGAAATATGAAATTATATAAACAAAAGCCAATTTTTAATTTTTTTAAATTAAATATTTAAACTTAAACAAAATAAACTCTAAACACCAATTTCAAATAGTTGTTATGATAAAAGGTTTACCGAATTTTATCTTGTCCTAAACCATGTATCTAGGTTAAAATAGGAATAAAATAAATAATCAAATCACAACACACCAACATATGAGAAATACCCGCAATGAAAAAAAATTCGGGCAACCCAATTACAAAAATTCACTATAATGGGGTTTTATAAAGTCAATAAATGACTTACAAAATAGACTCAATATGACAACTCGAATATAATTATGATAAATTATATTTTAATCATGCTTAGCTTATGTGATGTGTGTATTGTATTATTAGTATATCTAATTTTAAGTAATTACGTTTAATCTAATCCTACTTTAATAAATCATGAAATTTTGAATTAGTTACAAACAAAAAATTTTGAAGTTTTTGGTAGGAATGTTCATGTTGGAGACTCGTTTTAACCCTTATGATATAACAATTGAATTGAGATAAAAACTAGATAGTTGTAGATATTTGATTTAAGTTTATAAAAAAATTAATGGTGTGTAAAATGTAGGTCAGGGTAAGGAGTTATACTAAGATTACAAAACAAGGACAAATTTGTCCATTCATTAAGTGGTATTTTGTCTTATTAGTGCACCATGTGTTCTGATTTGATTGGTTGGAAGGGGATGCCGATTTGGCCGACTTTAAACCCTTGAAATAGCCTCCTTATTCAGAAAAATTCATCCATTAGAGAGTTTTGTCTTAAGAGAGAGAACTGGGAAGTTTAGGAAGAGAAATGTGAAGAGAATTTAGAGAAAAGTCCTTAGAAAATTATGTAAAAGTCCTTAACGAAATTATATCCATATATCTTGTTATTTTTCTTGTGTTACTAATTGAAATTATAGAAATCATTAATTGTTTACTAAAATTTCTTTCCTTTATGTATATGTATGGATAGATACAAATTTAAAGAAAGTTAAAGGTGTAAACCCATTATATTGCTTAGATTGAATATCTTGTGTATTCAAACTTCTATATTTTTTTGTATACTTATTCTAATTAAGTAATTTCAGTTGGAGATTAAAATAGACTAATATATAAAAAGAATATCCAAAAATTAAAATTTAACTCCTTGTGGTTAGACCCTTCTGATGGTTGAAAGTTGGTACATAGTTGTTGTCCTTAGGGTTTGTGCTTATATAACCTAAGTGTGGTGTGTCATTTGGTATTGCAAATGAACTCTAAAAATTATGAAACTTTAATATTTTATTATTAAGTGTGGTTGTCGAAACTAGATGGAAAATCATAGAAAGTTATGATGTAGAAAAATTATGATTTTTTTTGGAAATTGACTAAATGATAAAAGAGCCTATATGACAGGTTTACTTTGTGGTAAATAAATGGGCATATATTTCTCTAGATAACTTGAAATTATATGTCATCTTTCGTATTGGAAACCTAACATGATAAGTATTGGATTACTAAAAAGAAAATAAAGTATATCGGGGATATGATTTGTATATGTTAAATATCTTAACATGAATTTTTTTCTCATCATTGCCATAGAATTGCTACTTTCAATCCTTGGTGGGATGGGTGTAATTGGATCAACATCCAACAATTCATATGCCATGAAGCTAGGCACGGCCTTAACATGAATTTAAATGGAAATTTATTTGTGATAAATAATTTGAATGGAATGATATAATGCCCATGAATTGAATTACGTTTGAGTATTCTTTGGATTGTTAATATTCTTATGATGATACTAATATTGTAAGAATGATTGGAAGGGAAGAAGAACTGGTTGAACAAGTTCCGAACAAAGGAAAATGAAAAGGTTGATAAGTTTCCAAGGTGAGTGTACTTATGATTGTTTCACATATAGCTACGAAAATGATATGTTGGATACGAATACAGTTCTAAGAAATGATTGGTTTGAATACTTCGGTATTCAAGATTTATTTGGATATTCAATTATCCAGGATTGGTTTGAATACTTTGGTATTTAGGATTTATTTGGATATTCAGCTATCTAGGATCGTTTGGGTCTTATGATCCAGGATTGGAATTGGATAAAGATTCAATGATTTGTTTTGTCTTATGACAAAGATATGTTGGAATATCTGTTCCAGGATTTTTTATTGCCATAATGGGAAGGATTGTTTGGATTTTATATCCACAAATTTGATATAGAACTGTTACTTTACTAAAGGGAAGGAGTACCTTACTAAGATTATTGCTTAATGTTTATATTTAACATTATTATGTTTGTACGTTGCTAGCTAGGATACCATATGATCGATGATTTTAAGAGTTGCGCCGTTAGAAAGGGATGGGGTTTAGACATGGGGATTTTGTCATTGTCACACTAAGGATTTTACTATACTCACGCATTATATATATCGAGTTAGAGTGATTTAACTTGATAACTATAATAGTTAATCATTTTATCGCATGCTCGCTTAATTATGACTCAGATGTTAATTATGTTATGGTATAAAGAACAGGATTATGTCCATTATGCATGAAAATATTGATAAATGAATTATATTTCAAATGGGCTAAAGATTATGGTTTAATAATTATAAAAGCAACTGATTAGAATTGATTTGGGTTTGGGGTGTGATAATTAGTGGAATCAGATCATCTAAGTTATAAATTATGGATGTGTGTGACAATTAGATCGAAGTCATTAGTTTGATTTTATATTATTGAATTATTTATGTACTAACCAATAATTTAGTATTATAAACTGTTTATGTTGGTTGTTTAAACTTTGTTGTATTACAAATAATTACAAATGGAACCTCATAAACTTCATAGAGGTGGTGGAGATAGTGGTAGAGGTCAGGGGAGATTTGGTAGAGATAATAAGGATGAAGGATCTTCTAGTTTAGTTAAGAGGTCAGGAAGAGGTGCGACACTGGCGAGAGTTGCTACATGTTTCCTTTGTAAAGAGGAGGGGCATTATAAATTCGAGTGTCCTAAGCTTAAAGGAATGGACTTATACTATTGTCATCAAATGGGGCATGTTAAGAAGAATTCTCCACAGTTGACAGAGACTCCAGCAACACCTAGTGAAGCAGTAAGTAGAGTGTTACCTTCAGACAGTGGGGTGAAAAGTGTGGGCAACGGACAAACTAGTAATTTCAGGCCTAGTGGATGACTCTTTACGATGAAATAGGAAGAGATTTCTTTGGATCTAGGGACATGTACACTTTCTCTTACTGATAGAAGTGCTTATATTTTTAATGATCCCAGTTTCACACATTCTTTTGTATCCTATGCTTTTACTATATATTTGAATAGACTATATACTCGTTTAGATGTGGGGTTGGGTATTTCCATGCCTATGGGGGATACGATTGTAGCTTAATATGTTTTTTCGAATTGTCTTTTGACTGTCGGGGTTAGAGATATAGTTATAGACTTACTTCCATTGGACATATTTGATTTTGACATAATTCTGGAAATGGATTGGTTATCTAAATATCATGAATCTATGGATTATTTTCATAAGGAAGTTGTTTTTAATATGCCTGGTGAGTCTGGATTTAAATTTGTGGGAGAAATGAAAATTGTTCCCAGTTGCATCATTTCTCCTATTCAAATGAGGAAATTATTGAGTATGGGTTGTGAAGGTTTTATTACATATAGGTTCTTGACACTAAGAAGGGGGCATTATAATTAGTCGATGTTCCTATTGTATGGGATTTTCTAGAAGTGTTTACTAGTGAGGTTCCTGTGTTATCTCCAGATAGAGAAGTTGAGTTTAGTATTGAATTGGCACTGAGGACATCCCATATTTATATGGCACCATATAGAATGGAACCTGCTGAGTCGAAAGAACTCAAGACTAGGTTGCAGGACTTACTTGATAGGGGGATCAGACAGCTTAGTGTATCTCAATAAGGTGAACAAGTTTTACTTGTGAAAAAGAAGGATGGTACTATGAGTTTGTGTATTAATTATAGGCAACTGCATAAAGCTACAATTATAAACAAATACTCTTTACCTCGTATAGATGATTTGCTTAATCAGTTGCAGGGTGTTAAAGTATTTTCAAAAATAGACTTGTGATCAGTTTATCATCAGTTGAGGGTGAAGGGGAGTGATATTTCTAAAACTCTTTTTCATACTCGATATGGTCATTTTGAGTTTCTCGTGATGCCTTTTGGAGTGACCAATGCTCCAGCTGTATTTATGGATCTTATGAACTAGGTACTACATACTTTTGTCGATTCATTTGTGATAGTTTTTATTGATAATATTCTGATTTATTCACATGATATAGTTGAACATGAAAAACATCTGATAACTATTTTGAATGTGCTGAAAGATAAGCAATTGTATGCTAAGTTTAGTAAGTGTGAATTTTGGCAATCACAAGTTGTAATTTTAGGTCATATTATTTATGGGGATGGCATATGTGTTTATTCCACAAAGGTAAAAACTATTGTAAAATGGGAGAGGCCCAATAATGTGATTGAGGTGAGGAGTTTTCTGAGTTTGGTTGGGTATTATAGGAGGTTTATAAAGGGATTTTCTTCGATTGCCTTGCCGATGACTAAATTAACCTGAAAAGATGTCAGGTTTGAATGGAATTATGATTGTGAGAATATTTTTGAAGAATTGAAAAAGTGGTCGGTAACCGCACATTTGCTTACTAGTACACATAGTGGACATGGTTTTATTATTTGTACCGATGCTTCACATCATGGGTTGGGTTGTGTTTTTATTCAGCATGGTAGGGTTATTGCTTATGCTTCTAGGCAATTGCGTACACATGAACGTAATTATCTTACGCATGATTTATAACTTGCTACTGTTGTGTTTGCTTTAAAATTGTGGCGTCATTATTTGTATGCTGAAGAATCTGAAATTTTTACTCACCATTAAATTCTTAAGTATTTATTTACTTAGAAAGATATGAATTTGAGGTAGAGACAGTGGATGGAGTTAATTAAAGATTATGATTATACAATTCACTACCATTCAGAAGGTAAATGTAGTTGTAGATGCTGTGAGTAAAAAGTCTTCGATCAGGTTATCTAATATTCGATGTGCTAGAGTTGCTCACATTATGGAGTTGAGATTGATGGGAGTGGAATTACAGATAGTCATAATAGATAACCCAGGGGTAGTGTTTGGGCTCCGGGGACTTTTTGGATCAGTAGGGACTCACATTTGTGTATACGAGTCAATTTTGGGTTTAATAAGGGATAGACCCTCATTTCACTCTTATAAGCCACGAGAGAGAGAGAGAGAGAGAGAGAGAGAGAGAGAGAGAGAGAGAAGAGAAAGGAAGAAAGAAAGGAAGAAAGAAAAAAGAAGATTTTCGGCCAAACTACGGCGTATTCCGGTACAAGATCATAGGATTTATCCAACCAAGCTAGTGTCTAACTTGCTTTAAATTATTAAGTTTGTTTATTGTTCATATCATAATTGGTGAGAAAATTATGAATTTCGAGTGGGGATTCTTGAATCAAATATGGAGTCTTTGGAAATGATTTCATATGATTTTGTTGAGATAATAATTCTATATGAAATGTAAGCTTGAATCCATGTAAATGGTGTAATTTTTTGGTGAGAAATTGGAAGAAACGAAAATGGTGTGTTTAAGGTAATTAGGGTTTAAATTCTTGAGAAAGTTCATGAATCCCATTAAATAAACTGGTGTATTGAGTATGACTAAGTGTGTAGATGTTTACATTGATTGGTTTGGGAGATTAGGAACCTTAAATCTTGGATTGGATGAGAGTCGGAGTGAATTTCATAGAAAGCAAAAATATGGACAGACTGGATCGATCCGAAGTGGGGTTTCGAATCGATTCGTTTATGACCAGATCGATTAATTTTTGGAATATCGGATCGATTCGTTTATTTGAGCACCAGACCGGTTCATTTTTTGGCCACCGAATCGGTCCGGCTTGGACAGAAAATCAGACAGGTTTTTCTTGGCCTAAATAGGATTGAAGACGAAATCCTTTTGGAGATAAATGTTATGGGATCCTAAATATAGTGCGAGGACCTCTAAAAGATTAAACAGGGGATATATAAGTCTCGGGTTAGTGGGAAATATTCGGGGTTTAAATTTAGGAATGTTTGGGACAAACGACATTCAAGGAATTATTCGGTGGGTTAGTACATATATATGTATACGTGTAGAATATATATGCCGATTTTATATGGGTAGAATATATATATCGAATATATATGAGTAATATCCTAAGGTGTGACTAGGATGATATAAGAATACTAGCTAGAGCGATAAGCTACTAGCAAATAATGAACGTGAGGATTGTATAATAAGGGAGTGAATACTTATGGGATTAAAATAAATTATGTGTATACTTATTAATCTATACGAATTGATATATTTAGGATTATAGGCTAACGCCATGAGAGATAGGCATGGATAGTTGGATATATATATATATATATATATATATATATATATATATATATATATATACACACACACACTAGCGTATGCCCGTGCCTGAAGGCACCCCGGAATATTTTCTACAATATGTAATCATGAAACCGTAAAATTTTTCCATAATACGTAATCGCAAAATGGATTTTTTTTTCAAAGTGCATACTTACAAAATGGCAAAAATTTTATTTCCCAACAAAATAGTGTAATTTAAATAAACAATAGTCATAATCTCCTATGTTTATAGGATTATCCACCATGCTAAACAAAATAACAAAATAGTCTAACAACATTCAAAAGTATACGTCGTTGATAGGACATACGTCATATTTAGTTCACAACAAATCAACAATTTTTTAGTGTTATATGATGTCGTGTTCATAACTAGTGTTATACAAAAAGGCACGACGCCAATTTTTGAAAATGTACGTCGTTGATAGGACCATAAGTCGTATTTAGTTCACAACAGACTAGTGTTATTCGAAATAACCTATATTACGAACCTATTAGTTTAAAAGAATTGGGCCATTTTTAGAACATGTATAATTAAGTCAAAAAAAAATTTTTACAACATACAATTGTAACCAATTTTATAAAATTAGGACAATAGTAATAGTCCATCGTGAACATCGTACAAACAACAATAGTTCTCGTCTAAACAACATAATTGGTTCTAAAAAATAGCAATAGACCATCTTGGACCTCATATAAACATCATAATTTAAATCCAAAAAATTTACAAGACAACAAAGTGTAAAGAATTTCTAAAATTTGAGAAAGATTGCCTTTATTTATCGAACTGTCCACCCTGTTTACCAAATAAAAATTACTCAAGCAATAATAATAAATTCCATAACATGCCATTTACATCATGTCTCTCATCGCTACAACAATAATCGTTTATATTAAAATTTCAACAAAATTGTAATCAAAATAAATATACAATATGATCTTAATTGAGTATCCCATGTACATCCTTGACAGCAATGCGAAGATGAAGAGAACAAAATGTGCAATCCACTTCAATACCGGCATCACCGAGACCTGCCCAAATGTGGCCCAATAAACGACATATTATTGACTGAAAGGAAAATAAAAGATGAATAAACATCAATAAAAACAGATTGAACGTTGTCAATATGATGTCTATAACCACACACATTATGACAGAGGCCTAATGAACGACACCATAATCAGAGTTCAGTAATGAATCAAAGATAACAGTTCAAATGAAATGTTGGATTTGCATTTGAACTATTCAAGTTGTTCCAATGATAAGATTTCAAATATAAACAACAAACTTCAAGCTCAATTATGAACAATAAGCATATTCATAATCATTACCTGCTCACACAACTTACCCGCACCTTCTACTCCACCTAAACCCCACTACTCTACTTTATACTACCCCCTGCTAATTACTCGACATCCCACAATTCCCAAACCATAAACCCACCTTCATACCCCATAATACCCCCTTGCTCTTGCAACCCCTGCCCAAAACACACACACACAATATCATACCCTACCAACTGCTCAAAACACTAACCACAATACACCATACCTGCTATGCTACCTAAAACCGAGACCATCCCAACCCCAACACTGCCTATACCCACAAACTCACGCCCCCACCCCAATTTGTGACCACACCATCCAACCACACAACGACACCCACCCGAAAACCTCCCCACAATTAACCCCGCTGCTCTCCCCCACCTGCTACTCCTATCACACCCACAGCCCACCCAAAAATTATTCCAAAATCTCCTATTATGCTTGGGAAAGTTCCAAATACTCCTATCACACCAACAACTCACCAGTTTTCTTTTCTATTACTGCTCGCTCTTTTCATACTCAACATTGTGTTCTACTATTTGCTACTTTCGTAAACCTATTCAACCATTCAACTCTAGTCGGATTAGCCATATTGAAAACAACTATATATAGTGAAACATTAGATTTAAAGAATAGAAAAGACAAAAGACCCGCTACTGCTTCCCCCAAACTAAGACCACCTAACTTCTACCCCACCCCCGAACTAACTTGTTGCTACTCCCTACCTGCTGCTACGACCACCTGCTACCACCTGCTGCTACCCATGCTGCTATGCCCACCTGCTACCCCTGTTGCTCGACCATAACCCCCTGCTGCTCGACCCTAACCCACCTGCTGCTACCACCTTCTGCTACCCAATCCGTAACCCATAACCCGCTTCTCATACCAAGTTCACTAAAGGTGTAACACGAATTCAACAACTAAATTTTATAAATGAAAGATCTTCGAATCTGTAACCCATAAAATATTTAAAATCTGTAACAACGGAATTCTATAACAACTGAATTCTGCTACCCAAGTCATAACCCATAAAATATTTAAAATCTTTGAATCTTATAAATGAAAGTTCTATCATCCGGAAATGAAAAAAAATATGAAATATACTTATTTTGGAGCAGCTTGTCATTTATCATAATTTTAAATGTGGTGAGTATGAAAGAGTACCATACAGTCGTTCAATACTGCGTTTGCTTGTCATTTATCATAATTTTAAATGTGGTGAGTATGCTCGCTCTTTATCAGTCATTCAATACTGCTCGATGTCCTCTGCCTCAGTGTCTGCTCTATGTTGTTTCGCACCCGATGAATCTCTAAAGTTGGCAAATTCATAGCAATATTTGGAGGCTTAAGACTGTTAATGACATTAAATATAAATACCTTTTTATGACAACATGAACAAATTAGAATTTAAAAAATTATAGGGATCAAACTGTACATTAGACCTATCTAAAGTTATTTTAATTTCTGCAAACTTCACATTAAAATATGAAGAGCATTTGATGACCACATGAACAATTAGAGTTTGAAAATTTATTGAAGACGGAGAGAGAGAAGAGACGAAGAGATATTACCATAATGCTTTAATATTCACCACCATTGGAGAGAAATATGGTTTCATAAACCAAATTTAAATATAAAATAAAAAAACATGATTAGATCAAGAAAACTACAAAAGAAAAATAGAAACCTCATGTTTTATACCTCAATGTGAATGTGAATCGATCAATTAGCGACTCACGACCATTACTATCCCATGCAATCCCAAGGAATAATAGTATAGCAGTTTGGACAATTAGTTATCTATAATAATGTACAGCAGTTATCTACAATAATGTACAACAATTACAACAGTTAGTTAAATGTGAACACATGGATCAGTTACATGGATCGGTAATAATGTACAGCATTTATATTTATACATTTAGCCTCGTGTACCAAAAAATTAAAGAATTAATGTGATTAATGGTATATGGATCAATTCTTAATGTAATCGAAATAACAAATGGATCAAAATTTAATCAGAGACCATGAAAATAGCTAAAATGTGATGTTTTGCATTTGAATTTTGTACTGAAACACCTTGGATTGACTCTAAAGAGTGAATAACTAATAGAGAAGGCTTTATCATGTACACAAACACACACACACGTGAACGTGAACGTTCACACCACAAACACACATGCACACATTCAAGTCTCATTTGCATAATGTCCTGTTAAAATGGACTCAATTCATATTCAACCCATTAGTACCGTTTTCTTTAACTCCTACACTTATTATAAGTGTTGAAGACAAACTTTACAATTTTAATGCTAATTATGGAGAAATTGACTCGAAAAACTTTAAAACTTTATGTCAATTGGGTCGAATGTCGTCCCGACTCGAGAAGGCGTGTCAAAAACTAACCGAAACATAGCCCAACTAATTTGACATTTAACTCGCGGTAATGTTGACCAATCTTCCGGCTATTGAAAACACAATAGACAAAAAAATGAAGTAGCAACCATTTATGAAAGTAAATAACATTTCATGAGAGAAAATTCACATATTTTTACACGTAAGCTATGTTCACAGTTGGTTTCAAGCACGAAATATGCAAAATGCCAATCATATATTAGAGACAAAATATAAATGAATGATATAAAAGTGTGACTATGAACATCTAAATCTAAAAAATGATTGATACTTGCCTTGGGAATGCCAAACTGGACTTCCACAACTATGTTAAACCTATACCAAGAGGATTAATGCGTGGCTTGGAATATCATCCTGTAAAATATTCACAAACCATAGTATGGTAAATAACAAATCTTACAATGGAAAATAATAGATAAAATCCCACAAAATTCGAAGTAGGAATTAGAAAAAAAACTAATTGAGGATATACATGATACTCTGCACTGTCGAATCCTCAATTTGCAAAATAAATTACATATTATCGACATGAATGCCAAAACTAATAAGACAACGAAGAACCCCCAATCTGCAAAATAAATATACCATTCAAAAACATAGAGAGAGAGAGATGATAGTATACCTCGTTTATAAACCAAATAAATACATTTATAATTACCAAATCAATGCTTGTATAACAAAAACAGAAAACGATTTAAGCACAAATAAACCCTAAAAGTAGAAACACAAAAGAGCCCTATTCTAAAACCACAAACGATTTAAGAACAAATAAACCCTAAAAACCACAAATGTAATGATAAAAAATGCAAATCTAACTATACCAAAAATTCATAGTAACCATACCCAAATCTAACAATACCCAAAATGCAAAGAAATCCATCGTAACTTTAAAGATAAACCAAAATGGGTATGTATCTACCCAAAAATCAGTGAAGAAATGTGAAGCGCCGTTAAAGCTTACCGGATCATGTTTTAAGCAACACATGAAAACGGGTGTAGATCTTTCTTACCTGACATTAAAAGGGAAAATAGATATACCATTACCAAATGGTAAATTAAAAATCAAAATGTGAAAATAGAAGTAGTGGATCTATTTTTAAAAAATAGATTGAACATTTTTTAAAATATAAACTCGATCAATAACAGATCTGACCTTCTCTTGTGATTACACCAAGACTTTGACCATCTCCTGCACTTCACAATCTAGCATTCCAACCCAACCGGATTCCCTTGATTCCACTCTATCCGAGCACCTGAGACCTTTTGCAGTCGGAACCGACTTTGATCGCAACCTGAATAGACTCCGACAACCACTCCCGATTTATTCTTCTCCCGTAGATGAAAGCATAGATATGTAACATCTAATAGGTATATAAAATCTGTAAAAGCATAGGTATGTAAAATCTGTAAAAACATAGGTATGCTTTAAGGTTAATTCTTGGAAATTTCTTTCGTGTATCACCGATGATATTTGGTTGGATTCATGATATGATATTACATCCAAATCCCACCAAAATATATTAAACCAAAAAAAGAATGGCGAGTAAAGAGAGAGGGAACCTCACCTCGTCGATAAGGAAGAAGTGGTGATAATCCTTGCATAAACTCAATCAATCCAACTAACTGAAATTACATACACCCTTATTTACTGATAGAAAATGACCCCACAAAAATTAACCTTAAAGCATAAACTCAATCAATCCAACAAAATAAAATTTCATATGCCCCTAAAGTTGTATAGCAAGAAATTACATAAACTTAATCGATAAATTAACCTTAAAGCATAAACCCAACTAACTTAAATTACATACACCCTTATTTACTGATAGAAAATGACCCCGAAAAAATTAACCATAAAGCATAAACTCAATCAATCCAACAAACTGAAATTACATACACCCCCAAAGTTGTATATCAAGAAATTACATAAACTCAATCGATCTTAGAACCATTCCCCAAAGTTGAAAAGTAGCACCTATTACTCATGAGTTTGTAACCAAAGACAATCGCACCACCCCAAACCCTATTATGTAACCAAAGACACGAAATAGTTAACAAAATAATCAACAACAAATTAAATACTCACCTTGAATCATTCAGATGTGTGTGTAAAAAAATCGAACTATCAGAACAAACACATCTGATGGTGAGATTTTTTGTGTGTGTAAGAGAGAGGAAGATAAGTTGCGATTATGTGTGTGTGTGTGTGTGTGTGTGTGTGTAAAAGAGAGGGAGATTACCTCACGGGTACGAAGATGAGAGGAGGAGGAGGGGCGATAACTTGTTCATGAGAGGGAGAGAGGGGTAGGGTTTGGAGGGATGATTCAGAGAGAGAAGTGTGAGGCGTGGGAGGTCAGCGTGGGAGGGTTAAGAAATGAGGGGGAGAGAGAGAGAGATGGTATCCGTGTCTAAAGTGGGAGATTGTTACCAAAATACCCAAAATTTTGAATTAAAGGGTAAGTTCGATGAGTAAAAAGGAGGGGGAAACCAAAGAATTGAGGGGTAAGTTTGTAAAAAAGGAAGAAGTGTGATCTCAACCATCCATTTTGGAAAAATATGTAAGGAAGTGGCATCGATCTGCATCGTTAAAAATGTGTACATTTTCAAAAACCAAGCTACTTTATATATATATATATATATATATGATGTAATTTTAAATATATGTGTGTGTGAATGATATATTTATGTGAAGCATACCCCTCTAGTGCTATCATGGGAAGTTACGCTATGTGGGTGAGGCCCTGACTTGAGGAGAAGGAGTGTATAGTCCCCAGCTCATAGCGTCCAGTATTAACCGTGTGTGAGGTTCACGGGTAAGACGTCTTAGGTATGATTCGTCTTATTTCCTGTGAGGAGCTATGGCTGCTTTCCATACGTTGTGATTTGGTTTTTACCAAGTCGGTGTGAGAGTCCGACTGCTGGTACCCGAGATGATGAGTGAGTATGCCCTGGAAGATGATAGCACTGAGAGACTACATCCATTGAGTTATAGCTCTGAGGTATGATTATTATACTTATATAGTGTGTGATATTTAAGTATGGATATACTTAATGTGTATAGTATATTTTATATATATATATGTGTGTGTGTGTGTGTGTGTGTGTGTGTGTGTGTGTGTGTGTGTGTGTAGACTAAAACATGGAAAGAATTGTGAGTTAATTTCTAGTATCCAGGAGTATAAAATTCGGAATATAAAATGTAATATAGTAATATAATGATGAGAATATTATATATGAGATAATAACACTATAATGTGAATAATGTAAATAACTAGTGAAATTTATTCATAAGGTAAGGATAAATTAAGTGAGAGATTATATGTATAAGCTTGGGTGATAGCTTAGAATATTTATATAACGAGGGGTATGAGATAGTGTATGATGATTTAGTTTCTTTGAGAGACTAGTTAGGCGGGATAGTTTAACTAGGGTATTTTAAAATACATGCGTTAGGTGTGCACTGTTAGATGAGAGGTGAGGGGTATTTCATGTAAGTACAATACCAGTTTAAATATGGAGAATAACACATTTAAGTATTAAATTATGTTAAGCACTTGCTAAAATATTTTCAAAACCCGGGCACTGACCCGTATCTTTTTTTCTTTTTTTCTTTCCCTTTGTATGCTTTTTAGGTGTCCAGATATAGGGAAACCATGATGACTATTCTTTCGAGTCAGATCTGCTACTATAGATGTGGATGTTAGCATGAAATTATTTTAGATGCTTCTATCCTTGTGATCTAGATAGGAGGTACTGTTGTAATAATCGTACATGTTGCCCAACTGATGTTATTTATTTTATTTTACGCGCATTCGATATGTGTATAAATGTTTTACCGAGAGTTATCGGTTATTTATTTATTCATTTCAGCTGCTGTTTACTTTACCGTGTGAATGGTTTTAATTGTGCATATAGTTTAAAAAGATTAGAAAGTTTAAAATTTGACACCATGCCTAATATGTTATTAGTAATTAATTGGTTTTTCGACAGTGATGCTGAGAATGAAACCATTTGAGATTCCTGTTTAATTTGATATAGGACTTATCACCCAGTATTTTGTTAGGCGGTGTGTCACAGTTGGTATCATAGCATCAGGTTCTAGAGTCCTTTAGAATCTGTATGGATGTACTACGCTTTCATCATTGCCTTCTATTTGATATAGAGCTTAATATTTAGGATTGTTGATTTCTATGGTGAGATTTCGTTCTCCTGCTATAATGTATATATATTAGTGATTCTTATTTGCGTTTAGGTGTGTTCGTGTGCCGAACCACGAAAGGAAGTCAGATGAGGATCATCGGGAGACAACAGGAGGCAGAGCTCAATTGAAGTTGAAGAATGTTTTGGGGACGATGACCTTAGTTGAGGTAACCCTATTATTGCTAGGGAAGTTAGGCGATGTAAGCACTACTAGGGTGTAATATATATTTTCAAGTACTTCTATAGTAGAAAGTGGTGCCAAACTAGACTCACCCAGTGTGGTTAAGATGGGAAAGAGTCAGAGGGGTCTTTGAAGAGGACCATCCGTGGGAATTTTATAAAATGCGAAGATTGTGAGTGTTAGACAATGGATGTAAGATAACTAGATTCTTTAGCATATGGCGGAGTGTAGTATACGCGAAAGTAAAAATTGGGGTAAATTTTCTTGGCTCGTAAGAGCAAAGCTATATTGGTGGGAGTAGACCCCCACGTTTGAAAAGTGAAATGTTGTGTTAATGGAAGGATCTTAGGTACGATTTGACCGCAAGTTCTTTCATCAGATATTGGAGAGGAGATGTGAATGATGTACTGAACTCATCACACGAGGGTCAGACAGAGGTCTGTTTGTAAAAATAAATTTATTTGTATAGTGAATTGTGTACCGAATGAGGTAGGTACAATGAAGAAGAGAGTCCTTAAGCGGGTGATGGACTCGCGAGAATAGTCGCCAGCGCTTGTGGGAAATTCTTCTTAGACGATCGATGTCGATGGTGATAATGTCTCATTTTTTCAGTATATATATTAATGCTTCTTGTGAAGGGAGCTAATAGAATTAAAAGATTTACTCGGAGAGTAAGTCTCGGTGAAACAGTATTAGTGAAGCACCACAAAGGGGAGACCCATCGGGGGACCTATTTAATTGATTCGGATAGCTGAATTTAGACCTGTCAAAATACACGATAACCCGTTAACACGACACGACCCGACACGAAATTATATACAAAAATCAATTGGTTCCGTCAAGCTAGCTATATGCTGTGTATTATCAACGATTTCTAGATAGGGCGGTGAGATGATATCTTGAGCAGTTACATATCCAGGACCCCTGACACAAATAGACGCGTCGCAAGTTCCGAACTTTTTTTTATTATTAGGACGCACCAACTAGTTACGAAATTGCATTGATAGTCTCTACTCGTGTCCTAGCTCGTCGGAGATTCAATAGACGGCTCATTGGGATAGGTGTGGATGAACAATACCCCCCCTAGAAACGTATAGGAAGTTTTCTCCTCGTACGGCTCGAGAAAAAATGATTCAAAGTTTTGTCTATGTATAGAATTCTAATGAATAGCAAAATAGTCCATAAAATAAATTAGACTACGATTTAACTCATTTTTCTTGTTAATGGGTTTACCCTTATTGGGTTTGGGTCATTAACGGGTTGACACGGTAGACCCGTTAACACTAACGGTTCAGGTTTGGAAATTTACCTGTACCCGTTTTAACCCGTTTCTACCCGTTAACACCCGTTAACACTAACGGGTACTATAGGGTCACCCAACCCGTACCCAATAACAATAACCATTAAAACCCATTATTTCTAAATCTTTAAAGACTAACGGGTGCTATAGGGTCACCCAATCTATACCCAATAAAAATTACAATTAAAACCCATTATTTTTAAAGTATTGAAGACTAACGGGTATTATAAGGTCAGCCAACCCGTTACCCATTTCGACCCAAAATGATTCGTTAATATTAACGGGTGTTAACGGTTTGGGTCGTGTACCCGTTAATATTAACGGGTCGTGTTTGGGTATTATTATTAGACCCGTTAGGCTTAACGAGTCGTGTATGGGTTAAGGTGTTTTGACCCGTAACCCGTAACCCGTACACGACCCAAACCGACCCGTTGACAGGTCTAGCTGAATTCTTACCAAGTGATGGTGAATTTAGTCAGGGCTTTGGTGGCCAGCAATGAGGGTAGTCGCCAGGGTTAAAGCTACCTGTGTGTGAGAGAAGGACAACCTGGATACAACCATCGTGGCCGAAGATAAGTGGATTATTTGGAAAGATATATCTTGTGTGGAGAGTAGAACCACATGCTTTGATTTTTTCCCAAAACGAGTAAGGAACGAGACTATGATACCTAGCTGGGGCAATAATTGAGATAGATTTTGGTTCGGTCTGGATGAGCATGTTATGTCCGGGAACCATTTAAGCAACCAGGGTGATTGGAAAGATATGAATATGAGTTTAATCTCAGGTGAAGGGCGTATGCTTTATGAGACACGAGTGAGTCATATTATTTTAATTAGCTCTAGATTTGCATGTGAGACGAGTTTAGTGGCTATATCGATAACATTATTATGTGTATGCATTTCCTGTTGTTTAGCAAGTGTAGACATTGAGAGTATATTTTTATTGATAATACTCATTTTAGTGATGTGTTATACGAGTATGATGTTATCATGGTTATGATTTATATTGATTTAAACACCTTATTAGACCTAGGTCCTAGACTGATAGATCTCAATAATCGATAGAGCTGCATATAGTGTATTGAGATGGTTCCTTTTCTGGATTTCGCTTTACAAAACCTTCCACGCATGAAAGCAGCAAATGTCGAGAGTTGGGAGATGTTAGACCTTAGGACATTTTGGACTATTGTTCTTACTATAATTAAATGGATAAATTTTTTGGGATTCGGTGTATCCCTTTGATGAGATGAGACTTATATTATAAATGAAAAGAATTGGAATTTACATTAGTACTTTACACATTTATTATTATTATTTCCATTTTCCTTTCAATCTTGGGCCAATGGAATAGGGTTGAGCCTATATATATGTGTATATATGTTATGATATATTGTGTAACAGACTTCAGAGTGTATGTTTTCTAGTTATATTTGATCCCGATAGGTAGGGACGTTTACTGATGTGATTCAGGGTATGTTGACTTTTATCGAGCAGAGAGACATAGCTTCTGATTTATTTGTTCTATGAAACTAGTGATAATAAGAGCGCCATGATATACGTGGTCTTGTGTAACATATAGTGGATGAGTATACTATTGTGTAATAAGATAGGAGTTTGAGGGTACGTGCTATGGACTGGGGGCCTAACGGATTTTGAAGTTCTGACAATACTAGGTATTAGTGTATTGGGGGGTTCCTTGTTTGGATTTCACTTTGCGAGATGTCTCACACATGAAACTTAGCGCATAGTTAGAAGTGGGGAGATGTTTAGTATTTAGTCCACGAATCTAGTACCTCAGTTATTATACAAGCATCTAGTTATAACTTTGAGTTAAAAGTTATATTACGTTACTAGCATGAAGGCCACGCGATGCATGGCCATATATATAACTATGAAAACTGTATAAAATAACTATGAGTTTTATCTAGTGCCAGACTAATATTTTAGGTACGTCATAAATTTTGTCATCATTCTTATCATTAATAAAAAGAATATTTCATCTCACTAAAATCAATGTTAACATGATTTGAGAGACAAAAAGAACAAATAATAAGAGACTCACCAAGGGTGTTTTGAGGTCACACACATACATGTGTGTGACCGCACACATACACCTCCATGAAATTATTTAAGATGTATCTTTTAATTTTACCATACGACAATTCCAGGTATCGAGTCAAGTGTCGTTGTCACTTTAAGGGTACAATGCATTACGTTTTTCGAAGAAATAATGTTGTGTCAGGTACATTATTTTTTTAGGAATAAAAAATTAGGGGTAATTTTTACTTTTAATCACAATTTAATTATATTATATCATATTATATTAATAACTATTTTAGACTTTGAAGATGCTAAAAAGTGAAAAACAGCCTCCCTAAATATAATTGAAAAACAAACAATTTTAAGGAGCATCAAACTTGCTGAATCCGTGATTTGATTAACTTGAATTCATGTTTTTTCAAGGAATCCAGTTATAATAATACTTTTAGCACAATCTTTCGAAGCCTAAAACATCAAGCAGTAATATACAACTTTGGAGCATAAAAAGTAATTGGATTGACTTTTGAATCCATCAAATCCAAGGTAAAAGAATACGATTAATGAATCCAAATGAGAGGAATACGAATAATGGAAGTGAAATTGATAACAAATACAACCTGCATGGAAAATCTATTCCCACACACAAATTAAAATGTCGTAAGCCAACAAATATAAGATTGCTTAACAAAAAATACATCAGAAATAAACTCTATAACTTTTGTTGTTACATACAGAGATAAATCGAGAGAGATCAGAATAAAAACTAAAAATAAAAGCCTCTAAAAAATACAGAAACTCAAATCAATTGCGTTATTTCGAACCTAAAAGAAAACTATTTATGACCTAATTATATTATTTTTATAAAGAGAACTGAGAGTATACCTTACAATTTTTAACCTTTCATCTTCTTCCTTTGTCCTTCAAACTACTCATGATCTCTCGATCTCTCTCATCGTGAATGTATCTCTACTCCCTTGTTTATCTCCCAAATAAACCACTCCATTGGTGAAACCTTTCCCACAAACCTTGACCTTCAGTTTAATGGCTTCGATGAACAACTGGTTGGGTTTATCTCTCTCACCTCAAGAACTCCCATCTCAGTTAGATCGTTCCCAAAACTCAGTCTCTCATCTTGATTTTAACTCTGATGAAATTTCAGCCACAGATGTCTCCGGAGAATGCGTTGATCCCACAAATCGATTGATAAAAAAGAAAATGAAATCAAAATAATATAAATCTTTATATTTTTAATCTGCATAAGAACCCAATTGAATGAATCAATGCATTGATATGAATGAAAAAAAATAAAAGGATTACCTCAAGTGAAGAAAGTAACCAAAGTCAATGGGCAAGCTGGTAAGAGAAGAAGCCAAAGTTCTTAGAGTAGAGAGATATATACATATGTGTGATAGGGCAGGGGAGAAAGGAATATATATCGTCAAATATTTGTGACATTGGTTATGGCAAAAGGCTTGGATACCCCCAATGCCTTTGAAAATAGGTGTAAATCCATGACTCTTGAAGTATCAACACTAGGAGACTTGTGCAAGTAATAAGCAAGTTTGAGGGTAAGTTATAATAGCAAGCATTTACTACTTCCGCATGTCAGCGTCACGCCATTTTCGTCTACAGTTTTTATATAGTTATATAGATAAGGCCAGTGGAGTCAGTAGTTCCATGAGAGAGCTAAGAATTAAAATTTTGATTTATGTGGTGATTGAGAATACCCAAGTATGATAGCCACGCTATGAATACGAGGGAAACATGATTATGTGTATTATGTGTGAAACTTATGTGATGTTTACATTAATATACGCGGATTATAGGGTGTATGGGTGGCCTAGTTTGTTGATTTCAAAATCATCCGAAATAAAAAGATGTTGGAATAAATATGAGGAATGTATGCCTGTGGGGCAGTTGTAAACAAGCTAGGATGGTAGGATGGATTAAACGTCATATGATAAAGACAAGGATCCAAGTATATATGTGCAATGAAAGTTAGCACACCTGAGATGGGTTGAAAGGCTATGAGAAGTCATTTGAAAGGATACCACTTGAGAAGAGGAAAAGTCTAAATATTGTGAAATTGGAGCGGAGTCTAACTCAGTTGAATGTTGAGAGTGACTTGCGCGGAAATAGAATGGTGATGTCAATAAAGTATGAAGATCCCAGAAGTGCACGTTGTGGCTAAAAAGTTCACGGGCCGAAACTCTTGGTATACCCCGGGGAAGAGGGGGACTATAAGTACCACTTAATGTGAGACATTATAAGTGTAATTTGGTGTTTGTTGAGACATAGTGAGATTGTCTCTGGGTGAACCACTCATAAATGGAAAGAGGTTGGTTCGAGATGTCCAACCAAAACTTTTGTATCAAGCCGATAATTCCAGTGATGGAATGGGCGCGACATGTTAGTAAAGGAAGAGTGCACCAGTGCGAGGTGCCTCCCAATATGGTTCTGAATCAGTATGAGATCCTTGAACCCCACCTCCGATAGGAATTTTTAGGAAGCAATGGGGATGACATTTTGTTTTGGGCAATTATTGTCTTCTATGGCCTGATGAGTAGACGGGAGGTGACTGACGACTAGTAAAGTGGTATGAATGCGATTTTGGAGTCACTGTGGTTAGCTTACTTCCACAACTTACTTAACTTGTAATTACAGTAAAGCATAATATAGTAATTGGGTGAAGAAATTACCGAATGGTAGAGCTGTGTGTATCCACTTGTACCTGTTTGATGTGGACAATTTGCCTATTATCGTTTTGTGAGGGAAATCATTGTTCTTCTCCCTTTGGTTGTTTATATTTGAGCGAATAACTAGACTTTTGGACTGGACATGAGTTAGAGTCCATTGTCAAGAGGGGCATTAACCACAAAGTGTATTGGGAAGACTTTAGAGTGTCGTAAGAGTTACGTCGCCATGAAATGAGATTTGAAGGAATAATTGGAGTGGTCTTATGTTTTTATGGTTTCTCTTAGGATTGGAGATTTTTGTTGGGATTGGACACAAGAAGCTGACACTTAGTGATGTGCGACTTTCCAATAATATAAAGGCAATAGAGCCAGTGATTTATAAGATCATTTTATTTGGATCTCGTTGGTAAAAGCACAATGTGTAATTTGTCATTAACAAGGTTAAAAGCTTCAGACTGATGGAGTATATCGCTATGAAGAGAATTGAACAAGCTTGTTGTAAAGCTGGGGCCATTATGGTTAAGTCTTTAAATAGTTGGGTCCCACTAGCGAGCATATAGTAGAGTGACCCTTATGTTTGAATGATTTGATTTTGGGTACTAGAGCAGGTGTTGTGGTTGTGATCCAAAGTCTTTAGTACCAGTTTCATCTGAATTTCGAGGACGGAATTCTCTTGTAGGGGGGGGGGGAGAATGTAATACCCCGTACTTTTATAGATATTTAAATTACATGAGTGGGAGTAATTTAATAATTTGAGAATTAAAAGTAAATAAGATGGACTAATTATATTTCATTTCTCATGTGAATAAAAGTGACAGGTGATGTTATTTTATGTGGAAAACACGTGTGGAGATGTGTTGGGTTTAAGACATGAATTTTTGCTAAGTGACTCGGATGTGAATTTCAAGTGCACAATTGGTCTCGAAAGGGCTGAGATAGTCAAAATAGAGTACCCGGGGTAGTGTTTGGGTTCCATGGACTTTTTGGATCAGTAGAGACTCATATTTGTGTATACGAGTCAATTTTGGGTTTAATAAGGGATAGCCCCTCATTTCTCTCTTATAAGCCACGAGAGAGAGAGAGGGGGGGGGGGGGGGAGAGAGAGAGGGAGAGAGGGAGAGAAAAAAAAGAAAGAAGAAAGAAGAGAAATGAAGGAAGAAAGGGAGAAAAGAGAATATTTACGGCCAAGCTCCAGCAGATTTCGGGACGAGATCGTAGGATTTATCCAACCAGGCAAGTGTTTAGCTTGCTTTAAATTATTAAGTGTGTTTATTGTTCATATCAAAATTGGTGAGAAAACTATGAGTTTTGAGTGGGGATTCTTGAATCAAAAATTGGATTTTGGGGAATTATTTCATATGATTTTGTTGAGATAATAATTCTATATGAAATCTAAGCTTGAATCCATGTAAATGGTGTATTTTTTTAGTGAGAAGTTGGAATAAATTGTAACACCCCGCCTAATAAAATACTGGGTGATCAATCTTATACCAAATTAAAATAGGAATCTCACATAATTCATTCTTAGCATCACTGTCAAAAACCAATTTAATTACTAATAATTTATTAGGTTGGCGTCAAATTTTATTTAACTAAACTTTTTAACCAAACCAACTAAATAAATCATTCACACAGTTTAATTACAACAACTGAGATGAAATAAAGCAACCGAACACTCAGTTTAACATAATACAACCAAATCGAATGTCGCACTAAAAGGCAGTAAAAAAAGATGAATATAATTGGGCTATCGACCCGAGTGTTTTTACAGTACCTCCTATCTAGATTACAAGGATAGAAGCGTCTAAAATGAACATGCTTGCATCCACACCTACTGCAGCAAACGTCTGACTCGAAGGAATCATCATCCAGGTGTCCCTGTGTCTGGACACCTATATATATACATATACAGCAAGAAAGTGGAAAAATAGAGAAACGGGTCAGATCCCGAGTTTGAAAATATTTAGCAAGTGCATAAATTTCATATTTTAAAATATGAAATCTCTCATATTTAAACTGGTATCGCACTCTCATGAGATACACCTCACCCCTCTTCTAATAGTGCACGCCTACTATATACCTTTTAAACAACCTAGTTAAGCTACCCCACCTAACTAATCTCTTTAACCCATCTTCTAACTCGTTATAACTATCACCTACCTTGCATGATATAATATGTTATACCATAAGCTATTACATAAGCTTTTAGTTGATATAATCATCCAAGATATACATATACAATTCTCAATTCTATAAATAACTATACCGTTACTTTACCATAACGTTCACTAGTTTAGATTATCATCTACACTTTAACATATAATATCCTTATATAAATAGTTCTCACTTGAACATATAAATTTACCTTTGTATTATTCCGGGTATGAAACTACCCGAAGGAGAATAACAGCTTATTCACTTTACTTTACACCATATAAAGTTATATGATATCTCATAATCATATACAAGCAATATACTATAAACAACCTCGATCGTAAGGTTAACTATAACGACGACACAATGCACCTAGTGCTTCTATAACCGCATATAAAGAAAACGAGACTATAATCGTAGCTCTAACGTATTGATCCCATTGAAAAACTACGACTCTAAGCGACCACTCATCTACAACAGGACATCGAATTAAAAAAGGATCCTACACTAGCGCTTGACTACTCCCGTTAGTCTGATTGTATTGGATTATAGCGTACCACCTACGACATTCAATCCATCAAATTCCAAATGCAAATCCATTTATAACTGCCCCACAGCATATTCTTCAGCTTTATATACTATGCCCCTTCTTTTTCAGGTAGTATATAAAATCAACTTACTAAGGTGCCCACACACCCTTTTTCTCGTGCACATCGGCACACTATTGCAAACGTCACACACGTAACACTCTCTCTAAAAAATGGGCCTCACTCCTTGGTATTCTCAACAAGTTTCTCAGGATTCAATTCGTCCTACACCTGGAAATCCAATCCTTCTTAATGTTAACCCACAAATCTTCTCATGGTTAACTCACTACAATCTTACTAAAACAACGTTACATGCCCCACTAGCCTTACTTCCTAATATCCCTAAGATCGATGTATTTCCTACACATGTAAAATGAGTACTATCCTAACTATATCCCTAGCGGCCAAGGCCTTTCTTAACTCCTGACATTAGCTCGATTTCATGTATGGGACATCTCGCAAAGCGAAATCCAAACAAGGAACCCTCCCGTTACACTACTTCCTCGCATCGTTTGTCATCAAGATATAATGTCCTAAGGCACACCATCGGTATGTTCTAAAATTCTATCTCATAATCGTACTAACGCACTTCCACCTCTATGTCCTTCCATCTCGGCGAAATAGAAAGTCTAACTAATTAGGAAGCCTATACTCTGCACAAGTATTACTAACATCATAGCTAAAGCATACTACCAAAAAATGTGCCTTTTAATCAAGGCCTGGCTATAAGCCTCAAATCAATTCTCTAAATCTTGCCTCACCCATTACTTATGGGGTGAGAACCATTTCAATGATTTTCCATAGCACTTCCATCTCTATAAGCCCCCAATCATGACATGGCTCTCAGTTTATAGTGTTTTCTTCACACCAGGTAACTTATCATCAAAACAAACATCCTTTCATCCCATAGCATCTCTCTATTCCCGACGTCGTTATGGTTCGTGCATTGAGTGTCTTCCAAGCAAAATCCAAACAAGGAACCTGATTAGGCATAAATTCTTCACATTTATCCCCTTAATTTCGGTATTTTTATAATTTCGTGCGGTGTAAATAGCTTGGATTTGTCTCATATCTATTCTACTAGACCTTTTTGGTAAGTATTTCGTATTTTGTGTATCTTTTATGTGTTTTACAGGTATTCCATGCAAGAAAGATGGAAAAGAGAACTCAAAATAGTGAAAGAAACAAAGAATCGGGGAGTTGAAGGGCATTTTCGTAATTTTTCAGCCTTAGTCCGGAGGTGGGGCCAACTGTAAAGTTGAATATCTTTCAATTACAAGAACACTGGAAAAAACGGCACCACAATCCGAGCTACGGTGAAGAAGTTATGCCAATTTGAAGTTGAGAAAAAATCCAAGAAAAAAGCTGTCAAACCCAAACCGAACAGAAGCTGAGGAAAAAGAACCGGTCTGTCCATTTGTCACGCACCAGATCCGTTACAAAATTAGTCACGCTTTCTAAATGTGACAAATGGGCAGATACAAGATTTTTATTTTGTGCTTATCTTTTAGCCAAAAGAGTTTTATGTTTTGGGGACTCTTCTAAACGACCTCTAGCCTATATATTTAGTCATTAGGACTCTTTTTATTCAGATTTCATTAATGTAAAAGCTCCATAACAAGTAGGAACATCTAGGAGAAGAATTTACATACTTTGCACCATTAATTCAAGAGTTTTTCAAGTTTTTCTTCAACCTTTGATTTCTTCTTGCATGTTCTTATTCTTCAATCTTGGTAACTTTTATTTCCAGCACTTTTATTATTATTCACCATGTTAGGCTAGCTTTTTAAAGGTTGGGATGCATCAACCCAACCTAATGTGTTAGTTGCATGCGCATAACATTAATCCTCTGAATTTAGTGATTGATTATGACCGTATTGTGTAGGAACACAATAATTGTAGATTTTTATATCTCGTTTGCCTCTGGGTAACCGGGATGATTTAGAATGCAATTCGGGTGTAACTATCGCGATACCGATTTACTCGTCCTCAGATTAAGTATGACACGGGCTTGAACCTCGTATACGTAATGCTTGGGAGTACTAAATTCTGGGTCTAATTAATCAGTTAAATTTACGATTAATATTATAACTGCAATACACTAGGGTTGGGGGATTGTGTCTCTACCTTAATTTTTCCAATTAGTTTTAGTTAACTTCTTTATTTTTTCCTTTTTCCTTTCTCACTCAATCATCATCTTTTACACTTTATTTTTTGAAGTAATAAATCAATTAAAATCTATCAAACATTCCCTGTGGATTCGATACCCAGACTCGCCACTATACTCCGCAAGAGTGTAGTTAAAGTTTAATTTTTTTTTGTATTGTGGTTGGAAGCCGATAACAACGACTATCGTATTTACCCGAACGCTCGGTTTCCGACTTGATCAAAATGGCGCCGTTGCCGGGGAGTGTTTTGTTATAGATTATAATTGATTTACTATTTCGCAAGATATTTTTTTTTTTAGGGTTGCACAATTGAGCACCAAGAAACGTTGAATCCTTAACCGCACACCTCTTTACGTGGATTGTCCGTTTACAAACCATTCGGTAATCATGTCTTTTTATAGTGAGTTCGGTAATTATAATGGTTTATATGGGAATAGTTCTCAAACTTTTTATTTTCAAGAATCCGTGCCTAGACCTATTACCATTGGTGAGGTCTTCGAATTCTTGAGAATGAAAGGCTTGAGAATATATATCGGGAAGAAAATCATTTTCGAGCTTTTTATATTCAAAAACCTCGGCCGCGACCTATTACCATTGGTGAGGCCTATCTATGTATTGAGTATGAATGGTTTGAAAATAAATATTGGGAAAAAATCATTTTTGGGAGAAAGAGTTGAATGCATTATTCGAATCCAATGACAATTTTTCTATCGATATTTTTGAAACTAAAGAACGTTTTCGACCAAATGAGGAATTCAAGGTTATAGATACAAGGAATCTTACTTTGGAAGAAAGAATATTTTTTTTAATCAAATAAATACTCAATTTTCTTTCCACCCAAAGCACGATGAATATCGATATTGGTTTTATTAAGGAAATTCTCGCACTTTGCGATGAGATGCGTTGTGATTGGAAAAACAAAGAGGAGGTTGAGACTTGTGTGTCACCTAAATTTTTTGAAGAACATCTCATTGAAAGTGAGCCTTTTTTCCTTGAAATTCAATCTCCAAGTGATGATGAATCACTTGAGATTGAGTTTATCTCATCACCATTTTCGTTCACCGTTATTAAACCATTAGAAGTACCGCTAGATTCCTATGAGTCGGTTGAAAATTCTGAAACATTTACACCTTTTATCGACAAAGACACTTTGCTAGAATTGTTTTCTAATATGGACTCTTCCTTTTTGTGTGCCCCTCTCCCCATACTACTTGAAAAAGACTTGGGAGGTGATTATATTTTTCTTGGATCTCAATTGTACTTGTCCCACCTAGCACCCAAACCCCCCATCATCCTGTTAAAATTTTTAATTGGTGATGGTTCATTTTTTCCATCTCACACATGCCTTCCGTTGTTCAAACGGAATCCTTATTTTTCGGGAGGCATGCATCCTAGTGAGGGTACACCATTAATCCCTCAAAGTCATATTGTATTTTGGGTGGAACCTCAAATTTTTCGACTTCTAGTGTATAACTTATTAGAATTTGAAAATAGTAGGTTGTACAATAGTTAGCTTATTTTTTTAGTTTAGAGTTTTTGTTATTCTTTTTCCTATGCTTGGTTCTAACATGTTTTGTAGATTCAATGGACTCATACTTTCCGGGGATCGCTCCATTTTGGGTAATATCTTTCTTTTCCTCTCTTTATGTTGTGTTCTTGATTCGCATTGAGGACAATGAAACATTTAAGATAGGGTGTGTGGGATATTCTTCCCGTTTATTGTTTAGATTCATTTATTCGATCACATGTTCTTTCCAAGAGTGTTTTTTTTTAGAAAATAAAAATAAAATTGAAAATTTTTGAAAAAAGTAAAAAATATTTTTCTTCAAAATAAATAAAGATTGGAATTTAAAAACTTCAAAAATGTCACAAATATTTTGTCTCGAGTTGTAAAAATCAAATGCACAAAGCCGAAATTGACCAAAGATGGAAATTGTGTGAAAATTGACGACTTAACGAATAAGTGTGGAGATTAACAAAAATCGGTGAGATTTCGACCCTATCGATCTTTTTGAATTTTTAAATCAATCCGAGTTAATGGTTAACTCATAGTTCTAATTCAGCGTTTTACAAAAGTTGTTGATGATCTCTATTTTATTATTTTGATCGGTTATGAAAAAGGGAATGTTGTCTCGAAACGCGCGCTACAAATATCTAAATTAAATTAATCTCGAGACGCATATGGTAAATTAATAAGTAATTCGGACAATGAAGTAGGCCATCGTTTGTTACCCAAAAATATTAGCCATAAAAAGATGTGAAAAATTATCCCTTTGATAACCCAATTGTGCCGAATAAAATTTATCCTTTTCGTTTGGTAACCCGAAAAACCCAAATAGCCCGGAATTGTGAAAAATAGAAAAAGTCATAATTTAAGTCCGAAAAGTGCACCAAAAAGGGGCAAGAAAAAAATAGAAGAATGCTCAACAAAAGTTAGCAAGAAAAGAAAAGTGTGAAAAAAATAGAAAAAGAAGAGAAAATGAGCAATAGCCCAAAAAAAAATCACTAACGGACATCATAAGAAAATTTTCCAATTCTGAATTTCCTAACCATTTCCATGTTTCCCAATTACACCTTAAACTCGAAAAAGTCCTAACCGAGTCCGAATTGCAAAATTGGTTACCGCGTGGAGAGTTAAAACACAAAAAGATAATAAAAGAGATTAAATGGCGTGAAAAAGAGATGATGGTTCCCGTTTCCCTATGACCGTATTCCGATGAAGAGATCTTTCCACTCAAAAAAATTCGTCTTTCAATTTGTGTGCGTGACTTTGCGTCCATTATATTTACTCTTTATAAATCACGCATATCGAGAGAATTGCCACATTTCGAGAGATTCGTTTGAGAGAGCATTTGAATCAAAACGAATTTTCGAAAAGTAACGTAATGATCAATCGGTGGAAGTTAGCGGTTCAATTTTTGGCTTCGCACACACACACACTATGACTTGAGACTCCTAAATAAGATTTTAAGGTGACCATTTTTGGGGAGTTTAAATTTTACAATTTTTAAGTATTTTGATTTTTTCTTTGATTCAATAACGAATTTTGTGGGTATATTTACTGCAAACCTTCACGAGACACAACTCGTCCTACTAGGGTAACCTAGGGGTTTAAAGGCTTGTTGCATATGCTAAATGCAATCGCTTGCCTGCGAAAGAGGTATTCTATCCCAATAAAAGTTTTTGAAGGGTCTTTAAATCATACTCTCATTCTTTTACATTGCTTGGGACGCGCAAAGTTCTAAGTTAGGGGGGTTTTATTAGGCATAAATTCTTCACTTTTATCCCCTTAATTTCGGTATTTTTATAATTCCGTGCGGTGTAAATAGCTTGGATTTGTCTCATATCTATGCTACTAACCCTTTTTGGCAAGTATTTCGTATTTTGTGTATCTCTTATGTGTTTTACAGGTATTTCATGCAAGAAAGATGGAAAAGAGAACTCAAAATAGTGAAAGAAGCAAAGAATTGGGGAGTTGAAGGGAATTTTCACAATTTTGTAACCTTATTCCGGAGGTGGGTCCAACTGGAAAGTTGAAGAGCTTTCAATTACAAGAACACTGGAAAAAACGTCACCTCAATCCGAGCTACGGTGAAGAAGTTATGTCAAATTGAAGTTGAGAAAAAATCCAAGAAAAAAGCTGTCAAACCCAAACCGAACAGAAGCTGAGGAAAAAAAACCGGTCCGCTCATTTGTCACGCACAAAATCCGTTACAAAATTAGTCACACTTTCTAAGTGTGACAAATTGGTAGATACGTGATTTTTATTTTGTGCTTATCTTTTAGCCAAAAGAGTTTCATATTTTAGGGACTCTTCTAAACGACCTCTAGCCTATATATTTAGTCATTAGGACTCTTTTTATTCAGATTTCATTCATGTAAAAGATCCATAACAAGTAGGAACATCTAGGAGAAGAATTTACATACTTTACACCATTAATTCAAGAGCTTTTCAAGTTTTTCTTCAACCTTTGATTTCTTCTTGGATGTTCTTGTTCTTCAATCTTGGTAACTTTTATTTCCAGCACTTTTATTATTATTCACCATGTTAGGCTAGGTTTTTAAAGGTTGGGATGCATGAACCCAACCTGATGTGTTAGTTGCATGTGTATAACATTAATCCTCTGAATTTAGTGATTGATTACGACCGTATTGCGTAGGCACACAACAATTGTAGATTTTTATATCTCGTTTGCCTCTGGGTAACCGGGATGATTTAGAATGCAATGCGAGTGTAACTATCGCGATACCGATTTACTCGTCCTCAGATTAAGTATGACGTGGGCTTGAACCTCGTATACGTAATGCTTAGGGGTACTAAATTATGGGTCTAATTAATCAGTTAAATTTACGATTAATATTGTAACTACAATACACTAGGGTTGGGGGATTATGTCTCTACCTTAATTTTTCCAATTAGTTTTAGTTAACTTCTTTATTTTTCCATTTTTCCTTTCTCACTCAATCATCATCTTTTACACTTTATTTTTTGAAGTAATAAATCAATTAAAATCTATCAAACATTCACTGTGGATTCGATACCCAGACTCGCCACTATACTCTGCAGGAGTGTAGTTAAAGTTTAGGTTTTTTTTGTATTGTGGTTGGAAGCCGATAATAACGACTAGCGTATTTACACAAACGCTCGGTTTTCGACTCGATCAGAACCCTTCTGATACACTACGGCTTAACTTTATCGGTCGTGGAGGTTCGTTAGCTTCAAATATGCAACTGGGATAATCCCATCCCATCCATCAACAAAATGTGGTGCGAACTCCTACTTCTTTTTAAGGAGCCATACCACAAAGCGTTTGTACTAATATTAAGTCCTTTGCACAAAAAACAACGAGCATAAACTCCCAGCTTAACACTGAATCGTGCATACCTTAAATCATACATATAAGGTCGCCACCCACTAAAATCGAGAAAATGAAACATCTCCTCATTGAGGTTCCATCTAAACATATAATAAAATATGGAGAGCTTAACCAGCATCCAGGTGAGATATCGTAAAAATAACAACTTCCACCCTGGAACTAAGGGTACAATGGCCTTGCAATCATTAGCCTGCTATCGCTCCGACTAATCAAAAACATATTACGTATAACACATACTAAATGAGCAGTGCAATCCCAAATATAAGATTAAAATACCAACATCATTTTCATAACTAATAAAGAAAATAGAACCCCGTTACCGGGAAAAATATATAGATATACACTATATAATTTTACCGATACTACCAGTAAACTCGAATCACACACACTATTCAAGGGTTAACAAAATACTGTGATGCTATCTAGCCACATAAAATATAACTCCTTATTCTGAGGTGAAACTCATAACAATAATTTTTGCCAATCACCCTAGCTGCTCTAAATGGATCACAAACATAGTACTCTTGTCTTAAATGAACCAAAAACTACTTTGATCAATGCCCCTTCTAGACACCCTACTCTTGTCCTTTAATTTCTATTTGTCAAGGACTAACCGTGTGGTTTCATGCTCTGCACCACCACATTCATCATCTATGGCCACCCTAACCATGTTAAGGTTATCAGTATCTCGGACTCTACAGCCTCGATCCTGACAATCACTTTCATAGTTTCGTTAGCTCCTCCAACTAAAAGGAAACATACTACCTACCTCAACTGCCCTGTTTCAATGAATCCCCGAGCGGATGTTCACCTGTGGGGTTTCACGAACATAGATTCTCCATACGTGTTAGCAATACTTACGAGTGAGCCTATCATTTCACTGAAGGACTCTTTCTTCATTGTACCTACATTACTTCGGTACAAAGTTTGATTAACCGTATTACTCTTTATTCACCGTCGGCCTCTAACCCATCCAGAAACTGCATTCTCTTCATTTTTAATAAATCAAAGGAACTCGTGGTTAAAACCATTCGTAAGATTCATCTATGAGCAAAACATCTTGCTCGCCTAAATATGGTGACCACTATTCCCACCATTTCAACATTGCTCCAACGAGGGAAAAATTTTCCTCAAATTTTCACGTCTGTGCATTTCCATACCCTGCTCCAAGCAAAGGTTATTAACCTTCTACTTCCTTTGGATAACATTATACTGCTTCCTCATAACTTAACTTCAACATTTGATCCTTATCAAAGACCTTTCTAACCTTTTCCCAATTTACTTCACTGGGTAATTCACGTTTAGCACCACTCTCTACTTTAGCGGTACGTAGATAATTATAACAACTATACTTTAGTAGTCGTTGAAGCAATCCTTGACAATGCCACAAGGGGAGTGACCTCTATTGCGGTCCTCATCCCTGAGTTCAACTCACAGCTCCTACTAAGCCCCACCTCCTGCTGCCCTCGCAACGACCTTCCCTGATCACCCTTCGTCGATTAGCACACGAATTTCGAACGAGCGTGCAAAAGATTTACTATAATCTTACATAATGGCAGGAGAATGAAATCTCACAATAGAAATCAACAATCCTAATCATAAGGCTCTATATCAAATAGAATGCAACGCTGAAAGCATAGTACGTCGTCACAAATTCCTAAGGACAATACAACCTGATGTTCTGATACCATCTGTGACACCCGCCTAATAAAATACCTGGTGATGAATCCTATACCAGATTAAAACATGAATCTCATATGGTTCATTTTTAGCATCACAATCAAAAATCAATTTAATTACTAATAACGTATTAGTAATTAAATTTATTTTATTTAACTAATCTTTTTAACCAAACCAACTAAATAAAAAATTCACACAGTTTAATTACAACAACTGAGATGAAATAAAGTAACCGAACACTCGGTTTAACATAATAAACCCAAATGTAATGGCGCACTAAAAGACAGTAAAAATAGATGAATAGAGTTGGGCTATCGGCCAGAGTGTTTTTACAGTACCTCTTATCTAGATTACAAGGATGGAAGCGTCTAAAATGAACATTCTTGCATCCACAGCTGCTGCAACAAAAGACTGACTCGAAGGAATCATCATCCAAGCGTCCCTGTGTCTGGACACCTATATTTATACATATATAGTAAGAGAGTGGAAAAATAGAGAAACGTGTCAGATCCCGAGTTTGAAAATATTTAGCAAGTACATAAATGCCATATTTTAAAATATGAAATCTCTCATATTTAAACTGGTATCGCACTCTCATGAGATACACCTCACCCCTTTTCTAATAAATCACGCCTAATGTATACCTTTTAAACAACCTAGTTAAGTTACCCCGCCTAACTAATCTCTTTAACCGTTCTTCTAACTCCTTATAACTATCACCTACCTTGCATGATATAATATGTTATACCGTAAGCTATTACATAAGCTTTTAGTTGATATAATCATCCATCATATACATATACAATTCTCAATTCTATATATAACTATAACGTTACTTTACCATAACGTTCACTAGTTTAAAATATCATCTACACTTTAACATATAATATCCTTATATAAATAGTTCTCACTTGAACATACAAATTTATCTTTGTATTATTCCGAGTATGAAAATACCGGAAGGAGAATAACAGCTTATTCATTTTACTTTACACCATATAAGGTTATATGATATCTCATAATCATATACAAGAATATACTATAAACAACAAGTATATTTATACCTATTTTACAATCGTAAGTATAATAACCATCCCACCGAGTTATAACTCAAGGATGTAGTCTCAAAGTTCCCATCCGCATCCGAGTTTGCTCAACTTAACCCCGGTACCAAGTTAGACTTTCTCATGATCATGATAAAAACACTAAACGGTGGAGGCGATCATATTCCCTCCAGAAAGTGGAATAAAATAATATCACACCCATATGCGGGACGATATGACCTGGGGATATACTCTCCCTGCTCCGTTAGCCAGGGGATTCACCCACATCGTGTAACCTCCCTGGATAGCACTGGAGAAAATATATATAATCTGGTTGTCCATCCCTATGCCCGTGATACCGGCCTCTAAATACAAATATACCAATCATACACAAATATATATATATATATATATATATATATTCGTATCATATCATATATACTGTAACAACATAGTATATATAATATATATATCACTTCTCAATATATTATGGCTATAATTGAAAAACTCTTATAGCGATAGCCTAAACCCCAAATGTTCCCATTCGTAATAGTATATAAGTATTTACCCACTTAAAATACTAATCATATAAGTATTATCTTACTTAAAATATAACCTTCACCTTAATCACTTTTAAGGATTTATATACAATCTCGAATATACCAATTCGTAATAATTAAATAAGTATACTATAAACTTATCTTAATTCCATAGGTATCGCATCACCTATAATAATAGTCGTTAATAGACGTACCCGATCACCGCTCAATCATCTTTAGCCTATATCCTGAATTCCATCCTACTCGCATCCTAGGATTTACTCAAACATATAGTCGACATATAACTACATTTTCTACGCGCACAATTATATATATATATATATATATATATATAATCGCCCGCCAAAATACCACCCCGTTTTTTACTCGTCCCGAACACCCCTAATATTTTTCTCCATAATTCATTTCGGTCATCAAACACCCTCCAGTAATAAAATCATATCAAATCCAAAAAAAATCAGAAAAATACTTGGTGGATGATCACGCGACCGTATCGAAAATATCTACAACTTTCATTTTCTAAATATTAGCAAAAACTGGACCGATTCGGTCCTATGCAAAATTCAGCACGAGACAGCCATGGTTGTTTTGGCTTTTCTCCCAATTCTTTCACCAAAACCACTCGTACAAATCATCCCAACATCATCCACCATCAATATAATCATCTACCAACTATGAAATGCTAAACACATTAATTAAAATCAAGGGACTCAATCATTCATTCAAAGATTTAAACCCATAACTAAACAAACCTAACTTTCTTAATCTTCCATTTCTAACCATATATACACACCATTAACATAGGTTTAACACTAGAAATCATTAAGAGTTTACACTAAATCAATTTGTAAACTCATACTCAAATCTACCAAATTTATTTTAAGGGTTTCAACCCAAAATTATATAATTTACCAACTAGAGTATGAGATATATACACTCAAATGAATAGAGCAAGTAAACACTTGCCTCGTGGATAAAATCGGACGACCTCGAGTCGAATCCCTCGGAGTTTAGCCCGAAATCCCCTTTTCTCTCTTCCTTTTCCTTCCTTTCTTCTCTTCCTTCTCTTTTCTCTCTTTTCTTTCTTTCTCTTCCTCTCTCTCATGACTTATAAGACAGAAATAAGGGTTTGTCCCTTATAAATCCAAAAACGACTCGTTTACTCAATTGTGAGTTCCTACTAGTCCAAAAATCCCCAGAACCTAAATGCTACCCCGGATACTCTATTCTGACTATATCGGCCATTCCGAAACCAACCGCGCAGTCAAAAGCTTCATCCGAGTCACTTAACTAAAATTCACTAATTAAACCCAACACATTCCAATACACGTGTTTTTCAAATAAAATATTATCCTTCATCGCTTTATCCAACTGTGACGTCTAATTAAAATAATCTAACTCATATACTTAGTCCCGTAAAAAAATATAATCCATGTAAATATTAATCCTACACTTGCAAATTAATATTTATTATTCACTTTATATTCTAAGTTTATTTAATTACAATGATAAATTCTAAAATTACTATTCACAGTAATTTCCTCTAATAACCAAATTACACCACTTATGCAATTTAAATATCTATAAAAGTAAGGGGTTTTACATACTTCCCCCCTTATATTGGAATTTCGTCCTCGAAATTCGGCCACAACCTGTACCACAAAAGTCACTCCATCCTAGTACACCGAAGTCGAATGGTACCCTACCATATACCACCTATCTCAAGGCTTATATTCTAATGAACTAGCTTAACAACAAGCTTAACTAAATCTCTATACGCTAAAACACAACCTCGGTCGAAGGTTAACTATAATGACGACACATCGTACCTAGTGCTTCTATAACTGCATATAAAGAAAACGAGACTATAATCGTAGCTCTAACGCATTGATCCCATCGAAAAACTACGGCTCTAAGCGACCACTCATCTACAACAGGACATCGAATTTCCCTAAAAAAGGATACTACACTAGCGCTTGACTACTCCTATTAGTCTGATTGTATTGGATTATCGCGTACCTCCTACGACACTCAATCCATAAAATTCTAAATGAAAATCCATTTATAAATGCCCCACAACATATTCTTCAGCTTTATATACTACGCCCCTTCGTTTTCGGGTGGTATATAAAATCAACTTACCAAGGTGCCCACACACCCTTTTTCTCGTGCACATCGGCACACTATTGCAAATGTCACACACGTAACACTCTCTCTAAAAAATGGTCCTCACTCCTTGGTATTCTCAACAATCTTCTCAAGATTCAATTCATCGTATACCAGGAAATCCAATCCTTCTTAAGGTTAACCCACCAATCTTCTCGTGGTTAACTCACTACAATCTTACTAAAACAACGTTACATGCCCCACTAGCCTTACTTCCTAATATCCCTAAGATCGATGTGTTTCCTACAAACGTAAAATGAGTACTATCCTAACTATATCCCTAGCGGCTAAGGCCTTTCCTAACTCCTAACATTAGCTCGATTTCATATGTGGGATGTCTCACAAAGTGAAATCCAAATAAGGAACCCTCCCGTTACACTAATTCCTTGCATCATCAATCATCAAGATATAACGGCCTAAGGCACACCATCGGTATGTTCTAAAATTCTATCTCATAATCGTACTAACGCACTTCCACCTCTATGTCCTTCCATCTCGGAGAAATGGAAAGTCTAACTAATTGGGGAGCCTATACTCTGCACAAGTATTAAAAACATCATAGCTAAAGCATACTACCAAAAAATTTGCCTTTTAATCAAGGCGTGGCTATAAGCCTCAAATCAATTCCTTAAATCTTACCTCACCTATTACTTACGGGGTGAGAACCATTTCAATGCTTTTCCATAGCACTTCCATATCTATAAGCCTCTAATCATGACATGGCTCTCAATTTATAGTGTTTTCTTCACACTAGGTAACTTATCATCAAAACTAACATCCTTGCATCCTATAACGTCTCTATATTCCCGACGTCGTTATGGTTCGTGCGTGGAGTGTGTTGAAAGTGAAATCCAAATAAGGAACCCCTCCGATAAACTACTACTTAACTTTATCGGTCGTGGAGGTCCGTTAGCTTCAACTATGCAACCGGGATAATCATATCCCATCCATTAGCAAAATGTGGTATGAACTCCTACTTCTTTTTAAGGAGCCATACCACAAAGCGTTTGTACTAATACTAAGTCCTTTACATAAACAACAACGAGCATAAACTCACAGCTTAACACTGAATCCTGCATACCATCAATCATACCTATAAGGTCGCCACTCACTAAAATCAGGAAAATGAAACATCTCCTCATCGAGGTTCCATCTAAACATATAATAAAATATGGAGAGCTCAACCAGCATCCTGGTGAGATATTGTAAAAATAACCAGTTCCACCCTGGAACTACGGGTATGATAGCCTTGCAATCATTAACCTACTATCGCTCAGACCAATCAAAAACATATTACGTATAACACATACTAAATGAGCAATGCAAGACCAAATATAACCAACACCCGTTTTCATAACGAATGAAGAAAATAGAACCCCGCTACCGGGAAAAACATATAGATATACACTATATAATGTTATCGATACTACCAGTAAACTCGAATCACGTGCACGAATCTAGGGTTAGCAAAATACTGTGATGCTATCTAGCCACATAAAATATAACTCCTTGTTCTGAGGTGAAACTCATAACAACAGTTTTTCCCAATCACCCTAGCTGCTCTAAATGGATCTCAGACATAGTACTCTTGTCTTAACCGAACCAAAAACTACTATGATCAAGGACCCTTCTAGGCACCCTACTCTTGTCCTTTAATTTCTATTAGTCAAGGACTAACCATGTGGTTCCATGCTCTGCACCACCACATTCGTCATCTATGGCCACCCTGACCATGTTAAGGTTATCAGTATCTCAGACTCTATAGCCTCGATCCTAACAATCACCTCCATAGTTTCGTTAGCTCCTCCAACTAAAAGGAAACATACTACTAACCTCAACTGCCCTGTTTCAATGAATCCCCGAGCGGATGTTCACCTGTGGGGTTTCACGAACATAGATTCTCCATACGTGTTAGCAACACTTACGAGTGAGCCTATCATTCCACTAAAGGACTCTTTATTTATTGTACCTACCTTACTTCAGTACAAAGTTTGCTTCACCGTATTACTCTTTATTCACCGTCGGCCTCTAACCGATCCAGAAACTGCATTCTCTTCATTTATAATAAATCAAAGGAACTCGCGGTTAAAACCATCCGTAATATTCCTCTATGAGCAAAACATCTTTCTCACCTAAATATGGTGACCAATGTTCCCACCATTTCAACATTTCTCCAACGAGGGAAAATTTTTCCTCAAATTTTCACGTCTGTGCATTTCCATACCCTGCTCCAAGCAAAGCTTATGAGCCTTCTACTTCCTTTGGGTAACATTATACTGCTTCCTCATAAATTAACTTCAATGTTTGGTCCTAATCAAAGACCTTTGAACCTTTTCCCAATTTACTTCAATGGGTAATTCACGTTTAGCACCACTCTCTACTACAGCGGTACGTAGATAATTGTAACTACTATACTTTGTAGTCGTTGCAGCAATCCTTGACAATTCCACAAGGGGAGTGACATCTATTGCGGTCCTCATCCCTGAGTTCAACTCATAGCTCCTACTAAGCCCCGCCTCCTGCTGCCCTTGCAACGACCTTCCCTGATCGCCCTTCATCAATCAGCAAAAAGATTTACTATAATCTTACATAATGGCAGGAGAACGAAATAACATAATAGAAATCAACAATCCTAATCATAAGGCTCTATATTAAATAGAAAGCAACGTTGAAAGCATAGTACGTCCGTACAGATTCCTAAGGACACTACAACCTGATGCTCTGATACCATCTGTGACACCCCGCCTAATAAAATACCGGGTGATCAATCCTATACCAGATTAAAACAGGAATCTCATATGGTTCATTTTTAGCATCACTGTCGAAAATCAATTCAATTACTAATAACTTATTAGTAATTAAATTGATTTTGTTTAACTAATCTTTTTAACCAAACCAACTAAATAAAATATTCACACAATTTAATTACAACAACTGAGATGAAATAAAGTAACCGAACACTCAGTTTAACATAATAAACCCAAATGTAATGCCGCACTAAAAGACCGTAAAAATAGATGAATAGAGTTGGGCTATCACTTCTCAATATATACTGTAACAACATCGTATATATATATATATATATATATATATATATATATATATATATATATATATATATATATATATATATATTTATATATATATATATATATCACTTCTCAATATATTATGGCTATAATTGACAAACTCTTATAGCGATAGCCAAAACCCCGAATGTTCCCATTCCTAATAGTATATAAGTATTTACCCCCTTAAAATACTAATCATATATGTATTATTTTACTTAAAATATAACCTGTACCTTAATCACTTTTAAGGATATATATATAATCTCTAATATACCAATTAGTAATAATTAAAAAAGTATACTATCAACTTATCTTAATTCCATAGGTATTGCATCACCTATAATAATAGTCGTCAATAGACGTACCGGAGAGCCGCTCAATCATCTTTAGCCTATATCCTGAATTCCATCCTACTCGCATCCTAGTATTTACTCAAACAAATAGTCGACATATAACAACATTTTCTACGTGCACAATTATATATATATAATCGCCCGTCAAAATACCACCCTGAGTGTTACTCGACCCGAACACCCCTAATATTTATCTTCATAATTCATTTCAGTCATTAAACACCCTCCAGTAATAAAATCATATCAAATCCAAAAAAAATTAGAAAAATACGTAGTTAGCGCCCACGCGACCGTATCGAAAATATCTACAACTTTCATTTTTTGAAAATCGGAAAAAACCAGACCGATCCGGTCCTGGGAGGGCAGACCGATCCGGTCCTGTGCAAAATTTAGCACGAGACATCCATGGATGTTTTGGATTTTCTCCCAATTTCTTCACCAAAACAACTCCTAAAAATCATTCCAACGTTATTTACCATCAAAATAATCATCTACGAATTATGATATACTAAACACATCAATTAAAATCAAGGGATTCAATCATTCAATCAAAGATTTAAACCCATAACTAAACTAACCTAACTTTCTCAATCTTCCATTTCTAACCATATATACACACCATTCACATGGATTTAACACTAGAAATTATTAAGAGTTTACACTAAATCAATTTGTAAACTCATACTCAAATTTTCCAAATTTATTTTAAGGGTTTCAACCCAAAATTATATACTTTACCAACTAGAATATGAGATATACACACTCAAATTAATAGAGCAAGTAAACACTTGCCTCATGGATAAAATGTGACGACCTCGAGTCGAATCCCACGGAGTTTGGCCCGAAATCTACTTTTCTCTCTTCCTTTTCCTTCCTTTCTTCTATTCCTTCTCTTTTCTCTATTTTCTTTCTTTCTCTCCCTCTCTCTCGTGATTATAAGAGAGAAATAAGGGTTTGTCCCTTATAAACCCAAAAATGACTCGTTTACTCAATTGCGAGTCCCTACTAGTCCAAAAATCCCCTGAACCTAAACGCTACACCGGATACTTTATTCTGACTATCTCGGCCATTTCGAAACCAACCGCGCACTCAAAATCTCCATCCAAGTCACTTAAATAAAATTCACTAATTAAACCCAACACATTCCAATACACGTGTTTTTCAAATCAAATATTATCCTTTGTCGCTTTACCCAACTGCGACGTGTATTTAAAATAATCTAACTCATTTACTTAGTCCCGTAAGAAAATATAATCCATGTAAATATTAATCCTACACTTGCAAACTAATATTTACTATTCACTTTATATTCTAAATTTATTTAATTACACTCATAAATTCCCAAATTACTATTCATAGTAATTTCCTCTAGTAACCAAAATTACGCCACATATGAAATTTAAATATCAATAAAAGTACAGGGTTTTAAAGAAATAAAAATGGTGGGAATCAGGGTTTAAATTATTGAGAAAATTCATGAATCCCATTAAATAAATTGGTGTATTGAGTATGACTAAGTGTGTAGATGTTTTCATTGATTGCTTTGAGAGATTAGGAACCTTAAATCTTAGATTGGATGGGAGTTGGAGTGAATTTCGTAGAAAGCAAAAATCTGGACAGACCGGACCAGTTCAAACTGGGTTCTAGATCGGTTCATTTTTGGAATATCGGATAAGTTCATTTATTTGAGCACTGGACCGGTTCGTTTTCTGGCCATCGGATCGGTCCATCTTTGACAGAAAATCAGAGAAGTTTTTCTTGGCCTAAAATGGATTGAAGACGAACTCCTTTTGGAGATAAATGTTACGGGATCCTAAATATAGTGAGAGGACCTCTAAAAGCTTAAACGGGGGATGTATAAGTATCGGGTTAGTGGGAAAGATCCGGGGTTTAAATTTAGGAATCTTTGGGATGAACGACATCCGAGGAATTATTCGGTGGGTTCGTACATATATATTTATATGTGTAGAATATATATGCCGATTATATATGGGTATATATATATATATATATATATATATATATATATATATGAGTAATATCCTAAGGTGCGAATAGGATGTTATAAGAATACTAGCTGGAGTGATAAGCTATTGGAAAAAAATGAACGTGAGAATTGTATCATAAGGGAGTGAATACTTACTGGATTAAAATAAGTTATGTGTAAACTTATTAACCTATACGAATTGATATATTCGGGATTATAGTCTAATGTCACGAGAGATAGGCATGGATAGTCAGATATGATATATATATATATATATATATATATATATAGTACTACTCTTGTGCGTACCAGTCCGTATTTTAAGAGTGCGGACCGGACATGTGTCTCTTGGCGGTGAGCCTAGAAATTATAGGCACACTCTCTCTTTTCTGGGCTCACCGCCAGGTGACACATGTCCAGTCCGCACTCTTAAAATACGGACTGATATATATAAGAGGAGTATTGTATATATATATATATATATATATATATATATATATATATATATACGGGTATAGAGACGGTATATATATTATGTAATTTTAAATATATCTATGTGTTAATGATATATTTATGTGAAGCATACCCCTCTAGTGCTATCATGGAAAGTTGCGCGATGTGGGTGAGGCCCTGGCTTGAGGAGCAGGAGCGTATAGTCCCCAGGTCATAGCGTTCAATATTAATCGTGGGTGAGGTTCATGGGTAAGACGTCTTGGGTATGATTCATCTTATTTCCAATGAGGAACTATGGCCGCTTCCCATACGTTGTTATTTATTTTTTACCAAGTTGGTGTGAGAGTCCGACCACTGGTACCCGGGATGATGAGTGAGTATACCCTGGAAGATGATAGCACTGAGAGACTACATCCATTGAGTTATAGCACTGATGGATGGTATATATATATATATATATATATATGAAGAGGTTCACAAGTGAACCTAAAATATGAACTTTTTAATGAACCTAACAAAAAATACTCAATAATTAATTAATTTCAATCCATATGTTGTAATTGGTCCACGCCAATGGCAACAGACACGTGTGTCGATTGATCCCCCCCACCCCCCAACACCGGTGCCCCCGACCCCCCGGTCCCCCCACCCCCATGGCATCCCTGCTGCTATAAGGGCTGCCATGGTGATGGTGGGGGTGGGGGGGTGCTGGGGTAAGGGAGTTGGGGATCGATCGACACGCGTGTGTAAGGAATTTTTTGTCCATTATCAATTTGTATGTCGTACGCCATTACACCGTTGAAGAAATTCAAGATCGCATCTACAATAACGGATCCGAATATCAAAGCGTCTTCAACATCATAACATCTGCGAGAATGAACTTGGTAAAATTTTGGTTTTAAGTCCCTTAAAGTTCATACTTAGTATTGGGAATTTTTTATAAAATGCTTTTTATAAAAATAAGAAGTAAGTTTTTTCAAGCAAAATGAGGCTTTTAAAAGTTTTTTATTTTTCTAGGAACCGGATCGGTCTGCCCCTTTTTAAACGAATCGATCCGCCCCCGGACCGATCCACCTACCTACCGGACCGATCCGCTTTGCTCCAGTATACCACAGACCGATTGCGAACCGAAGAAGCCTATTTTAAAAAGAACCGATCCGAGGTCGGACCGATCCGCCCCCTAGCCGGACCGATCTGCCTGGGATAAAATCGAATAGTTCCGTGTAATGTTTTTCCACCGACTCTTATTTTATATATATATTCCTACTTCGTTGGTGTATTTTTTCAAGTCTTTGAGAAAACGTTTCTAAGAGTTCAAACACAACAAGACTTTATTTTTTTATGTGCCAAACATCTTTTTGATTCACACACAAAAATCCCAATTAATTTTGTGAATCTTTTGGAACCCTAGAACACAAGCTTTGCTATTGTTCAACCTTTGTGGGGAGATCTTTGCAACCGAGGGCTGCGTGTCATTGCTGAGGGAGTCTCTAAAAAGTTCTATGACTGCGTGTCATTGAGGAGAGCTGCGGTTCTTCCTTTGTTGTTTGGGCTGCGAGTCCTTGGAGGGTGTTGCGTGTATCCTCTTGCTAAGTTCAAGAGTGCGTGTCTTTGTGGGTTAGCTGCGCGTTGATCCATTGCATATTTCTCTATATAATTGTAAGTTGCGATTTATAAATTCATAGTGAAATAAATGTTTTACCCTAAAGGGTTTTTTTCCTGAAATCTATGTCTCAGCATATTTACTGTGTCGCATGCTTTAGTTTTGATGGGTTGATTTAGATGCATGTTTAAAGGTTGTATTTATTTGTTTTAAAAGTAGACTCTAATTAAATAAGGGTTACTTGGAAACTTGCGAGTTATTTTTTAATCAATCATCACATAAGTCGCACTCTTCAAATTGGTATCAGAGCAGGTTGCGCTAATTTATTGCGTATTCCTATTTTCCGCAAAATTGTGTGATATTGATTTTTTTAAATCACTTTTGTGAAAAATTGCAATTTTTCAATGGAACACCCATTTAATGAGGAGCCTATTTTTGAAAAAGTTCACGATCGTGCTGAAAAATTAAAAAGTTTGAATTTGAAACTTTGCAAAAGAATAAAAGGTTTGGAAAAAGAAAATTCTCTCTTTAAAAGTAAGATTGAATACTTGCAAGCGTTTCAAACTCAAAGTGATATTTGTCGTGAGCACTTTGGTAATTTGTGTATTGATTTTGATTCTTTGAAAATTGCCAAAAATAAGAGTGATGAGAGAGTCCTTGTTTTAGAGAAGGAATTAGAGGACTTAAAAAATTCTAGGGTTCTCGTTTGTGCCGTCGAGGATAAAAAATTAATCGATGATTTTACAGTACGTCAAAAGACTCTTAGTGATAAGTTTGTTTTGATTGAGGGGGAGCGCGATAAACGGTTAGGTTTAATTGATAATTTGAAAAAGAAATCCCTCAAATTGGAAGAGTCTAATTCTTTGCTTGAGTCAAAAATTTTGAAGTTAAAAAATGATTTGAGAGACTCAAGTAGGTTTGATAGTGATGGTAATGGCTCATCTTGTTGTCATGCTTCTAGTGCTAAAGCCAAAACCATTATTTATTTTAGAGGGTCAACTAATTCCAAGGATGTTAGAAAAGATCACACTTTAGGTGTCATTCCACCCGTTTACACATGTTCATATTGTGGTAGGAAAGGTCACCTTAGGCGTTTTTGTTTTGATCTTGGAAAAAGTTCCAGGAAGTTTATGTCTAGTGTTCCCGTGGTTCCCAAATCCCCCACACGATGTTTCACATCTATTTGGGTTAGAAAATCACTTTTAGAGGCACTAGATTTTAGACAAGTTGATTTCCGGTTGCTTGCACATGATTCTTCACTTGCTATATCATATAAATGATTGTGTTTGCATGCTTGTCATACACTAGTTGTGGTTTCATGATTTATACTTGTTTGCTAGTGTCATGACATGTGTACTTTTTGTATAGATTTTTATTTTTGATAAAACTTTTGAAAAATACGAAAAGATTTTTTTTTTTGATAAAATTTTGAGAAAATTCAAAAAGATTTTTGTATTTTGTTAGCACCGTTTATGGATAAACACTTAGGATGACCAAGTCACAACATCATTCCATTATTTTCATGTGACTATTTGATAGTGTTTTGAGACAATAGGTCAATTCATCCTTGTGCTTTATAACGTTTAGAGTCATTAAGATGTTATTAAGTGTTTCTTCCCACATGTTTGACTCATGTTTCCTTTATTGCACACATGCACGAATTTATTTGATTATTGTGCTTGTCTTATCACATGTTGGTTGGGTGTTTTCACTTCAATCCTGTCCTTAAAACGAACCAAGCGCGATATATTTTGATAAGGAAATTGTGCATATAAAAACCGTTTTGTGAGTTTGTGTGCTTCTTTTGAAAAACGGGGAGGGGCTGCAAAAGGTAATTATCTATCCTTTTCACAAAAGCCACTGTTAAATTGGACCTAAAAAATGGAGGAATTTTATTATTCGGGGTCCAAAGAGGTTAAAAGAGCCCGAAAAAAATTTAAAGGCAATAAAAAAATTCATGCTAAAAAGGGGCCATTTAGGTTTTTGCACCAATTCTCCAAAGTTTGAGAATTTTAGTCCTTGTGGTTAGACCTTGGTGATGGTTGTAAGTTGGTACATAGTTGTTGTCCTTAGGGTTTGTGCTTACATAACCTGAGTTTGGTGTGTCATTTGATATAGCAAATGAAATCTAAAAATTATTAAACTTTAATATTGTATTATTCAGTATAATTGTGGAACATGGATTGAAATTCATAGAAATTTATGATGTGGAAAAATTATGAAAAATATTGGAAGTTGACTAAACGATAGAAGAGCCTATAGGGCAGGTCTACTATGTGGTAAAGAAACAGGCATATCTTGCTCTAAAAAACTTGAAATGATGTGTCTTCTTTTGTATTGTAAACTTTATATGATAAGGATTAGATTGCTAAGAAGTAAGGAAAGTATGTGTGGGCTATTATTTAGATATATTAAATATCTTAACATAAATTTAGATGGAACTTCATTTATAATAAATAATTTGAATGGAATCATATAATGCTTATAAATTGAGTTAGGTTTGAGTTATTCTTTGGATTATTAATATTCTTATGATGATACTGATATTGTAAGAATGATAGGAAGGGAAGAAGAACTGGTTGAACAAGTTTCGAATAAAAGAAAAGGAAAATATTGATAAGTTGCCAAGGTGAGTGTACTTATAATTGTTTCATATATAGATGTGAAAATGATATGTTGGATATGAATATAGATCTAAGAGCGGATTGGTTTAAATACTTTGGTATTTAGGATTTGTTTGGATAGTCAATTATCCAGGATTGGTTTGAATACTTCGGTATTCTAGATTTGTTTAGATATTCAAATGTCCAAGATTGTTTAGGTCTTATGATCCGGGATTGGATTTAGATAAAGATCTAATAAATTGCTTTGTCTTATGACAAAGATTTGTTAGAACATCTGTTTCAGGATTTGTTATTGCTATAATGGGAAGGATTGTTTGGATTTTATATCCACAAAATTGATATAGAACTGTTATTTTACTAGAGGGAATGAGTACCTCACTAATCTTATTGCTTAATATTTATATTTTACATTTTCAGGTTTGTACGCTACTAGCTATGATACCATATGATCAGGGATTTTGAGAGATGCACTGTTAGAAAGGCCCGAGATTTAGATATTGGGATTTTATCATGGTCACACTGAGGATTTTACTATACTCACACATTGGATATATCAAGTTAGAGTGGTTTAACTTGATAACTATAATAGTTAATCATAGTATTGCAGGCTCGCTTAATTATGACTTTTATGTTAATTATGTTATGGCACAAAGAACATGATTATGTCCATTATGCATAAAAATATTGTGAAATGAATTATATTTCAAATGGGTTGAAGGTTATGATTTAATAATTATAAAAGTAAATGACTAGAATGGATTTTGGTTTCGTGTGTGACACTCAATGCCCTCGTAAGCCTTATCACGTCTTCGATATTCAACCTTTCCTCCACAAAAACATGTTGAAGTCCACTTGCGTAATTTTCAAAATGTGTGAGTTCACAAACGCCTTAGTGTCCACCAATAAGGCTCAGCAACCATCTATGGATCTGAAATACGGACGCACCACTTCTTTACTGCAACACCACACCATGGAATTCAATGTCTGTAAATAGTAAATCGACTACGAATTCCACTACACGAAATGATTCCCAATCAAGATTAAGAGAATAAAATTATTAGTCCCCACAAATAAGATCTCAAAATATATATGATAATAACACTTGAATCTTAAACACTTATGGTGAAACTAGGGTTTGGGAGCTTTTAGTTATGTATGAAAAATGATTTTTACCAAAAGTCCCATTTATAACAAATGTCATAACCCCTTTATATAGAAAACGTATTTTTCGAGGCAACACGTTTTTTAAGAAAACTGTTCGAATAAAAATAAAGGTTCGTTCGAATGAAAACACAATCTCTTTCAAACCAAACAGGAACCTGTTCGAACAAACAACTCATCTCGTTCAAACCAACTTCGAACGATATTAATTCTACTTAGAGAAATGTTATTTGTTGTCCGTTTGTTCATTTGTATGAACTGTCAATCTTGTTCGAATGAAGACTTAAAGTTGTTCGAATGACTTAAAACAAAATTTATTTTTCTTTGGAAAACATTTAAAAACCATCTCTCAAACATTTTATAAAAAAATAAACACCCAAAATTAAGTTCCATAAATCAATATGTATATACCTTCATACCTGAGAGATCTTTAAAAACATAAAGACAAAACACGACACAAAACATGGCACAATGAATGCAATCTTTAAAGCTTTGTCGTTGTGTCTTCAATCAAACTCATCATAGGCCTGAAAGGTCAATACAAAGCCTAACCTTTGACTCAAACTGTTTTGTTCGGATAAGCCAATAAATATAAATTGACTATATGAAAAATTTATACTTACAACGTTCATTAAAAAAGAAAGATCTCTTATTAAGTGTTTTCAAAAAATAATTTGGCAGAGGTTTGAGACCGTAAAATTCATGCCCGCTAGTGATTGAGTCGCCACAATATTTATAATCATAAGTGCATGAATGAATTGGACTCTCTCCCCCAGCTTATGAGTTTGTACATTACCCTCTCGGACCGCGATTCTTATGAATTATAATGAAGTTTTACTGCCTTTTAGTTAGAGTTATACTTATAACACTTCCTAATTATTAATACATTTTACATTTCAAAAGCAACATTTTTAGTGTATTATTAACACAATAAGCTCTGAGAAGGAGACTGATCATCATGGAAAATTTTAATAGAAGTTGGAATTAAATAATTGTTTTAAAATATAATTCATTTTATTTAACAATGTTTAAGTACTCGACGTGGCTGTTTACTTATGGTAAATAATTATATATGATTTTTTACGAATCATTTAATGAAAAGTCCATCGACATTCTTTTAGTTAATGTTCAGTGTAAACATTATTATTTTGATTGAAAGAGTTCCCACTATATAAAACACTTATAAACACTCTTTCTTCTCCTATACTAAACCTTAAGGAAAAAAATATCAAAAAATTAATAAATGAGTTTTTGGAACATAAAAAAACAAAGTGAATTAAATATAAAATGTACTCAACTCCTAGGGACTAAATTTCAATTGTTTTTAAAAAAAAAATAGAGATGTGTAGACAAAATGTGTGATTTGAAGCAAAGGCATGTTATATATTAAATGGTACACAATAATATAACTCTTCTATAAATACAATTAAAATTAAGGTCGTTTGGATTTTTTTCCCACATGAATTGTTTGATATTGACTTATTGGGGATTTGACCTTTCAAATGACTTTTAGCGAAGAAAAACATGTCGCAAAAAATAATTACTTAAACTTGTTGTGGGACTTTTAACATCGGTAAGAATTATTTTGGGGACCAAATAAATATTAGGAGGTTAATCTCAATTACAAAAAATAAATGGGATCAAATGGCTTAGACATATATAGTCGTAAAACGACCGGACTAGGGGCATGTGGCAAGAGAATAGCAAAGGAAAAACAGATTTTGTGGGTAAGAATGCATATCAAAATCCCACATTCTAATTGGTGGAAACCATATCCCCTTATCCAATCCTAGCATACCCTCCACCCATCTAAAATCCCACAAACAAAATAAACTTGTTTTATGAAATTCGTACTTCACTCCCAAACCACTAACAATCTCCAAAGCTCCATCATGGCCATGGCAACTCAAGCCTCTTTCTTCACCCCATCTCTCTCCAACCCCAAAACCCATTGGAACAAAAACCAATCATCTCTCATCTCCAAGCCACTCAAATCCACCACACAACAACAACCTCGTAGCGGCGCCATAAGAGCCGCCGCTGCCGACAAAACCGAGACCCCCACGAAAGAGGCTGCCGCACCTGTGGGGTTCACCCCACCAGAGCTGGACCCAAACACCCCCTCCCCAATCTTCGGAGGCAGCACTGGGGGACTTCTCAGGAAAGCCCAGGTCGAGGAATTCTACGTCATAACATGGGAGTCTCCCAAGGAACAGATCTTTGAGATGCCAACTGGCGGCGCCGCAATCATGAGAGAAGGTCCGAATCTCCTCAAGTTGGCCCGGAAAGAACAGTGTTTGGCTCTTGGGACTCGGCTGAGGTCCAAGTACAAGATCAAGTACCAGTTTTACAGGGTGTTTCCTAATGGGGAGGTCCAATATTTGCACCCCAAAGATGGGGTGTACCCGGAAAAGGTGAACCCGGGTCGTCAAGGTGTGGGTCAGAATATGAGGTCCATTGGGAAGAATATTAGCCCCATTGAGGTTAAGTTCACTGGGAAGCAAGTGTATGATATATGAGGTGAGGGTGGTTTGGTTTGATTGTTGTGTAATTTGTGAATGTGTATGTGTTTATTTTTCGGATAATCTTTACACTTTCGTTTATCAATTTTACGCCATCTATTATTTTGGTAAATGGACATCTTGGATTGCATATTTATATTTAGCACAAACTAGTGACGAGTTTTTAAATGATGAGCATATCCGAGGCTGGCCCGGATGATCTGGGGGCCTAACTCGAACTTCTATAATGGGGCCTTTGTTAGAATTAGTTATATATTATTACGAGATAATAATGAATCTTTTATTAACGAGTGGTGCAACCATATAAATTTTAAGTTTCTAGCATATCCACAATAAATTATAATGTATTTCTTGAAGGCCGATATGTTATAAACAACAATCTAACAATAAATCTACAAATTCCAAACACAACCAAGTAAAAGAACAACGAAGCATCTCAAGATTGAAAGCCATTCTTTGCCTAAAAAAAATTGCTATAAAATATATAATTTTGAGTATAAAGTAACAAAAAAAAGATAAATTTGGGCATAAATTACAAATTTAGAGTAAATTATCAGCAAAATTATAAATTAGAAAAAAATGATTCCAAAAACTAACAATAATTATAGAATAAAAATATGATAAAGAAAGCATAAAATCAAAACCTGCCGAATATTTTGTGCAGTCGTGCACCGATGTCTTCATTCTACATATTTTTCCTAATTCGCCAATTATTTTATGTACATCTATCGTCCTACTGATGATCTTTGAGTGTTGTATGTATTGGAGTTGTTTCATATATTTTTATACTCAAATCTTTTTTGTGCAATTATTCTGGCTGGTGGAAGATAGGGATGTTAATAGGGCGGGGATAAACGGGGATTCCTCCCTAGGGCCGGTCCCTAGATTTTAGGGGCTCGAGGCGAACCCTTAAATCAGGCGCCCCATATTTAAGAAGAGACTTTTTTTATTAATTTATAAATTATATGGTTTTTTAACCGAATAGATGCCAACTTATTTTTCGGGAGTTGCAGCAAGTTGAAATGTTTACCCATTTTGCCCGTTCAGTTTTTAACAAATTGTTTATGGGACAATTGAAAAATGATGCTATAAATATATATACACACATAAAATTTTGGGCCCCCTAAAATGCATCGAAAATCGAGGCCCAAGGCGGCCTCCTCTTTCCCCTCCCTCAAAACCGGCCTTGTCCACCCCGTCCCGCCCTTAATGGGGTTATTTTCGGGGATAAATGGTGTTGGGTTCGAATTTGGGGGGACGTAAAAAAACTCGTTGGGTTCGGGTCTGAGTACTAAAATTTTGAACCCACCCCGTTTATGTATATTTTTACAAAAACACCCCTAATAGTAAGAGTAAATAGCATTTTACCCCACCACATATATAATCCCTTTTAACCTTTTCTAAATTAAATTCCCAAATCAAGTGATGTAAGGACATTTTTGTCCATTATCAATATGTATGTCATACGCCGTTACACCGTTGAAGAAATTCAAGATTGCATCTACATCAACGGATCCGAATATCAAAGCGTCTTCAACATCATAGCCTCTGCGAGAATGAACTTGGTAAAATTTTGTTTCTACGTTCCTTAAAGTTCATATTTAGTATTGGGAAATTTTTATAAAATGTTTTTTATAACAAACCGGACCGATCCAGTCACAAACGGACCGATCCGTTTTGCTGAAGGCCAGTATACCCCGGACCGATGGCAAACCGATGAGGAGAAATAGCCGAACCGATCCGACCTCATTCGGACCGATCCGCCTCTTAATAAAAGAACCGATCCGGTCAAATCGGACCGATCCGCCCTCAATCCGGACCGATCCGACGGGGATAATCACTGCCAGATTCGCTGCAGATTTTTTAGGCTCAAAGACTTCTTATTTAAATCCAACTTCGGGGAGTTATTTTTTAAGACTTTTTAACACGATTTTCAGAGTCCTAAATACTCTAAGTCTTCATCTTTTTGAGTCCCAAAACATCTTTTTGATTCACACAAAAATTCCCAATTACTTTTGTGAATCTTTTAGAACCCTAGAACACAAGCTTTGCTATTGTTCAACCCTTGTGGAGAAGCCGTTCTCTTCTTCATTGCAGCCCTACTGGACAGGGATAGTTCCAGCCGCCAACCCTACTGGAAAGGGATATTCCAGCCGCGACTACAGAATCCGATACCCGAGGGTAATTCTTAGTCAAAAATCTTGTATTTCAGTGTAATCCGATTGTAAGCCGTTTCTCTTACAAATTATAGTGATATACAAGTGGTTTTGCCCCTGTGGGGGATTTTTCCTTAAACTTTGTGTGTTGAATAATTCTTGCATGATTTCATATTGTTTCAATCACACCTAGTTGCATGTCTAGGGTTACTTTGGGTTAAAAGGAATTTAATTAAAATTGGTTTTTATTTGAGAAGTCGCAATATTTCCGCTGCTGCTGCACTCTCAAATTGGTATCAGAGCCTGTTGCACTAAGTTATTGTGCTTTGATCCTGTTTTTGCAAAAATGGCTTTTGATGGTTTTGATGATCTTCGATGTCAAATTTTTGAAAAAATTAATTGGAAAATTCGCACGAACTCTTGTTTTAAATCTTCTGTTGAAAACGAATCTGAGAGGTGTCCTTGTTGTGAGGGTGTTGGTCACACGTTACATGAGTGTACCACAAATTTAAAGAAGAAATTGAATAAACCGATTTCTCATGTTTCTACCCTTAGTGATTGTGATTCGGAAGAAGAAGTTTTTTATGCTTCTAGGCGAGAGTTTCCCATCCATGTGATTAGTGATAGTGAAGGTGATGGGAGTGTGGTTGAAAGTGAGGAGGAAAGTGTAGATGAGCATGACTTGCAAATTGCTTTCAATGAACTTTACGCTGAAACTTTGAAAACAAAGAAAGAAAATTTGAAATTGAAAGCTCAGAGTGTGCCATAAAAAATAATGATTTTTTAGTTGAAGAACTTAGGGCTCATGTGAAAATTTTGAAAGAGAAGCTTGAGTACGTCGAGGGTGAGAGAGATAGTCTTAGAGGGTTGATGGAGACTATGAAAAAGGAGCTTTTAGAGTTTGAGGATTCTAAACTAGTACTTGAATCTAGGATAGGTGAACTTGAGGTGAAATTGAAAGATTCAAGTAAAGTGAAATTTGATTTGGAGTCTAGGTCTGAAAAACTTGATAAGATTTTAGGCACAGTCGAGATCAAAACGGATAGGGGTGGGATTGGTCTTGAAAAATATGTTGCACCCATTCCCACACGTGTGAGAGAGCCTCCTAGGTTTGTTAAGAAAGAGACACCTACGGGTGTTAGGAAAGAGCCCCCTAGGAACATCGTGAGAGTGCCTCCTAGGATCATTAGGAGAGACCCACCTAGGCAAATTCGGAGAGAGCAACCGATAAAATTGAGGAGAGGGCGACCTTTAGGTAACACACACCGCCCGATTTACACTTGCACACATTGCGGTAGGCAAGGTCATCTTAGGAGATTTTGTTACAAGCTTTTAAATAGACCTAGGAAGGTTAATGAAAGAATAAATTCGATTCCCAAAACCCCCACACTTCGTTACACATCAATTTGGGTTAGAAAATCGGATTTAGAGGCTTATGGTTTATTTGTCCACGATTCCCGTTTGCTTGCACGTGATTCACCCCATGTGAAATCTTTTGGTTGATTGTGATTGCATGTTTGTCATACACTAGTTGTAGGTTCATGATATATTTTTACTAGTGTGATGACTTGTACTTTTTGTATAAATTCTTGTTTTTGATTTTTTTTTGAAAAATACAAAAAGATTTTATTTTGATAAAATTTTGAGAAAATCCAAAAAGATTTTTGTATTGCACCGTTTATGGATGAACACTTTGGATGACCAAGTCACAACATCATTCCATTTTTTTCATGTGACTGTTTGATAGTGTTTTGAGACAATAGGTCAATTCATCCTTGTGCTTTGTAATGATTGGAGTCATTAAGATGTAATTAAGTGTTACTTCCTACATGTTTCCTTTATTGCACACATGCACGGATTTGTTTGATTATTGTGCTTGTCTTATCACATGTTGGTTGGGTGTTTTCACTTCAATCCTGTCCTTAAAACGAACCAAGCGCGATAATTTTGATAAGGAAATTGTGCATATAAAAACCGTTTTGTGAGTTTGTGTGCTTTGTTTGAAAACGGGGAAGGGCTGCGAAAGGTTCTTTAGCCTTTGCGAATACTAAGCCATCGTTAAATTGGACCTAAAAAATGGAGGAATTTTATTATCCGAGGTCCAAAGAGGTTCAAAGAGCCCGAAAAAATTGAAAGGCAATAAAAAGAAATTCATGCCAAATATGGGCCATTTAGGTTTTTGAACCAATTCTCCAAAGTTTGAGAATTTAGATTACCTCTAAAAGAAAATATATATGAGGGAGTTTGGTTGGAGAATTAAAACGGGTTTGCACATCCTTGAAATTCTTGAAAATGCGCTATATAGTTTTGGACGTTATTGGTGTGAAAATCATTTGACTTTGATTTGTTGATTTGCATAAGACGATGTTATCTAAATTCAACAATTTTTTCACCTAAGGATACTTTTGATGTTCATTCGTTAGGGGTACACATATGCATCATGCACATATGATTGATTGAGTTGATTTACCTATCGAATGTGTTCACACCCATTCATTCCATTTCCATGACTTGGTTGTTTGAGTCTAAATCCATGGTGTGATTTTTGTATCATATTTGTTCATATTGGTATCCTATCTTTGTATGAAAAATTTGAAAAATAAAAAAAATTGTTTGATGCCCTATTTTGTGTACCGTGACACCCCGATTTCACTTATTTGATTCATTCTTCTCATTTGTCTATTTGGGGACATCATAAAAAGGGGGAGAAAGAATTATCATATTATGGGGGAGTTTGTAGTTTGGGGGAGTTTTTGAGATGTTGCTTATGTTTTTATCATATATTCATATCCATGTTTATCTCATTTCAAACTCGATATGTCACGTGGTATTTGCTTTGTCTCATGTGTGTAGGTATAAAGATTGAAGATCAATACGTTGCACACCCTGATGAGAAAAGCTTTGAGATTTGATGATTGTTGAAGATTGAAGAACAAACGATGAAGATTTATACCTTTATATCTTTCCATCTTTAGGGTTCATGGGAGGGTAGATTTGTATAGGTCATAAAGTTGATAATTCGGATATTTTTTATGTATGTACCGGCATAGACATAGGGGGAGATTTGTAAGGACATTTTTGTCCATTATCAATATGTATGTCATACGCCGTTACACCGTTGAAGAAATTCAAGATTGCATCTACATCAACGGATCCGAATATCAAAGCGTCTTCAACATCATAGCCTCTGCGAGAATGAACTTGGTAAAATTTTGTTTCTACGTTCCTTAAAGTTCATATTTAGTATTGGGAAATTTTTATAAAATGTTTTTTATAACAAACCGGACCGATCCGGTCACAAACGGACCGATCCGTTTTGCTGAAGGCCAGTATACCCCGGACCGATGGCAAACCGATGAGGAGAAATAGCCGAACCGATCCGACCTCATTCGGACCGATCCGCCTCTTAATAAAAGAACCGATCCGGTCAAATCGGACCGATCCGCCCTCAATCCGGACCGATCCGACGGGGATAATCACTGCCAGATTCGCTGCAGATTTTTTAGGCTCAAAGACTTCTTATTTAAATCCAACTTCGGGGAGTTATTTTTTAAGACTTTTTAACACGATTTTCAGAGTCCTAAATACTCTAAGTCTTCATCTTTTTGAGTCCCAAAACATCTTTTTGATTCACACAAAAATTCCCAATTACTTTTGTGAATCTTTTAGAACCCTAGAACACAAGCTTTGCTATTGTTCAACCCTTGTGGAGAAGCCGTTCTCTTCTTCATTGCAGCCCTACTGGACAGGGATAGTTCCAGCCGCCAACCCTACTGGAAAGGGATATTCCAGCCGCGACTACAGAATCCGATACCCGAGGGTAATTCTTAGTCAAAAATCTTGTATTTCAGTGTAATCCGATTGTAAGCCGTTTCTCTTACAAATTATAGTGATATACAAGTGGTTTTGCCCCTGTGGGGGATTTTTCCTTAAACTTTGTGTGTTGAATAATTCTTGCATGATTTCATATTGTTTCAATCACACCTAGTTGCATGTCTAGGGTTACTTTGGGTTAAAAGGAATTTAATTAAAATTGGTTTTTATTTGAGAAGTCGCAATATTTCCGCTGCTGCTGCACTCTCAAGTGAGCATTCAATTTTATCTTTCTTAAAGTTTTAACGTGGAGATAGAATATTGTTCTGTGATAGAAGTTATTGTTTTTGGATGGTTAGCACATGTTTTATGATTTATAATAGTCGTGACATATGGAATTAATAAGCCGCAATTTTTAGTTATTTGTTGCTAAAATTCCTAATAGTTAGGTTGGGAAAATGAGTTTTTTTTATGAAACTCTTTATCATTCTATCTTATAAACGAAAAGGATAGAATATAATGTTTCATAATGAAACTTTCAATTAAAAATTGAAATAAAGTATTTCCCCTCTTCTAAACTTTCAAACAAATGAAATAATATTGATACTTCCTCTTCCTCTTCTATTATCTGGCCTTCTTCTTTTGAATTAAAACTTTTTTTTCCCTCAATCTCCCTCGATTATCACTTAGGATGTCTTTGATTGATATTGAAATATTTTTCATGAAATATAGTTGTTTTAACTCATGTTTTACTTTTTTAGTACATTAATTGTGAATACTTTATATAAGAACATCACCTATTCATATAACAAGTGCTCCTTCTCAAATTTCATTTTTAGTAGAAAATATTTCTTATCCACCCGCCAAGAATTGATTTTCATGGAAAATAGAATAAATAAGACAAAAAAACTCATAATTTTTTTCACTCATTTTTCAATTTCTCATCCAAATGAACTATTTTTCCATGCACTTTCAATTTTTGCAATCAAACACACCTTAGTGAATTGATTTCACACGTTAAAAATGACTAAAATTGCTCTTTGATTTTAATTTTTTTCGGGTCTTTTTAAACCTCTTTGGAACCCGGATAATAAAATTTCTCCATTGTTTAGGTCCAATTAAACGGTGGCTTAGTATTTGCAAAGGCAAAATGAACATTTTGCAGCCCTTTTCCGTTTTTAAATAAAGCACACAAACTCACAAAACGGTTCTTATATGCACAATTTCCTTATCAAAATTTATCGCGCTTGGTTCGTTTTAAAGACAGGATTGAAGTGAAAACACCCAACTGATGAAGTGGAAAACCGAGCGTCCGTGTAATACGCTAGTCGTTGTTATCGGCTTCCAACCTCAATACAAAAAAAACCTAAACTTTTAACTACACTTTTATGGAGTATAGTAGTAAGTCTGGGTATCGAATCCACAGGGAATGTTTTATAGAATTTAATTGATTTATTACTTCTAAAATAAAAATGAAAAAGATGATGATTGGGAAAATTTCTATTAAAAAATTACGTAAGAAAAACAAACTGAAAAGTGCAAAAGAAATTAGATCTGACAAATGGGAGAAAATAGGGTAGGGTACAATCCCTCAATCCTTAATAAATTACCCTTTAGAATACTAGAATTATAAATCAAAATTCTTGATTAAATCCAGTCCTTATCATCACTAAGCATTACATATATGAGGGTCAAGCCCGCATCATATGAAATCAAAGATCAATATAAAGCGATGAACGACAAATTATACATACAAAGCATTCTTAAACATCCCAAGTACCTAGGGCAAGAGAGATTAAAAGATATGACAATGCATATATGATTTTCATTCACGATTCAACCAATATTTTCATTTATTTTTTAATTTTCCATACAAATAATTTGTATTAGGATTGAATTCATGTACCCCAACCCTTGGGAATTTAGCTAAACATGATTTGATTAAAGAACAAATTCATACACAAAATTATGGATCTACAAAACATGGTAAATAATTTGCAAGTAATAAAATAAGAGAATGGAAAGAGTTTACTTGAATTCAGCAACAAGGAATTGAGATTCAGAATACAAACTAGGGTTCATACAACTCTTGAAGGAATAGAAAATTTGCTCTCAAAATCTAACCCTAAAATTCAATCTGGCACTTCTAACCTACTCCTAACCTAGCCTCTCTCTAGCAACCCCCTAGCCTCTCTCTAGCCTCCTCTCAAATGATGTAGGTCATGGGCTTTTATAGCACAAAATCTCGAAATTGACAACCAATAGTGCTTGTGGAACAAGTTTTCCAAGAGTTGCACTGCATTAAATGCATAATTAATGTCAGAAATCCGCACATCTAGACTCTTCATTATCCCGCAACTTCAAAACATCGTAACTTCTTCACCGTAGCTCGGATTGAGGTGCCGTTTTTTCCAGTATTCTTGTAATTTAGAGCTCTTCAACTTTCTAGTTGGCCCCACCTCCGGAATAAGGCTGAAAAATTACGAAAATGCCCTTCAACTCTCCATTTCTAGGTTTCTTTCACTGTTTTGAGTTCTCCTTCGCACTAACTTGCGTGAAATACCTGTAAAACACATGAGAAATACACAAAACACGAAATACTTGCCAAAATGGGTTAGTAGCATAAATAAGAGACAAATCCAAGATATTTACACTACACGGGATCATAAAAATACCGAAATTAAGGGGATAAATGTGAAGAATATGTGCCTAAACACACCCCCTAACTTAGAACTTTGCGCGTCCCGAGCAATGTAAATGAATCTTATCAAGGCTCAACTCTTGAAAATTCCTTTATTAAAATAAAATTCCACTTTCGCAGGCACGCGATTGCATTTAGCGTATGCAACAAGCCTTTAAACCCCTAGGTTACCCTAGTAGGACGAGTTTTGTCTCGTGAGGGTTTGCAGTGAATACACCCACAAAATTCTTTATTGACTCAAATAAATATCTAAATACTTAAAAATTGTACAATTTAAACTTTTCGAAAAATAATCACCATAAATTCATATTCAACTGTCTCAAATCATAGTGTGTGTGTGCAAAGCCAAAAATTAAACCTCCAATTTCCACCGATTGAGCATTACGTTACTTTCCGAAAATTCGTTTTGATTCAAATTCTTACGGATTTCACTCACAAACGAATCACTCGGATTGTGGCTATTTTCTCTCGGTATGCATGATATAAAGAGTAAATATAATGGACACAAATTCATGCATACAAAATTGAAAAGAAGGAAATTTATGGTGAAAAGATCTCATCATCGGATTACAGTTATTAGGAAATGGGAAACATCATCTCTATTTCACACCATTTAATCTCTCATTTTATCTTTTCATGTCTTAGCTCTCCACGCAGTAATTAATTTCGCCATTCGGACTCAGTTAGGACTTTTTGGGTTAAAAGGTGTAAAGGGTAAAAATGGTAATGGATGGAATGTTCGGAATTGGAAAATATCTTTATGACGTCCATTTGTGCTTTTTCGGGCATTTGCTCATTTTTCTCTTTCTCTTTTTTTTTTCTTTTTTTTTCATTTTTTTTCTTGTTATTTTTCTTTTTTGTTGAGCATTTCTATTTTTTTTTTCTTGCCCCTTTTTATTGCACAATTTGGACTTTATTTGATGAATTTTCTCAATTTTCACAATTCCGGGCTATTTGGGTTTTTCGGGTTATCAAACGAAAGGATAAATTTTTTATTAGGCTCAAATTGAGTTGCAAAAGGATAATTTTATTTTTCACAACTTTTTATGGCTAATATTTTTGGGTAACAAACGAGGGCCTACTTCATTGTCCAAATTGCTGATCACATTACCATATGCATCTCGAGATTAATTAAGTTTAGAGATATATTTAGCACGAATTTCGAGACAATAATTCACACATTTCCCATAACCGATCAAAATAAAGGATTGAGATCATCAACGACTTATTAAAACGCTGAAAAGAACTTTGAGTTAATCATAAACTCGGATTGATTTAAAAACTCAAAAAGAATTGAAAAGCTCAAAATCTCACCGGGTTGAACTAATCTCCACACTTATTCGTAAAGTCGTCAATTTTCTTTCAATTTCCATCTTTGGTCAATTTTGGCTTAGTGCATTTTGAATTGTACAATTTGAGACTATAAATAGAATAAAGGTGATATTTTTGAAAAATTTAAATTCTAATTTTTATTTATTTTGAAGAAAAATATTTTTGGCTTTTTTTTTTATTTTTTATTTTTAAACACACTTGGAAAGAACATGTGATCGAATCAATGAATCGAAACAATAAATGGGAAGAATATCCCACACCCCCTAACTTAAATGTTGCATTGTCCTCAATGCGAATCAAGAACACAATATAAAGAGAGGAAAAGAAAGATATTACCCAAATGGAGCGATCCCTGATGAGTGCGAGTCCATTGAATCTACAAAACATGTTAGAACCAAGCATACCAAAAAAATAACAGTACTTGAACTAATTACTCTAAATGCAACAAGATACTATATAACACTTATACATGACTCAAAAATTCAACAAAAATCACCCCATACGCGTCGGGGGTGCGACGACCTCACCTCTCTTTGTTCATTCAATCCCCATAAATGGGGTCCGACAGCCAGATTGTGTCGGCTTCTTTAACCATGGCTTCCAAATAAGGCTTAAGACGATGCCCATTGACTTTAAAAGTGGTTCCCCCTTTTTCATCCATTAGCTCAACGGCTCCATGGGGAAACACTTCTTTCACAATGTAAGGACCAGACCATCGAGACCGCAATTTACCGGGAAACAAGTGCAACCTCGAGTTGTAGAGGAGTACTTTCTGTCCCAAATGAAACTCTTTCTTACGAATGATTCCGTCATGAGCTCGTTTCATTCGGTCCTTGGAAATTTTGGCACTTTCATACGCATCGTTGCGCATTTCTTCCAACTCATTCAACTGAAGTTTACGTGTTTCACCGGCTTTATCCATTTTGAAGTTCACCCTTTTGATAGCCCAATACGCTTTGTGTTCGATTTCAACCGGAAGATGACAAGGTTTGCCATACACAAATCGAAATGGGGACATCCCAAGGGGATTCTTGTATGCGGTTCTATAAGCCCAAAGAGCATCAGTCAACCTAAGAGACCAGTCTTTCCTATTAGGATCAACTGTCTTCTCCAAGATATTCTTGATCTCCCTATTAGCAAGCTCGGCTTGGACATTCGATTGGGGGTGATAGGGGGTGCTAACCTTGTGGACAATTCCATACTTTCGCATTAGTTTATCCATCGGCCTATTGCAAAAATGAGTTCCATTATCACTAATTATGGCCTTAGGCATACCAAAGCGAGAAAGTATATTTTCTTGAATAAATTTGATCACCACCTTGCTGTCATTCGTCCTTGTAGCTATAGCCTCTACCCATTTTGAGACATAATCTACAGCGACGAGAATGTATAGAAAACCAAAAGAAGGGGGAAAGGGCCCCATGAAGTCAATTCCCCAACAATCAAACAACTCCAAGACTAAAATAGGGGATAATGGCATCATATCACGGCGAGTAATAGCTCCCATTCTTTGGCATCTATCGCAAGTCTTACAAAAAGCATTCACATCCCGGAAGATTGTGGGCCAATAAAGACCACTTTGAAGGATTTTCGCAGCAGTTTTATTTTTAGAAAAATGACAGCCACATGCTTCCGAATGACAGAATCGAATCAGCCCTTGGATTTCCTCATCGGGTACACATCTCCGGATAATTTGGTCAGCACAATACTTAAACAAGTATGGATCATCATAAAAGAACATGCATGACCAAGTAATGAACCTCCTTCTCTCTTGCGGATTCCAACTAGAGGGAACAACTCCGGTGACAAGGTAATTGACAATATCCGCAAACCAAGGGAGAGAAGAGATAGCAAATAGATTCTCATCCGGAAAATACTCGTCTATGGGAATGGGATCAATAGGTACGTCGGACGAGAGTCGTGACAAATGGTCAGCAACGACGTTTTTTACTCCTTTCTTATCTTGAATCGAGAGATTAAACTCTTGTAGGAGTAGGATCCACCTGATTAAACGAGGTTTGGCATCTTTCTTGCTCAAGAGATATTTCAATGCCGAATGATCAGTGAAACAAAGGATAGGCGACCCAACAACGTAAGAGCGAAATTTATCGAGAGCAAAAATGACAGCTAGCAACTCTTTCTCTGTAGTAGAGTAATTAAGCTGAGGTCCAGATAATGTTCGGCTAGCATAGTAAATAACATGAGCTTTCTTGTCTTTCCTCTGTCCAAGAACAACCCCAATCGCGAAATCACTTGCATCACACATAAGCTCAAAGGGAAGCGACCAATCCGGAGCTTGCATGATAGGTGCAGAAATAAGCATGCTTTTGAGTTTATAAAATGCTTCTTGACATGCTTTACTCCACTCAAATGGAGTGTCCTTCATGAGAAGATTACTCAAAGGTCTAGCGATGGCGCTAAAGTCTTTGATAAACCTCCTATAAAATCCAGCATGGCCTAGAAAGGACCTCACATCTTTAAGTGATTTTGGCGGGGATAGCTCAGCTATTACTTCAATTTTTGCTCGATCAACTTCAATTCCCCTAGATGAGATTATGTGGCCCAAGACTACACCCTCGGTAACCATGAAATGGCATTTTTCCCAATTGAGGACTAAGTCTTTTTCCACACATCGGAATAGAACTCTCTCAAGATTAGCTAAACAATGGTCAAAAGATGAGCCGAAAACGCTGAAATCGTCCATGAACACCTCAAGACCTTTTTCAATCATGTCGCTAAAGAGACTTAACATGCACCTCTGAAAAGTAGCCGGCGCATTACATAATCCAAATGGCATACGTTTATAGGCAAACGTACCAAATGGACATGTAAAAGTCGTCTTTTCTTGATCAAGAACATCCACTTCAATCTGATTATAACCGGAATACCCATCTAGGAAACAATAATAAGGATGGCCCGCTACTCGTTCAATAACTTGATCGATAAATGGTAAGGGAAAATGATCCTTTCGAGTTCCGGTATTGAGCTTTCGGTAGTCAATGCAAACACGCCACCCGGTGGTGGTGCGTTGAGGTATTAATTCTCCCTTAGCATTTTCAACCACAGTCATCCCTGATTTCTTTGGAACGACCTGAATTGGGCTCACCCATTTACTATCCGAAATGGGATATATAATTCCAGCATCTAGCAATTTGATTAACATTGCTCTACGTTTCGTGCGTGGGAGGTCTCGCAAAGCGAAATCCAAACAAGGAACCCCCCGATACACTACTCCTTAACAATGTTGATCGTCGGGGTCCATTATTCCCTCAACACACATCCTAAAACCTCAACTACTTATTTTGAGTACCATCTCTAAGTACACAAGTAGGATCTCTCCTAAAATCCTTGGGGTAGATATAACAGCAATTGTCACTAAGTGCGGTCGTTTGGCCCTAATAAGCATATGCACCTAACACATAGCATAAGCATTTTTGAATATCCAAATCACACTCACCTATAGGATATCTATAACATTCACAATATATATACAACAAAATCCTTCAATCCTAATAACCATGTACACATACCACACATAATGTGCACTTCAAAATACTCATAACATATACGGTTATAGGATATGGATATACTATACAATGTTATCATCTTCCAAGAATTACTCATTTTATCCCGGGTTACCATATATCGGATTATTATCACACGGCCATGGTAATAAAATAAATCACAACGTATGAAAAGCGATCATAGTTCCTAACCGAAAAGTGAGAATGAATCATACCCAAGACTTCTCACCCCCAAATAAAATCACACAAACAATAATGGACGACTATGACCTGGGGACTATACGCACCCTGCTCCTCAAGCCAGGGGACTCACCCACATCGCGCAACCTCCCATGATAGCATGGGCTGGGTATGCTTACACAATAAGTATATATATATATATATATATATATATATATATATATATATATATATATATATATATATATATATATATATATATATACACACTATCTCCAATCCGTATTTATAAGGGAAATTAATTCATCTTCATATATATATATATATATATATATATATATAACCATTATTATACTAACCGTCGCTATAACGCATACTTTCCCAATGCATTTTAAATAATGCGGTCTCTTACTTGAAACTTACTCATCCAATTCCTATATAGGAATAGTCTCCCAATTAAATCAATCTTGAGGATACTATCTCCTAACAAAATGTGTAAAAATCCTTATTCACACACCATTTATATATGTATGGACGCCGGTGTATAATAATTATCCCGGCTATAGGTATACACATAACTAATAGTCGGTAAACCTCAAGCTCAATCTTAAATTCACTTCATGATCCCATCACACAATGGAATATTTCTCGTTAATCACCCATAAATGTACAATAGTTATTCCGACTATAAGTACGAATACAACTTATCCTAATTGATTATGCATTCTATTATCCTCAATTTAATTACGGTTCAGATACTCAAGCAAACCCTAAATGATACCACGTTTTAAATTAAAATCCTAAGATATAGTCACTAAGGATGTATGACCTCTCTCTCATTGGTCTCCCCCTATCATATTTGGATAAAGTCATATTGCTAGAAGGATTAGACACAAAAGTCGGTATATAAATTTCACGTCATACCTTCACAACTTCCTCAAAGAATCCTCAACCTGGCATCATAGATTAAGTCACCTCTAATCTCTAAATTGAACTCCCATCCCTAATGAAATTCCTCACTATATTGATGCGACAAACTCCAATAGATATTTATGTATGCTCCCAAACTAGTTAGATACGTCCCCACGATCATATCATGTGAGAAACCCCCAATAAATCTCCAAAACGTATCTCTCGCATCATATATAAAGTTCCAAATCGATAAATCCAACCGAAATGGAGCAAAACTCATTTTAGAAAAATTTCTCAAAACAACCCTGATTCCGAATCGATTCAGTCCTAATAGCGAATCGATTCGGGCCAAAAGGACTTGTAAGTCTGCTACATACCGAATCGATTCTCAAGGGGAGAATCGATTCATCCCTAAAGACCTGTCGGTTTTGCAACATGGCGAATTGATTCGGCCTGTTCAGCAAGGCACGAAATGGGTTATTTTATCCAAGACCCCAAATTTCCAAAACCCAATTTATACAACTTCCAACCATTAATCCTTAACCCAAACATGTTTCCAATATCAAAACTCATCCTATATCTAATCCCTTCAAGTTATACACCCTTAAACCCATGTATAAACATCAAATGCAAGGTTTAATATCCACAATCTAGGTTTTGATATAAATACCCAAAATCCCTACTTTTATCCATAATTCATTAAATCAAATACACATATGAATTATTTAGCAAGATTAAACACTTGGCTCAAAATTGTAGGGGTTTAATCGTCCTCGAGATCGCGTATTGGCCGGAAATCTCCAAGCTTTCTCCTCTCTCTTCTTCCTTTCTTCTTCTCTCTCTTTCTCACAAATGAGATTGGCTCATTTCGTAAGCCTCTTAAGCTTTTAAATCCTAAATCCCAATCTTAAATGATAATACACATTTTAAATGACTAGTTTACTCCAATTCGAGTCAAACTAACTTAAAATATTTCGGAACCGAAATAAATCCCAAGGACAGTCATTTTGACTATCTCGACCTATCCGGAATCAACTGCGCACTCCGAATCTTCATCCGAAATACTTTATATCATCTTCAAATTTTGACCTCAATTGCCAAATTTTAAAATTCTCCGATTTAAATAAATGTTTATTTCTCCTAAAAAATTAAATTCTCATTCCAAAAAATCGCGGGGTATTACATAAAGTTCGCCGAAAAATCCTAAGTTGCCAACAATGGAGAAAAAGAAATATGCAACAATGGAGGAAAGGAAAAGAGAATGGCAAAGGAAAGTTACCTGGAAAATGGAAGAGAATCTAAACCTTGAAATAAGCACGATGTATTGCCTACAAATAGAGATGGAAGAGAAGAGGTCGTAGAAGCTAAAGAGAGAGGAAATATGCAAAGTTTTTGGGAAAGAAAGAGATAACAAAAAATTTCTCAAAATTTAAATGTCACATAATGATTTGGCATAATGACCCAAGCGACGCACAGTTCCCTATGCATATCATCATTAGGGCACTATGCCCTAAGTATACCTGACAACTGTCATTACTGAGAAGTGCAACATAATGATTGACAAGTGTCGATTTGGAGCCTCATCAACTTAACTACCAGGAAAACAATAATACCCCTCAACCACCTCATAACATCAATGGCTAAGGGCTAGGGGGTGATTGATATGCCAAAATATACCATCGTCCTAGCCAACAGTATACTCAAAAGAAGACGAGGGGATAATTAATCTAGGCATTGTCCCATCCGTGGGTCGTCCAAATGATCATCATCAGCCTCGGCCCCGCTGGTAAGCCGATCCATAGCTACCTAACAATTGACAAGTGTTGACCCTCGGTTCAGTTAGAAGCCTTAGCCTCGTCTTCATGAGAATGCAAGACTAAGGTCGACCTTAGATTACCACAGCACTTGATGGTTTCAGCATCATCAATTTTCCTAGTCTCGGCCTCGACTAATGCACTAGGCCGAGGGTGACATCATCATAGCGCGTGGTTTGGGAGACGCGTGGATCAGTGTGCGTGGGACACAAACCACACGTGAGCAAAATAGTTACTACCAGATCATCCCCTCACATTAGGGAATATTTAGTCATCATGACCTACATGTGACAGGGCCAGATGTCCACATTGGATTGGCTAAGAGCAACACATTCATTCATACAACATGCTTGGTGGGTACACCATACCCCCTAAGCACTATATATACCTTTCATCTTCTTCATTGTAAAGGATCGATTAATTCAAACCCTAGTTAAAACTTTACTCATTTGTATACAGAAGAGAGGGAGAGAGAGAAAAAAAAAGCTTGTGTTGTAACCAGGTCATTAGAGCTATATTTACTAGTGGATTTCACTCACACACACAGTGGACGTAGGCTTCGGCCGAACCACTTAAATTCAGGTGTTCATCCTCTTCACCTCATCGCCTTCTTTGTTGATTTGCTATGTGATTATTGACATTTTTGCATAGCTATAGCTTCATGCATCTGTGACCTGGTGATACCATTTTCAGTATCATCAGAAATAATAGCCGTAAGATTATTTTTACAACCCCAAACATATACTCTGCTTTATCACGATAATAAACATCTACCATCAACAACAAGAAGATAAAAAATATACCTGTTAGAATTAAGGTTGAGACATATATATACGGTTTATAAATTATCAATCGCAACGAACATATATATATATATATATATATATATATATATATATATATGGTTTATAAATTATACCTATTATGATTAGGGCTAAGACTTGAACTTTAAAAATACATTTATATACCTATTACGATTAGGGCTGAGACTTGAACTTGAACTAGGAATGAATAGGGATCGATCTAGGAAAAATTAGAGCATGAATAACGAACAAATATCCGGTCGAGAGAGAACAGACGGTGTTCCTTTTAGGGCTTTTACGGTCGACAAAGAGAACGAACAGAAATTAGCTTTTGTGATTTGGGTCGAGAGAGAGAGAAACGAACATGTATATTTTGTTTTGTTTTAGCTTTTTCTTTGGCCTGTTAGGTGCGTTTTTATTTGGATCAAATATAAAAAAGTCACTCAAACATTTTTTAGTATACATTTAGTCAAAGCCTTTTACTTTGTTCCAAAAAGTCCCTATAACAATCATTTGACTAATATTTTCTTATTTTTAAAGGTCCGCGCTAGCGACACTCACCCGCCACTGTCGGAGCTACGGTGACCCTCACCGGAGCTCCTTTTTTTGAATATTTTTATGTGGTGATGGACTTTTTGGAACAAAGTAAAAGGTTTGGACTAAATGTGTATTAAAAATGTTCGAGGGAATTTTTGGTATAAGCCTCTTTTATTTTTTGTATGTTAATTGCGTTTTTTTAAAAAGGGCATACACAAAACGACGTCGTTTTGTGGTCCCAAAAAAATACGTTTTAAACGCGTCTTAACTAAAAAAAATTAGAGAATTTTTACGCCTTACCCCAAAAAATATTGACCAACGTTGATCATGCATTAATACACGCCTAGGCCAAAACTTGACATATCTAAAAAGTGAGCATTTTTTTAGAAAACTAAGTTCTGGAGTTCAGATGATGCAGGTTAAATGGTCCCCAATAGTCCCAAGAATCATTTTCATTTTTGTGTCACATCTTAGAAAATGTTTAGAACATTTGATAATACACGATTCTCAAATTCTATAAAATTCCTCATATCATATAGTATCCAGAAATTTTGATCGCAATTGCTCTCGTAGTTCACCTTCTTAATTCCCACAGTTGACATCCAACAAAAGAAAATAATGTTTGTATTAAAAATTTGCACAAAAACTTCCCTTAACCAATTTTTTTTCTCCCCTTGGACTTTCAAATTCTAGACTTATGAGTTTTCAACCAAATATGCTATGTGGAGCATGTTATCCCATTTTTTTACCTTTGCAGTCCTAATGCTACTATGGATGATGATGACGATGCCCGTTTTGAGATTTTCGTCAGTCAATCGCCCTTCATTGGGTTTATTAGTCTTTATCTTGTCTAATTAGTAACTAGTTTTTTGAGTTTTAAGCTCCACTCATGGAGTTCGTAATAAGGCAGCATAAATCTCTCTCATAGCTTATTTGAATAGTCTCCTTTGGGCTTAGAGGACTACTTTTCCACAACTATATTATGAGATTGATTTAGGATTCTGCATTGGCTTTGAAGTTTTTTTAAATCCTACTTCATATAATCAGTTTTATAAATAAAATATTTCTGCATTTTTTTGAAATTTTTCAAATGATGAAAGAGTCATGTTATGAGTTCCAAATAAGTCTTTTAAAACCTCCCTAAAAGCAATAATTGTTTGTACCCCGACGGGACTCATGCCATAAGGCAAAACTTAATAGGCAAGTGAGAGAATAAGTGGAATTCACGTCATTTTTTGGAAGACGTTTTGGTACTCGTATCATTATTCAGGATGAGAAGTTGTGTGATACTTTTCATCACAAAAGCTTATGTGATGAGAAGCCTATGAGATTTATTTAAAGCTTCAAACCGTGCCTCCTTTGTGATGCTCATGTTTTCATAGCAGATTAAATAACTTTATGACAACTCTTCTAGTTAGCACATGGGATTGATGTAAAATCTTTAACTGCATCTCTTTTGGTATTTATGTTGGGACTTTTAAGCATCATTGTGCACCGCTGAACTTAATTTTTTAAGTACTCTTGCTTTCCTCTCGATCAAAAGACCCCAAACAACATATATAGCACACATGCAAATAGTTTCTCAACCTTCTCCTCACCATATGCCAAAAAGATATTAAAATGCACCTGAGACGTCAAGAATGCTATATTTATGCATTCCTCTTGCTGCATTTGCTCATGTTGTTTTAGTTGACAATAGCTGAATAGCATTGATGCGTGTACACTATAGGTGTTTGATAAAACGCTATTACTTGCATAGGCATTCAAAACAATGGAGTTTTTTTTATGAACCATGTTTTATTTTATTTTGTAGACTTCTCTAAATCAGTATATTTTTATAAATTCGTAGAAAAAGCGTTTGATTTGAGAGACAGAACGATTCTCACTTATCGACCTAACAAATAAATGTTTTCTCTGTGGGTTGAAAAAATGCATTATCCGTTTGTCTGTCATCTTTATTCCTCATCTCCTTCTACACTAGCAAGAGTGATCATAAGAAGATCGGCCAATGTCGCCACCTTTCACTTGCCGTCAGTCACACCAATGTATTCTTTGAGTCCTTGCATCTCTCGTTGATGTATTATGCATTTTAAGTTATTTTGTTTTAATAAGGTGGTAGTTTATATGTACTTCAAGAGTTTTTTTAATTTACTAATTCTCCTTGAGATTTTAAAATTTGTGGTCATGGGAATTAGATATCAGAGCTTGGGGTTTTAGATTTTGCATATTTGTAAGTGGATTTGACCCTAGCTGGTTATTAACTCACTTGTGATTTATTGCTGGTTCGATTCCTTTTTTTGGTCTCTTTGTACTTAGTCGAATGTTGTCTGGAGTTTTAAGGTAAGAATAAATTGTTCCTAAAATGATAAAAATAAACTGCATCTATGTGGTAAGTAAGATTGTAAGTGAGGAAACATAATCAAATTATAAATTTTAATGTTCATTCATAGAATTAGATTTAAGTTATATAAAATCAAAGAAACTAGTAATACTTGTTTTATAGTCTGAACCAACTTATTCATAAGAAATTTTTTCTACAGAATCTATTGTCCACTGAATTCATTAACTTGGATCAAAATTTTGTTTGATAGAATATGGATATAATGCGTAATCTGTAGAAAATTATTTATACTTGTAACTGTAAGCTTTTATAACTTCTTGAAAGACTAGGCCTGATCCTCTTAGTTTACATATGTAAGTGCCCTTTGCTATTTAGATACTTAGCTTCTGCAACTCAATTAGCTATATGAACCCTTTATAGTGAGTGTGTAATTTGGTAGAACACCTGAGGCACTATTCAATGATACATTTACTAACTCTGTGATAAAGTGCCTCCAAGAATGTACTTACATGAGATGGTTGTTTGTTTTGAGAGTTCTAAATTGCTAGTATAATGGTTTTTTAAAAGAATTTTTTTATTGTTCTTGTAGTCTCGTAGATGCTCCTTTTTGCGGGTCTCTTGACATGATATTTGTTCTTTTACGCTGATTTTGTCGTGTATGGTCAGTTACCAGTGTTGTGGTATACTAGTTTTCTTCTCTCTGAAATTTAATATTCTATTAGTTTATACAATTTGCTACAGGATAAGTTGAATTTGTAGCTTCTCTTTGGGTCCGCATGTCATTTTTTACGGTTGGGGATTGGATGTTTCTGGTATAAACTATAGTAAACTGTTGAATGCTTGCCATTTCTTATGATTTCAGGAGTTAATGGTGCACAGGTATTGTTCTGGAAGCTTAAATTTTGTTCTGTTCCCGAGTACTTTGAGTGTGGCGTTGAGGTGGGGTGACCCCTCATTTTATACCAACAGCAAAAAAGCATTGCTGACGCTAGCCTATAGCGACATTTTTACACTGTTGTTACGAAATGTCACTGCTTAGTCACTATCAGTGACGATTTTGATATAATCATCTCTATAAATACCTTTGTGTGGCCGTTTTATAACTGCCAAGATTTAAATAGCCTCCTTTTTATCAAGATAGAAAAAGCATCATAAATGATATCTTTCAGCGATGTTTATATTTTTGTTGCTACAAACGTTGTATCATCACATTCGGGGACTTTTTTCTTTAATTGTCACTAAAAGAAATTTTGGAGATGCATTTTTTATGGGCCTGTTTTATTAAAAAAAATGAACTTTCTTTCAAACTAATTAAACATTAGGCCAGGGCTTTATTCTGATTTTCCATTTTCTTTAATTTTTGGTAATATTTTTGTTAGTTTGGTGGCATAAAACTTTTGTCTGCATTTCATATAACACTGCTTTTTATGCTTTTACTATTTTTATTTGTATCAATTCTAATTAGTGTGATCAAGAGAAGTCTATGTTTGAATTCAGGGCATCTTAATGATGTCTGTGAGACACTATAAGAAAAATATCAATTTAAGACGCTTTTAGAAATTAATTTACATCACTCAACAGTACACCATTGTAAAAGTATTCTTTTATTTGATTAAGTCTCCCGTTAATTAACCAACCTAAATAAAATTTTATAAGTCATTTCTACAACAAAAATTTATTAGAAGCACCGAAGACTCCCGCTCAAAAAATCTCACAAAATCGTCTCAATCTTCATCCTTATTTTGGTGTGCACTCCTCCATATCCATACCCCTTGATGTCGATCACTCTAGTGTTTGATTCCTTATTGTAAACCACCTCTCTATCTCACCTCCTTTCTCTCCTCTATCTTAACTCTCTGCACCCTTTTTATCTCTACAATCTGTGCGCATCACACCTCTGTTGTTTACCGTCATCACCGCCCATATATCCCTCTGTGCACCGCCCAAAGATGTGACAAAAAAATATTGGATCTAGAGGTATGATCTAAAGTTACCCCATATCTCTCAAAATCGTAGTCCCCGCAGTCCCCCGCAAGCCGCCACATGACGTCACCTCGTTTGCACAAGTTGTCGCAAGTCCTCCGATTAACCGTTGGGTAATCACACTAGGTATATCTTTATTTTTCAATAAACCCTAGCTCTATTCCTTCAAATATCATTGAAACAATACGTGGTAAAGTTGGTGATTTAAAACTGTAAAATATCTTTACAAAATATATGAATTAACCATAACTATAGCACACCTGTACATAGGCTACAAAATATGCTCATTCTCAGTTGCACCTTTCAATTATTATAGTTAATATTCTTTGATGGAGTTGAATTTTGATTTTCATTTAATTTTTCACTAATGATGTTGAGTATCACATGCTAGACAGTATTAAAAAGAGACAAACCAATTTTGTTTTAGCTCTATTGTTAAAATGTCAAATTGTTTACTATTAGGTTGTAGGTGGACAAAATTTTATCCCTTTACTATAGTTCCAACTAGGCAAATATTCTATATTTAACGCTAATATTAGTGGCCAATACATTATAAACTTGGATTCTTTACATATATTGTTAACAAGCAACATGTATGATATTTTTTGTGTACAATAATTTATGTGGGTTTTGTATAGGCACTTGTAGTACTATGAGTATTCAGGCTGGTACGGGAATATTTGTTATAGGCACGTATACTTAGGGTCGCAAATGATCTGATCTTAGCTAAGATCATTTATTAAACGAGCTTAAAATCATGTTTGAGCTCGTTTCATTTACTAAACGTACGAGCCGAACTCAAACCGAGCTCGAGCAAGTCGGTTTTAAAGTGCCTAATCGAACTCTTTTATGCCTTAAAGCCAAGCTCGAGTCAATCCCAATGATCATAATTTTTTAAACGAGCTCAAAATCATGTTCAAGCTTGGTTTGTTTGCTTAAAAAACGAGCCGAGCTCCAACTACTCATGAACAATCCGGTTTGTTTGCAGCCCTACATATATTGCTATAAATTTGAGTAATAGACAAATACACTATTTTGTTTTTCTGCAAACAGTGTGGTTTAAATTAAATATATGTTGTTATATTGGAGGTTTGGAAGTGGAGTCACTATAATTTCTAGAGCACCTGCAAATGTATTATGTATGTGACATCATACAATCATTAGATATCCAGATTTCTCATGTGTAAAACATAGTACAATCATGAGATCAACAAACCAAGCTAATATTACCAATTAATTAACAAGGCAAATCACTTCCGTGTCAGTTTTCATGTGTTTAATCAGATCTTACACTTCATATGAATAATTTTATTGCCAACCACATTTGTAAGAATTTATTTACAACCACATGGGTATGATTCAAGATTGTGAACTTAATTACTTCAACTATCAATTTGGTATCTACCTATTATTTAGATTGTATGAGGTCGATTATGTTAATTACATATTTACCTACATTTGTACTGAGAATGCCTGCTATGTGGGGAATAAGGAGAATACATGCGCTGAGAATGCCTATTATGTGGAGACCTCAAAACTTGTCTAGAAATGAAAACATATCCCATGCTAAAACCAGTGAATTCAATGTGTACTTTGGGAGATATATATTGTCAGCCTTCTATACACTCACACTTTATAAGAACTAGCCAGTCGGCATGAACAATGATTCTTCTGATGAGATAAACTTTGATTGATAGGATTAAATACCACTAATTATCATCAGAAAACACTAGGAAATTTTCTAAAAGACAAAAACATATGTCAAAAAGGTTCCCTGGTGTTCCTCATCATAAGTAACAAGTACAAATAATTCTTCTACCAAAAAAGAAAATTGAAGTAAATAGTGAATTTACTCAAATGTTTGTTCACAAGAAGACTATTCATGTCATTCTAATGGTATGATGTAAATGTTATAAGAAAACTAGAATTGTTTGAATCCACCTTACAATACTGAGTTCCTGTTATTTTACTAAAAGGGAAAAATACCCAAAAATAAAATCATCTCATAATGTGAAATAAAGAAAATCTTACAACAATTTTAATGATTTAATAAAAATGATCATCGTTAACTCATATTTCGAACAAACCATATAAATTAACTATATCCATGAAAATTTCTATAAAGAATTTATGTAGTCGTCTCCAAGTAGTTGGGGAATTATAACCTTTACTGTGTTGATTTAGAAAATTAACTACATTACTACCCCAAAATATATCCTTCCAAAAAGTAGGAAAGCAGTTACAAAACCAAGAATTTTTAGTTCATCACGATGATGAGATCATAAATTCCTATGAACACATAATTAAATCATGATTATATAAGTTAAGTGATCTTGTACGAGATCAATATATTATTAACCCAAAACGCCATTTGATGCGAAGGGTAAAAAGGCAGATAAGATAAGTGATAATACGCAAATATTGCGTATTTTATCTGTCGAACCTACGCATTTTAGCCCCTAGGGTGCGTTAATCTCTATATTTAAGCCCGTTAACCAGACAACCTCGGTTTATATTGTTAACATGCTATATGAGGTATAATTGGGCTTTTGTAGGTATTTAGGTACTAAGAATGGGATCCGGACGCTTTTCGCTCAAGTTCCGTACGCATTCGCACGTTTAATGGAAATTCGGTCAATTCACATCTTGGGAACCTGTCCCGACATCTCACGGAAGTTGTAGACCTCCTCGTAAGATTTGCGTGGCCGTAAATGGTGTACGATTCCAAGTCCTAACGAAGGAGTTACGGCGTTTCTAGCGGAGGAGAAAAGCATTTACACTAAAACAGGAGGAAAGGAGGTTTTGCCCTGCTTGATCGATCGATCGATTGATCCTTCATAAATTTTCCACGATTTCAGTGATCGATCGATTGACCAAAGGGGTCGATCGATCGATCCCCTATTTCTGCAGATATTTTTTCCTTCTTTTCTTTTATTCCAACTTACTATATAACCCAATTTTCTTGTAATATCAGTAATACTTAGAAATATTCAGTTTTCTTTAGTTTAGCCTATGGTTTGTGGGTTTTGAGAGCTTAGCTTCAATTATTTTTGGGTTGACAACTATTTGGAGTTTTTATGTTGAACTTCCATCTTCCATCTCCATTTATATAATTGTTCTTGCTTAATTCTTGCTTTGTAGAATAATTTCCATGCTTTGTTAATTAGTTTAATTTCTCTATTTCTTGCTTTCCTAGTTTAATTAGTATAAATTATCTTAGTTCATTATGTGCCCTTAGATAAATAGGGTCGGGATGTTGTTCCGCCATTAACGGGCTCCCGAGCTCCGAAAATTAGGTTTTGTGTAAAATTGCGTTTAATTGAACCCGCACGAATTAAAGTCGGATTATTATGCGTTTAACTTTCTTTGTCATGGAAAGTTAGTATTTATAGCAATAATCCGAGTTTAATCCACGTGCGACCATTTTTGGTTAAATGTTTAATCTCGCAAATTTGGATTTAATTCCTTATTGTGTGATGTTTATGATTGATTGATAATGCTTGATTAAATTTCTCTCGAGCCGAAATTCTGATTATTAGTTATTTCGAGCCATATGGTTGGATGATATCCCAATCCTCGCTTTTACTTTATTTAGACTTAACTTATTCTTCTCTTCTATTTCCTAGCATACATCACCCTTTTGCACTTTTATTCCTGAATTAATTATCTGTTACGATCTATCGAATATTTTCTGTGGATTCGATACCCGGACTTGGCCGCTATACTCACCCGTTGAGTGTAGTCATAAGTTTAGGTTTTTATATATAGTTGGTGAGCCGAATATAAAATGACCGGCGCGTAGGTGACTCTCGCGCCGCGGCAAAACCCAACCTGTCAATACAATTGTCCATTCTAACAAGATAAAATTATCCCACAACCTAGGTGGGATTATTTTATTCTATAAAACATGGGATAAAATGTTGAATAACACCAAACATAGGATAATGTAGAGGGGTGTACACTCATTTGTCCAAACAATTGGGCGAGCATGTCCATATGGCGAGGGGGCCATACCACAAGCAACCCCCCCCCCCCCCCCCCCAAAAAAAAAAAGAGCGCCCTGGCTAAGACAAAAGAAGACTCAATTGAATAAAGAGGCCCACCATAAGGAGCTCCTGGACCCCAAAGCTCGAACATCCACATAAATGAAGTTTGGACGAGGAGGCCCACCATAAGGGGCTCCTCGTCCCAAAAAAGCTCAGAAATCATAGAAGTAAAGTTTGGGCGAGGAGGCCTACCATGAGGGGCTCTTTGTCCCAAAAAGCTCAAAAACCACATGAATGAAGTTTGGGCGAGGAGGCACACCATGAAGTGCTCCTCATCCTAAAATGCTCAAAAATCACATAAAGTAAATTTGGGCGAGGAGGCACACCTTGATTTTCTATTGAAGAAAAGTTACTATTATTATTACAAAGTTCATCTTCTTGCAGGGAGTTAGTTCTTGCTTTAGTTCCATTTTTACCAAAAGGAAAAGGTTTTACACAGTGCTGCTCTAGAATTTCTTGAAAAACTTGAAGGCAGAGTTCATTGAAGAGGGTCACGCCTCACCCATTTTAGCATCTTACCAGACCTCAGTCACACTGCCCTTATATATTTAGCGAATCCGATGGGAGGTATCCTCATTTTCATGGATAAATAAGGTTTCAAAATTTCTAAGCCGCTAGTTTTTGAAGACATTCCACCTGGGAATGGAACTCAAAGTGATGAGATCACTCAGGAGGATGTGGTAATTACTGGATCTAAGACATCTGCTCCTCAGGGAGGGCAGACTAACTCACTGGCAACAACTTCGATGATAGGTATGAGCCTCATAGGCATGTTTTTTGAGTTTATGAAACAAAACAATGTAGATCTGGAAAGTTTGGTTCAAGGTTATGTAATACCAGCAGTTGCCCCCTATGGAGGGGTAGCCACTCCTACATTTATTTCGACGGAAGTGACTCCACCGCAAAAAGTGGTGCCGGAGCAAGTTATGGAACCATCAAGTTCACCAGCAATAAAGGCGTGAGCTTGGAGGAATCCCCCTCCAAATCTGTTACTATATAGGATGTGAAGAAGTTGTTTTCCTCCTCTCGGAGAGAAGCACCTCATCTATATGAGGAGCTACAAGACCCTTACCCACAGGTTGTGAATGAGAAGCCATACCCTGAAGGATACATTCCACTAAAATTTATCAAGTTCAATAGAAAAGGGGAGAACCTAAGAGATCACGTGAAGAGGTTCATTGGGTACTTAGGAGTGCATGGAAATGACAAGAATAGCTATGCTCAACAAAAAATAGCAAGAAAGAAAATTGTGAAAAACAAAAAAAAACATAGAAAAAGCTCGAAAAAGGCACTAATGGACATCATAGGAAAATTTTCCAATTCCGAAATTCCCAATCACCCCCATTTTACCCAATATACCTCTAACCCAATAGAGTCCTAACCGAGTTCTTTATGCGAAATTTCTTACCGCGTGGAGAGCTAAAACACGAAAAGATAATAAAAGAGATTATAAATATGAATTAGAGGCAATGTTCCCATTTTTTATAACCGTAATTCAATGGTGAGATTGGTTTACCATAAAATTTTCGTCTTTCTATTTGTGAGTGTGAATTTGATTCCAATACATTTACTCTTATAAATCACGCATACCGAGAGAAAATAGCCACCCTACTGAGAGATTCATTTGTGAGACCATCCCGTGAGACTTTGAAATCAAAACGAATTTTTGGATAAGTAACATAACGATCAATCGGTGGAAATTCGAGGTTAAATTTCTGGCTTCGCACACACGCACTATGATTTGAGACTCTTGAACATGGATTGAGTTTTCTTTGAGTCGAATTTTGTGGGTATATTCGCTGCAAATCCTCACGAGACACAACTCGTCCTACTAGGGTAACCTATGGGTTTAAAGGCTTGTTGCGTATGCTAAATGCAATCCCTTGCCCGCGAAAGAGGTATTCTATCCCTTTTTTTCGAGTTGGATCATGTTTTGATTCTTTCACATTGCTCGGGATGATCAAAGTTCTAAGTTAGGGGGGTTTGATTAGGCATAAATTCTTCCAAATTTATCCCTTAATTTAGAGGCTTTTATTACCTCGAACAACGTAAAACGAATTAGTTTATCTCATATCTTGGCTAACGGTTTCGTCTAACAAGTACCCCCAGTTTCGTATATTTCTTATTAATTTCATAGGTAATTATTACATAAAAGGAAGAAAGAAATCAGAAGAAGCAAGAGAAAAGAAAGAAGATGAATCAAAAGGGCAAAAGCATAATTTTTACCAGGAATCCGGTTGAAGACCCAAAATAAAAGTCAAAGATCTCGCATTTGTGAACACGTGGGAAGAAACGGCATCCTAATCTGAGTTCTGGATTAGAAGTTATAAAGACCCGAAGATGTGATAAAATCATGAGATATTCACGAGAAATTGAAGAGAAGCTGAGAAGACAACCCGGACGAATCCGATTTAATAGAAAAACGGATCAGTCTGGGGTCCCAAATCACTGTAAAGATGGACATTTAGCGGACCAATCCGGTATCCCAAAAAAATGGATTGGTCCGGCCCTTAAAATCACTACATAACAACTCGTCTAGCGGACCAATATGTAGTCTTAATCTAGTTTCCTTTTACTAGTAGGATTAATTGCAAACAAATCATCTTTTCAGTTTTCTTAGAGTTGAATTTATGTTGACCGTCTGTCCTTCCGTCGTTATGATTTTCTCATCCTAGTTACCTGAGGATTCGATACCCAGACTAGCCACTATACTCCATAAGAGTGTAGTTAAAGTTTAGGTTTTTGTATTGTGGTTAGAAGCCGATAACAACGACTAGCGTATTTACATGTACGCTCGATTTCCACCTCAATCAAGGAAAGCAATCAATTATGTGGATGGAAGTTCAAAAGGCAATAAGGGAGGCTCCGGATCTAAGAACAATAGCCCAGGTAACAAGAGAAAGTTTGGGCAGGACGCCCCACCACCACTACCTTGTAGCTTATAGGAAGATATAGATTATTATCATACATTGGTACTAGAGGGGGTAGGAGGTCTCCCTCATTTGAATGGATAAATCACAATAACAGCTGACAAAGCTAATCCTAAGTATTATGAGTTACATCAGAGGGTGCAGCACTCCACTAAGGACTGCTACTATCTAAGGAGGATCATTGGTGAACAGGTGTCCAATGGTACATTGAAAATACCTCTGGTAGATGTTAACGAGAATCCACTCCCAACACATCACTTTGGCACTGTCAATATGGTAGTTGTGTATGATGAAGAAGTAGCTCAAGATCTGATGGATTGAGAAGGTATCAACAAAATATGCGAAGAGCTAGAAAGGCTAGCATTGAATAGTAAATAGAGAGTTGAGCTAGAGAGGAGGTGTGAGGAGTGGTTCTTCACTCCTGACTAAAAAGAGGGTGGAGATGAGGAAGTCAAGAAAGTGAACCTCCTAGAAGGAAAATTGGATGTTATCCTTGCTCTGGATGAGGGGGAGACATATGAGGCAGAGTATGTTTATAATGCCCAAACATATGAAGTGGACTTAGACTGTAAATGTGAAGCTATAGCAAGGAGTCTTAAGCTCAAGTTATTCTTTGACCAAATAGGAGTAAAGTATGACAACAAAGTAGTCATAACAAGAAATGTTATGGAAGTAGTACAACAATGTGGAGATCCCCTCACTAAATTGGCAGGGACCAATTGGGAGGTTGATTAAAATATACACTTCTGAAGTGGTCTTTTCTCAAGCAGACATGCAGTTCCATACTTCCATAACTGCCCATTATACGTGACAGTTTTGATCAATAGAATATCCTTCCCCGGAGCATTAATGGATGGAGGGGCTTCTATTAATATTATGCCAATCAGTACATTGTATGAAATGGAGATTAATCAAGAGAAGATAGTACATGTATCGCTGGTGATTTTAGGAGTTGACAGCGCCGACATGCAATCCCTAGGATTTGTGAACGTGGATATTAAGTTAGGGAATTTCACTTTTCACATCAAGTTTCACATCATTAATGCCAATAACAGCTACCAGTTGCTCATTGGAAGGGTATGGATTCATACCCATGGCATAGTACCCTCCACTTACCACCAATGTTAAAAAGCCAACATCCGAGGAATAGATATCATAATAAAAGCAACATAGAAGCCCTTTTATGTTGAGGAAGCCCACCCGATGGATGCGGGATTTTATACAAAAATGGACGAAGAAAGGAAGAGTTATGCAAGAAAGTTAAAGTAGAATCGAAGGTTGGAGGAGGGCCCGAGCCAAAGAAGTCTGTCCATGATTAATTGGGAGAGATGGTGATTTTCCACAGAGCAAACGACAAGAGGAAGGTGGAGGAGGTAGACAAACCTCCTCGAACTTGAAAGAAGGTGGTCGTACCTGATGAGAAATTCATATACCTTTTATAACGATCTGCGCAGGCGACGTTCTGGGATGAGAGCGTCGGCCCGACACCAGAGTGCTTTATGGTAGATGAATCACGCATCATTAAACATATCAAAGAACCAGAAGAAGCTCCATAGTGCATGCAAGATGGATTCAAGGAGTAGTAACAAGAGCTAAAAGAAATCAACCTGGGAGTAGAAGGGGGTCAAATTAGACCCATTTTAATTTCCAAGAGTTTGAACCCAAAATAGAAGGGATGTATCATCAACCTGCTCAAAGAGTTCACTGACTTATGTTCCTGGAAATACACGAAGATTCTAGAGATAAATCAAGAAGTGAGCGCCCCCAAATTAAATGTTATTTTCGATGCTCTTCCAGTCAGGCAACCAATACGTACGTACAAAGCTGACCTCGACCTAAAGATAAAATCATAAGTAGAGAAACTATTGGCGGCGGGGTTCATTAAGCCTATTCATCATCCTGTGTGGCTCTCCAGCATTGTACATGTGGAGAAAGAAGGGCAAAAGCTAAATATGGATTTGTGTGGACTTTCGTGACTTAAATCGAGCATGTCCCAACCATGACTTTCCCCTACCCAGTATAGATAGCTTATTTGACACTATTGTAGGCCGTGAGATGTATAGTTTTATGGATGGGTACGTCGTCTATAATAAGATTAAGATGGACGCAGATAAAATAACTTTTCGTACGCCACTAGAAAAATTCCACTATACAGTCATTTCATTTGGATTAAAGAACGTTGGGTCCACCTATCAGAGGACCATGATGGCAATATTCCATGATCTGTTTCATGATATACTGGAATTCTATGTGGATGATCTGGTAGTAAATTCAAAAGAGAAGGCAAGCATATGTAAGACCTCCGGAGAGTGTTTGAGAGATGTCATAGGTATAAGATGCGGATGAACCCCTCGAAGTATGCCTTCGAGGTCGTTATGAATAAGTTTTAGGGATTTGTTATGAATAAGAAGTGGGTACAAGTTGATGCAGAAGAGAAGAAAGCCATCATGATGATGCCACCTCCAAAGAATTAAAGACATCTCAAAAGCTTCTTAGAGAATGTGTCCTACCTAAGAAGGTTCATACAGGCACTAGTGGAGGTGACCCACCCATTCACACCCCTGTTGAAAGTCAAAGACATGTGGATCTGGGGAGATTAGTAGAAGAAAGCCTTTGAGAAGATCAAAGAAAATTTAGCCTCTCTATCCACGATGATCCCGTCGAAAGTTGGGCACCACTTCTTCTCTACCTCGCTTCAACAGAAAGATCCATAGGAAAACTGATGGTTCAAGAGAAGATAGGAGTAGATAAGCCCATATATTACTTGTCAAGGGTGATCTCGAGTACAGAATCGAGTTATACTAATGTGGAGATACACTACCTTGCCCTAGTCTTCGTGGCTCAAAAGTTGAGACACTATATGTTAGCCTTCATAGTTCATATAGTCTAAGTGTGACTCTATCAAGTACCTCATGGCACGGATGGTCCTGGTAGGATGATCAGCGAGATGGTTTTTAATTTTCCAGAGTATGATCTAAAGTGCATATTGCCCAAAGCCATCAAAATTCAAGCGATAGAAGATCTGCTAAACCATTTACAAGTGGGAATTTTGAGTCCTCCAGTGAAGAGTTACCTGGGGAGAATTTCCAAGCATACGTGGAAGAAGCGATGGAAAAGTGGGAAATGGATTTTGATGGCTATAGTGCTCAAGGAACAGGAGATGCGGGGATTATAATCTCAAATAGTAAGGAGAAGATCACCCTCTCCTTCAAGTGAGACTTCAAATGCTCAAATAATGAGGCTCTCATTTTTGGAATGTTAAAAGAACTCTGAAGAGGTATTAAGGTACTGTGCATACGAGGGGTCTCTAACTTGGTGGTGAAACAAGTTAAAGGGGAGTTCTCCCTCAAATATGAAACTTAGCACCTTAAAGATACATCATCCAGAAGTTATTGGGACAGTTCCTAGAAGTAACCGTTGAGCGGCATGCACGAATAATAAATAGACCCCCTAACGTGATAGCTACCATAGCCTAGAAGTTAGACATGGATGATCCAGAAGAAACAATCACAGTATGGTAGAGAAGAGTGTCTACCACAGTGAAGACCTTGTTCCCAAGCAATAAGCCAGAAGATTGGAGGCTCTTAGTTGTCAAGCACCTAGAAACAAGAGAAGGGAGAATGAAGATGTTAGAATCGACTAACTATCACCTGTTGTAGGGAACACTTTACTTCAAGAGCCTTAGATGGTTATTATCAAGGTGTGATGGAGAAAAGGAAGCTACAGAGAGGGTGGCAGAGATGCATGAAAAGCATTGCGAGGACACTAATATCCCTCTTTATAGTCGGTTGCAGAGGGGGGCTACTGTTGGCCCACCATAAGCTCGGAGGCTTCTCATATGTAATAAGGATGGTTAATGTGCCAAACCCATTTTGACCAGCCATCAGAAGCTAATTTTAAGGAGGCCTTTACAGATTGGAGGCAACTATACCTAGCCTATCTAAAAGACGGTGAGTTGACCACGGAGAGAGCAGATGAAATTTATCTCTAAAAGAGAGTAGCTCATTTCTACTTGGTAGAAGGAGGGATCTATAGGAAAGGCTACAATGAGAAAGATCTGAAATGTATAGCCAAAGAAGATACACAGAGAGTGTTGAAGGAAGCTCATGAGCCCTCTCATATGGGAGGTACCAAACTATATGATCAACTGATGACATTGGGGTACTACTGGACAACCATAGAGGCTGACTCCATTGGTTATATAAAGAAGTGCAGAACATGTCAAGTGCATGGAAATATGGTATATGCCACCTCAGTCAACTTGCAAAGCTTAACAACTCCCTACCCTTTCCACACATGGGCGTTTGACCTGGTTGGAAAAATCAGACCAGCATCTCGTGGTAAAGCTTTTATTATTGTGGCAACAAAATTGTATACCAAATGGGTAAAGGCCATTCCTCTAAGAAGGGTTACCACCCAAGTGGTAACCCAGTTTATCAAGGAGTATATCATATGCAGGTGTGGTATACCCAAGATGATTCTAACAGATAATGGGATACAGCTCGTATGCAAGGAGATGGAGTTTCTCACAAACAAGTATAATATTCTGCACAATAACTCAACCATCTCCTACCCTAAAGGGAATGGCTAAGCGGAGGCCACTAATAAGACCCTGATTAATATCTTGAAGACGATGCTGGAGGACATGCGGAGGGCATGGGATGAGAAGATGATCATGATACTATGGGCTTATTTTACTTCAAAGATAATGTCGACCGGGTTTAACCCATTCTCGTTGGTATGTGGGGCTGAAGTTGTCCTTCAGCAAAAGTTTCTCTAAGCAATGGACTTATCCCTGATCCAAGACATGTACAGTTGGAGGCACTGGACGATCATAGAGACAAAGCGAAAGAGAACTTTAAAGGAAACACCCAGCAAATGTCCAAAGCCTATGAAAATTTACTCAATCCCAAAGAATTCCAAGTGGGGGATTTAGTCCTCTGCACATCCACAAATCACCTTCGCAGCATTTAGGCATCAAAGTTCAAACCTAAATGGGGAGGCCCTTTATGGTGAGGGGTGTAGGCAAGTCAGGGTACTGCGAGATCTCAGAGCCAGAGAGTGACTGGAGAGGTATTATGCCTAGTTTTATTGAAATTTTATTTATCGAAGAATTTGAATGGTTTGCTCTAACACCAAAAAAGTTCTTTTTGTAAAAATGATAGAGCCACACAACCTTGTAAATAGTACAACAATAAAAAGAAATGAATAACAACTCCTTTTTATTGCATGATGATTCTTATTTTGTTTGCTTACCTACTGCATGAGGTAGATCCACCATAATATTTTTTTTTATAAACACTCTCTACTAGCCTAGAAGAGGGTCCAGGATAAAAAGAACACTGCTTATTACACTTAAAGGGTACATCCATCCTAAGAGAAAAGTATATTGATCAAAGTGTTTCCAAACATAATAGACAAATGGTTTTAGCCTTGTCACCAGACCATCCTCTAAGTAATAATAAAAAAAAATTAATAATAAATATTTTTTTACAACAAGATTGCCTATAGAACAAGTTCTAATCTCCGTTCTCAAAGAAAAGTTTTACTTGACCAGTTCTCAGAAATTGTGGAAAAAGGGGGCCTACACCCCCTGCTCTAATTTTTTTGAAAGAGGAAAAAAGGTCCCTAACAAAATTGTTTGAAATAAAGACCTCGTAGACCAGGGGCAATGTTTCTATAGAAGATAGTCACTTTTATTTATAAATTATATTCAAAGTTTAAGGGAAGGAGAAGAGATAACCCTTTTCTCCCAGTTATCCCCTTAGAAATCAATGTTTATAATACAATGCCCCCATAATTAGAGGGGGAAACTATAAAAAAAACATTAACTTTCTCACATAATATGCAAGTACCCCACAGTTAGAAGGGGCAACATTAAAAATATTAACTTGCTCAAATAATATGCAAGTACCCTAGAGTTAGAAGGGGCAGTTCTAACTTGCTCAGATAATACGCGAAAAAAACATAATTAGAGGGGGCGGGTTTACAAGTATCAACTTGCTCAGATAATATTCAAGTACCCCACAGTTAGAAGAGGAAGTTCAAATAGATCAAGTGGTCACAGAAAATTAGAGTAGGCCATAGTAAGAAAACTTTAAAGTCTAGACATAAACAGGGGATGAACAGCATAATGGAATCCAATATAGGTTGTTTCATTAATAATGTCGATAGTTCTTTACATATGAAGAAGTATACAAAGTGAAGTCTACAAAACAAGACTATCTACCCGCTAGAAAAAATAAAAAATAAATCATATCGGGAGCACAGGTCTGTGTAAGAAGGACCGACCTCTTCAACAAGCTGCTCCTCTAACCTAGCCATTCGGGCCTCATCCTCATCATCACCAGCCTTTAGCTTGGCCAGCTTGGCCTCGAGGGACTGAATCTGAACTTGGATCCGAGATGCCGCAGCATAATGCTGATGCACCCTAGCCTGCCTGGAAGTATGAAGTTTCATCATCTTCCCAAAAGTAGCACTAAGAAAATAATAAACAGAAGCGTCAAGCCAATCCAACTAAAAGTGATAGCATTGTTAGAGAGCGTGAAGAGCCTGGAGAAACAGTGTATCCCTCTGAGTAGTCATATCGACAGGAAAGGTAGATAAGAAATCATGAAGATGGATGGCCAGGGCCATAAAGTTGAAACTATAAGGCTGTCAATGTGGAGGATTCTCTGAGAAGTAAAAGTCTCATGGTGGTGCATTTCCAAAAACTCCCTCTTATGCGTACGGAACCTAAAGGGAAGCTCTAAGCGCCACAGCACACTCATAAAAGCTCTTGGAGCCTCCACCTCAATATTATAATAACCTTTATTCTGAGACTAAAGCTCAGAAAGAGGAAGAGATGAGTCCTCACCAGAACTGGCATCGCCAGTAGCCTCAGAGCTCTACTCAGCCTCATTAGCTGCCTTAGCATGCTCACCGATTATATCCTATAAATGGACCAACAAAAATAGATAAGACATAAAGAAGGGAAGGAGTAAGTGGTAGAATACCCATGCTCAAATTGAAACAAAGATTACGAAAATATTACCCCATAGCCTAGGGGCATCAGTATGCTGTCACCAAAGCGAGGAAGCACCATGTGACCCTAACCACCAACCTAACAGAAAATAGGCAAGACTTAGCATTTCTTTTTCTAAAAAAAAAAAGAAAAGTACTAACTTTAATAGATAAAAACAATCCAGGTATGACAGTTTAATACCTGGGGAGTGCTCAGTACAAAACTCACTGTATGTCCCGTAGAGCTAGGGACGACCGCCTCATTGACCTAAAAATAAAGAAATGGGACATGAAGGTAAACCCACTTGCATAGTAAACCCCTCAGCAATAGGAGAAGGTGTGATACTAACCTGAGAAATGACAAAGCTAGAGGGTGTTAATAGACCCCTATATAGATAACGTGAGTCGATGGAAAGAAGAATATGTGACACTATACATACTGGAGCAATCTCCTTCGGGACACTGGACAGAGTCCCCTTAGACACGGAAACTGGTGCAGTCCTAACCTGAGAGTTCAAATATAAGTCCCGCAAATAAAGGGACCATATATATATATATATATATATATATATATATATATATATATATATATGTTAGAAGAAGATACAGAATGTGCAGATATGTAATTAATCTAGCAAATAGATGTGCAAAGACTAATATACAATTGAAGCCACTCCTGCAAAACTAGGAATATGCCCCTCAGACAAGGGGACTTCACCCAAGTTGACTAAGTTAGCTTCCCCTACACAGGATGAGGGGAGAGTCATAAATGGTGCTTCAGAAGTTGTCTCTATGGCCCTCATCACGAGCGCCACAGATGAGGAGGTCTCACTAACACCCCCTACAAATGGAAGAAAGATATGAACAATTGCAAGTTGTTCATAGTAATAAAGAAAAATATGTTGAAGAAAGGAATAGACAAGTTAGAATAACAATTAGGAGAGGTTCTATAATAATGCCTCCCACAGAGATAATAGTTGCAGGATCTTCCCCAACAATAGTAGGGTCTACAGAAGAGGAAACTAGAGAAATGATCGGTGAAGTGGTAGTATTGGTCAACTGAAATATAAACGGATAGAAACAGAGTATGAGAATGAAATCCCAGTGACAAAGAAAAAATGAGTCGGGAGATGAAAGATTAAAAATAGGCGTATCTGAAGTCATTTCAAGGAAGAATAAGGGAAGACGACCGACAGGATAGTCGCAGTATATGTAGTGGCCAAATTATTGCAAAGTTTTCAAAGAACCAAACAATAGATAAAGAAAGAAACGGAGCCTAACAGGAGTAAGTAATACCTGAGGGGTGGAGTTAGCCTGTATAACAGGCTCAACAATGAAAACTATCTAGGAAGGTATAGGCTGGATGTGAGGCATATTATCCATAGGCATGAAGACCCGGGAGATGGGAATCCTCCTCGAAGGTGATAGACCTGTGGTAATGCCTTCAATGAGCTGTGATATTTCCCCGATAGAAGAAGGGCCACCGTAATCTTTTTTCTACAATAAAGACAAACAAAAACAATACAATTATATATATATAAAATATAACTGAATAGAGAAAGGTAATAAAGGTGACAAACTCAAAGTACCTCAGACAGCCTGACTGGATAACCTCTCGTCGTAGAGGAGATGAGAAGTGAGGAAATATGGCTCTGAGAAACAGTCACCTCCGTACACAAAAGAAGAAGATTTTAAAATATATGCCTCAAAATATGATAAGTAAAAGCAAAAGACTCGCGAACGCTAATGATTACCTGGATCGAAGAGGAGGACATAGAATAATTCCTCAGGAATACAGAAGATAGAAGCAAAAGTTAGATGGGAGCATAAACTGTATCAGTAAAACTAAAAAGAAAGAGAATAATGACTGGGTAGGGAGGAAATGACAAACTTCTCTAGATAGGCCCAAAGGCGAGACTGACATGGAGCTCCTCGCTCTAGGAAAGGGGCCCCAGGTAATAGGCAAAGGCGAAAGATCATTCGCCGTAATGGAGACACCCTACAAATGCCACAAAGATAAAGATAATTTACATCTAAACTACGCATATGTAAAAAAAACAATAAATAGTACAAAAGAAGTTTAAAAAAGAGACTTACAGGAGTGGAGTGGAAATCTGCCCATATGATAGATGCCCAGTAGTGGGGCTGCTAGTCGACGAAGAATCTATCAAGACACCTTCGTTAGAAGACTCCCCGAACCTGGTAATAAAGAAGAAGTATTAGGGTGTTGATCATCATAAGGATCTCTGACACTCATCTCATTTAGAGAAGAACCTCCATCATCGTAGGAGGGAGTGCTTCTATAATCGACTAGTTCTTTTTCAAATGATTGATAAGGGGAACCAGCAAGTGAAACCCCGTGAAAGTTAGTTTCACTAAGTAAAAATGAGTAAGGTATAGTACCTTCACCAATGGTAATAGAAGTAACAACAGGCTCTTCAGTAGATAGCCATAAGGATTCATAGTCATGCTATCACATAGTCCTATATGTCTCCTGCACCCACTTCGTCATCAGTGTCAACCCCTTGGTCGGGTGTAGGAGAGGGAGCATCAACCTCAGCACTAGTCTTCTTCTTTTTTTTGCTCGCCCTGATTCTTACTAGTGAGGGGGTATGGGCAATAGCAGCAGTAGTGTTAGTAACAGTAGTAGTAGGGGTAGTAGTAACTGGTATGAAGTTGAAAACATCCACATCAGGATGCTCCTTCTTTGAAGCAACAGGGGATCTTGCCTTACCTTTTGACTTGGGCTTAGCAGGTTGAGGCTTTGGTTATTTATAATAAATAGACTCATCGAGCAGGGTCCTCACCAAGATTGGAGTGACCTACTCAAGACGATCCTTGTGGACAGTGCTCAAGTGACACAATAAATTTTATGTCCTCTTGCCTAAGTACCTGTCATTGTTGGGAATCTTTGTGGAAATAGTTTCATGGAGAACACCCCTCACCTAATTTTGAATAAAGATAACCTGCCACTGCCAGAGGGTAAACCATGAACGACTGAAAGAAGGAAAGTAATCTCAAGAAGGCACAAATAGATTGCCCAGATGACTAACTCTATGAACCACCCCCTCAAATGTGCAATTGGCAAAGACCTCAAGGTATAGATCAGAGGGGGAGGTGCTTAAAGGATAAACAGGAGTGTGAACCCCCTAAGAATATCCATATTTCCTCCTCACTCTCTCAGAGTGTTAGAACTCCAAACCTTGGCCAAGGTCAGTCAGAGATGGTAATGTGCATGGTAGAAGCATAACAGTCATAGAGATGTGGGGGCAGGTGGGAACTGACTCAGCATCAGCGGGGAAATAGAATGTGCCCCAGAAGAGGAGAAGGAGTTCCAAGTAAAAGTACCACCAACTATCTTAAATTAAGTCCTGAAGGAGAACTCATCAAAGTTATCTACTAAAGACCCTAGAGAAGCTTTAGGAGTCTTTTTGTTCTACCTCATAGCATGAGCAGCCTGTTATGACAAGCCTTAGCCTCTAGGGCAAAGTTAAGAAATCTCTCAAATAAAACGGGCATGATGATGAAAGTATTGACAAAGTTGATGGCATCATAATAACCATAAGAATACTCAATGTTCGCATGAGCCCTGTCTAACCAAGTGTATAGAGATCCCAATATTAGAGCCGTTAGGGGGACTGTCTTCCCTCGAGAAAGCCTCACGAAAATCTTGAAAAAAATCTTGCGAGAAGAATCATTTGTCCTCCAAGGAACCTACTCAGAAAAGTAATAAAGAATACTACCTAGTGTGAAGGGAATTTAATTTTTGGACCCTCTTGACTCCTCAAGGCCCTGTACGAACTTTCACCCTTGGGCAGCTGCTCAAAATCTTTGAACCAATATATTTGACACTAGGTGAAAGAATGTTTGGTGCTCCTAGTCAAGTTGATGGAAACATATTTTGAGCACTCGCCTAAAGAAGAGTGGAGATCTTCCACCATCTTCTCCTCAATATCATCCTCAAATCCATCAGTGAGAACATGGCTCCCCAAGTAAGGAAGGGTGAGGAACTCGTAGATATCTCCAAATTAATAGTAAATTCCCCCCAACTAGTAATGAAAGCGTGTGAATCTCTACTCCAGTGAGAAGTTAGAAAAGTAAAAACGGGGGATTATTTGGCAATAGAAAAGGACTTGAGGCTACTGATGGTGGTCAGAAAACCTATCACCTCGATAATAGACTTGTGTGATGAGGTGGATAAGACATAATCTACCAAAAAACCCCATTCCTCTATGACACACCCACAGGCCTTGACCTTAATGTTAGAATGGGTAAAATCACCCCTGTCCAATCTCACCCTAAGAATTGAATCAGGAAACACAATAGTAAGGTCAGAAGACTCACCAAGACCCATATGGGGTTGCTCTTTTATCTTCACTACAAACTCCTGCTCGAACTTTGTGATGTAAGCCATGAAGGTGTCCTCCTTGACAAAGTAAGGCGCTAGACGATAAAGGCCAAAATCTCTTTATTTACGAGCAGTGAGATACTCCTTTTGAGATTTCGAGTAAGTAACAGATGAGGATCCCTCCCTTGAGCGCATCCCAATAGACGAACTGGCCAAAGGAGTAGAGACAGAATCCATAATGACGTAACTAACAGTGGTGACTCCGGTGGCCAAAACCGTCGAGACGACGACATAAATGGGCAACACGCCCACTAGCACCTTGATAATGGTGGTGGTGACAGTGGAAATAAGGTTCTGAGGAGATGAGGATGCCATTTGTGGTGGAAAAGGACGGAAGAAACGATGGTGTCTATGGAAGTTATCTGAGTTTCTTTTCTCTCTCTATCTTTAGAACACAACCAATCTGAAAACAAATATTAAGGTGAAAAGAAAGAAGAATTTTAAAAAGGGCTTTTATACCCTTTTAAGGCACATGCACCCTGCCAATAAAAAAGGGAGCATATTATTTCCCTAATCATGGGATGTGTGTTCCCCATCAGACACGTGTCACCTCGAGACCTTAAATGTAGGTTGACATAACAGGACTAATTAATGCGATAGTATCATCATGAGATTGAGTTAGACTGTTCGTATTCCAATAAATAGTTAATCACTGAATATAAAAACCTTTGGTATACTCAACACATAGATTTTTTTATGAGGGGACTAATGTAGAGGGGTGTACACTCATTTGTCCAAATAATTAGGCGAGCAGGCCCTTATGGTGAGGGGGACCTTACCACGAGCAACCCCCCCAAAGAGTTCTCTGGCCAAGACAAAAGAAGACTCAATTTAACAAGGAGGTCCACCACAAGTAGCTCCTCATCCCCAAAGCTCAAGCAGTCACAGAAATGAATTTTGGACTAGGAGTCCCACCATGAGGGGCTCCTCGTCCTAAAAAAGCTAAGAAACAATGAAGTAAAATTTGGGTGAGGAGGCCCGCATCCCAAAAAGTTTAGGAACCACAGAAATGAAGTTTGGTCTAGGAAGCCCACCATGAAGGGCTCCTCATCCCAAAATGCTAAAAAATTACATAAAGTAAATTTGGGAGAGGAGGCCCACCATGAGGATCTCCTCACCACAAAATTCTCAAAGAATACATAAAGGAAATTTGGGCGAGGAGGCCCATCATGAGGAGATCCTCATCCCAAAATGCTCAAAGATTATAGAAATAAATCTTGGGCGAGTAGTTCCACCATGAAGAGCTCCTCGTCCCCAGAATTCCAAAGTACACAAGAATGAAGTTACTTATTATGGTCCCATCACGAGGATCCCATCTTACCCAAAGCTTAGAACACAGAGGATATAAATAGAAATAAGGAAAATCTTAGCGACCAACTCTTTGTCACACACTCAAGACACAAAAAAAAGTCCAAGGCAAGGGAAATCATTATACGTATCCCCCTCTACCCCAATTGACATGTCACAGAAATGAATGAAGGGTGAAGAGGCTTACTCATATTGATCCCTCTACTCCCAAATGATTTACTTAAAAGAACTAGTGGGTGAGGAGGTCCACATAAAGTGACCTACTCCCCAAGATTTGTTACTCAAATATATATTAAAATAGGATTATGTTACTTTCTAGTACAGGTAGCCTGGTTGAGCAAGAAGGGCTCAAATAGGCCAGTTGGGGCCTCTTGGGAGTTTTGGATTGGTGGTTGAGGAACAAGGTTTGTTGAGAAATCTCAACCACTTAGAACTTTCAGATTGAGATAATACTAGTAGAAAGACCTTAGGGGTCACCCAGTCCTTACATAGTCACATCCAGTCATAACCGAAGTAAGCAACCAAGAGGTTGCTCACAAGAAATGAATAGTTTATAAAATTATTTTAGATAAAGGGGGTCCTCAAGTCCCTACTTAAGTTTAAAAGATTTTAGAAAAGGTGGTCCTTGAGACCTCCCCTCAAGTTTATAAAAGATTTTAGAGGAGGTGGTCCTTGGGACCTCCCCTCAAGTTTATAAAAGATTTTGGTTGAGTTAATTTTTGATACCCTTCTCATGTTTATAAAAGATTTAAGAGGAGGTGGTTGTAATACCCCCTATTTTTCTTATAAACAATTAATGATGAAATATTATTTTGAAATAAATAATTAATTCGGGAAATTGGACCAAAATAAATATTTTCATTCAAAAATGTCAAGTGAAAATTTATTATTTGGTATACTTGTGTGTGATACCTTTAATATGCATGATTATGATATTTTTATATAATAAAAGAAAATACATAATTTAGGTGCGACACAAATTAAAAGTGACTATTATTGACATAAATAATTCGGAGCATATTTTGGGACTCATATGGAATCGTTTAGATGGTCTAAGGCTTTAAAATTGGTCTTGGGTCAATAATATATGGGTTGGAAAAGTATTATGCCAATTAGATAATGGATTCGGGCTCATTTGGGGATCCGAAAGTTGGGCCTATGGTCTAACTCGGTATTAGGCTCCTGATTAGAGGCTAAGTGGGGGTAAACCACTCCCCCCACCATTATTCCACAAACGTAAGAGTTGCAGTTACGAGAGATATTGGGAGAAATGCCAAGAGAGGGAAAAAAGAGCTAGAATTGAAGAGGAACATCAAAGGGTATCTCCTCTACATTTATAAGGCAAGAATTTTCTTGCATAATCTATGTCTTCCAATTTATTTCTCAATGCGTAATGTTTATCTCTTTATTTTTCTAGAATCTAAGTTTGATTATATTAAATTTGATAATGAATAATTCATGTAGAGGGTTGTTTTGTGTATAGAATCTATTCCAGAAATTAAGTATCGACGATTCTGAATATGGGTGTTAGTTTCCTTAAGTTATAGATAACTATATAGGAAATATTGAATGAGCAATAGAGATATTATTATGGTTGATTTATGGATTGAAATCTGGATATACATTTCCCAAGTTAATACACCTTTATTATGAGTTTTATCATGGATGAAATCTAGAAGACAAATCCAAACGTTTAAATATTTTACTGATAATAGATTGGAATTTATGACGCTGCATTGAGGACTTTAAATTATGGGTAACATATTTATTTTGGGTTTGTAAAATTCATTATTAGACGAACTGTAAAAGGATTATCGAAGTGAGGAAGAAGAAGGTGGTCGCTCAAACGACGTCGTTGGTCATTCGATCGATGCACCATGTCCCGCGAACGAGAGTCACGGTCATTCGAACAACAAGGTGGTTTTCTCTCTCCTCGTCCCCTTTTCGGCTTTAGCTTTGATTTCCAAAATTTGTTTACTGTATCATGTTACCTTATATACAATAGCTAAAGAATTGTCAAAGAAAGGAGATTTTTGGGTTATGGGTTCATTAAATTTATGGAACAATGTAATACCCATATCTAAATTAATAATAATTACCTATAACTAGATGGTTAAGTAATTATTCATCAGATGTAGTTAATAATTTATTAGATGATAAATTACTAATAAATGAGAAATGTTATGGATTTTTAATTGAACTCTTTAAGGTAATTATAGAGTAACTACCTCTACATATTATAGGGATAATAATATGTACTATTATATAATTATGTGGACATTCCATTATTCGTGGACTGTCCTATCGGCTCGGGGGTTTGTGCGTTCGGACCGTGTACCACACGTCGGCACAGGTGGGCTTGACGATGTGTAGGTCATATAGGTACTACGTGGAGGCTTAATCTAAGAAAGGTAGTTATTGACACTGACCCTTCCTTTGTCACCGCTTGGTATGGGTCGTGTTCAGGTATCCTGCGTAGGGACTGCCTTCAATGTATGTGTGTTTTACGATGTCCTCTTAGGAATAAGAGATGTCTACGGACTTTCAAGTAGTGTACGAATAGACACCAACGATAGATGATCTTGTGTGTTAAATATATGAAAGGACATATATTATTAATTGACCGGTCTTGAATTAAATATATTTAATTGTCTAAGGAAGTGGGTAATAAATGAGTGTTGACAAATAAAATGTAGGAATTACATTTAAATAATCAATTATCAATATACCTATTAATAAATAGAGTTGATGTCACCATGAATTATTTGGGATTTATTGGGGTGCGAACGATATCACAGTTAGATGGGAGATGAGATTTTATACCCATGTGAGTGAAAAGGGGGGGAATAATTATTGTGCATTGGCTATATTATTGCATCGTAAATTATTTATGTTAATTCTTGCACACCTCGGGCTCTGGCCCAAATATAAATATTTTCCCCTGGTGCTCCTAGACAGGGATAGTTGGATTGTGTTATAGCACTCCCGCGATCTCGCTCACTCTCTATTTTTCAGATCATTTGGATTCTGGCATAGGTGCTTTTAAACTGTTGCTACTTTATTTATTTGAAACATTTGTAAGGGTATAATCCCTAGACTTCATTTACTTTATGTTTATTGGGATTATCATTTGGTTGGATTTATCTTCTCATTATTGGTGGTTTGGATTATTCGATTAGTTTGGATTTTATTCTTCACTTTGAAATGCAGAAGTTTTAAGAAAATAATTTATTTACATTTACTTTTGTGCTAAGAATGGTATTAATTGACATTCAAGCCCTATATTCAACGTATTGTGCCTGTCCAAGCTTTACGTGAGAAAATATGGGTTGTTACAGTTGGTATCAGAGCACGATTCTAGTGTTATTTGGATCTTTGCTTGTGCTCGTTACGTTATGCGTTGCGTTATTTGATATATAGAGCCTATACTTAGGACTCGTTGTATTCTTACGATTAATAGTAATTCAAATCTTGTTTGCCTTTAGATGGCAAACGGACGTAGGGGAAGACCCAGGAGTGTAGTACCACTAGTTGGGGAGGATAAGACTCGCCCAGATCCACCACAGGCACCACATGCCCCACAGTTGATCACCCCAGCTGAGATAGCCACTATTGTGTCACATACGGTATCTAAGGCGATAGAGGCTATGCTTCAACATTTCCCACCACCTCAAGCACCTCAGTAGCCACCACTACAACAGGTGGCTATAAATGATCATCAGAGTTAGGGCCAGCAGGGCCAAGGGTAGGGAGGATAGGGCCATCAGATCCACCAGTACAGAGGCCAGCAGGGCCAATAGTACAGAGGCCTTCAAGGTCAAGCCATGCAGGGCAGACGGTTTGATCGGGGCCCGTTTCAGGGAAATTGCTATACATGTGGTGAGAAGGGGCACACTTCTATGACTTTCACCCAAGGGGACCAGGCATCCCATGGATATGGAGGTCATACAGGACAACAGGTGCCACAGGGAAAACGCCCACCATTTCCATCTCAGGGAGTCGCTGTACCAGCCGCTCCAATACCCATCTCCCCATCATAGGGGTAGCAGCCTTTATAGTATAGGCGGGTCTACCATGTTGTAGCAGTAGATGGGCCAGCACCACCACAGGAAGTTGAGGGTATGCTTCCTATATTTGGTCATGTTAGTCGCATTCTTTTTTATACGGGTGCATCGCACTCTTTTGTTAGCATGAGGTTTGCACGGGAGACAGGTATGATAGATTTTGCCTCAGATATAGTGTTGCACATAGACTCACGAGTGGGTATAGGGGCACCCATATGGTTAGTGTGTCGAGGTATCGGTATTGAGATAGGCCAACTTAATTTTGTTGTGAATATTTTAGTACTTGACATGCATGAGTAAGACGTCATTCTGCGGATGGATTGTCTAACCACTTATAGGTAATGTATGAATTTCTTTGGGAGGTCCATCGTCTTAACTATTCTGGAGTAGGAGATACACCTAGTTGTGATGCCACACCCCGGGAGTGGGTCAAGCACGCACTTGTATCACATTGAAGAGGATACCTTATTCAGAGGTTTTGGTGACGCTAGATTCCATTCCAGTGGTGAGAGACTTTATTGACGTCTTTGGAGAGATTTTAGGGTTACCCTCGAGTCGGGAGATTGATTTTGTGATATACCTCATCCTGGGCAGGAGACCTATTTACCGTACTCGGGAGATGACGGAGCTACGAGAGCAGATTGAGTAGTTATTAGGGCAGGGGTTTATTCGGAGGAGTACCTGACCCTGGGGTGCTCCGGTGTCATTCATCCAGAAGAAGGATGGATCTTTACGGCATTGTGTAGACTATAGGGAGTTGAACAAAGTCACGATTCAAATAATATACACGTTGCCGCGTATAGATAATTTGTTTGACCAGCTGAAGGGTGTTTCGTATTTTTCGAAGATTGACTTGAGGTTAGGGTACCATCAGTTGAGAGGCCGGGAGCAGGATGTCTCAAAGACAACCTTTCATACTCGTTATGGGTCGTACGAGTTTTTGGTGATGCCATTCGGGATAACCAATGCACTGACGATATTCATGGATTTGATGAACCGAGTTTATAGGGACTCTTTGAAGCGATTTGTTACAGTATTCATAGAAGATATTCTGATATATTCTCGAACTACGAAGGAGTATGCAGAGCATCTATGGGTGGTCTTACAGACACTTCAGGATCATTAGTTGTATGCAAAGTTCGAGAAGTGCAGATTTTGGTTGAGGGAAGTAAAGTTCTTGGGTCATATTGTGCCCAAGAAGGGGATATCCATGGACCCAGGGAAGGTTTCTGCCGTGATGGAGTGGGGATAAACCACTACGCCCACCGAGGTATGCATCTTCTTGGGATTGGCGGGGTACTACCGTTGATTCATTCAAGGGTTCTCCAAGATGGTCGAGCCCTTATCGAATTTGATAAGGAAGGGGGTACCTTTTATTTGAGATGAGATGTGCCATCAGGCATTTGAGGAGCTAAAGACGAGATTGACTACACAACCAGTTTTAGCGTCACCTTGGGCAGGAGTTGACTACAAATTTTACACTGATGCATCCATGAGGGGACTTGGTGGGGTTCTGATGAAGGAGGAGAGGTAGATAGCTTATGCTTCTCGAAATCATAAGCCTCATGAGGGACATTACCCTACCCACGACTTAGAGTTGGCAGTCATGGTTTTTGCCTTACGAGTGTGGAGACATTACCTTCTGGGGAGAAGTTTCAGCTTTTTATAGACCATAAGATCTTGCAGTATTTGTTCACACAACGAGAGATGAATATGCGAAAGAGGATGTGGCTCGAGTTTATGAAGGACTATCAGTTTGACATTCATTACCATGTGGGAAAAGTGAATGTCGTAGCGGATGTGCTAAGCCATAAGCCATTTCTAGAATTGGCAACATTGTGGAAGGTGAAGTGGAAGTCACTTCGTGGAGATGATGAGTTGACTTGAGCATTTATGTAAATTCTCACCATCACACGCGAGATCATTATTCGGGTGGCAAAGGCACAGGTAGAGGATCAGCTTTGTCAGGAGCGGGTGAGAAAGTTACTAGCAGGGGGTGGAGCATTTGTCTATCGAGTTTGATGACAGTTTGAGGTTCCAAGGGAGACTAGTTGTTCTAGATGGTGAGGATTTTAGGCGATCCAACATATTAGAGGCTCACGATGCTCTATATACGGTGCATCCCGGTGGGGATAAGATGTACCACGATATGCGCCGTTAGTATTGGTGGGCCGGTATGAAGAGGGATATAGCTGAGTTTGTGTCTAGATGTGCTACTTCTTAGCCGGTGAAGGTGGATCATCAGCATCCTGCAAGTACTCTGCATCCTTTGGAAATCCCGGTGTGGAAATGGGAAAGCATATCTATGGACTTTATTACTGGGCTACCTACTTCGCAGAGGGGGCATGATTCGATATGGGTGATTATTGATAAAGCTAGCTAATTTCTTACCGGTTAGGACAGACTATAACTCATATTAGTACACCCGACTCTTCCTTATAGAGATTATTAAACTGCATGGGGTACCGCTCAATATAGGTTCTGATAGGGATATGACGTTTGTGTCCCACTTTTGGAAGAGCTTCCAGCAAGCTTTGGGGGAAGAATTGAGACTAATCACTTCGTATCATCCTCATAACGATGGGCAGATGGAAAGGGTGAACCTGATGCTAGAGGACATGTTGTGTATGTGTATTTTGAATTTTAAGGGGAGCTGGGAGCAGTATTTTCCATTGGTGGAGTTTGCCTACAACAACAACTACTAATTCACGATTGGGATGACACCATTTGAGGCACTCTATAGTAGACCTTTCCGGTCACCCTCGTGTTGGTTAGAGATAGGGGAGAATAAATTACTTGGACCAGACTTCATTCAGGGCACCTCAAAGAAGGTAGAGATGATTTAGGCCAGGATACGAATTGCCCAAGATAGGAAAAATATCTACGTGGATGTGGGCCGGAGACACATAGATTTCGATGTGGGAGACCAAGTGTATCCCATGAAGGGGGTAACAAGATTTGGTAAGAAAGGTAAGTTGACTCCTCGATATGTGGGGTCATTCCCTATATTGGAGAATATTGGGCCCATAGCATACAGGTTGGGATTATCGGACCACCTACAGCGGATGCATGATGTATTTCATATATCTTCACTGCGGAGATTCCTTAGAGACGAGGTGGCATACCAGCACATTAATATAGACGATATTGAGCTCCATCTAGATGCTACTTATAAGGAGAGATCCGTAGCCATTTTGGATAGATGGGAGCGCCGACTACGATCCAAGATAGTTCCTTTTGTTCGGGTGTAATGGGGACACCACCGGAAGGACCACCGGGAGGACGAGTCGACTTGGAAGAGGGGAGGATGACAGGCGCACAAAGTATCCCAAACTCTTTTAGATAGGTACGTACTTTCTTGATTCGGATGACGAAATCCCGTTATTAGGGGGAAGAATATAATACCCTGTATTTTTCTTATAAATAATTAATGATGAAATATTATATTGAAATAAATAATTAATTCTGGAAATTGGACATAAATAAATATTTTCATTCGAAAATGTCAAGTGTAAAATTTATTATTTGGTATACTTGTGTGTGACTCCTTTTATGTGCTTGATTATGATATTTGCATATAATAAAAGAAAATGCATAATTTATGTGCGACACGAATTAAAAGTGACTATTATTGGCATAAATAATTCATACCATATTTTGGGACTCATATGGACTCGTTTAGATGGTTTAAGCGTTTGAAATTGGTCTTGGGTCAATAATATATGGGTTGGGAAAGTTTTAGACCAATTAGATGATGGATTCAAACTCATTTTGGGTCCAAAATTTGGGTCTATGGTCCAACTAGGGATTAGGATCCCCGATTAGAGGTTAAATGGGGGTAGATCACTCCCCACACCATTATTCCAAAAAAACTTAAGAGTTACAGTTACTGGAGATATTGGGAGAAATACCAAGAGAGGGAAAAAGGGCTAGAATTGAAGAGGAACATCAAACGGGATCTCCTCTACATTTATAAGGCATGAATGTTTTTGCATAATCTATGTCTTCCAATTTATTTCTCAATGCATAATGTTTATCCCTTTAAATTTCTGGAATCTAGGTTTGATTATATTGGATTTGATGATGAATAATTCATGTAGAGGGTTGTTTTGTGTATAGAATCTATTCCAAAAATTAACTTTTGACGAATCTGAATATAGGTGTTTGTTTCCTTAAGTTATTGATAATTATCTAGGAAAGATTGAATGAGCAATGGAGAAATTATTATGATTGATTTATGTATTGAAATATGGATATAAATTTCCCAAATTAATATACCTTTATTACGAGTTTTGTCATGGATGAAATCTAGAAGCCAAATCCAAACGTTTAAATATTTGAATGAAAATAAATTGGAATTTATGAGGTTGCGTTGAGGACTTTAAATTCTAGGTGACATATATGTTCTGCGTTTGTAAACTTCATAATTGGATGAACTATAAAAGGAAAATCAAAGTGGGGAATAAGTAGGGGGAGCTCAAACGACGTCATGGGTCATTCAAGGGAAGCACCATGTCGCGCAAACGAGAGCCACGGTCGTTCGAGCGACATGGTGGTTTTCTCTCTACTCGTCCCCTTTTCTGTTTTAGCTTTGATTTCCAAAATTTATTTACTGTACCGTGTTACCTTATGTACAATATCTAAAGAATTGTCTAAAAAATGAGATTTTTGGGTTATGGGTTAATTAAATTTATGGAACAATATTATACCCATATCTAAATTAATAATAATTACCTATAACTAGATGGTTGAGTAATTATTCATCGGATGTAGTTAATAATTTATTAGGTGATAAATTACTAATAAATGAGAAATGTTGTGGATTGTTAATTGAACTCTTTAAGGTAAATATAGAGTAATTAAGTATACAAATTATAGGGATAATAATATGTATGTAATTATGTGAACATACTATTATCCGTGGACTATCCTATCGGCTCGGGGGTTTGCGCATTCGGACCGTGTACCACAAGTCGACACAGGTGGGCTTGACGATGTGTAGGTCATATAAGTACTATGTGGAGGCGTCATCGATGTGAGGTAGTTATTGACGATTACCCTTCATGTGTCACCGCTTGGTATGGGTTGTGTTCAGGTATCCTGCGTAGGGACCGCCCCCAATGTATGTGTGTTTTATGATGTACGGTTAGGAATAAGATATATCTTTGGACTTGCCGATAGTTTATGAATAGACACCAATTCTAGATGCCCTTGTGTGTAAAATATATGAAAGGACATATATATTAATTTAACGGACTTGAATTAAATAAATTTAATTATCTAAGGAAGTGGTCAGTATTTATACATAAGACCCTATAATGTATAATAGATGTTTATGCCTTAACTGAAAGAATAATGAGACTAGGATGAATGAATGTTGACAAATAAAATGTAGGAATTACATTTAAATAATCAATAATTGATATACATGTTTTTAAATGTAGTTGATGTCACGATTCATTATTTGGGATTTATTCAGGTGTGAACGATATCACACTTAGATGAGAGGTGAGATGTTATGCGCATGAAAGTGACAAAATGGGGAATAATTATTGTGCATTAATTGTATTATTGCATTGTAAATTATTTATGTTAATTCTTGCACATCTTGGGCTCTGACCCAAATGTAAATATTTTCTCCCCCCAGGTGCTCCCAGACAGGGATAGCTGGATTGTGTTGTAGGAGTCCCTCGATCTCGCTTACTTTTCAGTTTTCAGATCATTTGGATTCTAGCATAGGTTTTTTCAGCTGTTGCTACTTTATTTATTTGAAACATTTGTAAGGGTATAAGCCCGAGACTTCTTTTACTTTATGTTTATTAGGATTATCATCCGGTTGGATTTATCTTTTCGTTATTGATGCTTTGGATTATTTGATTAGTATGGATTTTATTCTTCACTTTGAAATGCAGAAGATTTAAGAAAATGATTTATTTATATTTACTTTTGTGCTAATAATGGTATTAATTGACAAGCAAGCCCTATCTTCGGCATATCTTTCCTGGACGGCCTTTACGTGAGAAAGTAGGGGTTGTTACAATTGTCCTTGAGACACTCCTCAAGTTTACAAAGTTGTACAATAAGTAACCATTTCAAAAGATATTTACCAAACTATATATTTTGTCTGTGAGCATAGACATATTTTCTTTTTGACTTTGGTTTGTACTAGGTGGCACCTGTCAGAAGGGACAGGTGGCTTCACAAAGGTAAGGATAAATGGTACATTACAGACCTTGTCCCTCACCAACCCCTCAATTTTGGCGCCCAAAAGTACCAACTCAGTCCTAGTTCCCGGGTATAAATAGGACCCCTGAGCAAGATCAAGTCATAATCAGAAACTTAGGTCATACCGTTACTGTGTCAAAATCACACTAGACACCTAGTGTTCTCTCCTTGCTCTCTCTATAAGTGCCAAGTGCATGTTTCTTCACTCCCACACTGACAAGCATCATTCTTAGGAGTTTCTCTTGAAGAATAGTTACTATTATTGTTGTCAAGTTCATCTTCTAGTAGGGAGTTAGTTCTTGCGTTGGTTCCATTTTTTACCAAAAGGAGAAGGTTTTACCAGGTGTTGCTCTAGAAGTTCTTGAAAACCTTGAAGGAAGAGTTCATTGAAATGGGTAACGCCTAACCCATTTCAACATCTTACTAGACCCCAGTCACACTACCCTCCTACAGATAGGATCAATATCGTATACAAATTGCTCATCTAACACATTTAAGTAATTAAATGCGATGTCCTAAAGGTAACTAATTTGTCATATTGCTTGAATGAATTATTAATCCTGACTTATTTGAAGAGGGAAAACACATTATCGAATCATCAACACAAAAGTACCAGGAAATAAGAGATTCAATAGAGATTAATGAAAAGTTGGTGGTCTAATAGAAGATCCCAAGGGCAACGACGTGATGTATACAAAATGAATAATTATATATAGCCCAACGTTCACGAGCATCACATATACCTTCTCTGAAAATACTAAGAGTTTCATTTCAAGTGCAAAAAATTATCATCATCCATGGAATTGATGTTCAATCTAACAAATAAAATAACTACACAAGCTTGTAAGATTGAGTAACGTTAACACCAATATAAAGAAATGGCATAAAGAGAATATGCAGAATACCTCTCTCACATGAAAGTGCAGGTGCGGGTCAAGTGGAGTGGGGGCAACTTTGAATGACAACAGTTTTGTGTAAACTCCTAAAGATACACCAATTGTGAGCAAACTTTCGACGATGTGCAAACTTTGGAATAATGTTAATAATAACTAGTTGAGTTAATTAGTTAATATTATCTACTTCCATGCTTGTATTGCAGTTTAAAAGAGATGAGAAAAATTGGTAACAAGTTCCAAGAGGCTTCCTTTTGCTGGAAAATACTCTTATGATTAAATTCCTTTTGTTGCCTCTCTCTCTCTCTCTCTCTCTCTCTCTCTCTCTATATATATATATATATATATATATATATATATATACCATTCACTTGAAGACACGTATCAACCTACGTGGCAATTACAAACACTTTCAACGAACAACATACTGTCACCGAGCTACTCAAGCGCCCCGAGCAACTCAATCATACCGAGCAGCTTAGGAGCCCCGAGGAGCTTAAGGCTCCGATCAACTTAAGCGTACCGAGTAACTCAGGCGGTCCGAGCAACTCAACGTACAGAGCATCCAAATCAGGAGAATCAAAAAGACGATTGCGCATTAAATGCTCATTATTATCGTACAGATGTATATTTCTACTAGATAACAGCGCATTGTCCTTTCACATGTACAGCCTCAAGGCTATAAATACATTGTAACCTCCTCATTAGAAGGGGACTCTGGATCTCTTGGTAAACCACAAATCGAGAATTCCAGTCAAACAGTAACCAATACAAAAACGGTGGACGTAGGCCACTCTTATAAGGCTGAACCACTTTAAAAATCTTTTGTCTTATTTATTTTATCTATGATTGATTAATTAGAGATAATCTAATTTTTTACATCAACAAATTGGCGCCGTCTGTGGGAAACGACTGTACTTAGCGTTTTTCACCAAAATAATTCATTATCAATGGCCGATAACCCGGAATCCAGTAATCGAAACACTGGGGTCCCTCCGAACCTTTATACTCCCCCAAATGTTCAAGATCTGGATGGTATAATGGCTAATCTGGCCCAAGGCCAGACGATCATGCAAGAAACCATGCGACAACTTATACAAACTGTTCAAGGCGGAGTGTCGGCTCAATCAGGACAACGAAGTGTTCAGAGAAATACCCGTTTACCCTCTTCGCCAACTAGGCGAACGCTATTCCCAAAGGAATCTCGATCCATATGCACCGACTCATATCGTACTACAAGATCTAATGATCCTTCTTATCAGCCTGGCCGGACTTCCCCAGTACGAGCTACAGACTCTCAACGAAACGTCACTCTATCTCCAGAAAGGACCAGTGCTCTAGAAAGGTTGAGTAGAGTCTCTCCTTTTGATCATTTGGGACCTAGGAGGAATATAAGTCCTCTTAGTATTGTGTCGAGGAACTCTCAATGACCATCTGATCTAAGGGAAGGCTCTGCCCAATCACGACCAACTACTCGTAATGAAAGATCCCAAGAGGCAAATGAAACGCGATCAGTTACTCAAACCAATAGGCCCGAGGAGGGAAACGATGCATGGAAGGGATCTATTTAGAGGTTGGAGGACAGATTAGGGGAAATGGCTAAGGCCAAGAATCCTCTACAAAGAACTTTTGTCCAAGGAACACCATTTGTACAGGAAATTGTGGATTTTCCCACACCATCAAAATTCAAAGCTCCTATGGTGATGCCTAAATATGATGGAGAAAATGACCCTGTCCTTCATATAGAACAATACCAAGATGCTGCTGATATTTATGCAGTTCCCGACGAGATAAGATGCAGGACATTTTCAGGAACTCTTGCCGGATCTGCTCAGATATGGTACAACAACCTTCCTCAGGGGAAAATTGTGACTTTCTTTCAACTAGCAGAACTCTTTATTGGGAACTTCTGTTTTGGAGCAAAACCAGTCAAACGAGTAGCACACTTGCTGAGTGTTAGACAAAATAGAGGTGAAAGCACCAGAGACTATATTACTCGTTTCAATAACGAGAAACTTGAGGTAATTGATTACGAGGGGAAAACAACAATTACTGCTCTGATGAGTGGACTGTTACCGAATAAATTGTACTATACTTTAGCCAAGGATCCACCTAGGACCATGGCTGAACTGATGGAAAAAGAAGATAAAATCATTAATGCCGAGGAGGCCATGGCTGCGAAGCAGAATGCAGATACTAAGGAAACCAAGGTCGAGGTTGACAAGACTGAGAAGAAGGATCAGAAGTATAATGGTGGAAACAGACAGTCGAAAGCAAAGCAAGCATTGGACAGTTGAAGAAATTTGGAAATTATACTCCTTTGAAGGTAGATATAAACCACATTCTGGAAGAGATAAAGAACAGCGAGGAGCTAAACTGGCCAGAAAAAATGAAGGCATATCCTGACAAGAGGAATAAGTCCAAATATTACGAGTTCCATAAAGACTATGGTTACACTACCAAGCATTGCATATCTCTCCAGAATGAAATTAAAGCACTCATCAGGCGGGGAAAATTAACCAAGTATGTTGATCGCCAAAATGGTGAAAACACCAGCTACCGAAGAAGGCAAAGATATAAATCTCCTCGTCGAGCAAAAGAAGACAAGAAGAAAAGTCACGAAGAAGATCCAGAAGATGACCAAGATGACCCCGATCTCTCCAAAAGACCAAAGCAGCCAGAACGTGAGGTATTTTTAATACATTTTGGATCATTTGAATGTAATGTTATTACAGGTGGAGATGCAGGAGGAGGAGATCTGACTGCGGAGAGAAAAGCTTACCTCAATGAGGCTCAAATTTGCTTTGGGCGAGATATCTCAAAGTTTGCATGAAGACTTTAATCGCTGAGATACTTGGAGATTAAGTATTGAGGAATTACCCAAGCAGGAATCCAACTGATGTCAAGCTTAAAAGGAGGCACGGGAAAATCAAGCACTCCATGGTCATAATAATCCCATAAGTAGTGGCTCTGCTCCAATTTTAACACACACGGTGCATTCAACCACCCTTGATTGTACCCCTCGTTATTTGACTGTTGGATCCGAGAATCAAGATGGTAAAGGTCTTCATTATACCCAGCCATCCAAAACTCTCTGGGTTGTTTATAGAATTGATAAGTTAACCTCTCCAGTTGCTCGTGGAGATTCTTCGCCAGAATTTCCTTATTTTCCAAAGCAGAACTCTAGGAAGATAGTTGGTCAGTAAAATTCAGAATTTTCTTAGACATTTCTGCCAAAGCTTGATTCTTCGCCATCAAATGAAATGCATGATTCTCCAAGGCCGATTGAGTTCTCACTTCTTCAATAGAAACCTGACCAGCCCTTGCTCATCCACGAGTAGATGTGGAGGGTCCAGCTCTTTTCAAAGTTTCCAACTCATCTCGTAAGTTGGCATTTTCTACCTTCAAGAAAGAAAAACCTTCAGCATTAACAGGGACCAAGGCTTTCGAAGAAGATGCAGCAGATTTGAGTTTTTTTATCTCTTCTTACAAAGAAATGTTCTCCTACTCCAACAACTTGGCGATATGCATGTGCTCTTCAACTTCAAGCTTTATAACACTCTCTTTCTTCCCATAAGCAGATATAAACTTGTCATACCCTTTGTCAGCAGTCAATTGTTGATATTTGTTCTCGTATCCTTGGCGCAAAAGGGTAGAAGATTATTTATATTGTTGTTGGAGTTCCTCGATAGTTCCTTGAAGATCGTCAATCATCTCGTAGTAGGCTACATTGTTGGCAACAGCACGATCGAGCAAGAACTTTAAATATTGATAAGCTTCAACTGCTCGTTCAGAAGCATCTGAACCAAGGATATTAATGATTTGAGCCTCATTAAGATCTGCATGACCAACTTTAAAATAGTCATTGCATTTCTGCATCAATTCTATGTCATGAGCTGATAAGAGCTCCATTCTGGCCATAAGCTAACAAAGAGAAGAAATAAAAAGAATCAATAATGATGCAGACAGAACAAGTAAAAGAGAAAGTCAAGACGAATAACCAAAGTTCGAATTTTTATTCATCATAAGAAGAGATACATAGTCCAATGTTACATTCAAGAAAGCAAAAGAATAAAAAATCCCAAACAACTTTACACCTTCTCCTTGTTTCCTATGACTTCCTCAAAAGGTTTGGAGGAAGTGACTGGTTTCTTGGAGGTCAAGGGTAGCTGCTCGGCAAAAGTGCTAGTTGGTTGGAGTTTCTCGGAGTAAGGTTGAACAAAAGGAACAGCAGGGACCTGATCTGCAATTATCATAGAAGATTCATCTGAGGAAGCTTCATCCTCTTATTATTCTCCAGGAGAGGGAGGAGGGCCATGAGTGTGCTATTGGAATAACTCAGAATTCTCAGCAACTTTCAGCTCCTACAAGGCTGCAACCCATCCATCCCTAAAATATTTGAGGCTGGCATACTCCATTTGAGAAGACATGGCAGCCAGGCCCTTGTTCCAGCCTTTGTCCCAACCAGCACTGAATGATTTTTTAATTGCATTTTTCCTTTTTGCCTTCTCCGAGGAGGTCCTTTCCCTAAGGAGCTCCTCGGTAGCCTTCAACTTCTCTTCCACCTCCGTTTTCTGTCGCTCGACATCTTGAAGTTTAACAACTTCCTCTTCAGCAGACTTGAGCTTAACTTCAAGCTCTTTGTTGCTCTGTTCAAACTTTTTATTGCTCTGCTCAAACTCCTTCAACTTTTTCTCCAATTCCTTGGCGGCATTCACAGCTTGATTTCTGTCCACCTCGATGGACTTGAATTGCTTCTCCCAAGCAACTTTATCTTCCTCATACTTTTGACGAGAGTCTTTTAAAGATTGGGTCAGCCCAACAAAATCTTCCTCTACTCCTCCCGAGGAGCTTAAAGCCTTGATAACTTCATCCTTCTTCAAAATGCTGTTGAAACAAGTCACCAGATGAAAACAAAATCACTTTAAGTCAATACATAAACATAGTATTAAAAAATAAAGGGGTCGAGCTAAAGATACTTACTGAGGTAATGTGTTGAGCAACCAGGGTAATGATTCTCTCACGAGAAAGAGTATATTCAATGCCTTGGACTTCTGGGATAGTCCAGGATTTTACCAAGCCCATAGCAGAGCTCGGAGGAACAAAAGTTATAACACTACCTTCAACATTTAAAGGTTGAGAGATATGTTTAGCATGTCCCTCAGATGAGTTTTTCTTTAACCTCCTCAGAGGAGAAGGAACATTTTCAACCAAAGACGTTATCTTTATTGGTGATATGACAATAACCTCGCTCGGAGGAGAGATAGCGACAGTCTTGCTCGGAGCCACAGGGGGCTTCTCGCCAGCCTTCTTGATGGCAGCAGGAGGGGGTACATCAGTGGTTTTTGTCCCTTCTTCTGGGACATCTTGTTTACTTTTCTTTGCCTCCACAGTGGCAGAGGCAGATTTGTCAAAAAAGGAAGGAGCTCTTCTCTTCTTCATCAGATCACTGATAGAAATACTCAACTCAGAGGAAGAACCTTCCACACTAGTCTCAGAGGCTGGTACTTAGTCAAGATTAAGTACCACTGGACGAGGACGAGTAGTGAAAGATGAAGTATAGCTTTTGTCCTGCAATAAGTAAGAAGCAGATCTAATATGCTCCTCAGCAACAGATTGGTGCAAACTCCAGATAAGTTTTAAATGCTTTATATTAACATTAGTTTCCTTTGGAGGTTTCCTTTTACTGTCAACTGCAATAAGAAAAAATAAAATATCATAGATCCATTTTATCAAACACAAAGAGAACAAGATTTCAAAAATAAAAACAACATATCCCATTGCCATAAGGTGGACATCTGGGACCTTAGTATACATCATCTCCATTTAATGGAGGGTGTTGCCAATTTTTCATCACCACCCCATGATCAAAGTAATCCCTATTGGCATCAGGAAGATTGACAACTAACGCTCTATTCGAAAACCTAGTTTTTAAATAGAAAGTACTATCGCTGATAACCCATCTGTAGCAATACATAATCTCTGGAATCCCTAAACGGGTTCCATGAAGTTGATTCAACCTATGTACACCATAAAATATCCTCCATGTATTTGGATATATTCTTCCAGGTACAACATCAAAATATTGGCTAAACTCCAAATACAGGGGATTTGACGGGAAAGAAAAGCCACATTCGGCTACAAAAGACTGGGGAACCAATGTCCCTCGGCCAAAGAAAAATAATCAGAAGGTTCAGAAAGTTCTTCCAAAATAACCCATGAAGGGATTGAAAATTCAGACCGAAATTTTTCAAGTGATTCAACAAGGTAAACCATGATGAACAAAGTAAATAAATGAGAAGGAAGAAAATCTTATAGAAAAAGAGAGATCAGTTGACAACAAACGATGGAAAGAACGAGGCATAAGATTGAAAGAAAATGAAGAGTTCAAAGATACAGATTTGAAAAGTGAAAGACGATAGGATTTCTGCCGCACTTAAATACTTTACCTCGGGAATAGAGAAATGCAATGATTACAAGGGAGGACGTTTGCATCTCCGGCGGCTAAAAGAAGAAAAGGGGCACAAGTATCGACGCAGTCATGAAATTTTAAAATATTTATGAGGCCTGATACTATGCACTCAAAAAGGAGTTATATACAACGAACATTCTCCTAAAACCCATAAAAACCAATAATCTGAGCAGTTTTCGAGCAGAATATTCCACACTTTTCTTCAACCTCAAAGTGTGAAACATTGGGGGCTTCTATTGATACCAAATTTAGTCTGCTGACGTGGACCATTCACTTGAAGACACGTGTCAACCTACGTGGAAATTATAAACACTTTCAACGAACAACATATTGTCACCGAGCTACTCAAGCACCCCGAGCAACTCAATCATACCGAGAAGCTTAGGCACCCCGAGGAGCTTAAGGCTCCGATCAACTTAAGCGTACCGAGTAACTCAGGCAGTCCGAGCAACTCAACGTACAGAGCATCCAAATCAGGAGAATCAAAAAGACGATTGCGCATTAAATGCTCATTATTATCGTACAGATGTATATTTCTACTAGATAACAGCGCATTGTCCTTTCACATGTATAGCCTCAAGGCTATAAATACATTATAACCTCCTCATTAGAAGGGGCCTCTGGATCTCTTTGTAAACCACAAATCGAGAATTCCAGTCAAACAGTAACCAATACAAAAACAGTGGACGTAGGCCACTCTTATAAGGCTGAACCACTTTAAAAATCTTTTGTCTTATTTATTTTATATGTGATTCATTAATTAGAGATAATCTAATTTTTTACATCAACAGATTTGCGTCGTCTATGGGAAATGACTGTACTTAGCATTTTTCACCAAAATAATTCATTATCAATCGCCGATAACCCGGAATCCAGTAATCGAAACACTGGGGTCCCTTCGAACCTTTATACCCCCCCAAATGTTCAAGATCTGGCTGGTATAATGGCTAATCTGGCCCAAGGCTAGACGGCCATGCAAGAAACCATGCGACAACTTATACAAACTGTTCAAGGCGGAGTGCCGGCTCAATCAGGATAATGAAGTGTTTAGAAAAATACCCGTTTACCCTCTTCACGAACTAGGCGAACGTTATTCCTAAAGGAATCTCGATCCAGACGCACCGACTCATATCGTACTGTAAGATCTAATGATCCTTCTTATCAGCCTGGTTGTACTTCCTCAGTACGAGCTACAGACTCTCAACGAAATGTCACTCTATCTACAAAAAGGACCAGTGCTCTAGAAAGGTTGAGTAGAGTCTCTCCTTTTGATCGTTTGGGACCTAGGAGGACTAGAAGTCCTCCTAGGATGTTGTCGAGGAACTCTCAATGACCATTCGATCTAAGGGAAGGCTCTACCTAATCACGACCAACTGCTCGTAATGAAAGATCCCAAGAGGCAAATGCAACGCGATCAGTTACTCGAACCAATAGGCCCGAGGAGGGAAACGATGCATGGAAGGTCTCTATTTAGAGGTTGGAGGATAGATTAGGGGAAATGTCTAAGGCCAAGAATCCTCTACAAAGAACTTTTGTCTAAGGAACACCATTTGTACAGGAAATTGTGGATTTTCCCACACCATCAAAATTCGAAGCTCCTATGGTGACGCCTAAATATGATAGAAAAACTGACCCTATCCTTTATATAGAACAATACAAAGTTGCTGCCAATATCTATGCAGTTCCCGACGAGATAAGATGCAGGACATTTTCAGGAACTCTTACCGGATCTGCTCAGATATGGTACAACAACCTTCCTCGGGGGAAAATTACGACTTTCTTTCAACTAGCAGAACTCTTTATTGGGAACTTCTGTTTTGGAGCGAAACTAGTCAAACGAGTAGCACACTTGCTGAGTGTTAGATAAAAGATAAGTGAAAGCACCAGAGACTATATTACTTTTTTCAATAACGAGAAACTTGAGGTAATTGATTACGAGGCGAAAACAACAATTACTGCTCTCATGAGTGGACTGTTGCCGGATAAATTGTACTACACTTTAGCCAAGGATCCACCTAGGACCATGGCTGAACTGATGGCAAAAGAATCCAAAATCATAAATGCCGAGGAGGCCATGGCTGCGAAGAAGAATGCAGATACTAAGGAAACCAAGGTCGAGGCTGACAAGACTGAGAAGAAGGATCAGAAGAATAATGGTGGCAACAGACAGTCGAAAGCAAAGCAAGCATTGGAACAGTTGAAGAAATTTGGAAATTACACTCCTTTGAAGGTAGATATAAATGACATTCTGGAAGATATCAAGAACAGCGAGGAGCTAAACTGGCCAGAAAAAAAGAAGGCAGATCCTGACAAGAGGAATAAGTCCAAATATTACGCATTCCATAAAGGCCATTGTCACACTACCAAGCATTGCATAACTCTCCAGAATGAAATTGAAGCACTCATCAAGCGGGGAAAATTAACAAAGTATGTTGATCGCCGAAATGGTGAAAAGACCAGCGACCGAAAAAGGAAAATATCTAAATCTCTTCGCCGAGCAAAAGAAGACAAGAAGAAAAGTCACGAAGAAGATCCAGAAGATAACCAAGATGACCCCGATCTCCCCAGAAGACCAAAGCATCCATAACGTGAGGTATTTTTAATCCATTTTGGATCATTTGAATGTAATGTTATTACAGGTGGAGATGCAGGAGGAGGAGATCTGACTGCGGAGAGAAAAGCTTACCTCAATGAGGCTTAAATTTGCTCGTACATTCAGCGAATAAACTTGGCAGAAGAAGATCGCCCGAGGAAAGTGAATAAACACAAACTGGTCATTGGTTTTTCTAATAACGACCTGGCAGGTGTACTATATCCTCATAATGACCCATTAGTGATCAAGATGAGAATGAAAGAAGTGGTGATCTCATGAGTACATGTGGATAATGGTAGCTCGGCAGACATCATGTTTTATCCATGCTTTGACAGTTTGAATCTGAAGCTAGCTCAGTTGGAGCCATATCATAGGCCCCTCCTTGGTTTTACTATTTTTACAAAAACGATCAAACTTTCGCAGCTTTTAAAGTGCTTAAAAGTAGCAAAAGTTTAACCGATTTTTTAAAAATAGTAAAATAAGTTTTTTTGAGTTGTTTTTTTTTTACATGGGTCCGTTGAAATGTTTAAATATCACAAAAAATAAAATCAGCTCAAAAATATTTTTTTTACTATTTTAAAAAAATGACGTGCAAACTTAATGTGCACATGAGCCTCTCTCTCTCTCTCTATATATATATATATATACTGATTTTTTTTAAATAATACAAAAATTATTTTTTAGTTGAGTATTTATTTAGGGACCATATACCAAATAGTCCCTCGAGCATTTTTTTTAATACACGTTTAGCCCAAACTTTTTATTTTATTTCAAAAAGTCCCTCACTATATAAAAACACTAAAAAAAGTAGCTCGGGTGAGGGTCGTCGGCGTTCCGGCAGTGGGCGAGTGGGGGTACCGCTAGCGCGGACCTTTAAAAATAAGAGAATACTAGTTAAATGAGTGTTTGATCGACTTTTTGGAACAAAATAAAAAGGCTTGGACTAAATGTGTATTAAAAAATATTTGAGGGACTTTTTGATAATTGATCTTTTTTTGTGATATTTAAATATTTCAAGGGATCCATATAAAAAAACATCTTAAAATAATATTTTTTGCTATTTTAAAAAAATTGTCCAAACATTTACACATTTTAAAGCGCTTTAAAAGCTGTGAAAATTTGATCGATTTTTTTAAAATAGCAAAAAAAATTATTTTCAGTTGATTTTTTTTATATGGGTAGCTTGAAATGTTAAATACCACATAGTATTTTATAATAATAGGTTTGCTCCAGCAAGTATATATACTTGGTATATATGAGAGTCTCTTTCTCTCTCTCTCTCTCTTCTCTCTCTCAATATATATATATATATATATATATATATATATATAATGGAATTTTAAAACATATGTAACGGTTAAATCAATATAAGGCAACTTATTCTCATGTGTGTAGTGACCATGAGTTATGTTAAAAAATTTCTTAAGTAGAATGTCATTAAAAATAAATAAAAAATCAGATGGGTTCAACGTAGGCTCTCTATTAACTTCCCATGCATCAATTTCAGTTTAATAAAAGATCATACCAGTGGATGTTGGCTGGTCTTACCCCTATATATGGAGAGGATGCTCTCATGTCTTTAACTCAAGACCAGTCGTAGCTTGGCGAGGTCACTTACCCTTGAACCAAGGTGCGACCTCATCAATATTAGTTCAATACATCATCTTATTCTATACATCATTGGTCTAATTTAATACGTGTTTATTCAATAAATAATGATATATATCCCAAATATTCTCAAAAATATATCGAGTGTTTGTACATTGAGGTGGGACCCACATATGGTACAAGCACTTATGCATTTGGGAGAATGTATTGGGAACTATTTTAGGATACGTAATCAGTCCACAAAAATTGGACTAATCATCCTTTACCTTTCTTCCAATATTCTAAAATCCACCTTTAACGTTATTATTTAAGTTGGGATTATCCTATTCGTTAGGGGTATGCAACGGAACCCAAAAAACTAATAAACCAAACCAAATCAGGTGCTTTGGTGTGATTATTTCCTGTGATGGTTTGATTTCGATTCCAAAAATTATAGAATCACTTTTTTCATCTCGGTTCCCTGTTCCACCACCAATACAAACTGAACTGAACCATTATATATATATATATATATATATATATATATATATATATATATATATGTGTGTGTGTGTGTGTGTGTGTGTGTGTGCGCGCGCGCGCGCGCGCGCTAGTGCGCGCGTGTGTGAAAGATATATATTTCTCTTTAATTAGGTTTTAAATTAATTTTGAGTTTGGGGATTTGGATTAAATATATGATGTTTGCTTAAAGTGTCCTTTTGAGTTACATTTGAGGAACAATTATTGTTTTAATTATTTATTTGTATACATTTTTGGAACGAAGAACTGATCTAAACCAACCCAAGAACCGTTGGTCCGGATTGGTTCGATTTTAGATATAATAAGTACAATTTCGGTTCCAAAAATGTGGAACTGATCGATCTTGGTTTTGGTTATGGGTTAGTAGTGAAACCAAAACAACCTGAATCGTATGCATCTGTAAATGCATGGATGCTCTGATACCACTTTGTTATCGCATATGAACACGCCTGACAAGGATGGTCACAATCAAAAATTCTATTTTTGTATATTTCAATTCAAAACCCAAGGAACTCAAGTTCACTTTTAGCAGATTTTAATTTTCGATAAAATTCGATTTACATAAGCTAAATGATCCAATCACAGAAATTAAACTAAGCATGCAATCAAACATGAAAAATAAAGAAAAGTCTCTTTCTCAGTGCAAAACCTATTATTCATCACTTTAAAAAGTTTTATAAGACTATCAACTTATAGACTACTTGATACACCCACAAGTATAACGTGCAATGTCTTCAAAATATCTAAAGAATATACTCAGATCCAGGGCAGTCCACAGATGGCGATCCAATCTCGGTATCTATCGATCAGCCTTCAGCCTTCTTCAGCCATGATCACTCGGGTAACAAAATCAGTCATAGAGAATCCTAACCACAAAGTGTATGCAAGATACAAAACTTCTAGGGTTTTAAAACGATTCACAAAAACTATTTGAGGATGGAAAGTTGTGAATCAAAGTTTTTTGGAAACACAAAACTTGAAAATTTGGAGTCAAAATAGATATTTATAGATCTGCAAAATTTGGAATCATCAAAAGTCTTGCAAAATAGATCTGCAAAGGTTTTAAAACAGATGTGCTGGAAACGTTTCATCAAAAGTCTTGCAAAATTTGGAGTCAAAATAGATATTTATAGATCTGACACAAAATTCAAGGCGACGAACTAATATAGAAGTCATTCTAAGGAGATCATCATTTCGTTTGAACAAAAATTATAGTTCATTCAAATGAGAAAGCAATCTCGTTAGAACCAGTTTCTTGCGAGCTTCTAACGAATTCAAACATCATGCCCTCATTAGATGTTAATTCGATGTAGAGATCAAATGAACTTCAAACTAAAAGGCCATTTCATTCGAACGATGTAGGCATCTCATTTGAACGAGGTTAAAAAAATTATTTTTAAAACAAAAAATATAGCCTCGATATTACAAAAATAACATCCCAAATAAAATTGTGAATAATTAAGAGATCTTAAAAGTTTTATACCTTCATGAGATGTAGAGGATTCTTGAACTTGGAGATATTGAAATCCGGTTCAATGTGTCAGTTCGAGTCGATTTGTAATGGGATACACCAAATATGCCAAAGTGCAAATAAAACAAATAAAAAGCCTAAGCTAAAATATTTGCGCTTACAAATCTCCCCTTTTGGCTATTCCGGTAAAAAACTAATTGAAACCCAAATTACATAAAAAAAAAACTCTAATACAAAAAAAATATCCTAATACCCTTCCCAAACCCTAGAAATTGAACAACATATTGAAACTTTGTCTTCAATCTCATCTTGATCTTCCCCTAGGCAACTTTGTCTTCATGAGATGTAATTTGTTTTTCCTTTAGATACCTACACATGAAATAAATAAAACACCATGATGCATAGAGTTCGAAGTAAAAACTCTCCCATAAAAGAAAATCATCATCAAATCTTCCCCGTAATTTGTTCTACCTCTTTTTGTCCGAAATAGACAAAGGAGGAATACATGAAGTATAAAGCGTCATATTGATAAGAAGTAAGATATCATCACAAAGATATATAAACAACGCACATGTAATGGTAATCTCAAAGACAAAACTCAACCAAATGCTTTTGAAAATTTTCAAATCTCAAGTATAAAGGTTATAAATACAACATGACAACTCAAGTATAAATAATCTAAAATATGATCAAGTATGTGACAACAATGGACCAAATGTAAAATGCAAAGAGTCAAAACACGATACCATATATACAATATGCAAAATATACTAAAGAAAATACGATACACATATATAGGTACAAACAACCACAAAAATTGACACAAAACACATAAGCTTTACACACTTACATAGTATCAATGTGTTGAAACGTGTGAAATAGAATGAATAGGCGTGAACTAGATACAAATAAATTATGATCCAAACACTCAAATATGTTCGAGAAGTTCTAACTGATCGCAAAACTTTATCAAACAAAACTTTAGCCTCAAGTGATAAGATAAATTGAAATTAATGAATAAGAACAATAAACACAAACCTAAAATATTAATGATTCTACAAATCAATAGCATCCTGATAAAATAATCATAACTAGGATTCATTGGGCAACCCAATTTATCTTCAACTAAACTCCCTCAAAAGATAATCATATATCATGTATTATTTTCTTTTCTTATTTCAACTCTTTTGAAGTTATTTCTTTTTTAAAGATCAAACACACTAAACTAAGTTGACCTCTTTTTGGCATTTTTTGTTTTGTTTTTATTGCCTTTAATTTTTTATTGGGCTCTTGCTAATGGTGATTTTCCTTCAAAGGAAATTTGCTCCTTTCGTAGCCCTATCCCGTGCACCCTCATATTTTTTCAATACCAATCAAATTCTCTCATGGACAACGGTTCTTACATGTATAAATACCCCATAGTAACAAAAATATGCAGATGGAAAAATCGACGGGATAACATATCACAAAGCTCAAATATACATGTGGAGTTAGCGTTCAAAAAGCTCATGCATGTGTGTGCGGAGGCATAAACAAAGTCGAATTCATAAAACAAATTAATTTCGAAATAACTCGATGATAACGCGGTTAAGAACAATTTAAGTATCTACAGTCATAACCAAATGTACTAACCACATGGAAAGTACAAAGTGAATTAGATTTAAGCATACCAATATATCATACCAAATGTGTAAAACCAAAAATACATAAAAACCAAAAGTCTTTGTCTTTTTTCCAAAAAAATATTTATCAAAATAAAATCTTTTTTTATTTTTCCAATATGACTCAATAAAATAAAATATATAATACAAAAGATACACATGTCATAACATTAGAAAATATATATCATGAAGCACAATTAGATAAAATCATGCAAGCAATCACCCATAAGATATAGGATGTGAATAATCATGTGCAAGTATTGGAGAATCAACTAGTCTAACATCTAGCACCTCTAAAATGGATTTTCTAATCCAAATAGAGGTATACTTAACATGTCGGGTTTTGGGAACCAAGGGAACACTAGATTTAAACTTCCAAGAACCTCTTCCAAGATCATAACTAAACATCCTAAGGTGACATATCCTACCATAATGCGAACATTTCTAAGCACGAGGAATGTTACCTATGCATTGACCATTTCTAACGTCCTTGGATGCGGTTAACCCTCTAAAACAAACAATGATCTTGACTTTAACAGCAGAAGCATTAGGATCAAGAAAGTCGGTACCATCAATACTAACACTACTCGAGTCATTTAAATCATCTTTTAACTTTCAAATTTTAAACTCAAGCAAATAATTAGACTCTTCAAGTTTTAAGGAATCCTTCTTCATATTTTTAATCATTCCTAGAAGGTTATCTCGGTCCCTCTCAATGCAAGAAAACTTATCCCTAAGAGCAATCTCACGTTCCTTTAAATCTAAAATTAATTTATCATTATCCTCATTGGCGCAATCACAAACCCTAGAACATTTAGAGTCCTCTAATTCTTTCTCTAAAAACCAGACTCTATCATCACTCTCTTTCTTGGATAATTCTAATTTTATTAAATCACAGTCTATGTTCACAAGCTTCTCATGAATAAAATCTCTTTGAGTTTGAACAGTTTGTAAAAGTTTCATAGCAGCTTTAAACTGAAAATTTTCTTTTTCAAGAATTTTAATTCTTTTCGCAAACTTCAAATTCAAACGAGATAAATTTTAACTATAGATATCCATCAAGAAAAAATCAAACCCAAGAGAGAAGGATAAATAACCACCCTAAACAGCACTAAATAAGGATTTACACGATAACTTAGTGCAACCCACTCTGATACCAATTTATAAATGCATGGATGCTCTGATATCACTTTGTTAGCGTGTATGATCACATCTGACAAGGATGGTCATAATCAATAATTCTATTTTTATATTTTTTAATTCCAAACCCAAAGCACACAAATTTAATTTTAGCAAATTATAATTTTTGATTAAATTATATTTGCATAAGCTAAATGATCCAATCACATAAATCAAACTAAGCATGCAATCAAACACGAACAATAAGGGAAAATCCCTTTTCAAGGAAAAACCTATTTTTCAATACTTTAGAAAGTTTTAAAAGACTATCAACTTACAAATTACTTGATATACCCACAAGTATAACATGCAGTGTCTTCATAACCTCTAAAGAATACTACTCAGATCCAAAGCAATCCACAGGCGACGATCCACTCTCGGTATCCATTGATAAACCTACTCAGATCCAAAGCAATCGGGTCAAAAAGTTAGTCGTAGAGAGTCCTCTCCACAAAGTGTATGAAAGATACGAAATTTCTATGGCTTCAAAATGATTCACAAAAACTATTTGGGGATGTAAAATTGTGAATCAGAAGCTTTTTAGAAACACAAAACTTGAAAACTATTGGAAGAAATATGCAGGAAGCGTTTTGTCAAATGTCTTATGAAATTTGGAGTCGAAAAAGGTATTTATAGACCAAATACAAAATTTGAGGCATCAAATTCGCTCGAATGAAAATAGAAGTCATTCGAACGACATTGTCATTTCGTTTGAATGAAAATTATGCTTCATTCGAATGAGAAAGCAATCTCGTTAGAACCAGCTTCTAAAGATCTTATAATGAATTTAAAAGGTATGCCCTCGTTAGATGTTCGTTCGATGTAGCGATCAAATGACCTTCAATCAAAAATGTCATTTCGGTCGAACGAGATACGCATTTCGTTTGAACGAGGTTAAAAAAATTATTTTTAAAACAAAAAATCGATCCTCGATTTTACAAAATAGAGTGCCAAATAAAATTATGAATAATTAAGAACTCCTAAAAGTTTTATACCTTCATAATATGTAGAGGAGTCTTGAACTTGGAGATGTTGGAATTCGGTTCGATGTGTCGGTGCCAGTTGTCTTGCTGCGGGATAAGCGAAATATGACAAAGTAGAAATAAAAAAATAAAAAGCCTAAGATAAAATATTTGTTCTTGCAACATCCCTACTATCCAATATGTATTTAAAAGTTCAAATTACTCATTGTAACCAAATTATGTTTAAATTACTATGTACTGGTCTTAAAATGCTTAAACTTCTCAAATTATTCAAATCATGGAAAAGTTAAAAAATATAATCCTTACCCAAAAACATTTTGAGTCCAAAACTTGTTGACCCACTTTAAAAGTGGGTCTTGGTGATGCTTATATATGATTGGTTAAAATATTAAAATAATGAATAAGTAGTTATAATTGGTTTTGCGACTCGTAATATTTCAAAAGTCATATATGAGTGTCACCAAGACCCACGTTTATATTGGGTCAACCAATCTGGAAAAACATTTATTCATTAGAATTCATAGTTTCCTTTGTTAATTCTCACCGCTGACTCCCAAAAAAAGAATATATACCATAATTACATATTATGTAGCATGCATTTTCTGCATTTTCCAGTGCCAAAGGCTCCATCCATACACCATAATTCTTTGGAACATTCTAGAGTTGTCTAGTATTATCTAGTGTTCACTATGCCATATACCAAGAATGGTCACGAAAGGTGGGTCACGGTCTGAATTCCTGACCACATGGGACATGATCTAAAATCATGGCCACCCTAAATATACCATGGCCAAAACTGTGACTCCTTCTAAGAGTGACCTCGATAGTACATTGGTCACAGTTTTAGATCATGGCCATGATCACGGATTTAGACCATGACCTAATCGTAAACCAGATGACGGGACTTATAGGGACAATTTAGTCACACTGAGGTTCATAGTTCAAGACAGTGACCAAACTTAATGGACCGTGACAAAGTTAAGTAAAACATAGTTATGGTTCAGAACTGTGAGCCCCAACTATAATAAATTTTTAATTTTAAATGGTCACCGCTTCATGGTCATAGTTTGGGACCAAACTTAATGGACAGTGACCAAACAATTTAGTCACACTGAGGTTCATAGTTCAAGACAGTGACCAAACTTAATGGACCGTGACAAAGTTAAGTAAAACATAGTTATGGTTTAGAACTGTGAGCCCCAACTATAATAAATTTTTAATTTTAAATGGTCACCGCTTCATGGTCATAGTTTGGGACCATAACCAGATGTCGATGACAAATTCGGGTCACAGTTTGGAACTGTGGCAATACATGGGGAACCGTGTCATTTTTTTGTTATAATAGGGATCACGGTTCTAAGTCGTGATCCAACGTCTGGTGTCCATCCTCTCTATCTCTATATACATATATGTGTGTTTGTGTGTGTGTGTCTGTTTGTAAACACACACACACACAAACACAGAATATATATCTGTTCATGTGTATTTATATTAGAAAATTTTAGGGTTTACAAAAATTGAGTATAAATCTAAAATTGAAATTAAATTGGGTATAATCTTAAATTAGATATAATGTTTTGTAATTTTTGTACATTTATTTTTTATTGGGTATAATGTTGTAAGTAATTATACCCTTGATGAGTTATGTTAAATTTTAGGGATGGGCACACTTACACTAGCACATATATATACACATAGTTATACTTGCACAAATATATACAAAAACTAAAAAGAAAATAATTCATGAAAAAACACACATACCACCATATATATATATATATATACACTCTTACACAATTGCACACACACACACAACTTCACACATATACATACAAACGCATACACATATATACACATATACTCATGCGCACATATATATACACATATACACACACGTATAACATATACATGTGTATACATACATATACATATATATACACACACACACACATAATTTCACAAATATAAACACAAAAGCTTACGCATATATACACATATACTCATGTGCACGTATATATACATATACACGCACACGTATAACACATACATGTGTATACATATATATACACACACATATGTGTGTGTGTGTGTGTGTGAACTTTAACACAATCCCACATGTAAATACACAAACTTACACTTATAGAAATCAACACTGAACTATAAAGAAAATGATTCATGATAAAATGTATATATATATATATGTATGTGTGTGTGTGTGTGTGTGTGTGAGAGAGAGAGAGAGAGAGAGAGATTATGTAAAAGTGTATATAAATATGGGGGTGTTGTTTGTGTGCTCATGTGAGTATATGAGGGACTTCATATATATATATATATATATGAAGTCTCTCATATACTCACACGCGCACACCTACACACCTACACACACATATATACACACACACACACATAATTTCACACATGTATACATATATAGACATGCTTATACACATATACTCACATGCACACATATATATTCACATATGCGCACACTTATAACACGCACACACACACACACACACACACACACACACACACACACATATATATATATATATATATATATATATATATATATATATATATATAATGAATATACCTTATACCTCAATAAAAGTTTTGAGTAACATGAGGTACAAGAATTACATGTTTAGAATAGAGTAATAAGTTAACCTTTTAGATTGAATAATGTGTTAACACAATTTTAATCTCCTTCCAAGTGCGTATGCAATTAGAGAACAATTATTGAAGCTCAACTGATTCTATGTGCTTTCTTTATTCAGTTAATTTTATTTATCTTTTCTTTTATGTACGATCTTATATATAGTTATAACTTCTTGGTTAACTTACGTGCCCATGTTCATCCCTTCCTTAAGTGGTTGTTGTTTGGGTGAACGAAAATTGATGGAAGGGCTTGTACATTTGGTGGACATGTAGTAATTTTAAGATTAATCTAATTAAAATGAACTTAAATGGGACTTATTGATATTGTGAAAATGAATATATATATATATATATAACTGTTGTGGTCATGTTTCACCCATTCCTTAAGTTGTTGTTGCTTATGTGAACACAAATTAGTGGAAGGACTTGCACATTTGGTGTGTGCATAGTAATTTTTAGTATTAATGTAATTAAAATAAACTTAAATTGAACTTGTTGATATTGTGCAGATGAATATTAATGCATATATCTTTTTCATTAACACTTGTGCTTGGGTTCACCCCTTCCTTAAGTGGTTGTTGTTTGGGTGAACAACAACCATGTGGAAGGGCTTGAACATTTAGTGGATACGTAGTAATTTTAGAATTAATTTAATTTAAATAAAATTGAATTGGACTTACTGTGTATGATTGATCAGTTAAAAAATAATAATTATTTTATGATTAATTAGAGTCATTACCTCTAGGACTCATATTCGCACTTTCTTTTTATATATTTTCTTAGAAAAAATGGGTTATGGTAATAATTATATTCAACAAGAGTACAATAGGTCACAATTAGACCGCATTATAACATCTTTTATTAGTGTGCGTCATATCTCTTATTTGTAATTATGGTCATAGGAAAATTCAACAAATTAATTACCTTACAAATTTTTGATTTATTCTCTCCCAAGCATACTTATTCGATCGCATTTTGTTTTTCTTGTCAAAATGCTTCGATGAGGAAATACAAAATATATTTTGCCTTCATAATATCGAAAAGGGCACTGACATTAGTGACATTGTTCGAAAAGAAAGAAAAAAATATCCATCCATTATGGAAACAATTTCATAAAAAGAGGATTAATGAAGATTGTGACGTCTCGCAACATATGCACATTAAATGCAAGATTGCAAATAAGTTGAAGAATAAAGTATTTTGAGCTCCTTCCACAGACATTTATACGTCAATCATAGATACGCTTCCACCCAGTCGGCCGCGTGTATCTTTTCATAAATTTTTAAAAACAATAACTAATGGATGGAAATCAAACATATTGAGCATGTTTTAAAATTTCTTGAAAAGGTATAGACATATATGTGTACATAGGTACATATATAGTCATAAACATGACAACCATACACTCCTTAATAAAAAAAAATTATTTATTTATTTGTAAAAGATATCGAATAGGAACATGAAACTCAACAACCATTGTTAAACCAACACCCCCACCTCTCGCTACCAAGGAATCCTAAGCAAATGTTAAGAAGGCCATTGGGTTCTCCATGTTCGGGAATCTTATCAGTAAAAAAAATAACGTCCAGATTTTTTCCCCTAGGGGCATTGAAGTTTTGATATTTTAGGCTTGAAAGATAAAGTTCCCCAAAATGTTCAAATGCTCGTCAACCAATAGAACAACTTATTGGATAATGAGGACATGAAAGAAAAACTGGCACAAATGGAGAAAGATAAACATAACATAATAAAGAAATATTATGTACACAAACTTGGGACAAAATCATGCGAGTATTTGAAGGGTGAATGGGTGGACAAGACGAAAAGGACTTTAGAAGAAGGTAAATCCCTTAATCAGGTCAACATGTACTTGCATGCCCGACGGGATAAAGAGACCAATAAATTCCCAAACAAATTGGTTCCCACTTTCGTGAGTTCGAATTTAGTTAACATATATATACAATATAAAATAAATAATGTTGAAATCGTAGTCCTCAATATAATATACTCTACAAGAAATGATAGAAGTCGTGAGGAGCAGCCAGTCCGATTGAAGCCAATATGACATTAAATCAGATGCCCTATCCAACGTACTTGAAGGAAAAATGAGGAGGATAAGATGTGTGGTCTCACATATTCTAAGTAATAAATTATAACACAGTACACTTCTATTGGATGATATCTCTTCGGTGAAGAGTCACATACCGAGCTGGGTGGAAGAACAGGCCTGAACAAAAGGGGAAGCGTTAGAGCTTAAGAAGGACATGGAAAATGTTACGAATTAAATAAAGGGGTTTGCATAATTAAATAGTCTACAACATTATTTATCCTCCTAAATGACTCAAGAAACATTCCCATTTCCTATGCATCAAGGTTTTCCCTTTCAACTGCCTCCTCCTATAATATTCTTGTCCCAAGTTCCTCCTCCTACAACATTTTGTGGATTTCCATTATCAATTCACGGTGACTATGGCAAGGAATATTATATAAGGGACTTGACAAATAGCACGATTGTTGGCATGTGAACGCTTATTTACATGAATGTTGGGACACCTGTCCACATTCTCCTTTTGGAGGTGGGTGAGGCTCAAATATTGGTTGATAAAATATACTAGAGTTACAGAGAGCATCCTCTGCATGTGGACTTGATGAAGGGCCTATGTTAAATTAATATAAAGATTATTATATCGTTTGTCAAGTTTAGTTGTTTGTCAAGATAATGTGATGAACAATGTTTTATTCAGGAACAAGTTTGCAATGTTTTAATTATACGAGACATTTGTTGACATCATAAGTTATTTTAATTTGAATTTTTAGGGGTTTAATGACATGTAAATTTGTTTGGTTTTATTTCAAATTTATTGAATACTCGGGTTAAATGGATTTGAATGAATTTGATTGAATTTTCTTTAATTATAAACTGAGAGTTCTTATATGCAACACGATCTTAGTTTCAACCTATTTATTTAGGTGACTTGAATTTTGAAGACTATTTAATGGATTTTCCAAAATAAAGAGAGTGGATGGGAGAGAGTAATGGGGACTCTGATAATCAGGCCATTCGTGAATTAGTTAAATATGCATATAGATATCTTAATAGTGATAAGATCCCATGTCCGTGTACCCATTATATGAATGAAAAATTTAAGTCTTTGGATGAAGTTGATTTGTATTTACTAAGTGAGTATGTCGCAAGACCATAAGATATGGGCATTCCATGGGGAAATAAAATGAAAAAAAAATATTAGAAATAATCCTACAACACAAAGAAATTTGATCCCTAGGGTGCTTTCACTTTGACTACTAGTGAGAAAAATATCCTCCTAGACACGTTATTCAACTTGAAAACTCCGACTAGTTCTTCTGGTAATTTGCGTAGGATCATAAGCTACCAAACCAATTACCTGAAATAGTGAAAGTCTCACAATTGGCATGTTATCATTCCATTAATCCCTCTATTGTTTAGGCATTGATTTTTTTTATCACAAAGTCTCAGCATGGCAATTGTGCAAACTAGTTTGTAATTCATCTTACTTTTTTCAAAAGTGGTAAACAAGATGCATATTAAGGATGCCAAAGCCACTTTAGTTGAGGTGACTTATGTCTTGGAGAAGTATTTTCCTCCACTATTGTTTGGCATCACCGTCCACCTGCTTGTGCATCTATGCGATGAGGGTTTATTGCATGGACTCGTAAGGTATCTTTGGATATGTCCTTTTGTCATTATATGCTCGGGAATTTATGTTGAAAAAAAGGAAGAAGATTCAATCCTCGTAGAGAATGAGTGATCTAGGAATATGGCGAGATTGAGGATGAATTTCCTTTCGAGAGTCCTAAAGAGGTCATACTCACCAATCTATAATTTGAGCTAACAACTTGCTATTTCTTCGAATTGCAAGATGAAGTTGAAGATTGGAGAGAGTAAGTAGCTATATATATAACTTGTTTTTATTTGACTATCTATATTCTTTATATTACCATCTAAACTCTACAATTTCATAAACATATTTAGGAAGTATGATAGAGAAATTGGTTGAAATCATAAGAGAAATTACACGATGAATGATGTTAGGGTATGGGTATCAAAAAGGTAATTTCCACCTCTTCTGTTGCAACTATTTATATGTATGTTATAAAACATGACCTAATACAAATCATTAATAAATGCATCTTTTAAAAATAGGTGATGTCTTTTCAATTCTTGCACTCCAAGCCAAAGGTCCCAATTTATATACAAAGGAGTTTAAAACATTCCACACAAATGGTTTTGATTTTGTCTCATACCCATGTGAGGAAAAAGTATGGATGCAAAATAGCGGAATTTCAATTTCTGCCTCGACTTCTTGAGTGGATATCAAAAGTGATAAGAAATTCATGGATTGTCTAAAAAATCCTGAAAATAAATTACTTAGATTTCAAAGAAATCGTCTTTTATTATGACTTTGTGAAGGTGGAGGACACTGTGAATGGTTGTAAAGTTGATCCTGCCTCAAAAATATTATCATGGTAGATTTATTTAAGATAAACAGCACGTATCTCATGGTCGACAAGACTTTTATTTTCTCCTTTCAAAATATGAAGAATGTACTCCACTCAAAGTGCATAAATAATGGCAGTTGGTTTGTTGTTATGCATGAACCAAAGGGTTTAACTGCTCAATTAATTGCTTTAAAGGCCCCTACAAAGTTCGAGTCTGCTCTTGATGACAACCATAATTTTAAGGATCTTTTAATTGATGTATAAATATATTGAGGTTGAAAATATTATTTTATTATTACATAGTTAATTCTCGTATGACAACCCTATTTGTATGTAATGAATTGGAATAAACCTTATATTTATCTACATTTGTGCATATTCTACTCATATATTTGGTTATCTTGTACTTGTTTCCATGTTGCTCATATTTTTTATTTTTTTTTGTAGATCTTATTAAGTTTTAAATGTGACATTCATAACAAACTACCAATCTAAGGTAACCACACGAATAGTCATTGTTTCTGTTGATGTTCACTATTTATCTAGTTGCCTCAATTGGTTATTTGTGTTATGTAATGTTCAATGAGACACAAGGCATCAAATTCTCTTATTGATGATACTAATACCATTTTGTAATTTTTTTAATCATTAATCCTACTCCTTTTATTATCATATATACTTTCAAATCTATTTTCATGAATCGAAAACTCAAAAAGGGAACTTATGCCACAACTCCCAATTTAGAGTGTTCATACATTTTTTTTACATTTCCAACATATTTGACAATTACTTTCATAAATCAAAAGTGACACCCTAGATTTTGATTATAGGTTAGACCCAACCTTGTTCATCTTACGAACTAGGTAGACCTTGATACCATTTTTGGCTACATAGGCGTCCCAAAAGTGATTTTGGGATTCAACTCCTTTTTTACCATTTGGAACTTTTTGAGATATTTTCAGGTCTAATTGAACAAGGAACACTTTGAACATTTTGCATATGTTTCATGGATGGAACACATTGAAGATTTAAATATCTATTTGCGATGAATTAATGTAATTAATTTAATGCGTTAATAGTTAGTTAATTTGTGTTGTATTATTATTTTTTTTTAATTTAATATTTTCTCATTATTCCATTCCTGATATCTCGGAGCTCGTCTTCTGGGCGACTCTAGGGTTCTCTTCCTAGGGTTTGCATGACTACTGTACATGGCAATCTCCCCCCATCTCCTAAACCTCTAGACCAATCTAACCCATGGAAACGATCTTTTGCGAGTGTTCTTTCCTCCTCAATAACTTCTGAACCCACCTTGAAACCTCTTTCCACTTTTAAAGGTGCTCCTGATGTTATTTTCTCTCATGAAGATATTCAAAAGTTGGCGGAACCATTCAAACACGCAATAGTCGGTAAGTTCTCTCATGGTAGGCCTTCGATGGAATTTATTCGGAAATCCTTTCTCTCCTTTTCGTTGAAGACATCATATACCATAGGATTATTGGATGCTAAACATATCCTCATTAGATTGAATAGTGAGGAAGACTTTGTTCGTTTATGGTCCAAGGATCAATGGTACATTGGAAATTTCCCTATAAGAACCTTTAAATGAACTCCTTCATTTAGACCTGATGTGGAAAGCCCTATCACTCTTGTATGGATAAATTTCCCTAATCTTCCAATAATTTTTTTTGCCAAGTCATCTCTATATTCCATTTCACAGTTAATAGGTAAACCTCTAAAACTGGACACATCAACCTTGTATATGTCTAGACCAAGCCTTGCTCATGTTTGTGTAGAATTGGACCTGACTGCGGAAATAATTGATAGAATCTGGATAGGCACAGGTGAAAATGGGTTTTGGCAAGATGTTGCTTATGAAAATTGTCCAAGCTACTGTTCTTATTGTTCCAAAAAAGGTCACTATCTTGAAGATTGCATGTTCAAAAATCCTTCTAAGAAAATTATCACAAAAGATCTCCCTCCCATCAAAGTCAATGCTACATGGACTATTAAAGAAAAAAAAACAAATCAGTATTGCAGATCAAACCATTCAAGATCCAAATTTCAATGAAACAGAAAATGCAATTCCAGAAGATTCAAGACATGAGGCCTATGATGGTTTAAAAGAAGATAATAATGCAGTAGAATTTTTAAATCTATCTTTGAAAGGTGATTTATTGCCTAACAAAGATAGACATCCAGACCATGCTAAGGATTATTCTTCTGATTCAGAGCCTAGAACCAAGATTTCAATCCCAATACAAGAAGAGCTGAAAGTGTTTGCTATGCAGTTAGGTAAAAAATGGAAGTCTTATTTAGAGGCGAAAGCTAGAAGAAATGAGAAAGTTATCCAGCCACATGATCCCAGTCCCAAATCAGTAGGTTTTCAAATTCGTCTAAAGATAAAGGCTATTCAAGATCCTACGTTTAAGAGAATTACCAAATCTGGTTTCAAGCTAAACTCTTCCAATTTACTTCCTAAATCCAAATGCTAAACTTCATATGCTGGAATATTAGAGGTGTTTCTAATAAACCCTCTATTAGAAGAGTTAAAAAACTAATCAAACTGTATAATCTTCCTGTCAATGCTTTAATAGAGCCTAAATTAGAATCTTCTAGCATAGATAGAGTTAAGTTCAAATGGAATTTTAAAGGTTGCGTTTCCAATATTTCTTCTAAGATCTGGTTCTTCTGGAAATTTGGTTTATGTATAACCATTGTTGCTAATGAAGAGCAATCCCTCACTCTGAAAATTGAAGATCAATCCTTTTCATCTCCCATTTTCTTATCTATTGTCTATGCAAAATGTACTCGAACTGGAAAAATAGACCTCTAGTCTTATTTGGATGACATTTCTTCTCAAGTGTGGGAGTATCCTCATGTGATTATAGGTGACTTTAATGTGGTGACTTCTCAAAATGAAAAGGTTGGAGGTAATGATATTGATTTCCATTCAACCCAAGATTTTAATGATAGCATTTCTTCTTATGGTATGAATGATCTTGGTTTTAATGGCTCTAAGTTTACCTGGTGCAATAATCGAGATGAAGTTGGTGTGATTTTTACAAGGTTGGATCGAGCTTTGGCTAATTGTAAATGGCAAGAGGTTTATCCCTCAACCTCAGTTCACCACCTGTATAAAAATTGTTCAGATCACTCTCCTATCCTTCTATCCATTAAATCTCAATTGGATTCCTTTCCAAAGCCTTTTAAATATCAGAAGATGTGGAGTTCTCATCATGCTTTCAAAGATACGGTTACTGATTCTTGGAATGTTCCTTTGCGAACAACTCCTATGAGAATTTTTGCTCTTAAATTAAAAATGCTTAAAAGCTCTCTTCACAAATGGAACAAGGAAACATTTAAGGACATTTTCCAGAATCTTAAGGATCTTGAAGATTCTCTTGTAACTGCTGAAATTGCCTACGAATAATGTCCTTCTGCTGCTCTTCGTATGGTTATGCAAGATATCAAAGCTCAGCTTAATAAGGCTCTAAAAGTATAAGAAACCTATTGGCAGCAGAAGTCTCATATAATATGGCTCAAGGAAGGAGATCTCAATACAAAAAAAATTCACTCTACAGTAAAATCTAGAAGGAAAAGATTATGTATTCATAAGATTCATATTACTGACAATCAAGTGATAACTTCTCAACAAGATAGAGAGAAGGAATTTGTGTCTCATTCTCATCACCTGCTATCTTATGAGCCCACTTCGAATATGACAGACCTTCTTAATGTTATTCCTTCTCCCATCTCTCCTGAATTTAATGAAGCCTTAACTGCTTATCCCACTGAAACAGAAATTTTAGATTCCATTAAAGATTTGAATGCAGATGCAGTCCCAGGTCCTGATGGTATCGATGGTAATTTTTATATTTCATATTGGGATATAATTAAAATAGACCTCATTAAAGCCATTACTTAATTCTTTGCTGGAGCACAAATCCCTTTGAGTTGGTCCTCTAATTCCATAGCTCTTATTCCAAAGTCAAAAAATTCAACTTCATGCTCCCAATTCAGACCTATAAGCCTCTCCAATTTCTCCTTCAATATCACATCCAAAATTCTCAATTCCAGAATTGCTCCTATTCCTCCTTCAATTATTTCACCCAATCAGTGTTGTTTTATTAGAGGTAGAAGCATTAATGAAAATATCCTCTTGGCTTAAGAACTCACAGCAGGTCTTGATAAGAAGTCTCATGGAGCTAAATTCATTATTAAGCTTGATATAGAAAAGGCATATGATAGAGTCTCTTGGTTATTTTTGCTCTCTGTGCTGAGAAAGTTTGGTTTCAGTGAGTGCTTCATAGACATTATTTAGAGGCTTTTATCGACCAACAGGTTCTCAATTATTGTCAATGGCCATACTGCTGGTTTCTTCAAGTCTACTAGGGGTCTTAAATAAGGAGACCCTATTTCTCCTTCTTTATTTATCATTGCAGCTGAAGTAATTTCTAGAGGTTTAGACCAGAAGATCAAAGACAACATTATTAAAACTTATAACCTTCCCTCTGGATGCGCAATCATATCTCATCTTTCATATGTAGATGATATTATCCTTTTTACAAATGGGAACAAAAGAAGTTGTCAAAAGCTGATGGAATTTCTTCATTCTTATGAAGACCTTTCAGGCCAAAATATCAATATGCAAAAGAGCTCTTTCACTATAGGTACCAAGACCAATATTGATAGAAGGAATGATATATCCTCCTTTCTTGGTTTGTACTTCAAGGATCTGCCTCTTAAGTATCTTGGTTGCCCTCTCTCTAAAGGTAGATTAAAGCTTTGCTTTTTTACTGAGTTGCTTGATAAATTTAGATACAGAGTGGCAGGTTGGAAGTTGAAATATCTACCCACAGGTGAAAGGCTTACTCTGATTAACCATGTCCTAGCTTCAATTCCTATCCACACTATGGCTGCAATTCAACCCCCAAAGGCTATTATTAAAAGAATTGAGACTATTTTATCTAATTTCTTCTGGGGTTCATCTCAAGAGGATAAAGCCAAACATCACTGGACCGACTGGAATAAGATCAGTACACCTTTTAGCCAAGGTGGTCTGAATGTCAGAAGCCCGACAGGTATCTCTAAAGCAGCTAGTTTGAAACTTTGTTGGTCTATAAAAACTTCAAAAAGTCTGTGGGCTACTTTCATGCTAAAAAAATACAAGTTAAATTTATTCTCTAGAAATCAAGGCTCTCACGTTGTCAAAAGAATAAAATCAGTTTATAACTGCTTTGAAGACAATATAATTCATGATGAAGACTATATCATTTGGACTCTCACTACAGATGGAAATTTCTCTTTCAAGTCTGCTTATTCAGTCTGTATGGCTCAAAGTCCTTTCTCACTTGTTTGGAAGTTCCTTCGGTCCTCCCACTGCCCTATTAAATTATTTATTTTTACTTGGAAAATTTTGCACCAGGAAGTTCCTTTGGACTCCATGATTCAGAAACTGAATATTCATTTGGCCTTAAGATGTAGATGCTGCTATGCTCATATTGAAAACATCTCCCATTCTTTTTTATCAGGCCCTATTGCTCATCAAGTCTGGAGTTTTTTTGGAAATATGTTGGGTTTAAAGCTCAATTCTCTATCATGTCATGAAATACTTGTATCTTGGTGGATCAAGAAGTTCCCTACTCACCTTCAGTTTTTGGCTCATAATCTTCCTATCATCATTTTTTGGGAACTATGGACTGCAAGGAATAGAAATGTTTTTGATGGGATCCAAATGGATGATCAATTGATTATTTCTAATGTTATTTCCTATATGAGATCTTTGATTGTAGGTACAAAGTTCAACATTAATCTTAAGTAGGAGGACATCTACATTTCAAATATGTTTGGCATGAAAATTCATCAAAAGCCTTCTTACCTCCTAGCAATTCAATGGAACAGACCACCACCACCCCCCCAGAACTTTTTCAAACTTAATGTTGATGGTTCTTCGTTAGGTAATCCGGGAGCTAGTGGTTGTTGTGGTATAATTAGGGATCACAAAGGGGATTCTATCTCTGCTTTTTCTCAATTTGTGGGCCATCAATCTAGTCTTTATGCAGAAGCAGAAGCTTTGCGAATAGGATTGGACCTCTGTTTAAAGATGGACATCAAAGACCTTATCATCGAGACAGATTCAAATTCCTTGTATAATATGGTGCGGAACAAATGGAATTCTCCTTGGAAGTTGAAATAGTGCATTGAATATTGCTCAAAGAAAATTTCTTCTTATCAGTACAGCATTCATCATGTTTTTAGACAAAGAAATGGGGTTGTAGATAGGCTTGGAAACTTGGCATCTTCTTCAGCTACATCAATTTTGTTTAATTCTTGCAATCAGCTGCCTAAATTTACAAGGGGTTGTATGAAGATAGATAAGATTGGTCTTCCTTTAATTAGAAAAATATCCTAATTTTATGAATTCTTGTCTCGTTATCTCTGTAAGGGGAATATATATAAATTCCCTCATTTATTGCTTTTTTAAATTTCCTCTCTGGTTTTCCAAAGTTTCTCGAATTTCATGTTTCTTCAAGTTTTAAATGCCATCTAGGAGAGGCTATTTCTCCTAACATAATAAAATCATAGGGGGATTCCTCCCTCTCCCCCCCCCCCCCCCCCCCCCAAAAAAAATATATTATTATTTTTTAATTGATAGAATAATTAGTTATATCATGAAAATGGATACAGGTTTGAATACATATATAAGTTTTTTAGGCAGGCAAAAAATTAAATTTTTTAATTTAATTAAATTTATTAGTGGTCAAGGTTCAAAATTGTGACCCCAACCATGATAATTTAAATTGTATTGATATATGGTCATGGTTTGAGATCGCGACCCTCTATTGATACAATTTAAATGGTCATGGTTTTGAACCATGACCATTTTGGTCACAATGGAGGGTCACGATTAGAGACCATGACCAACAATAAAATTTCACCAAGGATAGTCACAGTTAAGGATCGTGACCATTAAAATACCGTGGTACACTATCACGACTTAGGTCACAGTTCATGATCGTGACCACTAGTCACGGTCCACAGTCGTGACCAAGCCCCTAATATTGATGTCATAAAAGGTATCATGGTCACCTACTATGATATGGACTCAAAACGTGACCCTTGGCCTTTGTCATAGTCCAAAATCATGATCATTCTCAGTATATGGTGTAGTGATTATGTAATATATTATAGAGTAGTGTAGGCTTTGCTAGAATTATCTAGATTATACTTGTAATGTATGGAATATTCTAAAAATATAAGGAAGTATGTAGTTTTCTACAATGTTCGCTTAAAGAGGTGCAAACCTTCTGGATAATTAATCTTATAGTCATTGATGTATTTTGATATTGAATGGAATAAGACCAATCGTGCCATGTGGTCAAATACGTGGCACATCACGTCAGAAATGCATAAAAGGTGATCCGCTTAGATAGACATGGATTTTAAAAGATAAGATCAAACCTCGAAGATCATTTCAACGAAGGTGAGCTATCCGAGCATCCTTTTACAACAAGACTCTTAAGCCTAGTCAAAATAAGTATGAAGAAGCCTAAAAATGTAGGACGCTTAAGTCTAAAAATAGGGAAATCTATCTCATATTACATGGTAATTATAAACGACAGGTAATAACTTGGACTCTTAGATAGAAACCCTATCACTCCAGATGTTACCATCCCCATTATAATAAAAACTCTGACCCCTTTTTCTCAATAGACGTAGGCCGACCTGACGGTCGAACCACGTACATAGTCTCTTGATTTTTCTTCTACATTCATAATATTCTTGGGGCAATTATGCAAATCTAACATTTACTATGGGAAGATCCCATACAATTTGGTGTCATCTATGGGAAATTTAAAGTCCACACCACTCTTAAGCTAAAAAGCCTGAAGTTCATAATGAGAGCAGAACAGTGTAACCACACTCATGCAAGGAGCAGTGTTCGGTCTAAAATACCCATCATAAGGAGGGAACAGACTTATGTTAGATTGCTATCTCTCCAGCAACATTCAAGGTCCAGAGGAACCTCACCTGGGAGATTCGAACCTTATCGGAGATATCACGCACTGTCCATCAATCGACCAAAAGAAAAGGATGTGTCTGGTCTGGCCCGTAGCTATGAAGAAAGCCTGAACATCCAGGATCAGGATATCTCCCATCTAAGGAGGCAGATGACCTAGTTATTAGAGGAACATACATTAAATTCTCATACTCGGTACCATAATAGAAGGTGAACCTTCTCCCCAAATAATCAACCTAGTAGGGCTTCACAATCAAGAACACCTCGTGTGGTGCATCACCACCATAAATGTGATCGCTCTCCAAGGAGAAATTACACTAGTCGCAGACACTAGTGACCCTATCCCACGGAGTCAGCCCAAAGTAGCAGGCCATCTTGTCTAGAGGTAATGCCAAACCAGGTAAAGAGCGATGAACTAAGAGAATTTATCCAGAGGGAGTTAGAAGGAAGGATGAATCTAAACCTTTCCAGGACTCCTAAAGACTTGGCCAGAAAATCTTTAACGCACGATTCAGTTCTACACTCTATCGAACTTATAAAGTCTTTTGAGCCCCTAAAGAAATTCTATGTGCCAAAGATCATGGTGTATGATGGAAATATAGATCCTACCCATCATATCACATACTATGGATAAACTATAACTCTTTAGAGTCATCATGATTCTTTAATGTGTTAGTTATTACCATGAATCTAGGTGATATTGCCCTGAAGTGGTCCGAGAAGATGCTCCCCAGATCAATCTCCTCCTTTAGGGAACTAATCAAGCAGTTCACGACTTGATTTATCACGAGCAGCAGAGTAAGGAGGTTAACTCATTGATCTCTCTCAATAAGAAGAAAGGATAATCTCTCAGGAAGTAAGCTCATAGGTATTAGGAGTTGTACAATGAAATTGATGATTACAACGATCAGCTGGCAATCTCTTCTTTTAAGTTATATTTAGAGCGATTATACAATCTCTATCAGTCATAAACCAAAAATATAGCCTCTTCAATGGACAACCATATGTCTCGAATTAAAAAATATGCCAAGATTAAGTATGACCTTATTAGTGAAGTTTCCTCAACCAATCAAAAGAAGAACGAGCTTAAGAAGGACCCTAAAGGGGGAATCAACCTTCTTCAACCAAGAAGGGGTCTAATAATGAAACATAAAAAAGTTACCCCAGATCTCAGGCTAGTGAGAGTATTTACAAGGCACTAGAAACAGTCTTCAAAGAGACTATTTATAGGCTCATCTATCAGATCAAAGATAATATTTTTTTAATAAGGCCTTTTAAGATGGTCAGTAAACCAAGTGATAGGGATTCCAACCTCATGTGCAGTTATCATTAAGACTATGGACATCTCACAGGGGATTGTAAAATATTTAAGAAGCACCTTAAGGAACTAATCCGGACGAAACATCTTAGGGAATAGATCAGCGCAATAAAGACAAAAATAATGATGAAGATCAACACAGTCCAAAAAGAAGAGGAGAACCTTTTGCCAACAGGATTGGTCACCTCCATCCATGGCTACACCAACTTGGCTCAATATACAGGCAAGAAGCTTAAATAAAAAGTGAGGATAGAGGCTAACATCTAACAAGGATTCTAGGTTGACTTATCCATCTCGATCTTAGCTAAAAGGGAGAGGAGAGATCTAAATACCAATGTACCATTGTATTCACTGACAACGATCTAGTAGGTGTGAATCTTCCTCATAAGGATGCCTTGGTGCTCACCTTGCGAGTTGTAAACTTTAACGTGAGAAGAGTTCTAATAGATCAAGGAGTCTCTTCAAAAAGAATGTACCTATCAATGCTTTACAAACTTGGCTACCGCCTCAAGTATTTAGATATTAGCATCAGCCCATTGATCGGCTTCAATAGAGATATAGAGGCCACCTATGAAAATCAAGTTGCTAGTCAAAGTCAGCCCATCTAATAAGGAAGTAAAATTCCACATGATCCAATCAGAGTTGACCTACAATGCCATATTATGCATAGGATGGAAACATAATATGACGGCTATACCCTCTTCGATTTATTAAAAACTCAAATTTGTAACTAACCAGGGAGTGATAGAGATCAAAGCAGATCAAGAAGCGACAGAGATCTATTTTATTTCATCCATCAAGACAAAGTAGGACCAGTATAAAAGTAGTCATGATGAGGATAAATCAGAGGATGATTAACCCAAGTAGCAATCAAAGGGGGTTCGATCGAAGTTTAAAGAAACTCGACTAGATCCTTCTAAACGCATGTTAGAGAAACTAATCTATGTTCGTCTAGATGCATCACAACCAAAAAAGACCTTCCTCATCGGATCAGAGCTGCTAGGGATGAAGTAAAATATCTTTCTCACTTTTTTAGAGGGAATGCATAAGTTTTCACTTAGCATCCTTACGATCTCTCGAGAATGGACCCGAAGATTACCTTCCACTGATTGCACATGGAACTAAACATCAAGCTGATGACATGATACTAAGTAAATCAGCATGTCCAATTCCCATATTGGATCTTCGATACCATTGTCGTCAAGAAAAAGAGTGGAAAATAGAAGGTTTGCATGAACTTAACTGATCTCAATAAGAACTTCCCCAAGGATAGTATCCCATTACCCCAAATAGATTAACTCATGGATTCCACAATGGGGCATCAACACATAAGTTTTATGGGCACATACTCAGGCTACCAATAAATACCCATATTCATCCTAGATTAGGAGAAGACCTCGTCCATCACAACCTTGGGACTATATTGTTATAAGGGGGCAGCTTATCAGAGGCTCGTTACCAAGATGTTTAGGAAATTGATCGACACCACCATGGATGTGTATATTGATGATATGCTCCTTAGGAGAAGGAATTTGTCGGATCATCTAAGAGACCTTATAATGACTCAACATTCTCAGAGAGTATAAAATGAATCACAATTCTTCCAAATGTGTATTCGGTGCAATCTCTAGCAAGTTTTTGGGTACTTGGTTATTCAAAGGGGCTTTGAGGCGAATCCGAATCAAATTAAGGCTCTACAGGGCTTCAAAATGCCGACCACCATCACAGACATTCAAGTCATTAATGGGATGTTGGTAGCCCTTAATCGTTTCATTTCAAGATCTTCTGACAAATATTGGCCCTTTTCTAAGCCCTGAAGAATGTAAGCCCCACAATTTGGACAGAATAATGTGATCAAGCTCTAGAAGGGATTCAACATTACTTGGGATCTCCTCCCTTGTTGTTAACTCCCAAAGAAGGGGAGGATATGTACCTCTATTTGGCTATCTCAAGGTATGTAACTAGTGTCGCCTTGCTCTGTCTACATGATGAAAAGCAAAGACTGATCTACTATGTGAGCCATACCCTTCTTGAAGTATAAAATAGATACATGCTCATAAAAAGATGGTTTTAGCACTAGTGATCATCACAAGGAAGTTAAGGCACTACTTTGATGCTAGCACAATAGTCATTTTCATAACTTACCCCTACGCTCTTAGAAAGGTCAATCTCTCTAATAAAATTACCAAATGATCCCTTGAACTAGACCAATTTGACATCAAGTATGAGCCCAAAATAGTGATCAAAGTTTAAATCTTTGAAGACTTTGGGGTAGAGCTTTCAATATCGCTAAGAGAGGAATAACCATAACCATCCTGGAATTACTGATAGACAATGAGGACAAGCGGCATTGGAAAGCTCTTCGTTAGTGTCTCATCAAATGAGAAAGACACGGGAGTTGGGATAATATTTTTAATGCCACAAGGTGGACTTATCGAGCAAGCCGTCAGGCTGGGATTCAAAAGTTTTAACAACTTGGTAGAGTATGAAGCCATAGTGCATAGTCTGTATTGGGTGATTATTCTAGGTCCTTGACACATCACTGTATTTTATTATTCTAGGTTGATCGTAAACCAGTTTTATAGGGAATATAAAGTAAGGGATCCCAGGATAGGAGACTACAACGACAAGGCCATAGGACTTTTTTAAAAGTTTAAGTCTACCTTAGTTGAGAAGATGCTAAAGAATACAAATTGTTATACAGATGACCTAGCCACTTTTACTTCTGCTATAAATATCAGCCTCGAAAAAATAATCGAGGTGTAGTATATAAATCGACTAAGCATTGAAGATACAGGGAAGGATCTAAGCATTCTCCAAATACAATTGGCCCCATAATTGATGGATCCTATTATCGCTTATTTGAAATTCAATAAGATACCTTTAAATGATAAGGCAACGCACAAGTTAAAGATCAGGTCAGCAAGTTTCTACCTCAACTCAAATGGGAAGCTCTACCAAAGATCATTCACCGAACCACTACTAAAATGTTCTCATCCAAACCAACTAAAAGGGATTTTGAGAAAGTTGTACAAGGGAATCTGTGGAGTGCACATGGTGGAAGATCGCTATCCTATGGAGCAATCTCTCAAGGGCACTGGTGGCCACTTATGGAGAAAGATTCAATAAAATTAACCAGAAAGTGCCCAAAGTGCCAAATATTCTCACCAATAATCAAACAATCTGCAGGAGATCTGAACCCACTACAATTTGATGGTTATTCGCTCAATGGGGCATGGATATTATGGGACCACTACTAGATGCACTCGAAAATCAAAGGTACCTAATAATGGTGATCGACTGCTTCACTAAATGGGTTGAGGATGAACTTCTCACCCATATCAGAGAACCAATCACCAGGAGATTCGTCTGGAGGAATCTTATCATAAAGTTTGGCATCCCAAAATCACTATTAATAAATAATAAAACTTAATTTGATAATGATTCCGTCCAGGATTTTGCACTGAATATGGAGTCAGGATCCACTATGGTGCAATGGACATGCAGAGATTACCAATAAAACTCTCCTATCAAGCATCAAAAGGAGAATGGAAAATAAAAAAGGACAATGGGTAGATAAGATTCTATCTATTCTTTAGGCATGTAGGTTGACCACATAAAACTGATGAAAGAAACTCCATACTCCCTTGCCTATGGCGTAGAGGCGGTAGTCCCCTTGAAAATCGGATTACCAACACTTAGATCAGAGGTCTTTTAAGATAGATAAAATTATGATCGAATATCTCATGATTTGACCTAATAGAAAGGAGTCAGCCTTGATACATTTGGTCGTCTACCAGTAAGATATACTAAAGTATCTTGACAAGAAGGTCAAGATTAGAGAATTTCAAATAGATGGCTTGGTCCTCAGAAAGTTGTTGCCCACCGTAAAGAAGCCATTAGATGGAAAGTTGGATCTGAACTGGAAGGGACCTTACCATATAGCTTTAAAAGGGTGTGGGGGTCATATCACTTAGAATATATAGATGGGAAAGTTGTCCCAAGGTTATGGAATGCCATAAACTTTAGGAAATTTTATCACTAGATAGCAAGGTAGATAAATTCTTTTTTTAATCAAAAGCACAATAAAACGATCTGCAACTAGTTACCTAGAATTGTGTAAAGTACCCTATAATTTATTAAGAATAAAATTCATTTACACAAGTGGTATGATTTAGTAAAGATCGGTGAAAACCCACTCTTAGAGTGGTATGATCTAAATTAGATCGGCCTAGAGAGGCACAAAACCCACTTTCACAAGTGATACGATCTAGGGAAGATAGGTGAAGACCCACTCCTTAAGTGGTATGATCTAAATTAGATCGTCCTAGAAAGGCATAAAACCCACTTGCACAAGTTGTACGATCTGGGAAAGATCGGTGAAACACACTCTTGAAGCAGTATAATCTAAAGTAGATCAGACTAAATAGGCATAAAACCCACTTTCACAAGTGGTACGACTTGAGAAAGATCAGTAAAAACCCACTCTTGGAGTGGTCTAATATAAAGTGGATCGACCTAGAGAGGCGCAAAGGTGGTACGATCTAGGAAAAAATTAATAAAAACCCACTCTTTGAGTGGTATGATCTAAAGTAAATGGGCATGAAGATGCACAAACCCACTTGCACAAGTGGTACGATATGATTTAGATCAATAAAACCCACCCGTGGAGTGGTATGATCCAAAGTAAGTTCGCCCAGAACCCATTTACAGAAGCATTATAAGATCGATTAAAAGTTGTATAAATAATTGAAACAATGTTTGATTGCTCTATTTGCTTAAGACTTTGGAAGTAGTGAAAATATAATAAAGAAAGAAAATAAGTAACATCTAAAAATGACATAACAATATAGGATGATAATTAAAAAGTAGAAATAGAAGCTTCTTCATTAAATACAAAAATGGCCCAAGTCCTAAAAAATACCACTGAGGGTCAAGAAAAAGGAAAAATACATCGAATAAAACATTCAATATTTGTCGGTCGTTGCATCGGCCGACTCAGGAACATCCCCATCAAGCACAATAGGGGGATCGATGGAGGTGGGGGTCGAAGCATCTTCGAGCAGATCTGCTAAAGGATTGGCTATGGGAGATGTCACCATAGGCAGGGTCGCCTTCACTGACGGTACCCATTTGCAGACCTGCCACCTAGTATTTATTAAAATCAACAAACTCATAATAGTCCAACTAGGAGGCGAGCTCCTGGTTGGCCGATTCATAGTTGCCTCCCAGTTCTTATCTATCTGGTTCCTCATTCTTCAAAGGATGAGATTATCTAAAATAATGTGTTGATGGGAAGTCTTCAGTTTAGATAGCTTAATGTGAACTTGACTAAAATTTTTTAGAGTTCGCTCAACCTCCTCCCCCACCTTCATTCTGGTCGCGACCTCATCATTGATTTTATTCCCCAAATTCTCAATCTCCCTATGCTGGTTTCCAATTTGGGTCTTGAGGTTGGAATTTTACTTAGAAGAGGAATTTTACGCCTTTCAATAGATGGAATCTCGGTTGGAGAGCTACTGTTGAACTTGCATGCTATGCACCCAAAAATATTGAGAGTTTGAAAGTTCATATAAAAATTAAACAAAAAAAAAGGCACATGAACTTACCAACATGCTATAGCGTAAGCTTTCTTTGTGTAGCCTTCCTAGGGTAAAACCCCTCAAATCCATCATATCGGACTGTAGCATGGTGTCCAGGGAAATAGAAAAGGCCACCACAAGTCACTATGGGCCAAATTGGCCTCCATCACTGGCACCTTTCCCTTACGAAAGGAGATCTCCCGCGACCTATTATTATTTTCTTGATGGGGTGAGTCTTTGATTGGATCCCTTGCCTCTTCTTAGGCTTATTAAGTGTCATTGGTCGATTGAACTAGCCTATTGGTGATTTGGAGCCACCACGGGTGTCTTGTTGTTCTTTTTCTTTTTGGCTTGTTCGACCTCAGCTCGTTAGTGCTACAACTCTCATGATTTTTTCTCCCCTAAAGTGATAATATTCCTCTTCCTCTGCTCTTCGATAAAAGGAACTTGGTTAACCCCCCTGTTGGTAGCCAATTGTTTCTTCATTTTGTCTTTGGAAACTTCGAGGTCCATCATCTTCCTTGATCGGGTGCTCATATCTTTAAAGTTAAATGGGAATAGGGGGAATAAAAAGTCCTGAAGGCGAAGTCTTCTTCATCCCCTAGGTTTTCCCAGGGATGACTAAATACTCTAGTTTTGTAGGAAAAGACTGGTTCGAGTTCGTCCAAGAATTAGTCAATTTTTTCCCCTTTCACTTCTTATTTTGCTTTCTCTCCTTGCTCTTTTTCCTTGTCGTCCTCCTCTTCCTCTCCTTCTTCCCCCTGATCAGAATTAGAATCTATTAAGATCACGTATAGGGCAACTGAAGTGGGATTATCTCCAACTATAGTATGATCGGCGACTTGGATGTTCGGGATGGATGTGAAATTGGTAAGGATTGGTACATGAGATCGCAATTGAGAAAAACGTGAGCCTCGCTTCAATGAGGATGAACTCCAGTGGGGGTCAGCCTCTTCCAAACATTCTCGAGTTGGTACTTTAACGGTTTAGTGTTCAGAAAGCAATTTGCAAATGAAAAATGGGATCGATCAGTAATAATCGGAGGTTAACATTAAAACTAAACTATTTATGGGTGACCTACCCAGAACCCCCCTTGTAGCAGGAACCCTAACTCCATTATAATTTTCACCATAAATTTCCTCAGAAACCATAATGATAATTTTGTCAGTATCCTTTTCTAATCTAGGAAATTAGGTGGCTAAATTATGGACCATATCCCTATCTTGGAAGTGGTATAACCCAGTTCTTGGGGAAGACCTCATGTCAAATAGTACTTAATCTCCTCAAGACCCAAGTCAGTCCCACAAATTTGGTTTATTGCAACTCTCCCCATCACAATTTGGTAGAAACTACCGTGTGCTTAGACAAGGAGTATTTCATAGTAACGGAGCACCATTAACAACAATGGGTGAAGGGGAAAGTGAATTCCCCCTCAAATATGGTTGCAATCAGAAAGGCAACTTTCACAGAGGGAAGATTAAGAATGTCTTCTTCCTCTGGGAAAACCCTCACTTTAACGCAATCAGGAATCCCATATTGACTATGGAACTCCCGAAAGTCATCAGCGATTGAGACCTCGTATTTTCTAATACGCCTAGACGTGGTGGAAGAAATGAACAAAATAAAGATAAACATAAATGATATAAAAATAGAAATACCTCAGTAAATGGCACTAGTGCCAAAGTATAAGACTTGGGAGTCCTTTTACATTCTGATTTCCCATCTTATCAACCGTTGTCACAGTGCTTAAAGGGATGCACTATGGTCTTACGTGCCATCATTACTCTGAATAATTACGTTGGACACATATACCGAGGGTTGGAATACGTGCTAGTTAAATATGCAGGTAATGATTACTCCGTACGTCCCCAGAAATAAGTGCATGCAAAATAGAATATCGGGTTGAATAGACACATGGAAAATAAATCGATGGAGAATTTTGGATGATTAGCGTGAATGGTCGATCACATGTACATTACCATACAAGGTGCGACTGATCAGTTTATTTGATGGATTACCCCCAACTTGAGGGCAAATTAAAACAATGAGACCAACAGTGCCACGTGGCCAAACAAATGGCACATCATATGAAAAACACATGAAATGTGATCGGTCTAATTAGAAATGGATTTTAAAATATAAGATTAAATCTTTAAGATCATTCCAACAAAGGTGAGCTAACCGAACAACCTTTTATCAGCATGACTCTGAAGCCTACTCAAGATAAGTATGAAGAAACCTAAAAACGTAGGATACTTAAGTCTATAAATAAGGGAAATCTAACTCATATTAGAGGGTGATTGTAAACGACACGTAATAACTTCGACTTTCATATACCAATCCTAGAACTCCAGTTTACCATCCCCATTATAATAAAAATTCTGACCCTTTTTTCCCTCATGGATGTAGGCTGACCTGATAACTAAACTGCGTACAAAGTCTCTTGATTTTCTTCTGCATTCATAATATTCTTGGGGAAATTCTAAAAATCTATCATTCATTGTAGGAAGATCCCCTATATATATCCACCGTCCATTAAGAAGGTCGGATAGATATAAATAGTTGGGTGGTCATTTGTCCAAACCATCCAAGCCAAACATTTTAATCTTTTATCAAATAATACAAATACTTATTCCTTTTATATTAAACTTGTTGCATTCTTCTTCCTTCTCTAACATTTATATTATAAATTTTCTAGATTACTAGGCTTACTTAATAACTCATCAATCATTGGAATGCTAAGTATTGCACATAGGAATAACTAAAGTCTAACCCCATGACAAATGGTATCATAACAGGATGAGTGGAATAAATGCACTTGGTGCACCATTCGTCAATTTTTTGGTATTGGAGTGTTGTTGCTTTCAGACTAGAAATATTTTGTTAGAATTGAATATGGGGTCAGGAAGAAGGCACTTGGCTATGCCTTTGAAAAACTGTGGATAAGATAGGACTTGAAAGATCCGTTCGAAATGTCAAAGCTAATTTGGTGCATAGTTATGATGATTTAAATCGTTATGATCAATTGGAGTGCTCATAATTGAATATGAGAAGGGTACCTTCGGAAACCCCTCATTGAAATCACAATGAAAGCATTATGTGAAGCTACAAGCTTGGGTCTGGTCAGATCGTCAAAGGAGCTAGATACAATGTGGTCAAACCAAGGCAGACTGCGCCATACATCAAATGTCAAGCTTGGTGATACAATTGCGAGGTAGTCAACTAAATGTGGGTACCTATAGCACATTATGTTTCATATGTTAAAAATGAATATAATAAATCACCAATGTAATTGGTGTTATGTTGATGTTGCGGTTGAAATAAGGGCATCACATAATTTAAGCGTGAAAGAATGTCACATATCGAATCTTGAGTCATCGTGATAAATTATTGGGAATATTTTAATTGCATATTGGTTGGCTTTGGGTGATAATTAATGGGGAATGGTTCTCAGGAAAGGGAGTTTAGGACATAATGTTGGTAGTCTCTTCGAAGTTCAGGAAAGTAGACTCGATTAAGTTAGCGGAGGTTATTGCTAGTCATGGACTTGACTATGAAGATGGGACTTAGCCATCTCTTCATAAGTTTATCAAAAGCTGGAGTTGCTCCCCTTATGAGGACATGGAAAGACGAAACCGATCCGCATGTATGCTTTATGGTAGTTCATGTTAGGTTGACCTCTGTGACCGAGCATCTAGGGTTGGCGAATGGGAAGAACATTGCACTGAAACTCTAAGCCCTTGATAACAGCCTCTCATATTCAAAATTTGTTTTTTTTCACAAAATACATGGAAACGAGTGATTTCTTGCATGCATTTTTAAGATATAACACCTAATGCGGTTGAAGCACTTGTATATCGAGTGTAACTTGACTCACAATAACTATCACCTCAGACTTACGTGGTGTGACATGTTATCTTAAGGCAGTATATTTTAAATTTAAAAAAATACAGCATTAATTTAATTAAAATTATATATATTAATTGGCATGATTAAGATTTTAATTATATGCTTATATTCTTTAGTTTAAAATGTTAAAGGACCTGTATGTAATTATCTAAAGAAAAGTCATGTGGCGACCAGTCTAACTTATAAAATATATGGGTTAAATAGTGAAACTGTAGTTTAATTCAGTATTTTATACGAATTGGGGGAGAAAATCAAATTCTTTTTTATGTAAAACTAAGAGAGGATGAGAGATAAATGGTGTGATATCGAACTTATTGATTGTAAGCCTGTTGAAATGAACCATACAGTAGTAATGTAAGGTAGTATTAGTAAAAATGAGGTGATTGTATTGTAAATGCTCTTACACGAATAACATAAATTGAGAAGTAAGAAGATGAGTGTGTAATTATATAAATATCCTTATGTGTGAAAAGTTATGTAGGGCAATGAAAAGAATGAATTCGTTTATAAATGTTAGCAATAAACATTATAAATGAGCAAAATAATTATATATGCTATAAATTATGCATAAGATGAAATTGTGTTATATTGAAATGAGGTTGAAGTTGTGTTTCCTTATATGACTGAGAATTAAATTGAATCAATTGGGAAATAAATCATTTATGATGGAGATTGGAATGAGAAATTCGTTGAATGAAAATGTGTGTTATAGATGGCTAATTTACCCTTCTTTGTTGTTTGATGTTGATTTTGCAAACTGATTAACAAGAATTGTTAAATGAAGGGTGTTTTGTAAGTGATTTAATGAAAATTTATATTGTGTTGAGAAACAATTGAGTATAAAGTTGTTTCAAGTGTTATTTCTTAAAATATGACAAGATTAAGGATGTATAGTGGTAGTAAGTGATATTCCTAATTTTACAGATGAAATTCTCTAAGGGTTTCATCGTGGAAATAGGTCCTTCATTTTGGGAATAAAGGTAAGCTAGACCCGAGGTACATCAGGCCTTATAAGATTATGGGGAATGTTGGTGAGATTTATAATACACTGACAATACTATAATGCTTAGATAGATTACATACTTTATTTCATGTCTCGATTTTTCACACATGTTTAAAGGACCCGAGTCATGTATAAGAGGATAATTCGATCGAGCTATCGGAAGACTTATATTATATCGAGTAACCAATAGAGATCCTAGAGATGCAAGGGAAAGTGTTAAGGAATAAGAGGATTCCCTTAGTAAAAGTGTTATGTCATAGTCAAGCCATTGAGGAAGTGTTGTGGTAATTAGAAGAAAAGATGCAAAGGACTTATCCTCACTAAATTGGCAAGTGTTTCTAATTTCGGGGATGAAATTCTATAAGGGGGAGAGATTGTGACATCTCGTCCTGAGGTAGTGCATATTAAATAAAACAAATTATGTCATTAGTCTATTAAAATGATTTATATAAATTGGCATGATTAACATTTAAATTATATACTTATATGATTTAGCTTAAAATGTTGAAAGACCTATATGTAATTATCTAAATAAAAGTTATGTGGTGGCATGTCTAGTTCAAAAACTTGGGGGGTCAAATATTGGAATTTTAGTTTAATACAGTATTTTATAAGAATTGGGGGTGGAATCCAAATTCATTCATGTAAGAGAGAGAGAGATGGGGGGGAGGAAGAAAAAAAAAGGATGAAGAATTGGAAGAGGAAACTTGTTCTAATCCATAAGTATGTTGTTTGAATCTTAATTATTATTGTTTTCACCCACTGATATAAGTTCATATATGAATTATATAGAAAAATACCATGGATGAATATATGTATATATATGAACATATGGGTACATGAGTGTGTGTGTTTAACAAGATATGTAAGGTGTTTGTGATATACTTTGTTGAACCCTATTGTGTTCTAACCTGCTTAATTTCTTTTATGCTTGTCTAAATCAGTTGATTCTAATGGGACATGAAGCTATGCACACACACACACACACACACACACACACATATATATATATATATATATATAAATCATATTCTAGCGTAAGGATTAAAGTCCTTCTGGTTTGACCTAGGTGAGAGTTTGGAGTAGATTCATCTCTGGTGTGTTCAGATTTCCTGTACATGAGGCTTGAGTTTGAATAAATTCTAAAAATAGCAAACGAACTCCACAAATTACGAAACCTTAATTGAGATAATAATTTTGATATTAACAAAATGTAAAAGTTTTAAATAAAGTTATAAAATAGAAAAATTATGAAAATTCGTGGAAATGAGTTGGGCGGTAGAGGGGTTTACAAAACATAATTGACATCATGCATAGGAATGGCCATAAATTCCTCTAGAGGACTCAAAATTAGAAATTGTTAGTTGTGTTAGAAAGATAACTCGTAGTCATTTCTAGAAATATTAGGTTAAGCATTTATTTATTTCTATATTAGTATAATTTAATCTATGAAGTTAACCCATATGTATTTTCTATGCTCCCTGATGTTAGTATACTAAAATATAAATATCTTCTAAGTCGTAAATTTAAATGAGCCTCTAAGTTATTATTGTTTGGTCTACGTGAATTTCTGAATTCAAAATAGAAGTGTTGTCGTAATAAAAAAAATATAATTTTTAAAGTGGACAAAGAGCTTTGCACTACTTTATGAAAATGGCCATAAAATGCCGCAAAAATTTGGAATTTTAAATTGGAAATTTTAGAAATTTGATTAATAGAGATTTCCAGATATTTATGGCACCATACCTGAAACACATGCAAGGACCCCCAATTTTAAAACTTTCACCTTAATTTCCTAAAAGTGCGGAATAAAGATGGTTCAACACAACACACACAAATGACAAATTTTAATTTCTTAAAATAAATTAAAATTATACACAACAAAGTGAATTAAAGTAAACTCACACACACTTTAAGTTCACTCGAATGAAATTAATTTAATTATCAAGTTTAAAAAAATTAGACAACAATATTATCCAATTAATTTAGTACCAACTTGAATTAAATTACCTTAAACTAAATTTACCCAAATAATTAAACTTGCACCATTTTAATCAAGAATGCGAATTAAACCCAATTTTATCTTTTTACCCTAAGCATGAGTTCTGGGTGATTTTTACAAAAGATAAAATAAATTCACAATCCCACAACATGGTGATGTACGAGGAAAAACCCAAATCGGGAAAAAATCTCGGACGGCCCTGGCCTAACAAATTCACTAAGTATGGTATGAATTTTACAAAGACTCGACAAGAGGAGTTACACAACCGACTCGAATCCCTTCAAGCCTTAACGCTCTCCTTTTAACTTCAACCTCCGCCTAGCGAATAATCCCGAAGTCCACCGAAACCTTGGAGTCCACCAATTGAGACCAAGCAACCATCAACCACACATGGTGCCTTTCACCATGTGAGAATGCCGCAGCAAAACAAAAGCTTCTTTTTCTTTGAGGGATGTAGAAGTAAAACCAAACTTCTCCTTCTTGTGGTAGAGATGAACCAATGATGCCAAACAACTTCAAGAAAGATATATATATTTACGAACTTGGAATAAACATAAACTAATTTTATGGGTGTAAACACATGTGTATGAAAGAATTTTCAGATAAATTGACACATGAAAACGGACTTTTGTTTGAAAATATTTGCTCTCAAAAACTCTAAAAAATGTTGCAAAGGTCTCATGAAAAATCTGTCCCGAAATTAGTTTTAAATTGCCAAAAGGAAGTGGGACAAAAGAGTGGGAAAATAGGTAAAAACAACCAAATCTGTTCCCGCCCGAAAATCTCGTTCGAAAGAGATTTTCGTTCGAATGAAGTCTCGTTCGAACGAACATCGAATGATGTTCTAGTGGAAAAAATGGAAAACTCTTTGGCAAACTCGTTCGAACGAAATTCTCATTCTAACGACATTTTCGTTCGACCGACAATTTCGAACGAAATGTCAAAAGTCTAATTTAGCATTTAAGCCCCAAAAATTTTTTATTCAAAGTTTCTAAAGTAGCCTTCTGGAAAAAAAAACCATTTTAACATAAAATTACACCCATTATAAAATTATTCCAAGTCTCCTGCAAATATATAAATGCATCCATACGTTTGGAGACTTGAAATATGATGTTGAAGACATGAAACGTGTCACTGAAACTTGACAATTATGTTCTCTTGATAAGTAGGCCGCCACGACTTCAACTCAAACTTGTCATAGGCTTGAAGGATACACAAGAACATTATCCTATAACTCAAATATTTTTATCCGGAATTGAGCCAAAACTACAAAAGGACTCAATTTGAAATTTGTGTTCTTACAGTACCTAATTATATACTAGTTGGTAGATATCAATCTTTGCAATTACCTTAAAGTGGAGTAGATGCCAAATTGGGGACAACCTAGTGTTTTACTTATTTATGAAGATTCCACTATTGAATTGAACAATAATTTTTATATCTTATTCTTCCAGATATTTTCTAGCTTATATATAAATTTGAGGTTAATTGGATAATGGCATAGCCTTCACACAAATTAAAAATGTAAATGTCATATAATAAAAAGTATTGAACTTGATATTCTTGCTTGTTAACATGAATGCCAAAAATATATACGTTATGATTGAGCATTCTTTATGGAAAGAGTGGTTATATGAATTTCTATAATTTTAGTTGTATGTTGAAATAACTTAGTGAGTGGTTGAAAATGCATTTGGAATATTAGTATGATTGTATGAGATAATGTTATACACTAGAGAAGTATAAAATTGATACATTAATTTTAAATTTCTAACATGAATTAGATTAATAGGAAAAAAGGACAATGATTCATAAGTGCCAGAGTAGATGGTGTGTATTTATAGTCTCAAGTAAATAACGTGAGTGTACATTTGTGTTTGAATTGCATATTAGTATTGAAATACAATTGATGGTAAATTCCCTAATGGGAGACCTCATCAAGGGTTATCCGGGGGATTCAGGCTTTAAGGCCATGAAGTTGTGTGATATAAGTCGGATCCCCATCGCGGGCTAGCTGAACTTTGTGATTTAGGACTTTAAGGCCAATAATGTGAAATGTAAGACCCCACAATGGGCTTTATGAAATGGCTTTCAGGCCAAGAAAGAAAAAGATATTGTGTATGCATAATTACATGTTTTAAAATAGTGAATAACGGAAAGTGAACTCTGTGTGAGTGAGTGCATTCACTATGCAATTGTTGAATGTACTTTATGTTTAACATTTCATGTTATTGATGTCCATTTCCCATGTAATTTCTAGAGGGAAAAGTATAGATACCGGAGACTGTAGAGTCTCGTTTTAGAATTTGAATTATATTGTGTTGTGTAGAATTAGTAATGATACATAAGAACTTACTTTTTGGTAATTACTCTAGTAGACTTCTTGAGTTGGTTTTGTAAGTAGTTTAAATTTTACACTATGATATTTATATAATATTAATGCATTAGTTAGTGCATAGTGGGATTAATTATGGTTGAATCACACTTGTCAGGTTATTGTATTATATATTAGTATATTAGTGGAGAAGGGTGTCGAAGAATTTAGTTTTAGAACTTAGGTTTTTACTAGGCATGGTTAGATTTTATATGGTCTCGAAAGTGTGTGTGAATTTAAACTGGGTGATAGAGATAACTTTTGCGTATATTTGTCGTTGCTTGAAAGTCCTTTAATAAAAAATCTCAAATACCTACAAAATATAATAAACTAAAGTGTAGTGGTAAGTGAGGTATTAATCCAAATCAAGGGAGTGAAACTAGATGCAAATTCAAATGTAATTCAATTTTTATTCTCTTTTTGGACTTTTTCTTTTTCAATTTTTTTTTTACATTTTCAATATTCAAACAATTTTGAGAATGAGGTGAATTTTAAACTAGGAACTAAATACAAAATGTTAATTAAACTAAAGTAAAAGGGTGAAAAATATAAGCTAATGAGTGATGAAAAATGAGTAAAATGTAACTAAACGAGAGAATGGATCAAGGGAAGTATATCCACCCCCAATTCTCACAACTAATTTAGCTTGAACTATTTTAATTTTATTGAATTCCAAAATATTTAATTAATTCAAAGGGTAATTCTCACTACACAAATGAACTAATTGAATATTCTTTTAGAAAATTAATTTTAATTCCCACACTACTAAAAATATAATTAAAATTAATCAAATGAATCACCCGCTAGGATAGATTCACCCAACTAGTATTAATTTTGACAAGATGAAATACAAGTAGGTGAAAATAATATTAACATTTAAATCAATTTGATAAACCTATCTCTAGTTTGAATCAAATGATAAAATGTCAACACAATTTTCAATCCTCTCTCAAGGATTATTTTTCATTTCTCAATGAAAAATTAAGAGTAGGAATTAAATTTACTAATCAAAGGAATTCAATAAAATTAAAACTAACAAACTAAACTAACTGGATTCATGGGGGCTTCAATGTATCCCTTGAGTGGGAGATTAGCCTTCCATAATCATCATCCAATCAACAATAAGGTAATAATGAATTAAAAGCATGAGATGAAAAATTATAGATAAGATAATCAAACTCAATTTGAGGAGAATGGAAATTGGTCTTTAATAAATGCAACAATCTACTCAATTAGTTACAATCACTCAAAAAAAACTAAAATGAATTTCGAAAAATAAAATTCTACTCTCTACAATTTTTTTTAATTATCTTCTACTCTCTCTCTCTATTTTTTCCTCTCTCTAAAGTTCTCCCTAAAAAAATTCTTTTCCTAAAAGTTCCTCCTCTTTGGTCTTCTTTCTTCCTTAAATAGTAGGCATGGAGCTAAGGGGTAAATAGGGGAGGTTAATGGTGTAAGAGGGTGTATAAGGTGTTGGGTAAGGGGTAATTTAGGTAATAAGGGTATGATAGCATGTGGATGGTGAGGTGATGAGAGAGTGGGGATAAGTTAGGGGTAATTTTGGAATTGGGTTAGAAGGGAAAATAAGGGTTTAATTAACATGTGGGGTAAATGACTTGGTTATTTTTTATTTCTTGGTTTGTATTTTGGCAGCTTCGATTTTGGACAAATGGGTCAAAAAGGAGAAGTGGGTTTTGGGTAGAAGAGCATCCGATTTGGGGAATGGGGATCAAATATGGGTAGCGTTGAAGATAGTGGTTGGGTCTGCTCTGGGGTGAACATAACCAACTGGGTCGTCGGTGGTATAAGGGTCGAACCAAGGGACCGGGGTCGAGTAGCTGGGTTTCGGGGTTTGGGACGCAGAGTGGTTCGATATGGGGTATAAGGTTGGTAAGTTTGCTAGATTGGGAGGTCGAGCTGAGCGGGTTGTCGTGGCTTGGGCGGTTTGAGATCGGCTCTAGTCGTAGGTTTATGGTGGTTAGGATTTCTGGTTAGTTGAGAATCGGTATGAGGTTGTGGAGTGGAGGTTTGATTGGTTATGGTGTGATGAGGTTGTTGGAGAAGATGATGTTGTTAATGGAGTAGAGAGAGTAAATATGGGTGAGAGGAAAAAGATGAGTGTGGGATTAATGGGTGTGGTGGAGGTGTATGATATTGGTGTGTGGGTGAGGGGTTAGTTATGTGTATGTGAGTGTGTATGTAGGATTTGTGTGAGTGAGTGTGTTGTTTGAGTGTTTTGTATATTTAACTTGTGACCCCATTAAAATAACACTATCTAAAAAAACTAAAAATAAATCAAACAAAACTAAAAATAAAAATAAAAATAAAAATAATAAATGAAAATAATAAAATCTATTAAAAATTAAATTCCTAATCCTCTAAACTATTAAAGGACACAACTAAAAACTAAAACTAAAAATAGAATAAAACAAATAAGATAAAATAAAAATAAATAAACTAACTAAAAACTAAAAGCAAATAAAAATAAAGGAAAACAAATACTCGACGCACTAAGATAAAAAAATAAATCCTCTAAAAATAAATAAACTCTATTAAAAATAAAACTTAAATAATAAAAATAAAAACAAAAACTACAAAAGAAATAAAATTAAAACCTAAAGTCCTAGAAATATAAAATCTAGCAAAACTAAAAATAAAGACAAAAATTAAAAACTAATGAAAATCAAAAATAAAAAGAAATAAAAAATAAATTCTAAAAAATTCTAAATAAATTTAAAATAAATCCTAAAAATAAAACAACACAAAATAAAAATCTAAAAAAATCTAAAAAATACAAACTAAACACACGCGGGGCTCGGGTGATGGTTTGGGCTAGGTTAGGCTTAGGTAAGGTACGGGACAAGGGAATTAGCTCTATAGGATGCACATTTGCCTTAAAATAAGCATCAAACTCACGACGATTAGGCCTGCACATTAAATAATTACGTGCATAAGATCCATTTGTCGAGAATTAATAATTAAAAACGGTCTATTCGGGGTATTATTTGAACACTTTTGGGTGCTTATCACTAGCAATGAATATTAAAGAGTGTGTTTGGGAATCAAGAGTTAAGGTCTAAAAAGAGTGATGTGGGTGTCTTCATGAGTTTTTCTTAACACTTATATATATAAATGTTGTGTTTGTAAAATAAGTGGTTATATGATAAATGCTAGGAAAGAAGTGGATTTTAAGTACCCGAGCGATATGGAAAAAGTGAAAAGATTGTACTGTATTCGATTACAAGTATGATGTTTTATATTTAAGAAATTATATTTATGACGTGTAATTGAATATAAGTTATATACATATAGAAATATCAAAATTTGATGTGTAATAAATTGAATGAAAGGATATAAAAAGGAAATATGTTTTCAACAAATTAGTATTGATGAGTTGAATAATGAGTAAGAAAATAAATTAATATGATAAATATTTGGTGTGTATTTGATTAGGAATAAATTCTTCACATTTATCCCCTTAATTTTGGTATTTTTATGATCTCGTGCGGTGTAAATAAATTGGATTTATCTAATATTTAAGCTACTAACCCTTTTTGGCAAGTATTTCGTATTTTGTGTATCTCTTATGTGTTTTACAGGTATTTCATGCAAGAAAAATGGAAAAGAGAACTCAAAATAGTGAAAGAAACCAAGAAATGTGGAGTTGAATGGCATTTTCGTAATTTTTTAACCTGAGTACGAAGGTGGGGCCTACTGGAACGTTGAAAAGTTTGAAATTATAAGAAATTTGGAAAAAAAATGGCACCCCAATCGGAGATACGGTGAAAGAGTTATGCCACTTTGAAGATTGAGAAAAAAATTCAAAAGAAAAAGACAAAATACAAGGGAAGGAAAGTCAAGGGGCAATTTCATAATTTTACGCCCAAAATTCAGAATAGACTCCCAATAAGAAGTTGAAGTTCATGGATCCAAGAGTGCGTAGAAAGAAACGATATCGAAATCCGAGTCATGAGTGAAAAGTTATTAAGGTTCAAAGTTGGAAAGAAATCATGGCAAAACAAGGAAGAAAATACTTAGAAAAAATTTCACCTCGATCAAAAATGGCACCGTTGTCGGGGAATTAGGTAGACTTTAGGTTAGGTTGGTTAATCCTGAATTTGACCTTAAAATACCAAAAATCCAAAAAAAATTCAGAAAATTAAAAAAATTAAAAAAAAAATCCAAAAATATGGGTGTCACGTTTTTTAATTGCCCAATTTGAAATGTCTTACTTTAACTCTTTTGGTGGCTTTAATTGTTATGATAATAGTGAGGAGGAAGCGCTCAAGATTTATGAACATTGGATCAATATCACTAAAAATGAGTCTTATAAATACAAGCCCAGTGTTATGGCCATCCAAATTTATCAAAATGAAAGGCTTGAGGACGAAAGGCTTGAAAAAGAGTATCAGGAAAAAAATCGTTATTGGGAGAAAGAATTGGATATATTATTTGAAACCAAAGAGGATTTTTCTTCCATTATATTTTAAGTTGGAGAATATTTTCAACCAAATGACGAATCCGAGATTCTAGAGCTAAGGAAGCCTACTTTGGAAGAACTCTTGCTTATTAGCAAAAATCATTTGGATGACGTTACTGCTATAGAGTTAAAAATTAGATCAACTTGCAAGGAGATTGATGCTTATCTCGAAAACTTAAGGGAGGGAGAGACTTGCGTTTCATCTAAAAAATTTAAGGGCGAAAGCATTGAGAGTGATCCAAGTACTTTTGAATTTCAACCTCTTATAAATATTTCAAAATCCATTGAGGTTGAAGATCCTTCGTTTCCTTGTATCCCCACTGTTATCGAACCATTAAAGCTATCACATGAGTTAGATGAAAGTATTGAGGACGTTGATCCGATTCTTGAATGAGAATGTGTGTTTGAGATGCTTCATCTTATGGGTTATTCACTTACACGGGCCACACCTCCAAGTCTAATTGAAAATTTTAGAGGAGAGGATTTTGAGGACACGTACCCTTTGCTAAAATTATTTTCCAAGATGGACTCTTCCTTTTTGTGTGCCCCACTTCCCATACTACCCGAAAAATCTTTGGGAGGGGATTCTATTTTTCTTGGATCCCAATTGTACTTGTCCCCCTTGACATCCAAATCCCTTACCATCCTTTTAAAAAATTTAATTAGTAATGGTCCATTTCTTCCACTTTACACATGCCTTCCGTTGTTCAAAAGGAATTCTTATCTTCTGGGAGGCATACATGAAAATGAGGTTACACCGATTATCCCTCAAAGTCAAATCGTGTTTTGGGTGGACCCTCAAATTTTTTGACTTCTAGTGTATGAATTATTAGAATTTCAAATCGTAGGCTGTACAATAGTTAGCTTATTTCTTTTTTTTCTTTAGCTTAGAGTTTTTGTTATTCCTTTTGCTATGCTTGTTCTTTTTGTTATGCTTGGTTCTAACATGTTTTGTAGATTCAATGGACTCGTACTTATCGGGGATCGCTCCATTTTGGATAATATCTGTCTTTTCCTCTCTTTATGTTGTGTTCTTGATTCGCATTGAGGACAATGCAACATTTAAGTTAGGAGGTGTGGGATATTCTTCCCGTTTATTGTTTAGATTCATTGATTTGATCACATGTTCTTTTCAAGTGTTTTTTTTTTAATTTCAAAAATTTTAAAAAAAATTAAAAAAGTTTGAAAAAGCCAAAAATATTTTTCTTCAAAATAAATAAAAATTGGAATTTAAAATCTTCAAAAATGTCACATTTTTTCTATCTCAAATTGTAAAATTCAAAATGCACAAAGCCAAAATTGACCAGAGATGAAAATTGAGCGAAAATTGACGACTTAACGAATAAGTGTAGAGATTAACAAACTCGGTGAGATTTCGAGCCTATCATTTTTGTGAGTTTATAAATCAATCCGAGTGAATTGTTAACTGAAAGTTCTATTTAGCGTTTACAAAAGTCGTTGATGATCTCTATTTTATTGTTTTGATCGGTTATGGGAAATGTGTGAGAAATTGTCTTGAATAACGCGCACTAAAATATATCTAAACTAACTTTATTAGTAAATTGGACAATGAAGTTAGGCCCTCGTTTGTTAAGACAAAAATATTAGCCATAAAAAGTCGTGAAAAATTCATCCCTCTGCAACGCAATTTGAGCCTAATAATTTTTTTCCTTTTCGTTTGATAACCCAAAAAATCCAATTAGCCTGAAATTATGAAAATAGAATATTCATCAAATAAAGTCCGAAAAGTGCATAAGAAGGGGCAAGAAAAAAATAGAAGAATGCTCAACAAAAATAACAAGAAAAAGAAAAATAAAAAAAGGAGAGAAAAATTAGCAAGAGCCCGAAAAAACACTAACGGACATCATAAGCAAAATTTTCAAATTCCGAAATTCTTAGTCTTCTCAATTTTACCCAATAAATCATATAACCCAAAAAAGTTCTAACCGAGTTCGAATTAGGAAATCAATTACCGCGTGGAGAGATAAAATATCAAAAGATAATATGAGAGATTGACTGGTGTGTATAAGAGGCGATGTTTCCCGTTTTTCAATAACCGTATTCTGATGATGAGATCTATTCACCATATATTTTTGTCTTTTCAATTTTGTATGTGTGAACTTCCGTCCATTATATTTACTCTTTATATCACACATATCGAGAGAAATAGCCACAATCCGAGTGATTCGTTTTTGAGTGATGAGAAATTGAATCAAAATGAATTTTTGAAAATGTAAAGTAATGATCAATCAGTGGAAATTGGAAGTTAATTTTTGGCCTCGCACACACGCACTATGATTTGAGACTCTTGAATATAAATTTGCGGTGACTATTTTTGAGGAGTTTAAATTGTACATTTTTTTTAAGTATTTTAATTTTTCTTTGAGTCAATAACGAATTTTGTGGGTATATTCACGACAAACTCTCACAAGACACCACTCGTCCTACTAGGGTAACCTAGGGGTTTAAAGGCTTGTTTCATACGCTAAATACAATCGCTTGCCCACGAAAAAGGTATTCTATCCCAATAAAATTTTTGAAGGGTCCTTAACTCATACTCTCATTCTTTTACATTTCTCTGGACGCGCAAAGTTCTAAGTTAGGGGGATTTGATTACGCATAAATTCTTCATATTTATCCTCTTAATTTCGATATTTTTATGATCTCATACGGTGTAAATAGCTTGAATTTATCTCATATTTACACTAATAACCCTTTTTGGCAAGTATTTTTTATTTTTTGTATCTCTTATGTGTTTTACAGGTATTTCATGTAAGAAAGATGGAAAAGAGAACTCAAAATAGTGAAAGAATCCAAGAAACGGGGAGTTGAAGGGCATTTTTATAATTTTATAGCATGAGTACGAAGGTGGGTCCTACTTGAAAGTTGAATATTTAGACATTACAAGAAAATTGAAAAAAACGACACCCCAATCAGAGCTACGGTGAAAGAGTTATGCCATTTTGAAAATTGAGAAAAAAATTCAAAAGAGAAAGACAAAATTCAAGGGAAGGAAAGTCAAGGGGAAATTTCGTAATTTTACACCCAGAATTCAAAATAGACTCCCAGAATAAATTGAAGTTCGTGGATCCACGAGCGCATAGGAAGAAACGACATCCAAATCTGAGTCACGAGTGAAAAGTTATGAAGGTTCAAAGTTGGGAAGAAATTATGGCAAAACAAGGAAGAAAAGATTTGGAAAAAAAATCACCTCGATCACTATTCAATTATGAATTGAATGATATGAGTATACATAGAACTAAATATAGTTACAAGTGGTAAATATCATTTGAATGTTAAAGTTAAGGTATGTGGAAAAGAAAGTGTGTTGTCATTATAAAATCAATGGGTTTCAATTTCTATAAAATGCAAGACGTATAAAGGTATTGTATGTTGAAATTGTCTTAATCTAATGAGATTTATTATGTATAAATTGCAGGAATAGTATATTTAGTGCGGTGATTATTCATATTGTTTAAAACTTAATGAATTTTGATCCATTTATGAGAATATCATGGTAAGGTAATGAAAGATATAACTTCTTAAATCATATTTAAAGAAAATGTTGTGGGTTAGAGAGAGATTTAGTAATTATAATTTGGTTAGTAATTATGAAATAATATTTTTTATGTATGAGTGGAACATGTAACATGAATATATAGTTTATAAGATTGGTGTGATGAAACTATGAAAATATGAATTTGTTCAAATTATAAGTGGTTGGAATAGTATGCATGACATTGATTAGATAATGAGACTTTCATAAAGTGAAGTGGCTAATATTTCTTGAAATACAAAATATTATATATAGCATGATTGATTGTGTACATGATTAGAGAAGAGACTTAGAGAAAAGTAAAAAGTGATATTAAAAGAGATTTTTAATAAGAATGCATGATGAGGTATAAACATAATGAATGAATAACTATTGAACACGTGATTGGTAATAAAAGAAATGGTGTTTGAAAAGCGAAAGGCGTGATATTTAATTTTGAGTTATTGTTTATATGAATATGTTACTAAGGTGTATCTAAAGTGTAAATGAATTTTTAGATGATTGTAAATAGTGTGAGTTATAACTAATGAGTTATAAGTAGATGCATTAACTATACATATATACAAATGTATTATGACATCAATGCGTGGCTTGTATAGAAATTTATAGGTATAGATTAAAATGAAGGATTGATTTGAATCAAAGTTGGTATAATGTTACAAAGATAACTTATATGTGTTTTCAGAAATACAAGGTTTAGCATTTAGTTCATTCTATATTAGTACAATTTAATCTATGAAGTTAACCCATATGTATTTTCTAATATAGTTTTACCCTATTGTATTAAAATATCAATATCTCCTAAACCGTAAATTCGATTACGGCAATTCAAGTTTACTTATAAACTAGGCTCAATAATCTATATTTTATCCAAATATGAACCTTTAATTCATTGTAGTTTGGTCTAGGTGCATTTTTGAATTTATAATAGAAGTGTTGCCCTAACAAAAAATCCGATTTCCAAAGTGGACAGGAAACTTTGCACCACTTTACGAAAATGGTCATAAAACACCGTAAAAAATTCAAACTTTTCAGTTGTTTGATGTTTTAGAAACATGATTCATAGATATTTATAGACATGTATGGCACCACACCTAAGTATATACTAGTTTGTACAGAATAATCTGTTAAGTTACCCTAAAAATTGAGTAATTGTGAACATTCCAAATCTGGGACAACTTAGGGTTTTAATTATTTATGAAGATTCTTCTGTTAAATTGAATTATAATTTTTATATCTTATTTCTCCAAATTTTGTCTACTTATATTTAAATTCGAGATTAATTGGATCATTGCATGTCCATTATATAAATTAATATTAAAGATGTCACATAGTAAAACGTATTGAAATTTGTATTCTTACTTGTTAACATATATTTAGGATATATACATTATAATTGTGCATGATTTATTGAAAAGGTGGTTATATGGATTTTTATAATTGTACTTGTATATTGAAATAACTTAGTGAATGGTTGTAAACAATTTGAAATACTAGTATACTTGTATGAGATAATATTTGAGATTAGAATAGTATAAAACTGATATATATGTTTTATATATTAATTTAAGATTTTTGACATGGGTTGAATTAATAGAAAAAAGCCTGAGGATTTAAAAGCACCGGAGTAATTGGTGTAGATTTATAGTCTCAAGTAACTAAGGTGAGTGCACATATGTGTTTGAATAGCATATTAGTATGTAAATATAATTGATGGTAAATTTCATAATGGAGAACCTCACCGGGGGTTAAGCCGGGGGATTCGGGATTTAAGGCCGTGAAGTTGTGTGATATGAGTCCCCATTATGGGTCAACTAAATTGTGTGATTTGGGGCTTTAAGGTCGATAATGTGGAATGTAAGCCCCCAGAGTGAAATTTATAAAATAAATTTATGTCCGAAAGAGAGAATGATATTATGTATCCATATTTACATATTTTTTAGTCATGCATAGAGATAGTGAACTTTATGTGGGTGAGTACCATAACACCTCGTGTAATTTGGCAAGCGAGGTGGCCAGTCATCACCGCCAAACTACGTCGGGCGTCACCAAATAAGTAATCATTCCTAGCATGAGACATATATGAGACATATAAAAATTCTGTCCACAAGATAATAATTAAATTGATCCAATAAATATAACCATTCATGCAATATTAAAATCCATCACCATGTTAATCTCCAAATTAAATCCAACTCCAAATAATATAATCTTAAATAATTGCTCCAACTATAAATATCTAAATAAAACCGTAAATAACTATGGAACCGAGTGCCCGCCAAATTCATAAATAAAGTCTTATAATAAAAGCGACGAAAAGGAAAAAATAAATCTAAATACTAAGCATCTAAAATAAACTCCAGCTGCAGCTCCAAAATATGTCCAATTACTCCTATGCGGCCACTCCAGCGCTATACCTGAAATGTTAGTCAATGCAATGGGTCAGAGTCCACCGCATGAATACAAGCTACTCTCCCGAATTAAGGTCCGTGAACCCAGACAATAGAATTATACATAATAAACACCACAATAGAATATTTTAATTTAAACGCAATAATTATTAACGTGCAAGTAAAAATAAACTACTATCATCTAATCACATAATTATGTCACCCCAAAAGTTTAAGTCCAACTATGCTATCACAATGGTAATTACTTTCAAAGTCACCATCCTTATTTAAATTGATTTATCATATTATTATTATATTTATTGCGGTGCCGTCATAGCCAATCAATCTTAATGTATGTCTTGCACTTATTCGGGGCCGTCTTAAGTTTTACACCACACACATTCCCCTCGCTATAGCTAGTTGGCTTGTATTCTGTCAGCACTGCACTTATTGACGAGGTTTCATATATTCAGTCAGCCCGTATCCTGCCAACCCTGCACTTATTACGACGCCACACACCCACACTTCGCAATAGCTAACCAACCCGTATTTTGTCAATCATGCACCTATTAATGACGTCAATTCATTTTAATACATGTTAATTATCTTAGGCATTAATTCTCAATTTCTCAATTTCTTATTATTTTAAATTAGCCCCGCCCTATTATAGAGTATAAAGCCTTAAGTCTACCCCTAGTCCCATGCCTAGAGGTTTTCAAAATACAAATGCTTCCTATCCTATTTTGTAGGATGAATTTCTATCATTTATCTCTTCCTAATCTCGTGTCTAGGCTATCCAAAGCAATGAAACGACACCAAAATCAGTCCCACTCCGAAATATTTCATCCTCAAAAATCAACACTAACTAGTCCTCTAATGACATATTTTGTATAAGTCCGTCACAATTAATTATGTCGTATACCGCTACAAGTCATCGAAGAATTGATGAATTTTTCATCTACAAAAGACGAATTCGAATTACAAGTGGTCTTCAACATTCAAGCCCAACAATATGAACTTTGGTAAGATATTGTTTTAAAGTTTCATTTACATTTCATATTAAGAGTGTTGGGATATTTTTTAAAAAGGTTTTGAAAAGCTTTTATATAAAAATATTTTATAACTGTTATTAAGAGAAAGTTTTGTTTTGAAAAGTTTTGTGAAAAACTGCTTCAGCAGTAAACGTACCTCGGTTTCGAAGCCAAGGTCATTCAAGCGAGATATTAATCTCGTTCAAAATTCAATGGGATATCGCGCGTAGTCGTTCGAACGACACACGATCTCATTCGCGCGAGATGTCATTCTCGTTCAAGCGAGATGACTTTTAGGCTGCCACGCTGTTGTAATGCTTATCTTTTGACCGACTCAAATTTTGTATAAAAAGGGGTCCTGGCAGCCTAGAAAAACGTGGAGAACGGTTTTAACTTTTAAGAGTCTTATTCTTTTGAAACTTTTGTGTATCTGCCCAAATTTAATTCAATACCTTTTGGCAGAAAGTTTTTCTCCAACAATTTTAAGGGTTGAAATATTTTTGTTTTTATTCACAAAATCCCAATTACTTTTATGTGATTTGTTTTGTGGAACCCAAGAACATATTTTGCTTTGGTTTATTCTTTGTGGGGAAAACTCTACAACCGAAAATTGCGTGCTATTGTGGAGGGAGACCTTATAAAGTTCACTCTTGTGGAGAAGCCGTTTTTCTTCTTCATTGCTACCCTGCTGGAAAGGGAAAATTACAGCCGTAACTTATGGAGGAGCCGTCTTCTTCTTCTTCACTTCTGCCCTCCTGGAAAGGGAAAGTTCCAGCTGAGACATCGGAACCGACACCTGCGGGTATTTCGTATGTCACCCTATTTCATTGTAATCCGTGTAAGCCGTTTTCTTACAAATTATAGTGAAATAAAAGGTTTTTCCCCTTTGGGGGATTTTTCCTGAATATTTGTGTCACATGTTTTATTTATTTATGGGTTGACACATGCACTTTTAGATGCATGTTTAGGGGCTGGATTAATTTGGTTTAAAAATAGACTCTAATTAAATAAGTGTGACGAATTGGAAACTTGCGAATAAATTTAATCAATTATCACACAGTCACATTTTCACAAATTGGTATCAGAGCGGGTTACGCTAATTTATCGCGTGATCCTGATTTTTCAAGGATTTACTTTCTGATACAATTTGTCTACTCACGTTTACAAATTGGTATCAGAGCGAGTTACGCTAATTTATCGCGTGATCCTGATTTTTCAAGGATTGTTTTTTTATACAATTTGACTTCTCACGTCGTCAAATCGCTAGTTATGTATTTTGATATATTTTTGCCAGCATTGTGCCATGTACTTTTTGTATAGATTTTTGTTTTTGAAATTTTTTGAAAAATTCAAAAAGATTTTTGTATTTTGTTTACACCATTTATGAATGATCACTTAGGATGACCGAGTCACAACATCATTCCACTTTTTTCATGTGACTATTTGATAGTGTTTTGAGACAATAAGTCAATTCATCCATGTGCTTTATAATGTTTGGAATCATTTAGATCTTATTAAGTGTTACTTCCTACATGTTTGACTCATGTTTCCTTTATTGCACACATGCACGAATTTATTTGATTATTGTGCTTGTCTTATCACATGTTGGTTGGTGTTTAGGCACATATTCTTCACATTTATCCCCTTAATTTCAGTATTTTTATGATCCCGTGTAGTGTAAATATCTTGGATTTGTCTCTTATTTATGCTACTAACCCATTTTGGCAAGTATGTCGTGTTTTGTGTATTTCTCATGTGTTTTACAGGTATTTCACGCAAGTTAGTGCGAAGGAGAACTCAAAACAGTGAAAGAAACCTAGAAATGGAGAGTTGAAGGGCATTTTCGTAATTTTTCAGCCTTATTCCGGAGGTGGGGCCAACTAGAAAGTTGAAGAGCTCTAAATTACAAGAATACTGGAAAAAACGGCACCTCAATCCGAGCTACGGTGAAGAAGTTACGATGTTTTGAAGTTGCGGGATAATGAAGAGTCTAGATGTGCGGATTTCTGACATTAATTATGCATTTAATGCAGTGCAACTCTTGGAAAACTTGTTCCACAAGCACTATTGGTTGTCAATTTCGAGATTTTGTGCTATAAAATCCCATGACCTACATCATTTGAGAGGAGGCTAGAGAGAGGCTAGGGGGTTGCTAGAGAGAGGCTAGGTTAGGAGTAGGTTAGAAGTGCTAGATTGAATTTTAGGGTTAGATTTTGAGAGCAAATTTTCTATTCCTTCAAGAGTTGTATGAACCCTAGTTTGTATTCTGAATCTCAATTCCTTGTTGCTGAATTCAAGTAAACTCTTTCCATTCTCTTATTTTATTACTTGCAAATTATTTACCATGTTTTGTAGATCCATAATTTTGTGTATGAATTTGTTCTTTAATCAAATCATGTTTAGCTAAATTCCCAAGGGTTGGGGTACATGAATTCAATCCTAATACAAATTATTTGTATGGAAAATTAAAAAATAAATGAAAATATTGGTTGAATCGTGAATGAAAATCATATATGCATTGTCATATCTTTTAATCTCTCTTGCCCTAGGTACTTGGGATGTTTAAGAATGCTTTGTATGTATAATTTGTCGTTCATCGCTTTATATTGATCTTTGATTTCATATGATGCGGGCTTGACCCTCATATATGTAATGCTTAGTGATGATAAGGACTGGATTTAATCAAGAATTTTGATTTATAATTCTAGTATTCTAAAGGGTAATTTATTAAGGATTGAGGGATTGTACCCTACCCTATTTTCTCCCATTTGTCAGATCTAATTTCTTTTGCACTTTTCAGTTTGTTTTTCTTAAGTAAATATTTAATAGAAATTTTCCCAATCATCATCTTTTTCATTTTTATTTTAGAAGTAATAAATCAATTAAATTCTATAAAACATTCCCTGTGGATTCGATACCCAGACTTACTACTATACTCCATAAAAGTGTAGTTAAAAGTTTAGGTTTTTTTTGTATTGAGGTTGGAAGCCGATAACAACGACTAGTGTATTACACGGACGCTCGGTTTTCCACTTCATCAAAATGGCGCCGTTGCCGGGGATCCAAAATTGTTAAATTTCCAAGAAAGTTATTGTTATCTACAAGTGATTTCATAAAAAAATATATATATTTTTCATTTTTTCTCTTGTGATAATTCATCTCCCACCCAAATTCACGAAAATCCTATTGCCGAAGCCGGATCTGAAAATTCTGAGTCTTTGCCGTTTTGGGTTCCACCTCCTTCCCCTAATAATTCCATCACAAGTCGTTCGTTGAGTCAAACCTTGAGTGAGAATTCTGAACCTTTCGGTAGCAATATGTCGGATCATGGTAGTGTCGGTGTTGGTGCTGGAGAGGATGATGTACCATATCAACCCATGAAAGATCTTTTGTTTCCGGAGAGAACTGCTAACCCTGGTTGCATTTTATTCCCGTATAATGCCGGTCAGTTCCACTTTCGGAATGGAATGATCCAAATTCTTCCTACATTTCATGGGATGGATTCGAAAAAACCATATCTCCATATTAGAGAGTTTGAAGATACGTGTGAAACATTTGGAGACCAAACTTGTCCACAAGAAGTAATCCGGTTAAAGCTCTTTCCTTTTTCCTTAAAGGATAAAGCGAAAACTTGGTTATGGACCCTGCCCCCAAATTCTGTTTTATCATGGAGAGATATGCAAAACAAGTTTATCTCACAAAATTTTCCACAACACAAAACCAATTCTGTTAAAGCCCAAATTCAAGCTTTTCGTCAAAATGAGAATGAGGCTTTTGATAAGTGTTGGGAGAGATACCAGGAGTTAGTTAATGCGTGCCCCCATCATGGTTTTGAAACTCATCATCTGATTTCATTTTTCCATCAAGGCCTTACTATAGCGTCTAAACAACTTGTTCAAACCATGTGTGAGAGACCTTTTTGGGAGTTAAGTACGAGCGATGCTGAGGCTCATTTGAAATATGTGGCGGAAACTACCCAAGCATGGGATACTTCTGATCCAAATAGTCAAAATAGAAATCGACAAGTGTCCAACTTGCCTGCTGCGTCCGGTATTTATCACGTGGACAAGGACACTTTGTTGGATCTAAAACTTGATCAAATGGAAAAGAACTTTAGAGAAATGCTAGATATGCGATTGAGAGATGTGTTTGGACCCGTAAAAACTGGGATGGAGAAGGTATGTGCCATTTGTAATGCAGGCCATTCTACCGAAGGATGTCCTACTATACCTGCATACAAGGCCATGTACACTGAACAGGTTGATGCAATAGGAGGTTTTCGAAGGAATTATAATGCTCACCAAGGGAATGCATATAATCAATCGTGGAGGAATCCCGGGTTTAATTATGGACAACCCCAAGGGGGGATGGTTCCTAACCCACAGATGACTCTACCACAACCCCCTCAATTTCAGCAAGTGGCAAACCCTATGCAAGTACCACCTCCTGGTCCTTATGTACCTCCACCTAGGAGATCTCATGAGGATAATTTCAATCAATTCATCCAAGCCCAAAAAGAAAGAGATGCCAAATTTGAGCGAATGTTCGCTGAAATGCATACTAACATCTCTAGGTTGCAGTCTGCGGTGAATACTCAAGAGAAGGGTAAACTTCCAGCCCAAGGCCAAAGACCACCTCTTCAAGGTCAAACCACGGTTTACTCCACATCATCAGAATTGCAAGAACAATGTCAAGCTGTTACTACTCTTCGTAGTGGCCGCGTAATTGATATAGCACCTAAATTACCAAAGGTGAATGATGATGGAGTCGAACCCGAGATTGTGAAGGAATCTGAAATTTCTGAGTCTGAAGAACCTTCCTTAGAAAAGGAATTGAAAGATGCGGAAGTTGAGCCTGATATTGAAGTCAAATTGCCTACTGCTGCTCCATTTCCTCAACGCTTAGAGTCACCCCAGAAAGGTGCTTCGCGTATCGAGGTGATGGATGTGTTGAAGCAAGTAAAATTGAACTTGCCGTTCCTTGATGCTATTCAACAAATTCCAGCATATGCGAAGGTTATTAAAGATCTTTTGACTGTCAAGAGACGTCTTAAGGTGAAGAAAAATGTTTTCTTGGCACAAAATGTGAGCTCAGTTCTTCTCAATGATCTTCCACCAAAATTCAAAGATCCAGGTTCACCTACCATTTCATGTATCATTGGAGAAATGAGAGTAGAAAGAGCGTTTCTTGATTTAGGTGCGAGTGTAAACATCCTCCCATACTCCATCTATAAGAAGCTTGATTTAGGTGATATAAAACCTACCCGAATCACTCTACAGTTAGCGGATAGGACAGTCAAAGTGCCTCGTGGGATTGTAGAAGACGTAATTGTTCAAGTGGATACGTTCTACTTCCCCGTTGATTTTGTTATTTGGGACACCGAGCCTGTTCTCCATACGAGAAATCATGTTCCAATTATATTGGGCCGACCGTTCTTAGCTACCGCTAATGCTTTGATCAATACACGGAATGGCCAAATGCAACTCACTTTTGGAAACATGACTCTGGAGAAAAATATTTTCAATGTCGCTAACCAAATGGGTGATGAGGATGAGATTCTTGAAATGGATCTTATTGAAGAAGTGGTGGATGAAAATATTGAAAAAATCATAGGAGGAGATGCTCTGAAAGTGTGCTTAGGGCAAAGTGATGCTCAAATGAGTGATTATACTGAGTTTGGGAGAGAGGTGGAAGAGTTAAAAATGTGGTTACAAGAGGAAGAGAGTTTTGAGAGTTTAAGAGCGGTTGACTGGATTTCTAGGTATGAAGAATTGCCTCCGAGGGAGACACCTTTGGTCCCCTCTGAACATAGATTTCCTAGTCTTGAGTTGAAGAAACTACCTTCTCATGTCAAATATGCCTTTTTAGGTGAGAATGATACATTTCCTGTTGTTGTGTCTTCCCATCTAGAAAAAGGGCAAGAAGGTATGTTGTTAGATGTGTTGAGAAAGCATAGAAGTGCTTTTGGATGGACCATAGCAGATTTGAAGGGTATAAGTCCTTTGATTTGTACCCATAAAATCCATCTCGAGGAAGAAGTGAAGCCATCTCGTGAGATGCAAAGGCGGTTAAATCCAACAATGAAAGATGTTGTAAGAGCGGAATTGGGAGTGGGGAGAGGTTTAGTCCTTAGTACTCGGGTGTGTTGATTGGTGATAGCATGTTTTATAAGAATAGGAAGTTAATGTGTGCCTATTATGTTATTAAGTACTTGTTTAAGTTAATAATTAGAATCGGATGAACTCTAGTAAGGTATAGGTGTGTACGCTTACGTTATTATGTAATATATAAGTTTGAGAGTAAACTTAGGGTATGATAGAAGGAGAAGATTTTTGGGTATTTTAATTAAGGTTCATATGCATACATTTAGGTGTGCGCTTTAGTTGAGGGGTGAGTTTGGGGTTTCCACGAGAGTACGACTCCAATTTATTTATGAAATTGAGGATTTATTAATTATTATGCATATTATACACTTGCTATAAACGTTTTTACACCTCGAGCTCTGACCCATTTATTTTTCTCTCTTGCTATATATATATTATGTACTACAGGTGTCCCACTGCAACGATACCGATGATGCTTTTTCATCCATTATCTTAGAGCCGTAGCAGATGCGGACTGTTGCGATATTTTGTTATAGTCGCTTCTTATTGTTTGTAAATCTAGATAGAATTCATTTTGGTGTATCGGGTTTATACTCAAGAGTTACATTTGGCATTTTTTCTTCCCTCCTCTGGTTTTTTGTATTATTTGTTGCCCAATAACATATTTGGGCATACTTCTTTTATTGTACTTGTTACGTTTTATATGAGTGCATTTTTATCTTGCTCTGTAGCTATTTTATTATTGGCATGATGTTCATTGTATGTTTTTAAATTTTTGACATCCTCTTATTATGGTTTTGGGTAGTTATCAGCATTTATTTTAGTATCGACAGTAGATGCTAAAAATGATCCACTTGATATTCTTGATTTAATTTAGTATAGGGATAGCCACCCGTTATTATTTTATGTGGGGTGTCACACTTGACTTCATTTAACAGTCTCCTGCGATGGCTTTAGGACTAGCTTTAGGGAGTATACTAGTGGTCATTAGGTTGTAGACAACCTTATACCCTTTTTAAGCTCACACTGAAACTAAAAATCCCACAGTTGTGAACTCCGGTGGGTTTCCGGTCATCTCCTATGGTAGCCTTTATCAAAGTTCTTCATTGTTTGGTTTATAAACGATTCGTTTCTTCTAGTTTTATCTTTGGGTCAAACTGGTCAACAACTCCCACTTGTTTGTTCTTTCACTTACTTTATTCTCAGAAAATCTTTAAGTCTAAGGTCGTCCTTTGAATGTCACAAAGGACTTACAAGTTGATCGAGGAATTTCCCACACTGACGAAAAAGTGTTTTCAAGAAATTCGTAAGGTAGAAGAAGAGGCCGAGTCAAAACGTAGGGACAACCCCATTTTGGTACGCCCATCTTTACCATTCCCTTGGCCACCATACCACCCTCATCTTTAGAGGTCTTTGGGTTGTCTCATCCTTAAGCCGAGGATTCAAAATTTGAAGGGACGATTGTGGAACCATAGCCTCGGGATGGAGGCAACGCCGTCGAGACATCTGGGCAGGACGACCCATTAATTCCCATTTATCCTGATCAAACTGAGCCAACACTTCATCCGAATGTTGTTCATATATCAGCAATGTCCCCTGCCGAGTTTCAGGCAAATCTCCCAGAAGCCCCCCTACTACTAAGGAGGCCGACTAACCCAAAGTCAATATAATTTTTTTTAGAATCAAATTTGGGATTGAATCAACTAACCTAAAGTCTATCTAATTCCCCGACAACGGAACCAAAAAATTGATGCGAGCACAAATGTGTAGCTAGAGTGCGTGCTTATTGATTAGGCATAAATTCTTCCCAATTTATCCCTTAATTTAGTTAGTTTTAGCACCTCGAACAACGTAATCGATTTGACTTTATCTCATAATCTTGCTACTGACTTATCCTAACGAGTACATCGAGTTTTTGGTATTTTGTATTGATTTTACAGGTATTTGATGTCAAGAAAGAAAGAAAGAAACTCGAAGAATCAAGAAACGAAAATAAGGAAAGCCTAAATGGAAAAAGTGTAAATTTTACCTGGAATTTGGATGAGGCACCTAAATAGAAGTTGAAGATATCAAGCTCATGAGAACATAGGAAGAAACAACACCTCAATCGGAGTCCTAGAACAAAAGTTATGAGCAGTCAAAGTTGGAGAAAAAAGTCAAATAAGCAGACCGGTCCGCAGTAGCCCCGGACCGGTCCGCTGTGCCATACTCCAGAAGACCCCGGATCGAAAGAAAACCGAAGAGAGATGAAAATAAAAAGAATCGGTCCGCCAGAAAAATAAAAGAACCGATCCGCATGGATGGCAGACTGATCCGCAGGAGACCCGGACCGGTCCGACTGTCGAGATTTTGTAATCTTATCTTTCTCCTATGAAGAGTCCTAGTGCAACTAAAACTCCTGAATTTTTGTAGGGTATATAAACCCGATTTTTTATCATTCTTAACACGGAGAATTAATATATTTTTCCATTCTTTCCAAAAAAACCCTAGTTTAGAGATAGTTTACAATTTTAAATTCAAGATTGAAGGTTATTCAGAATTCTGTGTTCTTAATTACTGTTGTTACTGCTTTGGTAAGTTTAAGAGTTAATTCTCTTCAGTAGAATTCCTTTCTACATCATCCCATAAATTTTCCTTAGTTTAATTATGATTTTCTGCACATCAAAAATTGTTTTCATTAATTTCAGCATGTTAGGCTAGATTTTCTAAGGCTGGGATACATGAACCCAGCCTGATGTGATAGTTGCATGTGTATAACATTAAACCTCTGAATTTAGTGATTGATTACGACCGTATTGCGTAGGAACACGACAATTGTATATCTTTAGATCTCGTTTGCCTTCGGGTAACAAGGATGCTTTAGAGTGCAATTCGAGTGTAACTATCGTAATACCGACTTACTCGTCCTTAGATTAAGTATGATGCGGGCTTGAACCTCATATACGTAATGCTTGGGAGTACTAAATTATGGGTCTAATTAGTTAGTTAAATTTACGATTAGTATTATACCTGCAATACACTAGGGTTGGCGGATTGTATTCCCGTCCTGTTTTTCTCATCGTATAGTTTAAAGTTTTAAATCAGTCTTCATCAGTATTTTAGATAATTTAGTATAATTGCATCTTTTCATAATTTCATAATTGCATCTAGTATAGTCATTCCACAAACCAAATCAATTTCCTTTTTCCTTTAGAGTCAGAGTTAGGATTTCCTTATCTATCCAACGTCGTCACAATTCCATTGTCCTATTTCCCTGAGGTTAGGATCCCGACTTATCGGGTTTATTACTAACGCGATAGGCTTGCACTTAAGCCTAGAGTGAACTCACACTAGAGACACTTTCTGAGTCGCGTCAAGTTTTTTGCACCGTTGCCGGGGAATTAGGTAGACTGAGGATTAGATCGAGTCAATCTAAAACTTTGACCAAAAATTTCCAAAAATCCAAAAACATACAAAATTTCAAAAAGCACAAAAAGATCCATCATCATCTCTCCTAAGTTGTTAATGCAAAATTCTGAACTCACTCCCACACCCCATAATACTGCAACCAGTATTCACGAAAATCCAATAGTTGAGTACGATCCTGATAGCCCCCAAACTCCTAACGCTCCACAGTTCTGGATTCTGCCTCCCACACCGTCACACTTAATCTCAAACAATACTCCGTTTTCCTTCTTAGGACACACCTCCGAGCACACTTCGAGCGCACCAAGTAAGAGCACCGAGTCATTAAGAGAGAGATATATGTCGCAACACGGTAGTACAACCACCGGTGAGGAAGAGGCCCCATACGGCCCGCTAAGAGATATCTTATATCTCGAGCGCACTATCACTCCGGGATGCATTATACTCCCGTATAATGTCGGGCAATTCCGTTTCAAAAATGGGATGATCGAGACGTTACCTCATTACCATGGTATGGATTCTGAAAAGCCATACCTCCATATCAGGGAATTTGAGGATGTGTGTGATACCCTAAATAATCAAACTTGCACACAAGAGGTGATCCGCCTCAAACTCGTCCCCTTCTCGCTAAAAGATAAAGCTAAGACCTGGCTATGATCTTTACCTCCAAGCTCGATCCCATCTTGTAACGAGTTGCAATCTAGATTTCTCAAGAAATTCTTCCCACCACATCGAACAATCTCCATAAAGGCTCAAATTCAAGCATTCAGACAATCTGAAAATGAACCATTTCATCGATGTTACGAGCGTTTCAATGAGTTAGTTACTTCGTGCCCCCATCATGGATTTGATGTAGTGTAAATCATTTCTTTTCTCTATAATGGGCTGAATCTGAATTCCAAACAACTCATTGAAACCATGGGTAGTGGTCCTTTTATCGACTTAGACGCCCATGATGCTGAGCTTCACTGAAGGTATGTCGCCGAGACTACCCAATCTTGGGATACATCTGATCCTAACGCTCAGAATCGAAATTGTCAAGTGACCACCACTCCATCGACATCCGACCTATTTCATGTAGAAAACAATTATATAGCGGACAGTCGACTCGATATGCTTGAGAAAGGACTGCGAGACGTACGTGAGGTATTGGGAAGAGGACCAACTGGATCCATACCGATCCCCGTCGAGAAGGTGTGTGCGATTTGTGAGGCGGGTCATTCAACTGTGGAATGCCCAACTATACCCGCCTATAAAGTGATGCTTCAAGATCAAGTTAGTGGTATAGGAGGATTTAATGGTAATTTCGGTGCACCACACGGAAATTCTTACAACCCTTCATGGAAAAACCATCCTGGTTTTAGCTATGGGCAACAACATGCTGCGATGAACCCTCCTTCACATGTTGCCCCTCCTCCACCACAACACTTTCAATAAGAACCATCACCTCAAGGAGCATATATTCCTCCACCGCGGAGAACTCTAGAGGATACTATGAATCAATTTATCAATAGCCAGACTGCAACCAATGCTAGATATGATAGTCTGATTAGCGACATAAATGCAAGTCTATCAAAGATACAGTCCTCATGGAGTGTCCAAGAGAAGGGCAAGTTTCCTGCCCAGGGCCAAAGACCTCCCCAAGGTCAAACTAGTTTTAACTCCACTTCTACTGAACATCAGGAGCAATGTCAAGCTGTGACCACTCTTCGTAGTGGGAGAGTTGTTGATTTATCACCTCCCCCACATGACACAACGAAAAATAAGGAGATTTCGCCCGGCACGAAAGAGGCCGAAGATGTCCCCTTGAATGAGAGTGACAAAGAAGACACTAGTGAGCCCGAGGTGGTAGTAAAACCACCCTCCGCGGCACAGTTTCCTCAAAGGTTGATTCCTTCCCATAAAGGAAACCCACGTGATGACGTGCTAGACGTGCTAAAGCTAATAAAGCTGAATTTACCTTTCCTCGATGCCATTAAGCAAATTCCAGCTTATGCAAAAGTCATCAAAGACTTGCTGACGGTAAAGATAAAGATGAAGGTAAAGAAGAATGTCTTTATAGCACAAAACGTGAGCTCCATTCTACTGAACGATCTCCCACTTAAATTTAAAGATCCCGGTGCACCCATCATTTCCTGCATCATTAGAGAAAATAAAATCGAAAAAGCCTTACTTGATTTGGGAGAAAGTGTCAATATCCTCCCTTACTCCATCTATAGGCAACTTGATTTGGGCGACCTCAAGCCCACAAAGGTCACTCTCTAATTAGTGGATCGAACCATGAAGATCCCAAGAGGCATAGACACATTCTACTTCCCGGTAGACTTTGTCATTTGGGACACGGAGCCCTCCTTCACCTCGAGAAACTATGTTCCCATAATCCTTGGGCGCCCGTTCTTAGCTACAGCTAATGCAATCATCAATACTCGAGGGAAGAAGATGATCTTCCACATAACCCAACATACGGGGGAAGAAGATGATCTTCACACGGTGAGCTTCATTGATGAGATAGTAGAGGAGTACTTTGAGGAGAATTATTATGGCGACGCCTTAGGGTCCTGTTTAGTGGAAAGACATGAGAGTGAGAGGACGTACTCTGACTTCGAGAAGGAGGTTGAGGAGTTGAGAGAGTTACTGGATAAGAGAGCGTCGGACGAGGACGCGAGATATGTTAGTTGGGTTTCTATATTCGAGGAGTTACCTCTGAGGGATACACACATGGTTCCCTCCAGCGATAAATTTCCAACCCTCGAATTGAAGAAACTCCCCTCCCATATTAAATATACATACCTAGGAGAGGATGAGACATTTCCTGTTGTTGTCTCCTCTAGCCTAGACAAAGAGCAGGAGGGAAAATTATTAAAAATTCTGAGGAACCACCAAAGTGCTTTTGGTTGGTGCATTGCTGATTTGAATGGGATAAGTCCTTTGATTTTCACTCACAAGATCCATCTCGAAGAGGATGTCAAGCCCTCCAGAGAAATGCAAAGAAGGCTAAATCCTAATATGAAAGAAGTGGTGAGAGCTGAAATCATCAAATTATTGGATGCCGGGATTATCTACCCAATCTCGGATAGTAAGTGGGTGAGCCCTATTCAAGTCATCCCGAAGAAGTCGGGCATGTCAGTGATTGAGAATGCTAAGAGAGAGGTAGTTCCCCAACGTACCACCATCGGGTGGCGCGTTTGCATTAATTACTGGAAACTCAATGCAGGAACTAGGAAAGACCATTTCCCCTTGCTATTTATTAATCAAATGCTTGAGAGAGTGGCGGGCCACCCTTAATATTGCTTCCTTAATGGTGATTCCGGATATAACCAGATTGAGGTCGATGTACTTGACCAGGAGAAAACTACCTTCACTTGCCCTTTTGGTACATTTGCCTACAAACGTATGCCATTCGGCTTGTGTAATGCACCCGCGACCTTTCAAAGGTGCATGTTGAGCCTATTTAGCGACATGGTCGAGAGAGGACTCAAAATGTTCATGGACGATTTCAGCATTTTTAGCACCTCTTTCGACCTTTGTCTCGAAAAACTGGAACAAGTACTTTCCCGGTGTGTGGAAAAGAACTTAGTGCTGAATTGGGAGAAATGCTATTTCATGGTCACCGAGAGAATATTTCTTAGCCACATAGTATCATCCAAGGGAATAAAGGTTGATAGGGAGAAAATAGATGTCATAGCTGATCTTCCCCCACCAAAATCGCTCAAGGACGTGCGCTCTTTCTTGGGCCACGCGGGATTTTATCGAAGTTTCATTAAGGACTTTAGCGCCATTGCTAGACCCTTAAGCAACCTACTCATGAAGGACACCCCATTCGAGTGGATGGAAGCATGTCAAAGCTATTTTGAAAAATTGAAAACCATGCTTGTGTTCGCTCCCATCATGCAAGTTCCGGATTGGCCTTTACCATTTGAACTTAAGTGTGATGCTAGCGATTATGCGATAGGGGCTGTTTTGGGACAAAAAAAAGATAAGCAAGATCATGTCATCTACTATGCTAGCCAGACTCTTACCGGACCACAACTCAACTACTCTACCACGGAGAAGGAGTTGCTAGCGGTAGTCTTTGCCCTTGATAAATTTCAGTCATACCTTATCGGTTCTCCCATTACTTTCTTCACCGACCACGCGACTTTGAAATACCTACTTGTAAAGAAAGATGTAAAGCCGCGTCTCATAAGGTGGATCCTACTCCTACAAGAGTTTAATATCTCCATTAAAGATAAGAAAGGGGTAGAAAACGTCGTTGCCGACCACTTATCATGGCTTTCGTCCAACGTACCTAGTGATCCCATACCCATAGGGGAATTCTTTCCGGATGAGCAAATTTTTGCTACCTCTTCTTTGCCCTGGTTTGTGGATATAATGAACTACCTTGTCATGGGAGCCGTCCCTCCCGATTGGACACCGCAAGATAATAAGAGATTTATTACTTGGTCACGCATGTTTTTCTATGACGATCCCTTCCTTTTTAAATATTGCGCCGACCAAATCATCCGACGATGTGTACCAGATGACGAGATCCCTAAAGTCATCCAGTTTTGTCATTCGGAAGCTTGTGGAGGCCACTTTTCGACGAAAAAGATGGCCGCCAAAATTCTGCAATACGGCCTCTATTAGCCCACAATATTTTGTGATGTGAACGCTGCTTGCAAATCTTACAATAGGTGCCAACGGATGGGAGCCATTACCCGACGAGACATGATGCCTCTTACCCCCATACTTTCCTATACATCCTTGTTGTGGTAGACTACGTTTCTAAATGGGTGGAAGCTATAGCCATAAAGACAAATGACAACAAAGTGGTGATTAAGTTCTTGCAGGAACACATACTTTCTCACTTCGGTGCTCCGAAAGCGATAATTAGTGATAATGGCAACCACTTTTGCAATAGGCCATTCGCGAAGCTCATGAGAAAGTATGGTGTCGTTCACAAGGTTGGAACAACTTATCACCCACAAACAAATGGGCAGGCCAAACTAGAAAATCGGGAAATCAAGAACATTCTTGAAAAGATCGTCAATCCTACCCGAAAAGATTGGTCACTTAGATTGAACGATTCGCTATGGGCCTATCGCACCGTATATAAAAATCCTCTCGGCATGTCCCCTTTCCTCTTTGTGTATGGAAAACCTTGCCATCTTCCCGTGGAGTTAGAACAGAAGGCGTATTGGGCAATTAAGGAGTTAAACTATGCCATGGATAAGGCCGGTGAATCTCCCAAGCTTTAAATAAATTAGTTAGAAGAGATACGCAATGATGCGTATGAGAATGCTAAAATTTCCAAAGAAAGGATGAAACTCGCTCACAATAGCATCATTCGACGCAAAGAGTTTCTTCCCAGGAAAAAAGTGCTTCTTTATAACTCTCGGCTTCATCTCTTTCCGGGCAAGTTGCGGTCACGATGGTCTGGCCCGTTTGTTGTGAAGAATGTTTTCCCTCACGGAGCTGTTGAATTAGACGATTTAAAAGGGGAAAATACATTAAAAGTAAATAGACAACACCTAAAGCCATATCTAGAGGCGTGTGTTGAAGAAGTCGACACTGTTTGGTTGTCGGACCCCGTTTACGGGGTAGAGTGAGCTATTACAGTGAGGTCGTCGCACCCCCGACGCGTATGGGGTGAGAGTCATGTGTGTAGTGAGCGTCGATAGGATTATGGTTCATTCGGGAAAGATCATTCACATGTTTCGGGAATAATGAATCCAATTGCGTTGGTCTTTGGCATCGAGAGGTTTTTAATCCAAATTGATAGGGAGTATATTGTGAACGTAGAAATTTTTCAGAGAAGAGAGATCAAAGTTCAGTTAGGGGGAAATCCAGCTCAAACACAAGAGCAGGACCAGTTCCTTTATTTTAGGGCCGGACCGGTCCGCCCCGGATCGGTTCCTTTAATTTTGAGCCGGATTGGTTCGGTAGTCGAATTAGCCTGCATATTAAAGGACCGGACCCGTCCTACCCCCAGGCGGATCGATCCTCTTTCTACAGATCTATTTTCCCCTTTTCCATGGTTCACCCCCTTCTCCCCAATCTCCTTCATTCCCTCCAATTCGTTTCCCCAACTCCCAACCTTTCCCTTTCCCTCCCAATTACACCACCTTTTACCTCCAAACTTTTTCCCTCCAATTCCTAACCCTACCCACCCATTTTACCTATAAATAACCACCCATCCCCTCCCTTTCTCCCCACACCTTTAACAATCACTCCTCTCTTATCTCTCCCTAAATTTCCAGCAAACCCTCTCCCTGTTATCATGGCCCAAAGAGCCGCCCCCACCAAGTACGACTCCACCGACATCCTCCCCTCCGGCCATGGGGAATTCCGTTCCCGCCAAGAGGAACGGTGGTGCCATCGGTTTTTCGGCCTGGATTGCAAACTCCATATGGAGCTCACTGTCTAATGGACCGGTCTGCCCAACTCCGTCACCGTCCTATTCATGGCTCGCGGTTAGTGTCGATTCCTCAATGAATCGTACGAAGCGGTTTGGGCAGCCGAGGTCCGATCATTTTATGGCACCCTTGTTCGGACGGGCCAATTAGAGGCTCAAGCATACATGGATGGTACCATCATCCCCTTTTCATTGTCCCGTCTCAGGGCTAAGTTGGTCGAATACGATGTTCCCGATGTCCAAGAATTCACCTATCCAAGGAACGTCGCACCGATTGCCAAAGACGTGATCATGGAACGCATTGCCCCAGTTGTTGCATGGATGGGGAAAACTGTCGATGTGGGCTGCCTCAATGAAAAAGCCCACCTAACCTTCCAAATAGTGTGTGCCAACATCTTGCAAACGTCCAACGATTCCGCGATGCGGCCCCGTCAGGCCACGTTGACCTATCACCTATTTGATCCACGCACTTCCATCCACTTGGCCCGAACCCTATATGCCGACATCATCACCATGACCTTGGATGAGAAAGGTGCTGGCCCACTTCCCTGTGCAAGATTGATCACCTCCATCCTCAAGGATGCTGGCATAGCGGCGCCGCTCGATCGTACTCGCATTCCCGATCCTTTTGGACAGGGATCCCGCACTAAGAGCGCCAAACAGCTAGCCGTCCTTCAGGCGAGGCGGGGCAGTGATAGCGAGGAAGAGGCTGCCTCGAGTGAAAGCGAAGAAGAGGAAGAAGAAGCAGTCGGTGCTAATGTAGAAATGGGGGATGTAGGTGCGGACGAAGAGTCGGATGACGAGGAAGATGACCCTGATTTTGAGTGGGCGGGTAGCAACCTCACGAACTATATGGCGGCGCTGGAGACGAGATTCGACAACTTTATGATCGATTACCGTCGCGATACGAGCCTGATGTTTCAGTTCCAAGCGGACATATACCGACGCCAAGGGGATCCCAACGAGCCCTTGCCATCCTATTTATATGATCCCTATGGCCCCGACGCGCCCGGTTCTTCCCAAACCCTGCCCCAGTGAAGCTGTATTTTGGTTGTGGCAGTTTTCTATTTGTTTTTCCTGTTCACATGGTTGTCTGTTTTTCCCTGTAATTGTACCACATTCCTGTTTTCTATAAAATCTGCATTTTCTCCATTTGTTTTTTTTATTTATCGCACTTATTATTTTGCCTTGTTTAGATTTTAGTCCTTTTTTCTTGAGGACAATGCAAAAGTCTAAGTTAGGGGGTCACAAGTGTGTATTTCTAAAACTTCACAAATTTTCAAAAATGCCCAGAAATTTCCAAAAAAAAATCATAAAATTTTTAAAAAACCAAAAATATTTTTGTTCAAAATAAATAAAAATTGGAAGTCAATTTTTTCAAAAATATCATTAAAAGTCGGATTGAAGTCTCAAGTTGTAAAATTCAAATACACAAAGCCAAAATCGACCAAAGATGGAAATTGAGCGAAAATTGACGGCTTAACGAATAAGTGTGGAGATTAACAAACCCGGTGAGATTCGAGCCTATCACTTTTTGCGAGTTTTTAAATCAATCCGAGTTAATTGTTAACTCAAAGTTCTTTTAAGTGCTTAAAAAGTCGTCGAGGATCTCAATCCTTTCATTTTGATAGGTTATGAAAAACGTGTGTGATATTGCTTTGAAAAAAGTGCCAAAATTGATCTCTAAACTTAAATTCATCTCGAAACGCATATGGTAACGCAATTGGTATTTTGGACAATGAAGTAGGCCCTCGTTTGTCACCCAAAAATATTGGCTAGAAAAAGTAGCGAAAAAATCACCCATTTTGTAACCCAAATTGAGCCAAATAAACTTTTCCCTTTTGTTTGACAACCCCCCAAAAAAACCAAATATCTCGGGATTGCAAAAAATGGAAAAATTCAGAAGTTAAGTCCGAAAAGTGCATATAATGGGGAAAGAAAAAAAATAAATATGCTCAACAAAAATAGAAAGAAAAGAAAAGAAGTGAAAAATAGAGAAAAAGAAGAAGAAAATGAGCAATAGCCCGAAAAAAGCACAAATGGACATCATAAATAACTTTTCCAATTCCAACCTACCCTACCTCTTCCATTTTACCCAAAATACCTTAAAACCTGAAAAGGTCCTAACCGAGTCTAAATTGCAAAATTGGTTATCGCGTGGAGGGCTATTATACCAAAAGATAATAAAAGAGATTGAATGCGCGAAAAAGAAGCAATGTTCCCGTTTTTAAAACCGTAATCCGTTGATGAGATCCTATCACTCTAAAAGTTCCGTCTTTCTACTTGTGTGTGTGACTTTGCGTCCATTATATTTACTCTTTATATCACGCATACCGAGAGAATAGCCACAATTCAAGAGATTCGTTTGTGAGAGCATTCCGTGAGAATTTGAAATCAAAATGAATTTTCGGGTAAGTAACAAAATGATTAATCAGTGGAAATTGGCGGTTAAATTTCTGGCTTCGCACACACACACTGTGGGTTGAGACTTGTACATATGACTTGATGATGACTATTTTCTGGGAAAGTTTGATTTATATAAGTTTTAGGTATTTTGATTTTTCTTTGAGTCGAGTTTTGTGGGTATATTCTATGCAAACCCTCACGAGACTCAACTCGTCCTACTAGGGTGACCTAGGGGTTTAAAGGCTTGTTGCATACGCTAAATGCAATCGCTTGCCCGCGAAAAAGGTATTCTATCCCAATAAGATATTTTTCAAGATTTGAGCCTCGCTAGGACTCTTTTACATTGCTCGGGACGTGCAAAGTTCTAAGTTAGGGGGGTTTGATTAGGCATAAATTCTTCCCAATTTATCCCTTAATTTAGTTACTTTTAGCACCTCGAACAACGTAATCGATTTGACTTTATCTCATAATCTTGCTACTGACTTATCCTAACGACTACATTGAGTTTCTGGTATTTTGTATTGATTTTACAGGTATTTGATGTCAAGAAAGAAAGAAAGAAACCGGAAGAATCGAGAAACGAAAAAAAGGAAAGTCTAAAGGGAAAAAGTGTAAATTCTACCCGGAATTAGGATGAGGCACCTGAAGAGAAGTTGAAGACATCAAGTTCATGAGCACATAAGAAGAAACGACACCTCAATCGGTGTCCCGAAACAAAAGTTATGAGCAGTCAAAGTTGGAGAAAAAAGTCAAATAGGCAGACCGGTCCGCAGTAGCCCCGGACCGGTCCGTTGTGCCATACTCCAGAAGACCCCGGATCGAAAGAAAACCGAAGAGAGATGAAAATAAAAAGAATCGGTCCGCCAGAAAAATAAAAGAACCGATCCGCATGGATGGCAGACCGATCCGTAGGAGACCCGGACCGGTCCGACTGTCGAGATTTTGTAATCTTATCCTTCTCCTATGAAGAGTCCTAGTGCAACTAAAACTCCTGAAATTTTGTAGGGTATATAAACCCGAGTTTTTATCATTCTTAGCATGGAGAATTAATATATTTTCCCATTCTTTCCTGAAAACCCTAGTTTAGAGATAGTTTACAATTTTAAATTCAAGATTGAAGGTTATTCATAATTCTGTGTTCTTAATTACTGTTGTTACTGCTTTGTTAAGTTTAGGAGTTAATTCTCTTCAGTCCAATTCCTTTCTACATCATCCCACAAATTTTCCTTAGTTTAATTATGGTTTTCTGCACATCAAAAATTGTTTTCATTAATTTCAGCATGTTAGGCTAGATTTTCTAAGGCCGGGATACATGAACCCAGCCTGATGTGATAGTTGCATGTGTATAACATTAATCCTCTGAATTTAGTGATTGATTATGACCGTATTGCATAGGAACACGACAATTGTAGATCTTTATATCTCGTTTGGTTCCGAGTAACCGGTATTCTTTAGAGTGCAATTCGAGTGTAACTATCGTAATATCAATTTACTCATCCTCAGATTAAGTATGATGTGGGCTTGAACCTCATATACGTAATGCTTGGGAGTACTAAATTATGTGTCTAATTAATCAGTTAAATTTACGATTAGTATTATACCTGCAATACACTAGGGTTGGCGGATTGTATTGCCGTCCTATTTTTCTCATCGTATAGTTTAATGTTTTAAATCAGTCTTCATCAGTATTTTAGATAATTTAGTATAATTGCATCTTTTCATAATTTCATAATTGCATCTAGTATAGTAATTCCACAAACCAAATCAATTTTCTTTTTTCTTTAGAGTGAGAGTTAGGATTTCCTTATCTATCCAACGTCGTCACAATTCCATTGTCCTATTTCCCTGAGGATACGATCCCGACTTACCGGGTTTATTACTAACGCGACAGGCTTGCACTTGAGCATAGAGTGAACGCACATTAGAGACACTTTCTAAGTTGCATCACTGATATAGGCTTAAGTGCAAGCCTGTCTCATTAGTAATAAACCGAGTAAGTAGGGATCGTCTCCACAAGGAACTAGGACAAAGAATCATGACGACACGAAATAGCTGACTAACCCTAAAATTGACTCTCGAATGAAGTGAAAAGGTGATTAAGATGAATAAGAACTCTACTAACTAAATGTGAATGAAAATTTAACAACTAATTAAACTAAGTGCAAGGGATCAAATCTACTGAATGAATTAACTATGAGTAAAGAAAGATAGGTCGGGTTACAATCCCCTAAACCCTAGTACATTTACTATGTAGAATGCTAGATTTTGAATTAGAAATTTAATTGAACCCAAAATTTATTAATCCTAAGAATTAAATAGATGAGGATACGAGTCCGCACCATACAAAATCAAAGGTAAAAATACAACGGTACTGAATAGCTACATGCGCATTGCATCCTTAAACATCCCGGTTACCTAGGGCAAATGAGATTAAAAGATTTACAATGGTTGTGTGTACTACTCAACACGATTCACTTAAAACTCAATTCAAACCCTATTTTTTACATGGGTAAATCACATAGGGTTGGGTTCATGCACCCAACCCTTAAAAACTTAGCCAAACATGATTAAATTAACACTACACCAAATCTATCGAATTGTCACGGTCATTGACATTGACAAGTTGGACTTGTCAAGGTCAATGACCGTGACAATTCTGGAGGTGACAACTTTTGTTGTCATAGACTTGTCAAGGTCATTGGCTGTGACAAGTTCATTAGACTTGTCATGGTCATGTCATGGTCCTTGACCTTGACAAGTTTTGTCACGGTTAAGGACCGTGACAAACCCGTGGCATTTAATAAAGAATTGTCACGGTCAATGATCATGATAATTCTGGGCAGAATTGAAAAATAATCTGCTGGGCAATATGGCAACTACCACTGCCCAGCAGAATATTTGTACCTGTTATAGCAACGTTGTACCTATTCAAACATCATATATCTAAATAAAATTGAGATAATGCAAATATACACTCAAAACAATATGCATCACAATATAATCCAAATATAATTAAAATGTAACAACTTAAAACAATTCAATTCAAATAATGTCACTACATGTCTTGGGTAAGGTTAGCTCTGAGGAGGTGAGTAGGCCACACGATATACGAATTTACACACCCAGTAATATGTGACATCCCGCCTAATAAAATACCGGGTGATTAGTCCTATACCAAATTAAAATAGGAATCCCAGTTGGTTCATCCTTAGCATCACTGTCGAAAACCTTTTTAAAACTTACTAACCACCTAGTATCCCAAAAAGCTGGTGCCAAATTTTATCTTTTTAATTAAACAACCGATAACATGCGAAAATATAATATTAGTCATACACCACAACTGAAATAAATCAACTGCATAAATTATAAACTACATGCCGAATAAACCATCGGTCACCAAAGTAAATAGTCCAATACAAATATTCAACACCAAAATAAATAAATCTGAAAACTGTACTGAATGTTTGGGCGACAAGCACTACGTAAAACTGAAACTGATAACTGATTCCTACTCTAGGAAGGAATGAACGATGCGTCTAAACCAAACTCCTGCTAGCATCCACATGTGTCGCAGTTCCGCATCCCTGGAATAGTATATCAATCCTGGCCTCCCTGTGGTTGGACACCTAAAAGGTTTTGAAAATAATTTTATAGCAAGGGTTAGAACCCAAAAAATTTTGAAAATATTTAACAAGTGAATTAACTGCACTAATTAAAAATATATGAATGCGCTTCATATTTAAGTTAGTGTCTCACCCCCTTGAGGACATACTCACGCCTCCACTAATGTGCACACCTAACGGTTACTTTAACCCCACCTAGTTGTACTACCCCGTCCAACTAGTCCTGGTATAATTTCCTCTTGCCATTCTACTCTAAACCGAGTATTATTATTAATGGGTTAAAAGTTATTCCACCAATTAACTTAATTAATTCCTTTTAAATAATATCATATAACTGTAACACAAGTTATATAAAACAAATCCATCACACACTGTATTATTACCCGCATATAATATTATATCTCATTATATATGTACATTTACTAAAACATCCACACATAATTCATATGTATATCCATCCCTCCAAGTATACCCTCACCGGGTGATTCCCTCTAAAGTGCTATCTCACTAGGTGTGCTAACATAACCTAGTTACCCAAGTTGGAATCGCTCACCAACTTGGTTCAAAATATAAACGTAGTGGAGGCGGTCATATTCCTTCCCTGAAAGTGAGATAAACCCCTCACCCATATACCGGACGCTATGACCTGGGGATATACTCACCCTACTCCTCAAGCTAGGGGATTCACCCTCATCGCCCAACCTCCCTTGATATCACTAGAGTATATAAATTAAATAAATATCTAGTCTCTGATATTTAATAGCACATAAAGTATACACACACACACACACACACACACACACACACACACACACACACACACACACACACACATATATATATATATATATATATATATACACACTATCACCCCACCGTATATATATAATATAAATTTCGGCTTTACTGTGTACTAAAACCCGTAACGTTGGCCTATAATTTCCCGAGTCTCTGTCCAGACTCAACTTAATTAATTTTCTCACTTTTTAATTTATCTTCGTCCCGAGTGTATGGTCCGAAATTTATTTAATTCACACATCAATTAATATAATATTTCCACCGAGTCTATGGTCCGACTCTAATATAAATACTTTACACATTAATTAATATAATATTTACCCGAGTCTATGATTCGACTCTAATTTAATTAATTTACACATCAATCAATTTAACACTTGGTGTCGCCCAACCAATATACCCGGATTCGCTCACTTGGCCCGTACCATCGTTAATACTCGATCCTATATTCCGTCCCATAATTAATTAATCACACCTCAATTCTTTTAATAATGTAGTGCCACTCAACTACAATACCAGAACATTTTCCCTCGGTCCAAAACCAATACCTACGAATTTATTCTCGAAATTTAATAATCCCGGGACATACAATTATCATCCTCCTAAACCCAATTATATCCCCTTATAATTGTTAAGGATTATGTGCCACATATGAATTTACCACTAAATAAGAAGTAGGAGAAAAATCTAAATTAATTTTCCTTTATATATAAAAACTAGTGGAACTGCCAAAATTCTGGGACCATCGATCGATCGATCCCCTGGGTCGATCGATTGATCGAACAGGTAATCGTCTTCTCTAGCTTGCTGTTTCAGCCATTGATGAACCCTCAAGCTTCTATTTTCTCCCCTAACAATCTCTGATCATAATCCACCATTTTAACATATGAAAACAGGTTCTACTCAACTTAGAAGACTTAATTCAATAACCAATTTTCACAAATTTTAACGTTTCCCAGATTCGGGTTTTACCCAGGTTTTAAACACCCAAATACTTTACATCTCAATGTCAGAATATTAAAAGTCCGTTCATGCTGGATTTAATCATACGGTTCATATTCCTAAACTACAGAATCATGAAACTTACTAATATCATCTCAAATCTCATCAAGATATATCATTTCCCAAATACCGATTTCACCTGAAGACCCATTTATACCCAAAACGGATTTTAGCTTACACATCACAAAAATATGAATTGATTATCACCAATTTAAGAATCATAACTGTTAAGAACTTGCCTGAAATTGTTCGTGGGGTTTGATCCGTTGTAGGGAGTGGTTTGATGATGAATACGAACCCTCACTTTGTTCCTCGATTTGGCTCCAAAAGATCCCCAATTGCCTCTTGATTTGTTTCCTCTGTGTCTCTCTCAAACCCTAGGTTTAGAGTTGTGTTAACTACCGTTTAACACTTCCCCAATTAGGATTAAATCTCCAGATCCCGTTTTTGGCCACATGGGCCTAATTAAAATGGCCCAAATCACCCCGTGTGGCCCCGACAATGCCCAAAAATGCCTCGAGACTCGATTACTACCCTCGAGTACTCTTTTCTGACTATCTCGACCCATCTGAACTCAACCCCGCACTCATAATTGTCATTCGAAATACTTTATAATATTTTCCAAATTTTGACCTCAAAAATGCGACACACATTAATTCGAATAATATAACTTAAAGTCACCAAAGATAAATAATTCTTCCCACTCAAATAAATTCTCCAAATCATAAATTTAAGTATCTCCAATTTAAATATTTTATTTCTCCCAAAAATAATTAAATACTAAATCCTCAAAATTATGGGGTGTTACATACTTCCTCCCTTACAAAGGAATTTCGTCCTCGAAATTAAAATAAGCTTAGTACTCCAAGTCTCGAATATCACCCCCTAGTCATGTGACTCTAAGCTCGCTATATCTATATCTCCCTCTTTAAACTATAATTTACACAAATATGCATTTTAATTAACCAGGGCGCCCATACACCCTATACTCGTGCTTAACCGCACAAAAGTTGCCTTAATTTGCCCGAGTACCCATACACCCTGTCCCCGTGTTTAAGCGCACGAAAGTTACCTGACTATGCTAGCTGTGACCCGTAATATAACTTCCCAACCCAAAGCCATATCATATATATGAATAATAATCGGGGTACCCAACCCATGTACTAACGACCAAATATCTCCCCAATTCTAACGTTGCATTAAGTTTCATATATGGGACGTTTTGCAAGCAAAATCCAAACATGGAACCCCCGATACACTACTAACTATAATTGTCGGTCGTTGAGATCTGTTAAACCCTCAGTCCATTGTACGTACCCCTAAATACTTGTCTCTTAATTCAAAAGCATACACATCTACCCTTATGCTACGGAAGACAACATAAAATACCATGCCCTTACTATCAATAGCTCTTGCACAAAATAAACCCCGAGTTATCCTTCCCTGCTCGAAAATAAATTCGACCACCCTGATTCACTTCAGTAGACTCCCTTACTTATCGGAATAAAATATGAGAACACAAGACCTCACTATGTGTCTATCGCACCACATAATACAACATATATACACATTTATATAGGCTAGACGCCCTCTCAAGTAATACTTAATAAAAATCATTCATACCCTGGTGTCGAGAACACCAAAACTTACCCCCACTATTCGCAATAGTTCAAATCCATCGCTATCCAGTCGATAAAAATCATTTACCCTAGTTCCATAATTCTTGAAAGTAGTGACTCCTCCATTAATTCAAACCTTCTCTCAGTGTACACCTCCACTCTCCCGTGGATAACACCAAAGAAATTCGCTACCCCATGGAAATTTTTATCTACATACTATGGCTGCTACAGCCAGCGCACCCACTAAATCCTATTCACTCGCGAATTCTAGAGAAAATAATTTTATATTGTGACACCCTTACTGTCACCCAAAACCCCATGTCCATAGGATAAAAGATAATTACCTCCATACTCTAGATGCAATGGTTGATCCTCGGATTTCTGAGCATCTTCCCCCTGCCCGAACGCACCCATGACTTGTTGTAGTGGCTGTACATCCAGGACCTCGTCCTGTAGTTGACCCATGCCTCGCTTAAGATAATCTCTCTTCATGTGTACCGCTTCCCCACAAACTAAACACCTCCTAATAAACTCACCCTTCCATTGATTCCTTCCTTGCTGGCCCTGTTGGAAGTCCTGACCATCCTGTCGATAGCCTCCAGACCTAAATCCCTTGGCCTAACTCCCCTGTCAGAAATCTTGCCCCTGATGTCCCCCTGTCTACTGCTGGGATACCCCACTGGTACTGTTCCTGACTGGCTGGGTTCCACTCCCCTCCTGCTTACTTTCATGTGGAAGCGATATTCCTGGTAGTGCAGGAGTGTTGTATTTACGACATCTGTATAAGCTACTAATGCGGTATTACCAATCAATTGTTGTTTAATCCTCCAGACTAACCCATCCATGAACCTTGCTTTATTTCTTTCTTCATCGCTTACCTCATCCGGTACAAAGTTTTCCAAACGAGTGAATTCTTCCTCGTAATCGGCCACCGAACGGTCCCCCTGAGTCACCTCACTGAATTTTCTCTTCATTTCAGCCTCGACTACTGGTGGAAAGTACTTGCGATCTAACCGCACCCAAAACTCTACAATAATTAATTATCCCATTCCTCAATTGTGGCGATCGACTCCCACCACTGTAGCGCTGCTCCCACTAACCTAAAAGTGGTTAGCATTTGCTTATGTACCTCATTGCAATCTACCATTCGTAGGTGACGCTGGATATCTCTCTTCCACTGACACGCTAGCACCACATCTGAACCTCCTCGAAACTCTAGCGGATGCCCCTTTTGAAAAATCTCTCGTACTTTTTGCCACCCCGACAGCCCCAGGTGGACCTGGACATCTGGTGCAATTAACACTTGTGGCTGATCTCGTGGAAAGTACTTAGCCATTACGATCATCGTCGCTTTAACTACCTGCGCTACTAATTCAGTTACATGTGCTGCTAAATCATCTCTGGTAGTTGCTGCGGTAACTCTGGCTCCTGATGAGCCTCTCTTGTCTCATCTCCCCCTACTGCCCTAGCTGCTCTCTCTCTCCTAAGCGACATCTAAAATGAGAATCGAATCGTATGAGTTCACTCTCAAATATAAAGTAATTGGCAGAAGAACATAAATGCGCATACGTATGAGAATACAACAATCCTATGATAGGGTTCTATATCAAAGAATGCTAAGCTGAAACGTGAAAAGCCGCACAGATCCTAAGAACACTAGAACCTGATGCTCTGATACCATCTGTGACACCCCGCCTAATAAAATACTGTGTGATCAGTCCTATACCAAATTAAAACAGGAATCCCAGTTGGTTCATCCTTAGCAGCACTGTCGAAAAACTTTTTAAAACTTACTAACCACCTAGTATTTCAAAAAGCTGGTGCCAAATTTTATCTTTTTAATTAAACAGCCGATAACATGCGGAAATATAATATGAGTCATACACCACAACTGAAATAAATCAACTGCATAAATAATAAACTACATGCCGAATAAACCATCGGTCACCAAAGTAAATAGTCCAATACAAATATTCAACACCAAAATAAATAAATCTGAAAACTGTACTGAAAGTTTGGGCGACAAGTCCTAAGTAAAACTGAAACTGATAACTGATTCCTACTCTAGGAAGGAATCAATGATGCGTCTAAACCAAACTCCTGCTAGCATCCACATGTGTCGCAGCTCCGCATCCCTGGAATAGAATATCAATCCCAGCGTCCCTGTGGCTGGACACCTAAAATGTTTTGAAAATAATTTTATAGCGAGGGTTAGAACCCAAAACATTTTGAAAATATTTAACAAGTTAACTAACTGCAGTAATTAAAAATATATGAATGCACTTCATATTTAAGTTAGTGCCGCACTCCCTTGAGGACATACTCACCCCTCCACTAACGTGCACACCTAACGGTTACTTTAACCCCACCTAGTTGTACTACCCTGTCCAACTAGTCCTGGTATAATCTCCCCTTTCCATTCTACTCTAAACCGAGTATTATTATTCATGGGTTATAAGTTATTCGACCAAATAACTTAATTAATTCCTTTTAAATAATATCATATAACTGTAACACAATTTATATGAAACAAATCCATCACACATTGTATTATTACCCGCATATAATATTACATCTCATTATATGCGTACCTTTACTAAAACATCCACACATAATTCATATGTATATCCATCCCTCCGAGTATACCCTCATCGGATGATTCCCACTAAAGTGCTATTTAACTAGGTCTGCTCACATAACCTAGTTACCCAAGTTAGAATCGCTCACCAACCTGGTCTAAAATATAAACGTAGTGGAGGCATTCATATGCCTTCCCTGAAAGTGAGATAAACCCCTCACCCATATACCGGACGCTATGACCTGGGGATATACTCACCCTACTCCTCAAGCTAGGGGATTCACCCACATCGCGCAACCTCCCTTGATAGCACTAGAGTATATAAATTAAATAAATATCTAGTCCCTGATATTTAATTGCACACACAAAGTACACACACACATATATAAATATACTATCACCCTACCGTATATATATAATATAAATCCAGACGATGTTGGAGGATATGTTACGCATGTGTGTCCTTGATTTTGGAGGAGGTTGGGATCCACATCTTCCACTGGTAGAGTTCGCTTATAATAACTCTTATCAGTTCACGATTGGCATGGCTCCATTCCGACCCGTGGGACTCTATCATAATAGTGTGCCTCAAATCCCCATCCGTCGGGACTATAATCCTCCCATTAAAGCATAATCATCCCTCGAAATTGATCGAGTAAGACTTCACCCTAATCCCGATTTTAAGTGTAGTCCTAAGGGTAAAAAGACACATATACCCCTATACGGGCCCTACTACGTCTAAAAAGTCCATAGAACCTAACTATAACCCTTGGGTACCTATTCTGGAATATTTCGACACATTCCTTCGAACCATCCAATCATAGCTTATATGGATTTAATATATATATATATATATATATGCCAACTTGTATGGGCATTCAGGCAACATTTGGGCACATTTTCGTTGTGCGCTGAAAACGGTCGACCGACGTGCCGTGTCGGTCGACCGATAGTCGGGAAGCTTTTGCCGACCCCTTGTATCTGGCATATCTAGGGACGTTGCCTTGTTTCCAGGCATCATTCAAATGACTTTCAGGCAACATCTGGGCACAGTTCCGTTCTGCACTGAAAACGGTCAGCCGGTGTGCCACGCCGGTCGATCGACGGGTACTAAAACCCGTAACACTAGCCTGTAATTTCCTGAGTCCCTGGCCCGACTCAATTTAATTAATTTTTTCACTTAATAATTTATCATCGTACCGACTCTATGGTCCGACTCTAATTTATTTAATTCACACATCTATTAATATAATATTTCCCCTGAGTCTATAGTCCGACTCTAATATAAATACTTTACACATTAATTAATATACTATTTTCCCGAGTCTATGATTCAACTCTAATTTAATTAATTTACACATCAATAAATTTAACACTTGGTGTCGCCCAACCAATATACCCGGACTCGCTCACTTGGCCCGTACCATCGTTAATACTCGATCCTATATTCCGCCCCATAATTAATTAATCACACCTCAATTCTTTTAATAATGTAGTGCCACTCAACTACAATACCCAAACATTTTCCCTCGATCCAAAACCAATACCCACGAATTTATTCCCAAAATTTAATCATTCCGTGACATACAATTATCATCCTCCTAAACCCAATTATATCCCCTTATAATTGTTAAGGATTATGTGCCACATATGAATTTACCACTAAATAAGAAGTAGGAGAAAAATCTAAATTAATTTTCCTTAATATATAAACTAGTGGAACTGCCAAAATTCTGGGACCATCGATCGATCGATCCCCTGGGTCGATCGATTGATCGAACAGGTAATCGTCTTCTCCAGCTTGCTGTTTCAGCCATTGATGAACCCTCAAGCTTCTATTTTCTCCCCTAACAATCTCTGATCATAATCCACCATTTTGACATATGAAAACAGGTTCTACTCAACCTAAAAGTCTTAATTCAATAACCAATTTCCATAAATTTTAACGTTTCCCAGATTCGAGTTTTACCCGGGTTTCAAACACCCAAATACTTTACATCTCAATATCAGAATATTAAAATTTCGTTCATGCTGGATTTAATCATACGGTTCATATTCCTAAACTACAGAATCATGAAACCTACTAATATCATCTCAAATCTCATCAAGATATACAATTTCCCAAATACCGATTTCACCCGAATACCCATTTATAGCCAAAACCGATTTTGGTTTACACATCACAAAAATATGAATTGATTATCACTAATTTAAGAATCATAACAGTTGTTGATGTAAAAAATTAGATTATATCTAATTAATCAATCATAGATAAATAAACTAATATGACAAAGAATTTTTAAAGTGGTTAAACCTGATGAAAATGGCCTACGCCCACTGTTTTTGTATTGCTGACTGTTTATTTGGAATCTCGATAATAGGTTTACCAAGAGATCCAAAGTCCCCTTCTTATGAGGAGGTTAAAATGCATTTATAGCCTTGAGGCCGTATATATGAAAAGATAATGCGCTGTTTTTTAGTAGACATATACAATTCTACGATAATAATGTGCATTTAATGCGCAACTGCCTTTTAATTCTCTTAATTTGGATGCTCTGCATGCTAAGTAGCTCGGACCACCTAAGTTGCTCAGTACGCTTAAGTTTCTCGGAGCCTTGAGTTGCTCGGGTCCCTTGAGTAGCTCGGTAAAAGTATGTTATCCATTAAAAGTATTAGTAATTTCCACGTAGCTTGACACGTGTCTTCAAATGAATGGTCCACTTTAGCAGACTAAATTTGGTATCAACAGAAGCCCCCAATGTTTCACAGTCGAGGTTGAAGGAGAATGTGGAACATTTTTCTTGAAACTGCTTGGATTACGGATCTTCATAGATTTTAGGAAAATTTTATAATTCCTTTTTGAGCGTACAGTATCAGACTTCATAAATATTTTGAATTTTCATAATCACTTCGATATTTGTGCCCTTTTCTTCTTTTAGCCGCCGAAAATGCAAACGTCTCTCCTTATAACCATTGTTTTTCTCTATTCCCGAGGTAAAGTATTTAAGTGTGATAGAAATCCTATCGTTTTTCACTTTTCAAATATGTATCTCTGAACTCTTCATCTTCTCTCTATCTTGTGCCTTCTTTCTTTCCATTGTTTATTGACAACTGATCTCTATTTCCTCTGTAAGATTTTCTTCCTTCTTCTTTATTTTCTTTACTCACCATGGTTTATCTTGTTGAATCGTTAGACCAATTTCAGTCTGAGTTTTCAATCCCTTCGTGGATTATCTTGGAGGAAATTTTTGGTCCTTCTGATTATTTTTCTTTGGCTGAGGGACATTGGTTCCCAAGTCTTTTTGTAGTAAAATGTGGCTTTTCTTTCCCGTCAAATCCCCTGTGTTTGGAGTTTTGCCAATATTTCGATATTGTACCTGAAAAAGTAGTTCCAAATACATGGAGGATAGTTAATGGCGTACATAGGTTGAATTAACTTCGTGGAACTCGTTTAGGGATTCCAGAGATTATGTATTGCTACAGATGGGTTACCAGTGACAGTACTTTCTATTTAAAAACTAGGTTTTTGAATAAAGCGTTAGTTGTCAATCTTCCCGATACCAATAGGGATTATTTTGATCATGGGGTTGTGATGAAAAATTGGCAACACCCTCCATTAAATGGAGATGATGTATACCAAGGTCCCAGGTGTCCACTTTATGGCAATGGGATAGGTTGTTTTTATTTTTGAAATCTTATTTTCTTTGTATTTAATAAAATGCATCACTGACATTTGATTTTGTTTGTTACAGTTGACAGTAAAAGGAAACTCCAAAAGAAACCGAGGTTAATATAAAGCATTTGAAACTTATCTGGGGCTTGCATCAATCTGTTGCTGAGGAGCACGTTAGATCTGCTTCTTATTTGCTGCAATACAGAAGCTACACTTCATCTTTTATTACACGTCCTCGTCCCGTGGTGGTTGATCTTGACCAAGTACCAACCTCTGAAACTAGTGTGAAAGGTTCTTCTTCTGAGTTAAGCATTCCCATCGCTGATCTGATGAAAAAGAGAAAAGCCCGTGCCTCTTTTGACGAGTCTGCCTCTGCCACTATGGAAGCAAAGAAAAGTAAACAAAATGTCCCAGATGAAGGGATAAAGTCTATAGATGTACCCCCTCCCATTTCTTCCAAGGAAGCTGGCGAGAAGACCCATGTGCCTCCGAGTAAGACTGTTTTCATCTCCACAATAGAGACAATATCTTTAATTGAAAGAGCTCATGCGCCTATGAGGAGATTAAAGATAAATTCTTCTGAGAGACCTACTGAACCTATCTCTCAACCTTCAAATGTTGAAGGTAGTGTTCCATATCTCGTTGCTTCGAGCTCTGTTGTGAGCTTGGTAAGATCTTAGACTGTTCCAGAATCCCAAGGTGTTGAAGACACCTTTTATCGCGAGAAAATTACTACACTGGATACTCAACACATTACTTCAGTAAGTATATTTAGCTTGACCCCTTTATTTTTTAATACTATGTTCATGTATTGATTTAAAGTTTTTTCTTTTTTCAGCTTATGACGTGTTTCAATAGTATTTTAAAGAAGGATGAAGCTATCAGGGTTTCAAGCTCCTCGGGTGGAGTAGAAGAAGCTTTTGCTAGACTAACCCAGACTTTGAAGGAATCTCATCAGAAGTATGAGGAAGACAAAGTTGCTTGGGAGAAGCAATTTAAGTCTGTTGAATCGAATCGAAATCAGGCTAAAACTGCCTCCAAAGAGTTGGAGAAAAAATTGAAGGAGGCTGAACAGAGCAACAAGGAGCTTGAAGTCAAGCTTAAATCTTTTGAGGAGAATGTTTATAGGCTTCAAGATGTCGAGTGACACAAGAGAGAGGTAGAAGAAAATCTTAAGTCTATCGAAGAGCTCCTTAGGGAGAGAACCTCCTCACAGAAGGCAAAAAGGAAAACTACAGTTAAAAAATCATTCAGTGCTGGTTAGGACAAAGGCTGGAACAAAGGTCTGGCTATGATGTCTTCTCAAATGGAGTATGCCAGTGTCAAATATTTTAGGGATGGAAGGGTAGCAGCCTTGAAGGAGTTGAGGATTGCTGAGAATTCTGAGTTGTTCTAGCAACACACTCATGGCCCTCCTCCCTCTCCCGGAGAAGAAGAAGAAGATGAGGCTGCTTCAGATGAGTCTTCTATGATGACAGGAGAGCAGGTCCCTGTTGTTCAACATTTTGAGCAACTCCAACTAGCCAGCACATCTGCCGAGCAGCTTCCATTGCTCTCCGAGCAACCAACCCCTTCATCCAATCCATCCGAGAAAGTCGTAGGAAATAAGGAGAAGGTGCAAAGTCATTCGGGTCTTTTATTTTGTTGTTTTTGTGGATGTAACCTTGAACTTTGTTTTCCCTTATCATGATCAATAAAATTTGAACTTCAGTTGTTTGTCTTAAATTTATTTCTTACTTATTCTATTTGCACCCTTGTTGATTTTGTGTTTCATTTTGCCTTTGCTAGTTTGTGGCCAGGATGGAACTTTTATCTGCTCATGATTCAGAGTTGATGAAAAAATGCAATGACTATTTCAAAGCTGGTCATGCTAATTTTATTGCATCTCAAATCGTTGATATCCTTAGTTCAGATGCTTCTGAGCGAGACATTGATGCTTATCAATACCTGAAGTGCCTGCTCGATCGTGCTGTAGCCAATAATGTGGCCTACTACAAGATGACCGAATATCTCTAAGGAACGATCGAGGAACTCCAAAAGCAGTATAAAGAATCCACCACACTTTTGCATCAAGGACACGAGAAAAAATATCAACAATTGAGTGCTGACAAAGGGTATGACAAATTCATAACTGCTCATGAGAAGAAGGAGAGTGTTCTGAAGCTTGAAATTGAAGAGCGTAGGCATATCGCCAAGTTGTTGGAGCAGGAGAGCATTGCTTTGTAGGAGGAAATAAAACAACTCAAATCTACCGCCTCTTCCTCGGGAGCCTTAGTCGCCATTAACCGGAGTTAGTTTTTCCTTCTTGGAGGTAGAGAATGTTAACTTACGAGATAAGTTAGAAACTTTGAAACGAGATGGACCCTCCACATCTACTCGTGGTAGAGCAAGATCTTCTCGTGGATGAGAAAGGGCTGGTCAGGTCACCATTGAAGAAGCGAGAACTCAGTCTGTTTTAGACAATCAAGACGTTCAGTTGATGGAGAAGAACCAAGCCTTGGCAGAAATGTCTAAAAAGATTTTGAATTTCACCGACCAACTCTCCTCCCAGAGTTGTGCTCTTGAAAGTAAAGAAATTCTTGCGAAGAAGCTCCACGAGCATTTGGAGAGGTTAACTTATCAGTTTCCCAAACAACCCAGAGAATTTTGGATGGTCGGGTATAATGAAGCTCTGTACCATCTTGATGCTCGGATACAGCATTCAAATAATTAGGGGTACAAGAGGGATGGTTGTACGCTACGCGTGTGCTAAAATTAGAGCAGGGACACTACTTATGGGATTATTATGAGCCTGGGGTGTTCGATTTTCCCGTGCCTCCTTTTAATCTTGATATTTGTTAGATTCCTGCTCGTGCAATTATTCAATGCCTGATTTCCAAGTATCTCGGTGATTACAGTCTTCATGCAAATTTTGAGATAGCTCGTTCAGAACACTTGTTTGATCGACCATCCCTAATGAATGTCAGAATGCTGCGAGATCTAAACTTTATAAATTCCCCTTATGCATTAGATGATCCTCCAGCAGGGGTAGAACCCGTTTCAAAAGCAGAGGGGAAGAAACCAATATAATAGGATATTTGATGTAATGAATTAGACTTCATATCTTGTGTTATCTGCTTTGCTTTAATGAAGAAAAAGTTTGTCTTTTACCATTTCATTTTCTTCGAAATAATTTGTAGAATGTCCTTGTTTATTGGTTGGTATATATATATATATATATATATATACTTTACTTATCCCATTTGTTGCTTGATTATAGTGACTTGTCACTCTTTGAGCCTAAGCAATGGAATGATTTGCATCCCATGTTCCTGCTTAGTTGTAGTAATCTCGTATGGATTACCTTGTTGCCTAGACAGTGGATGCCTCGGTAGGTCGTCCAGCTACTTGCCTAGTTTGGTACCAACCAACCGGAGTTGGTGGTAATGAGTTCCTGACCAACCGGAGTTGGCGATAATTGATTTCCTGACCAACCGGAGTTGGTGGTATTGAGTTACCGACCAACCGGAGTTGGTGGTATTGAGTTTTTGACCAATCGGAGTTAGTGGTAATTGATTTTTCGACCAACCGGAGTTGGTGGTAACTAATTTTCCGACCAACCGGAGTTGGTGGTAATGAGTTACCGACTAACCGGAGTTGGTGGTATTGAGTTCCCGACCAACCGGAGTTGGTGGTAATTGATTTTCCGACCAACCGGAGTTGGTGGTAGTGAGTTACCGACCAACCGGAGTTGGTGGTAATTAGTTCCCGACTAACCAGAGTTGGTGGTAATTGATTTGCCGACCAATCGGAGTTGGTGGTAGTGAGTTCCTGACCAACCGGAGTTAGTGGTAATTAGTTACCGACCAACCGGAGTTGGTGGTAATTGATTTGCCAACCAACCGGAGTTGGTGGTGTGATTTTCCGACTAACCGGAGTTGGTGGTGTGTTGCTGGGTTTGTGTAGTGTGTAGCACTAATATTTAGAAAAAACTTCAATAAAAAGGAAATGGGGGTGAAACATAACTTTATTCATTTTGAAAGAACTGTGTTACATAGGAATTTTAACAACTAATAATACTTGCGCAGATGCTCTGAATTCCATGCATTCTTGAATTCTTCTCCTTCCAAAGTTTCAATCCTGTATGTCCCTGGATGAACAACTTCTGTTACTTTGTAGGATCCATGCCAGTTGACTTCCAGTTTATTATGCTTTTGGATCACTTTCTTCAGCACATAGTCCCCTTCCTTCAAATCACACTTCTTCACTCTTTTGTTGTAGAACAAAGCTGTTCGTTGTTGATATGCTGCATTCCTGATTGCTGCTTCTTCCCTAACTTCTTCGAGCATATCCAGGTCTAATCTTCTCATCAAGTCACTGATGGGAGAATTGAAATTAAGAACCCTATGCGTGGGTAGACCTAATTCAGGAGGTATGACAGCCTCACTTCCAAATGTCAACATGTATGGAGATTCCTCAGTTGCCGTTCGTGGTGTAGTGCGATAAGCCCACAACACAGAGTGTAGCTCATTGATCCAGTTTCCCTTTGCATCATCCAGCTATTTTTTCAAACCATTCAGTAGAGTTCTATTCGTCACTTCAGTTTTCCCATTGCTCTGGGGATGGCCTGGCACGGAATGGATTTTTAATACATTAGATTGATGACAATATGCAACGAATTTCTCGTTGTCAAACTGGGTTCCATGGTCAGTGATGAATGCATGGGGAAGACCATATTTGAAAATAATATTCTTCCAAATAAATTGATAGACCTTGTCATATGTCATATCAATGAGAGGCTCAGGTTCCACCCATTTATTAAAGTAATCCACAGCCACGGCGAGGTATTTGAATCTTCCCTTGGTCGTTGGAAGTGGCTCGACCAAGTCTATCCCCCACATGGAGAATGGCCAAGGTGATGTAATGGGTGCTAACAATGCTTGTGGAGTTCTTCTGATGGAAGAGAAATGTTGGCATTTATCACACTTCTTAGCATAAGCAGCGCAGTCAGCCCTCATCATTGGCCAATAATACCCATGTATCGTTATTCTCTGCAAAAGCGTCCGTCCTACTATATGGGCTCCACAGGACCCTTCGTGAACCTCTTGAATCAAGTCCTTAACTTGGGAGGGATGGACAAATCTCTGGAGTGCTACTATAACTCCTCTTCTATATAAAATTCCACTGGTCAATACATAACGAGCAACTTTAAACTTTAATTTCTTAGCTGCGAGTTTATCAGGTGGAAAAAACTTGACACGACTCAGAATGTGTCTCTAAAGTGTGTACTCTCTAGGCTCAAGTGAAAGCCTCTCGCTCAAGTAATAATCCGACAAGTCGGGTATCGATCCTCAGGGAAAAAGGACAACGGAGTTGTGACGATGGAATCAGACGGAGGAATCCTAACGATGACTCTAAAAAAGGAAGGAAAAGATTTGGTTTTGGTTTTTGGGATTGATTAACTAAATGCAATTATGAAATTAGGATGAACTATGCAACTAACTAAATTATCTAAATGAGGAATGAGGAATTAAATTGAAACTCTTTGAACCTAAATGATAAGAAAACAGGATGGGAATAAAATCCTCCAACCCTAGTGTAGTGCAGTGACAACGTCAATCATAAATTTATCCGATTAATCCAACCCGGAATTTAGTACTCCCAAGCATTATGTATACGAGGTTCAAGCCCGCGTCATACCTAATCTGAGGATGAGTAAATCGGTATCGCGATAATTGCACTCAAATTGTACTCTATATCATCACGAGTACCCAAGGGCAAACGAGATATAAAGATCCACAATTATTATGTAATTACGCAATACGATCAAAATTAATCATTAAATTCATCGGATTAACGTTATACACATACACTAACACATCAGGTTGGGTTCATGCATCCCAACCTTTAAAATCTAGCCGGACATGTTAAATGGACTAATGCATGAAATAGTAACGTTGCATGTGCATGAAATCATGATGAAACTAGCTAGAAGCATGTAAATACATATTATGAATGCAAAAACAAGTTGAATCGATTACGAAACTAAGCATGCAAGAACAATGACAAGAATCTTGAATCTTTAATTAAAACTTGGAAAATAAACCCTTAACAATTGAATCTTGAAGCAATATAATCCCTTGATGTTTCTCCTTTTTCTTCTCTATCAAAAACTAAGTAAAACTACTCCTAATGGCTGCTCCTAAGTTGTTGCTTGCGTTCCCTACAATTTTTGAGAAGTTAAAACCTAATAGGAGACTTGGGAACCAATCAGCATAAAAGACAAAATTCGCGTATCAGGTACCCCGAACCGGTTCGGGTGTACCTACGAACCGGTTCGCCCCCCCAAATCGGTTCGGCCTGGGGTTCGCGAATGTATGCTGGCCTGGAGTTCAACACTTGGGATTTTTCTGCTTTTCTCTTCTTTTCTTGGATTTTTCTTCAACTTCAACTGAGCATAACTTTTCAACCGTAGCCCGAATTTGGGTGCCGTTTCTTCTAGTGTCCTCGTTGTTCCGAGCTCTTCAACTTTCCAGTTGACTTCTCCTTCCAGATCTGGATGCAAAATTACCAATTTGCCCTTGAACTTGCCTTCTTAGCTTTTCTAGCATTGTCTTGCTTCCTCCTTTGCACTGCTTGCATAATTAACCTGTAAAATCAATAGGAGAAGCACAAAACACGAAATACTTTCCACGAAGGTTAGTAGCATAAATGTGAAGCAAATCCATATATGTTACATCACTCGGGTTCACAAATGTACTGAAATTAGGGGGATAAATATACAATATTTATGCCCAATCAAACCCCCCTAACTTAGAACTTTGCGTGTCCCGAGCAATGTAAAATAATGAGAGTATGAGTTAAGGATCCATCAAAGACTTTATTGGGATAAAGTACCACTTTCGCGGGCAAGCGATTGCATTTAGCGCATGCAACAATCCTTTAAACCTGTAGGTTACCCTAGTAGGACGAGTTGTGTCTCGTGAGGGTTTGCAGTGAATATACCCACAAAATTCGACTCAAAGAAAATTCAAAATATGCAAAAATTGAGCAATTCAAACTTTTCCAGAAAATAATCATCATTAAGTCATAGTTACGAGTCTCAAACCGTAGTGTGTGTGTGCGAAGCCGAAAATGTAACCGCCAATTTTCACTGATTGATCATTACGTTACTTATCCGAAAATTCATTTTGATTTCAATTTCTCACGGAACGCTCTCACAAACGAATCTCTCGAATTATGGCATTTCTCTCGGCATGCGTGATATAAAGAGTAAATGTAATGGAAGCAAATTCACGCATACAAGTAGAAAGACGGAAACTTTATGGCGAAAGGATCTCATCAATGGATTACGATTTTAAAAACGGGAACATTGCCTTTATTTCGCGCACTTAGCCTCTTATATTATCTTTTGGTGTCTTAGCTCTCCACGCGGTAATCAATTTTCGCAATTTGGACTCGGTTAGGACTTTTTCGGGTTAAAGGGTGCCTTGGGTGAAATGAAGGAGGAATGGAAGGTTGGAATTGGAAAAGTCATTAATGATGTCCATTTGTGCTTTTTCCGGGCTATTGCTCATTTTTTTCTCCTTTTTCTAATTTAATTTTTTTTTCTTGCCCCTTTTTGTTGCACTTTTCGGGCTTAAATTCTGAATTTTTTTCATTTTTCACAATTCCGGCTATTTTGGGTTTTTCGGGTTGTCAAACGAAAGGGAAAATTATTCGGCTCAATTTGGATTGCAAAAAGGGTGATTTTTCGCTACTTTTTCTGGCCAATATTTTGGGTGACAAACGAGGGCCTACTTCATTGTCCAAAATGCCAATTGCGTTACCATATGCGTTTCAAGGTGAATTTAGGTTTAGACACTAATTTGACACGTTTTTCAAGGCAATATTGCACATATTTTTTAAAATCGATCAAAATGAAAGGATTGAGATCTTTGACAACTTATTAAGCGCTAAAAAGAACTTTGAGTTAACAATTAACTCGGATTGATTTAAAAACTCGCAAAACGTGGTAGGCTCGAATCTCACCGGGTTTGTTAATCTCCACATTTATTCGTTAAGTCGTCAATTTTTGCACAATTTCCATCTTTGGTCAATTTCGGCTTTGTGTATGTTGGATGTTTACAATTTGAGACTCCAATTCGACTTTTAATGATATTTTTGAAAATTTTGAATTCCAATTTTTATTTATTTTGAACAAAAATATTTTTGGATTTTTCAAAATTGTATGATGTTTTTGGAAATTTCTGGGCATTTTTAAAAATTTGTGAAGTTTTAGAAATACGCACTTGTGACCCCCCCTAACTTAGACTTTTGCATTGTCCTCAAGCAAAAAGGACAAAAACCTAACTCAAGGCGAATGAAAAGTGCGGAAAAATAAAACAAACAAATATTAAAGTGCAACAAGACACTATATGACACTCATGCATGACTCAAAAATACAACAATAATCACCCCATACGCGTCGGGGGTGCGATGACCTCTCATCTCTCCATAACTTCACCCGACCCCACTCACGGGGTTTGATGTTCTCCTTGTCTCTCCCGTCCTAGGATTATATTCCAACAATCGGAACAAGTTGGGACCTCGCCCATAGATAAAGGATAGACCGGGAGACTCGTCGTGACTAACTGGAAAGGGATCCTCGTGATGCTGACTCAAAGTGTGATCTGCGTGTACTGACTCGGGGGGAACACCTAGGTTTCGTTCAATTTTTAAGATGCATGGGTCGGGCTCTAAGTCAGATGAACCACAACTTTTCTCCTCACTTGCCTTCGGGGCCTCTAGTGTTGTGGGTGGATTGTCACAACGAAGGAATTCATCAATTTTTGCTTTCAATTCACTCTCGTCTAAGTGACTACATGAATCCAATAGGGATTGGCCTTCAATAGTAACACTTTCATCCACCTGCCCGAATTCTCTTTCAAAATCTTCCATGCTCATGTCTCCTAGTTCTCTCTCTCGAGTAGTGCCTACGTCTTCTCTTACTTGCTCGATCTCTAACTCCACCAGTTTTCTCTCTTCTAACCTCTCTCTTTCTCTTTCAAATGCGGTCACTACACACCTCTTCCCCACTTTTCTCTCATTGTCATAACTACTACTATTACTTGATGAAATAGGGCACACTCCTAACGGCTCTCTCTTATGGGACCCCTCATTCTCATGGCTCGACACTAAGCAGGACCCTAGGGCATTTCCGCAATCATTCTCCTCAAAATATTCCTGTACGATCTCATCTATAAAACTTACCGCGTGAAGATCATCTTCTTCCCCTCTCTGTTGGGTGATATGGAAGATGTTGGTCTCTAAAGTCATGTTCCCAAAAGTGAGTTGCATTCGCCCATTCCGAGTATTAATGATTGCGTTAGCCGTAGCTAAGAAAGGGCGTCCAAGGATGATGGGAACATGGTTGCTCGAGTTAAAGGAGGGCTCCGTGTCCCAAATGACAAAGTCTACTAGGAAGTAGAAAGTGTCAACTTGGACGATCACGTCCTCGACTATGCCTCTTGGGATCTTCATGGTTCGATCCGCTAATTGGAGAGTGACCTTAGTGGGCTTAAGGTCGTCCAAGTCAAGTTGCCTATAGATAGAGTAAGGGAGGATATTGACACTTGCTCCCAAATCAAGTAAGGCTTTTTCGATTTTGTTTTCTCCAATGATGCAGGAAATGGTGGGTGCACCGGGATCTTTGAATTTAGGTGGGAGATCATTGAGTAGAATGGAGATCACATTCTGTGCTAGAAAGACATTTTTCTTTACCTTCATCTTTCTTTTTACCGTCAATAAGTCTTTAATGACTTTTCCATAAGCTGGAATTTGCTTAATGGCATCGAGGAAAGGTAAATTAAGCTTAACTTGTTTTAGCACGTCTAGCACGTCATCACGTGGGTTTCCTTTATAGGAAGGAATTAGCTTTTGAGGAAACGGTGCCGCGGTTGGTGGTTTCACTACGACCTCAGGCCCACTGGTGTCGTCTTTATCACTCTCATTCAAGGGGACATCTTCGGCCTCTTTCGTGCCGGGAAATCTCCTTGTCTTTAGGTACGTCTCGTGGGGGAGGTGACAAGTCAACTACTCTCCCACTACGTAGAGTGGTAATTGTGCTACATTGCTCAGGATGATCATGAGGTGTCGAGCTAACACTAGTTTGACCTTGGGGATGTCGTTGCCCTTGGGCAGGAAATTTACCTTTCTCTTGAACACTCAACGAGGTTTGTATTTTTGACAGATTCGCATTTATGTCGCCGATCTGACGATCATATTTGGCATTGGTTGCGGTCTAGCTTGCGATGAATTAGTTCATGGTATCCTCGAGAGTTATCCACTGTGGCGGGATATAATTTCCGTGAGGTAGTGGTGCTTGCACATGTCGTTGCTTGTGTGGAGCTTGTTGAAATTATTGTGGTGGAGGAGGGGCAACGTGCGAAGGAGGGTTCATTGCAGCATGTTGTTGCCCGTAGCTAAAACCGGGATGATTTTTCCATGAAGGGTTGTATGAATTCCCGTTCGGGGCACCGAAATTACCATTAAATCCTCCTATACCACTAACTTGCTCCTGCAACATTACTTTGTAGGCGGGTATCGTCGGGCATTCCTCAGTTGAATGTCCCACCTCACAAATCGCACACACCTTCACGATAGGGTTTGGAATGGGTCCAGCTAGTCCTTTTCCATATAACTCGCATAGGTCTCGCAATCCTTTCTCAATGGTGTCCAATTGACAGTCCGTCATAGAATTCTTATCTACGTGGAATAGACCGAACGTCGACGGAGCGGTAGTAGATTGTCGATTTCGATTTTGAGTATTCGGGTTGGATGTATCCCAGGATTGGGTAGTCTCGGCCACATACCTCATGTGAAGATCAGCATCATGGGCATCTAAATCGACAAATGGACCACTTCCCATGGTTTCAACAAGCTGTTTAGAATTAAGATTCAACCCATTATAGATAAAGGAGATGATTTGCGATGGATCAAATCCATGATGGGGGCATGAAGCCACTAACTCGTTGAAATGTTCATAACATCGATGGAATGGCTCATTTTCTTGTTGCCTGAATGCTTGGATTTGAGCCTTTATAGAGATTGTTCGATGTGTTGGGAAGAATTTCTTGAGAAATTTAGACTGCAGCTCATTCCAGGATGGAATCGAGCTTGGAGGTAAAGACCATGGCCAAGCTTTAGCTTTATCTTTAAGCGAGAAGGGGAAGTGTTTGAGGCGGATTACCTCTTGTGTACAGGTTTGATCGTTGAGAGTATCACACATGTTCTCAAATTCCCTTATATGGAGGTATGGCTTTTCAGAATCCATACCGTGGTAATGTGATAGCATCTGGATCATTCCATTTTTGAAACAAAACTTCTCGGCATTATACGGGAGTATAATGCATCCCGGAGTGACCGTGCGCTCAGGATATAAGAATTCTCTCAATGGGCGGTACGGAAGCTCGTCCTCACCGGTGGGTGCATTACTATGTTGCGACATCTCTCTCTCACTTGAAGACTCGGCGCTCTCACTAGGTGTGCTCGAGGTGTGTCCTACGAATGAGAATGGAGTATTAATAGAGACTGAGTGCGACGGTGTGGGCGGTGGGATCCAAAACTGTGGGGCGTTTGGAGTGTGGGGACTATCAGGGTTATACTCAACAAGTGGATTTTCGTGAATGCTGGTTGGAGTATTATGGGGTGTGGGAGTGGTTTCATAATTTTGCATTAAAGCTTAGGAGAGATGAGGATGAAATTTTGATTTTTTTTTTTATATATATAGTCAAAGCTTTGGATTGACTCAACCTAATCCTAAGTCTACCTGATTCCCCGGCAACGGCGCCATTTTCTTGACACGACTCAGAATGTGTCTCTAAAGTGTGTACTCTCTAGGCTCAAGTGAAAGCCTCTCGCTCAAGTAATAATCCGACAAGTCGGGTATCGATCCTCAGGGAAAAAGGACAACGGAGTTGTGACGATGGAATTAGACGGAGGAATCCTAACGATGACTCTAAAAAAGGAAGGAAAAGATTTGGCTTTGGTTTTTGGGATTGATTAACTAAATGCAATTATGAAATTAGGATGAACTATGCAACTAACTAAATTATCTAAATGAGGAATGAGGAATTAAATTGAAACTCTTTGAACCTAAATGATAAGAAAACAGGATGGGAATACAATCCCTCAACCCTAGTGTAGTGCAGTGACAACGTCAATCATAAATTTATCCGATTAATCCAACCCGGAATTTAGTACTCCCAAGCATTGTGTATACGAGGTTCAAGCCCGCGTCATACCTAATATGAGGATGAGTAAATCGGTATCGCGATAATTGTACTCAAATTGTACTCTATATCATCACGAGTACCCAAGGGCAAACGAGATATAAAGATCCACAATTATTATGTAATTACGCAATACGATCAAAATTAATCATTAAATTCATCGGATTAACGTTATACACATACACTAACACATCAGGTTGGGTTCATGCATCCCAACCTTTAAAACCTAGCCGGACATGTTAAATGGACTAATGCATGAAATAGTAACGTTGCATCTGCATGAAATAATGATGAAACTAGCTAGAAGCATGTAAATACGTATTATGAATGCGAAAACAAGTTGAATCGATTACGAAACTAAGCATGCAAGAACAATGACAAGAATCTTGAATCTTTAATTAAAACTTGGAAAACAAACCCTTAACAATTGAATCTTGAAGCAATATAATCCCTTGATGTTTCTCCTTCTTCTTCTCTATCAAAAACTGAGTAAAACTACTCCTAATGGCTGCTCCTAAGTTGTTGCCTGCGTTCCCTACAATTTTTGAGAAGTTAAAACCTAATAGGAGACTTGGGAACCAATCAGCATAAAAGACAAAATTCGCGTATCAGGTACCCCGAACCGGTTCGGGTGTACCTGCGAACCGGTTCGCCCCCCTAAATCGGTTCGGCCTGGGGTTCGCGAATGTATGCTGGCCTGGAGTTCAACACTTGGGATTTTTCTTCTTTTCTCTTCTTTTCTTGGATTTTTCTTCAACTTCAACTGAGCATAACTTTTCAACCGTAGCCCGGATTTGGGTGCCGTTTCTTCCAGTGTCCTCATTGTTCCGAGCTCTTCAACTTTCTAGTTGACTTATCCTTCCGTATCTGGATGCAAAATTACCAATTTTCCCTTGAACTTGCCTTCTTAGCTTTTCTAGCATTGTCTTGCTTCCTCCTTTGCACTGCTTCCATAATTAACCTGTAAAATCAATAGGAGAAGCACAAAACACGAAATACTTGCCACGAAGGTTAGTAGCATAAATGTGAAGAAAATCCATAGATGTTACATCACTCGGGTTCACAAATGTACTGAAATTAGGGGGATAAATATACAATATTTATGCCCAATCAGTGGCAGAATCCCTTCTTCGATATAAGCCCTGATGGGATATATCCAGGAAGGTCCCAAGTCAAGGGCAATGACATTCATCATTAAATCTTTGTCTATGCTTCGACCAGCCAGGACTTCTATTAGGATTGTTCTTCACATCTCGGTGCGTGTGGCTGATGCTAGCCGAGCTAGGGAATCTTCTCATGCATTCTCCCATCTCGGTATCCTAATCAACCGAATTGCTGTAAAACTCGATACAACTTCCATTACTTTTGCATGATAATTGACCATTAATTCTCCCTTTACTGTATACACTCCCATGATTTGATTTACGATTAACTGTGAATCACTGAATACAACGACCTGCTCTGCCTTCATGGTTTTGGCCAGACTTAGGCACACGATCATAGCTTCATATTCGGCCTCATTATTAGAAGCCTTAAATTGAAAGCGTAGAGCATACTCCATATTAATCTCATTCGGGCTATTTAAAACAATTCATGCTCCAGTGCCTGTAGTGTACGAAGAGCCGTCCACATACAGATTCCACATAGTTACTTCATTATCAAACTCTTGGTCAGACAGATCTCTTAGGTTGAATATTTACTGCTTCCTTTTGTCTTCCCCCAACACTTCTCACTTCTCGTTGATTGTCTTATCTTGATCGTCCATAAATGGAAGTTGGTCGGGGGTTAAATTTAGTGATTCTGTAACATCTACGGGTTGGTCTGTATTAAACTCCTGTTCTTCGGGGGTATCAGAATGAATAAATTTTGCGATAAATTCAGCTACTTCCTTCCCTTGAGCGATGATCTAGGCTCATAAAGTATATCATATTCGCCAAGTTCTACTGCCCAGTACATCAATCTTCCTGATTTCTCTGGTTTATGTAGAGCCTGTCTCAATGGCTTATCAGTGTACACCACTATAGTATGGGCTTGGAAGTATGGTCTCATTCTTCTGCTTGCTTCGATTAGTGCCAGTGCTAACTTTTCCATTCTTGGATATCTGATATATGATCCTCGGAAGGCCTTGCTGGTGTAGTAGACCAGTTTTTGTACTCCATCTTCCACTCTTATCAACACCGAGCTAGCTGCATTCTCTGAAACTGCCAGATACAAGTATAATCTTTCTCCCATCACTGGTCTAGATAACAATGGAGGAGTACCTAGATATTTCTTCAACTCTTGGAAGGCCTTCTCGCATTCATCATTCCACTCAAAAGTTTTTTAGACTGTTTTGAAGAATGGGAGGCATCTGTCTGTTGCTCGTGACACAAATCTGTTGAGTGATGCAACTCTTCCTGTGAGACTTTGCACCTCTTTCTTCGTAGTTGGAGATCACAATTCCAGTAGGGCCTTGATCTTTTTGGGGTTTGCCTCAATACCTCGCTGGTTAGCATTGTATCCGAGAAACATGCCTTCTCGCACCCCGAATATGCACTTGGTGGTATTTAACTTCATTTGATATCTCTCTAGTTGATCAAAGGTCTGACCTAAGTCAACTTGATGATCAGAAGCTTTCTTGCTCTTCGTCAGCACATCGTCAACATAAACCTCCATATTATGACTGATTTTCTCTGCAAACACCTTGTTCATCAGCCGCTGATATGTTGCACCTGCATTTTTAAGTCCGAAAGGCATAACATTATAGCAATAAGTTCCCCTTGGGTTGATAAAAGAGGTACTCTCCCTGTCCTTAGGCTTCATTTTAATTTGGTTGTAAACGGAATAAGCATCCATGAAACTCAATAATTCGTTTCCCGAGGTAGCATCCACCAGTTGATCAATTTGGGACAAAGGAAAATAATCCTTTGGACATGCCTTATTAAGATCAGTGAAGTCTACACACATCCTCTACTTGTTATTTTTCTTTTTTACCATCACCACATTTGCTAGCCAGTCAGGATACTTGACGTCCTCAATACATAAGTCTTTTTGCAGTTTCTCCACTTCCTCCTGTATAGCTTGGTTCTTTTCTGGGCTGAACACCCTCCTTCGCTACTTTACTGGCTTGACCTACTTGTTCACGTTGAGCTCGTGGCATAAGAAACTTGGGTCTATCCCTGGCATATCTTCATGACTCCATGCGAAAGTCTATTTTCTGCATCTTAGAAATGCTATCAGTTCTTGTTTTATTGATGCATCCAATGATACACCAATTTGGGTTGTTCGTTCTGGGTGCTCGTCGTCCAGAATAATACTTTCGGTGGCTTCCATGACCTGGCCCTTCATGAGCTGAGACTCGTCTCTAGGGTCTAATGTTTCAATCTCTGCATCTTCTATTTCATCCACTTGGTATGTAGTAGTCTTCTTCTTGGATTCTTCTCGTTCTTCCTGTTCGACTGATGAATAGTAGCATTCCCGAGCTACTTTCTGGTCGCCTTTCACAATTCCAACTCCAAAGTCGGTTGGGAATTTTAAACATTGATGTACAGTAGATGGTACTACTTCGAACTTCTTTAGATCTACCCTTCCCATGATGATATTGTAAGCTGATTGAACATTTTTATCCATTACAAAAAATCGTACCCTTTCTGTTCAACACGCAGGCCAAGTACCAATAAGCATATCCAACTTGATCGTCCCAAGTGGAAAAACCTTTTTGCCAGTAAAACCGAGGAGGGACCTATGATAGGGCTCCAACTGGGCTAACTTCAGATTCAAACTATCAAAATATGGGTAGAACATGATATCTATCGAGCTGCCATTATCCATCAGTACTCGTGAAATCACCACCTTCATCATTCTCATCTTGATTACCAATGGGTCATCATGAGGATATAATACACCTACCAGCTCATTCTTGGAGAAACCAATGACCAGTTTGTCCTAATTCACCTTCCTCGGGCGATCATCTTCAGCCAAGTTTATTCGCTGTATGTACGAGCAAGATTGAGCTTCATTAAGGTAAGCTTTTCTCTCCGCAGTTAGGTCTCCACTTCCTGCATCTCCACCTGTAATAACATTACATTCAAATGATCCAAAATGGATTGAAAATACCTCACGCTCTAGATGTCTTGGTTTTTTGGGGAGATCGAGGTCATCTTCTGGATCATCGTCGTGGTCTCTCTTCTTGTCTTCTTTTGCTCGACGAGGAGACTTAGACCTTTGCCTTCCTCGGTCGCTTATCTTTCTATTATTTTTTCGATCAACATACTTAGCTAATTTTCCTCATCTGATGAGTGCTTCAATTTCATTCTGGAGAGCTATGCAACTCTTGGTCGTATGACCATGGTCTCTGTGGAATTCGTAATATTTAGACTTGTCCCTTCTGTCAGGATCTTCTTTCATTTTCCCTGGCCAGTCTAGCTCTTCGCTATTCTTGATCTCCTCCAGAATGTGATTTATATCTACCTTCAAAGGAGTATAATTTCCAAATTTCTTCATCTGCTCCAGTGCTTGCTTTCCTTTCGACTGCCTATTGCCACCATTATTCTTCTGATCTTTCTTTTTGGTTTTACCATCTTCAACCTTGGTTTCTTTAGTGTCTGCATTATTCTTCGCAGCCATGGCTTCCTCGACGTTCATGATTTTGGCTACTTTTGCCATCAGTTCTGCCATGGTCTTAGGCGGATCCTTGCCCAAAGTGTAGTACAACTTATCTGGCAACAGTCCACTCATAAGAGAAGTAATTGCTATTTTCTCCTCGTAATCAATTACTTCAAGTTTCTCGTTATTGAAACGAGTAATATAGTCTCTGGTTCTTTCATCTACCTTCTGTCTAACACTCAACAAGTGTGCTACTCGTTTGACTGGATTCGCTCCAAAATATAAGTTCCCTATAAAGAGCTCTAGTAGTTAAAGGAAAGTCGTAATCTTCCCCCGAGGAAGGTTGTTATACCGTATCTGGGCCGACCCGGTGAGAGTTCCTGAAAATGCCCTACATCTCATCTCATCCGGGACTGCATAGATTTTGACAGCAACTTGGTATTGTTCTATATGGAGGACATGGTCAGTTTTTCCATCGTATTTAGGCGTCACCATAGGAGCTTTGAATTTTGATGGTGTGGGAAAATCCACAATTGCCTGTACGAATGGTGTCCCTTGGACAAATGTTCTTTGTACAAGATTCTTGGCCTTATCCATTTCCCCTAATCTGTCCTCCAACCTTTGAATAGATACTTTCCATGCATCGTTTCCTACTTCGGGTCTATTCGTTTGAGCAACTGATCGCATTGAATTTTCCTCTTGTGATCTTTCAATATGGGCTGGTGGTCGTGACTGGGCAGAGCCTTCCCTTAGGTCGGCTGATCGTTGAGAGTTCCTCGACGCAATCCTAGGGGGACTCCTATTCCTTCTAGGGCCTAATCGATCAAAATGAGATACTCTACTCAACCTCTCTATAGCACTAGTTCTTTCTGGGGTGAGAGTGACATTTCGGTGGGAATCAGTAGCTCGTACTAATGAAGTCCGACCTGGTTGATATGAAGGATCACTAGATCTTTCAGTACGATATGAGTTAGTATGTCTAGATTGAGAGACCTCCGGGAATAACGTTCGTCTAGTTCTGGAAGAAGGCAAATGGGTATTTCTCTGAACACTTCGTTGTCCTGATTGGGCCGGCACTCCACCTTGAACAGTTTGTATAAGTTGACGCATAGTTTCCTGCATGGCCATTTGCCCTTAGGTTAAATTAGCCATTATACCAGCCAGATCTTGAATATTTGGGGGAGTAGAAGGGTTTGGAGGGTTCCCAGTGTTTTGATTACTGGATTCCGGATTATCAGTCATAGATGATGAATTGTTTTGGTGAAAACCGCTAAGTACAGTCGTTTTCCACAAACGGTGCCAATCTGTTGATGTACAAAATTAGATTATATCTAATTAATCAATCACAGATAAATAAACTAATAAGACAAAGAATTTTTAAAGTGGTTTAGCCTGATGAAAATGGCCTACGTCCACTGTTTTTGTATTGCTGACTGTTTATTTGGAATCTCGATAATAGGTTTACCAAGAGAGCCAAAGTCCCCTTCTTATGAGGAGGTTACAATGTATTTATAGCCTTGAGGCCGTACATATGAAAAGATAATGCGCTGTTTTCTAGTAGACATATACATCTGTACGATAATAATGTGCATTTAATGTGCAACTGTCTTTTAATTCTCTTAATTTGGATGCTCTGCACGCTAAGTAGCTCGGACCTCCTAAGTTGCTCGGTACGCTTAAATTGCTCGGAGCCTTGAGTTTCTCAGGGCGCTTGAGTAGCTCGGTAACAATATGTTGTCCGTTGGAAGTATTTCTAATTGCCATGTAGGTTGACACATGTCTTCAAATGAATGGTCCACTTCAGCAAACTAAATTTGGTATCAACATCAGTTAACCACTTACCTCGAATCGTTCGTAGGGTCTGATCCATTATAGGGAATGGTTTGACGACGAATACGAACCCTCACTTTGTTCCTCGATTTGGCTCCAAAAGATCCCCAATTGCCTCTTGATTTGTTTCCTCTACGTCTCTCTCAAACCCTAGGTTTAAAGTTGTGTTAACTGTCGTTCAACACTTCCCTAATTAGGATTAAATCTCCAAATCCCGTTTTTGTCCACATGGGCCTAATTAAAATAACCCAAATCACCCCATGTGGGCCCGGCTATGCCCAAAAATGCTCCGAGACTCGATTACTACCCACGAGTACTCTTTTCTGACTATCTCGATCCATCCGGACTCAACCACACACTCAGAATTGTCATCCGAAATAGTTTATAACATTCTCCAAATTTTGACCTAAAAAATGCGACACACATTAATTCGAGATCTCCAATTTAAATATTTTATTTCTCCCAAAAATAATTAAATACTAAATCCTCAAAATTACGGGGTGTTACTTAATATACATAATTCCGCATTGTTCACGCAACCACAAGGGAGAGTTCTCATTTCTGGGTATCACATGCGTGACTAGCACCTTGGACTCGTTGTCTGGAAGAAAACGTCCATGACCTGGCATACCCTGGACGGTATTCGGGTCCTTCAACCCTCGCCCTATCCGTTGGCCATCAAATATGTCCAGTAAAAACATGCTCGTCCAACCAAGTATCGACATCGATTGGTTGAAGGGAGCCAAATAAGGGAGTGGATCATCAAAGTCCGCACGTGTCAGCGAGGAAGTAGCGAGGTCCACATCCTCATCATCCTGCACCTCCTCCTCCACCACCTTCTCCATCCCATTCCCCTTACAGTTTTCGCCCAACGAATGCTTCATGAATGAGAACATATCTTGGACCGTCACCTCCAAACGGGATAGGTTCACGTCATGCGATGATCCACCATTCGATCCAAACCAGGGTCGCTCGTCTCCAATTCGATGATCCTAGATTTGGCCACCCGCGATCTCACCCCCTTGTCCTCCCCTTGCGATCAGCGCCAAGCACTTGGCTGAGTGCGTCTGTGGAAAAAGATGCCTTGTCGGCATCAGACTGTGACTCATGCACTTCATTACGCTTTGCCTTAAATGACAAAAAGCACATGATTAGTAAAATAAGTAAATAAAAAAATTATAACACAATTAATAAAAAGTAAACTATCGGATTACTTATAATCGTGGCTGCGACTCTCGGGGACACCTCCTTATCCTTCCCCTTCTTCGTTCGAATAGCCACATAAGTATCGAGCCTATGTGGCCTACGCCCAGGGCTACTCCCTGTCCCCTGAAATAAAATAAAATAAAATTAGTATCGGCCCCGTAAAGTAAAATGATGCAGAATAATATATTTCTGTAGTTATAGAAAAATTAAATCTTACCATCGTCCTATGCTCCACCTCGGTGTAAGACGTCTGTCCAGAGTAGTGCACGTCCGTCTTTTTTGCCCAATTTTCCCTCCCCGATTAGCGAGATGCCAATTGTCGCTCCCCGATCTCATTGTCAATGAACTTTTTCCATTGTGCCAATGAGATCGTCTCCTTCGGCGGGACGGATTCACACATTCGGATAACGGACTATCGGGTCTTCCCAAAGTACCGGGTTCGCATATTTTTCTTCCACGTCTTGTGTTGCTCCCTCAACTGCTCCAAGACGGAATTGCGTAGCTTTGGATCCAGGCTGAATTGTTCCTGTCCAACAAATACAATGTTAGTCGCGAATAAATATAAATATAAATTTAAATTTAAATATAAAATGAAATCGAAATTGAAATTGAAATTGAAATTGAAATTGAAATTGAAATTGAAATATTCATATAAATATAAATTCATTACCTGTAGTGCCACCCAAATAGTTAACTTGAGCTCATTTGGCACCCCCTCCAACTAGTGTACCCCGGGCCGATGATCGTCTTTACCAGCTCGAGGGATCTCGCTAATAGCCTCGTCTTGTTCTCGATGGCCATCCCCAATTTTCCATATTGGGGAGCCTAGGGGCTAAGGATCCCTCCTCGCCTCCGCTACCACCGAGCCCAGATGACATCATCATAATCAGCATCATCATCCTCGCCTTAATACCTGAAGGAGACATTTGCTGTAAAAAAATGTTGTTATTAGTTAAATCAAAATAAATTAAAAGAAGACATGCAAATATGTACAATTACTACAAATCCAAATGAATTGTTACTGTTTAACACCTCAATTCTGAATTCCAAAACAACAACATTTAACTCATAATATGTACAATTACTAAAAATTCAAAACATCCCCACCCCCACCCTTACTGCCCACACACACGCACACTACATAAGAGTGAAAATGATAAAGTGCAAATCAATTAAAAGCATTAAAAATGGATTGATAAAGTACAAATTGGAATATTTATTACAAATTGAAAAATTATTTCAAATTTGGGTTATCATAAAAAATGGATTGATAGTCGGTAGGAGCAACGAAGTCATCCACACTACTATTTAGACACTTTGGCGCGTGTAGGACAATTGACCACGGCTCGTTGTTGATATACTCCGAGTAAAACACTTGGTTAACCTTTTGAAATGCACAAACAAACGGCTCACGTGGTCGTTGCTCTTCAACTTGGACAAGTCAACCATGATCAAATTGGTGATAGGATCAATTTTACAAACATTTTTATCCTCAACTCTTACCCTGTCACAGTAAAATACAACCTCTTTGAAGCTTATATAATCCAATTCAAATATATTTCGAATTACACCATAGTAAGTCATTTCAGCTTCAACGAGGTTTTTATCTTTTGCGCTCGCTCGAAAGAAAGTAAGAGCCTTGTATGAAATGCCCGAATTCTGTACATTTGTACTTTCCTCGTACACTTTTGTGCCGAATACGTAACCGTTCAATCGATACTTTTTGTACTCTTGTGGCACGAACAAGGGTCTAGTGGCTAGACGATCAAGCCTTGATGTCGCATCACCCGTCTTTAAGAGCTGAGAATATAGATAAATTAATTGGACTAGTTGTAAAGTTTGAGTGTAATGTAACGTTATGTAACAACCATTTTCATTATAATTACCTCTTGTGACAACCACAACCTAAATTCGTTGTCTGATTGTACCATTGTTTTTCGTCTTTTATTATTCTCATAGGCTTCATATTTTCTGCACCTTACAAAATTAATCATGTATAAAATAATCTAAAATATTCTAAAATAATGTTAAACATTAAAATAATTTAAACTTTTTTTTCCATTCTTCGACATCTTCATGTGTGTCAAATAGATAACGAACTACTTGTTCATGTTGCAAACTCGTTAATTTCACTCGTTTTCCCATCACATGACCACTATCATCGATGAACTCATCAGTGTCATCAACGTTGGTCGAGTCAGGCATATATTCTCGAGTATATATTGATGACTCCATGGTGATGTATTCCTCTGCAATTGATCCTGCAATGTATCGCGTATTCTTGACGTAATCTTTAAAAACTTTCATGATACATCCATTGATATCTAACTGGACCACAAAGAAGTACCTCGTCGCATAGGTGTACCAACAAGTGAACACTTATGTCAAAGAATGCTGGGGGAAAGTACTTCTTCAACACACAAATCGCTTCGGTCACCGCCAATTTTATGGCCACTATGTGTTCTCGATTGACTACCTTCTCACACAAGAGTGAGAAGGTAATACTAATTTTCATAACAACCCTCCGTAAATCCTTGTGCTTGGAGAAATAGTGCTTAGGAGGAACCAATTGCATGATCACATGCCAATCGTGGGACTTACACTTATGTAAATCATGAGTAAGTATAATTCACAATCCTTTGCAAGTTGGACGAAAAATTAGATGGGCCCTTCAAATTATATATTGTGCCTAAACGCACCTTCCTTTCCCCACTCGTCAAAGTAAACGCACCAGGGGGAATTATTGTCCTACCCCTACTATCTTCTTTCAACCATAGTTGTGGCTTAAGTTTCAACAATTTAAGGTCTTTTCGTGCATTTTCTCCATCCTCCGAATGACTCCCCCAAGGCAAGTGCCCACAATATGTTCAGCGAAGTTCTTCTCTGCATGCATCACATCCAATACATGGCACACCGAGTTATTCTTCCAATAAGGCAAGTCAAATAAAATTGACCTCCTAAACCATGCCTTTATTGTCTCAGTTTCATTCCCAGTTGGGGTCTTCTTATGCTTGATATTCTTAAATTTGGGATTCTTACCTGGTATATTAGGGACACATTTAGAAGATTTACTTTCAATTTCTGAACCTAAAATTTGTCTCGACGGTAGCCTATGTTCAACCCCGCCCAATAAAAAATTAGAACCTTTCTCAAATTTGAAACTATGAGCCGGGGGTAAAAACCTCCTATGGCAATGGTATACATTTTTTGAGCTAAAGGATAGATAAAGAGATTCAGTCCCCTCTCTACAAATAGGACACCCCAAATAACCATGTACTACACAATCGGATAATGTCCCATAAGCTGCAAAATCATGAATTTCCCACATCAACATAGCTTTTAGTGTAAACTCTTCTTTTCTAAAAGAGTCAAATGATTGCACACCCTCTTCCCACAACTCATTTAATTCTTCTACCAAAGGAGCGAGGTAGACGTCGATGTCATCACTTGGTGCCTTTGGCCCATCTATCAATGAAGACATCATCAAAAATTAAGGTCTCATACACTGTGAAGGAGGGAGGTTGAGTGGGGATAGGGTCACTGGCCATACACTCTGATTGGTGCTTAGATTTTCAAATGGATTGAAACCATCTGTTGATATAGCCAAACGAATGTTGCACTGTTCTCGAGAAAAATTGGGATACTCATAATTCATCCTCCTCCAAGCTGTAGAATTAATAGGATGACGCGTACTTTTTCCCTAGCATGCCAAGTCATTACCTCCGCTATCCATGGTACTATAAAAAATCTCTTTAATTTAGGGCCAACGAGAAAATATTTCAACACTTTTTGAGGCACTTTTGAGCTTGTGCGTTCCTTACCAGTAGATTGGGCATATCTAGGTTCATCGCAAATCGGACAACGATCGATATTTTCATACTCCTTTCGGTATAGTATGCAGTCATACACACAAGCATTAATTGATTTATACTTCATTCCTAAACCTTTCAAACTATTCTTCATAACATGATAGCTATTTGAAAGCGTATTCTCCTTGGGTAGTAACCCCTTCACCCATTTCAGAATTCCTATCACGCTATTGCTAGACAAACCGTACTGCATCTTCAAACTGTGCAAACCAACCATGGCATGTAAAGTTATTTGATATTTCTCACAGCCAGAGTATAACGGTTAGGTCACCTTAAATTTTAAACTTTGGTAGTCATCATTAAGGTTTATCGTGATATCTTCACGAGCACTTGAACCTTGTACATCATCAGTAAACTCATTCTCCTCTGATTCACAAACTCCGTATGCATCATGAACTAAATCCTCTAACATATTATGATTTACGTCGTCCCCTTCTACATCTATCCTACTTGTTGAAGGTTGTTGTGAAGGTTGTTCGGGGATAAAATGAACTTTTAATTCACCGTGAAAACTCCAAAATAGATAACTATCTGGCATACCCAATCTTAACAAATGTTGTTCAACTATTTTTCACTCAAACACCTTACCATTCTTACACCTAGCATATGAACACGGAAACTCTTCATCATTATGACATCTCTTTACGTATTTCACAAATTCCTTAGCACCTATGCGAAACACATCCCCCATTTTATTTGTCTCACCCATCCACTCTTTGTATTTCAGATATCCCATCACAGCTACCACAACTAATCACCTATTAAAGGTAAACAAAACTTAGATTTATAGTATGCTTCATTTAATTATGCCTTACTTATATTCTATTTTTAAATTTCAATTTCAAATTCAATTTATAATAGAAATTTCTATTTCCTCCGTCTCCTCTAAAGGGTGAGTGGTCCTATCCCATTCAAGACCGCATTTTTCTGTAATATACATAACAGCTCATGCACATTGTTACGATTTGAGAAAAATTCGGTAGCATATCGTCGTAGTTCTCCAAGTACACGATGTAGATTGGTAAGTGTGAGTGTTATTTCAATTGGTCAATTGAAATAACAGTCACACTTGTCAATCTAGTATGTACCCAGAGAATATTAGGATACGACTGCAGAACTTCCCCCAAAAGTAACAACTTTAAGCCACTAAGAATATTATTATACAAAAATTATGCAGTCCCAAACTGTCCAAACGGGACAATTAGAGAGATCTCATTACAGGGGTAATGACTCTCGAACGGGTCTAAGGGCTATTGAATGCATACACATAAGAACTAGAAGGCTAGTATCTATGCGCACTATATGTAATTTCAAGTATGTTTCATTTAATTATCATACTATATATATTGTTCTTTATACAAAGTAATTTTCAAAAAAAGTTGAAAAATTCCACCCCCATATAGACAATAATCCAGTGGTCATGTCACTTTTAAAATTAACCAACCCAACATCGATCCACTATAATCCAACCGCAATGGCAACAACAAATGTGTATCCCGTACTCCTTCTAATTCATCTACTCAATTAATTATTTTCATAAATTAAACTAACAATTAAAGTATACAATTATTAATTTACTAATTTACAATGAGGGGCAATCCTACTTGCATATGAAAGGGGCACCAATTATTAATTTTAAAAAAAAATTAACAACCAATCAATATTAAATCAATCATTTCTTTTACAAGGGGCACTACAATATGAGGGGAAATATCTAATAAACCAATAAAAAGTTAATTAAAAACACACACACACACATATACACCCCCTCCCCAGCTGCCCCTGCCCACCACACGCCCACACACACATATATACACACGCACATATACACACACATGCACATATACACACACACGCATATATACACACACAAACACACACACATGCACATATACCCCCTGCTGCCCCCCTCCCCCCCCAATGCATATATACACCACACACGCACATTTACACACACACATATACACACACACACATATACAAACACATATACATAAATGGAGGATAAATAGAGAGAGAAAACATACCAAAGTTGTAGAGAGAGAGAGTGAGCAGCCGCTAGAGAGAGAGAGAAATGGAGGGAACACAATCGATGGGAAAAAAGAAGATGGAGGGTTTTTTTACTGACAGAATTATCACGGACATGTCACGGTCATTGACTGTGATAACTTTATAGGCGTGTCACGGTCTTATCACAGTCAGTGACCGTGAGAAAAAAACGTGTGCTTTTTTATCACGGTCAATGACCGTGATAAGGCTAAGCGCTTAAAGGGTGCTAATTTGACCATTTTGGTGTAGTGTAAATAAAAACACAATTTCTATATTGCAGGAATTCATAACTAGTTTGGAAAATTTGAGAAGAAAATTTTTGAATGAAGAATTGAAGACTAAGAACCATGAAATAATCTAACTAACTACTAAAGTAATTGAAAGCGAAAATTAAATGTTACTTGCAATGAAGAAATCTGCAAAATAAACTTTGAATCTTGAATTAATTGCAAAACTTCAAAACTAGGGTTCTTCTATACAAGAGTCGTCCAAAAGCTAATAAAATTCGAATCCCCCTTAAAGTATGACAATAAGCTAAGATAAATACACTTCAAAATTTAGAAGAGTTTGAGCCATGTAAAACTCTAAATGGTAAACGAAAAATCTGGGAAAATGTCAATTGGTCCGGTCCGGTGACACTTCTTCGGTTCGGTCCAGTGGTCAATTTTTTGCAGGGATCTTCAAAACATAGGATCGGTTCATTTTTTTCCATAAACGAATCAGTCTGGCCCTCTTTTTTATTCAGAGGCTTTAGACCGGCTTGCTTTCAGTAGAACCTGGATCGGTCCGGTAGAAAATTTTACTCAGGATCCTTATTATTTCTGAATCGGTTCATTTTTGTCTATGGCCGATCCGATTCGGTGGTAAAATTCATTCAAAGACTTTCATTCTTACGGACCGGTTCGCTGCTTGTCTTGACCAGTCCGGTCCGGATTTGAATTTTTTTGCCATCTTTTCTTTTCATTTTCTCTCATCTTTGAATCTCCGTAACTTCTGATCCAGGGCTCGATTTGGGATGCCGTTTCTTCCTACACGCTTGTGGACGTGAGGTCTTCATTTTTCATGTTGGTCCCTCGTCCTAATTCCAGATGTGAAATGACTATTTTCCCTTTGACTTTCCTTCCTTTGTTTATTTCTCAGCTTTTGATTCCTCTTCTCTTCACTTGCATTAAATACCTGTAAAAAGCATGAAAAATACACAAAACTCAAGGCACTATGTGAGATTTATTAGTAGCATGTAAATGAGATAAATCAATATGAATTACATTGTTCGAGGTACTAAAAGATATTAAATTAAGGGGATAAATTCAAAAGAATTTATGCCTAATAAATAATATAAAGAGTACTAGTGGGTTTGTGTTCTACATGGGAGATACAACCTTCACTTGAAGTTCAAGGAAGCAACCCATTGTTACACTTTATACTTATGAAGCCTTATATGTTATTATCACAACATGTGCGTGTCATGCAATTTGGCTAAGAAACTTAATGAAAGAGCTCAACATGCCACAAGAAGAAGTTGAGATATATGTGGACAATAAATCAACACTTGTATTGGAAAAAGAATCCATTATTCCATTAAAAAAGCAAATACATTGACAAAATATATCACTTTATTAAAGAGGGCATAGAAAAAATAAGTTAGAGATAAAGTATGTGAGATCTGATGGTCAACTTGCCGACATCTTCATGAAGCCACTCAAGCACGAGGTGTTTCACATGTTACGGAGACTACTTGAGTTACAAAACCAAGTTTAAGAGGGGGTGTTGAAAATTAAACTTGGTTTATAGTCCCATTTATTATGTATTTTAATTGGGCTTAAATAAGTTGTATTATTTAGTAGGCTAAATCGTAACTTTAATATGGGCTAGATTAATTAGTTGTTATGGGTTTTTTTAGTTAGCTGGGTCCAGTGAAGGGGTAACATATATATAAGGGTCTTTAGCTAGAATGTTCTAGTAAAATATTTAAGAAGTAGGTGGTAGTTAAGAGTTGTAATTAATGAGTCACTAGATTCCTCCCTTGAGACCTATAAGTAGGGAGGTGTCTAGCCATTTTGTATCAAGACAAATTTGAGATCAATACAAAGTGTTCATTTCCTAAATAATTAACCACTTTTCTATTATCTTCATATTGCTCCCTTAGTGAGATAAAAAACCCTCTTCTAACATCATTTAGGCTATTTAAGTATTGCCTACTAACATAAAACATGAGCAAATGCAACAATAACGATATCTATTTTTTATATACACTAAAATGTTATACAAGGCTTATTGTTCCTTTTTTTAAAGGAGTTCACATGAAAAATCAAGTGTTTACGTTCCATTTGTTTTTACTTCTCCATACCCCTCGTTTGATTTTCTCCATTTTGTGACTCTTCTTATACCCGCCTCTAGGTCTTTCAATTTCTCAATCAATTCACTCTTGATAGACCAGAGAGAGAGGAGGAAGGATGTATTTCTCCTCTCTTTTTTTAGAAATTTGGGCTGGGAAGTGCCAATAAACCCGAGGGGTCTGTTTCGAATATTGAGAGTGAGGAGAAGAATGTGAAGGTGGCTACTATAGCTCCAATTTCGAGTTCAATAACAACTAATTCTAGTAGTAGTACGGGTACGACTACTCAAATGCTTGGGGATTTTTCTTTTGAGATTTATGAAAAGAGGGAGTTGCAATTTATGGTTGGGTGTACCAGTGTACAAACGTCATCTTCCAAAGCTTAGTGGTGGACAAAATGGGTTTTAGGGTTTAGAAATTCGGTCTGAGCCTAGAAGTGCCAATAAACCGAGGATTTTGAAATTCTTGATTGTCCATTAGAAATAGGTCGCTGGCTCAAAAATTGTCTGACCTCAATCATGTGAGATAATCATGCCTACAATAAGGTTTGTCTCAGTCTCTTTCTCTAGTAATCTCTGGTAATTTCTGATGTTACCATGTTAACATATAATTTCCGATGTTATTTCATAGTTGGTAATTCCCTACACGAAGATATAACTTGTTTGTTGAGAGGTAAGAATAGAAACAGATGTGTGTGTTTTCCTCTCTCTCTCTTTGTGTCTGTGTGTGCGTGTGTGTTTCTTTAATACAAAATCAATTTTCTTTTATTATTTGTTATTGGATACTAAACCCAACATCGTATAGTATAGATTTGATTAACTTAAGCTCAATTGTGACAATCTAAGGAATCTCATTTCTCCTGCTCTATAATGTGAATGATCACCATATCATTAAGGTACATGAGAATTGAGGCCATCAACACTACGAAGATGAGGAATAAGTACGACGGTTGCACCAGAACCATTTGTAATGGGAGAACGATAAGACAACCCACCACTGATCTAATCCCCCAACTATCATACCAAAGAAGTGTGATGTTTATAAACTTTGAGACATGATTAGTTCTTTAGTAGGTGATGTGTTTGAAGACATGTCCCAATGAGTGTTTTACTTTGTTTGCTGAAATTTATTTGACATTGTTTATATATTAAGCAACTTCATATTCACATTCTAGATTTATATTAAATTTCATGTATTTATCTCTAGTACACAATGTTGAATTTAATGTGGAATTACTCATATGCTGGGCTACTATTTTTTAGTTAGAATTTTTTTGGGTGTTTTAATTACTAATGTTTAACAGTTTGAATTTAAACTTGAAATTGAATTTGAACAAGTTACTAATTTTTATTGATTCACAAGTTTTTCACAAAAAACATCCATACGATCTCTTTAACTATCGATGGAATACATAAATCGATTGTTACATAATCGTTTAACCTGCGCATCACGCGAGTTTACACCTCATAATATTATCAAATGCACTAGTGTTATTAATTCTCACACTCTTCTAACCTATCCAGGTGGATGATTGCATTAAAGTTTACTATTCATTCACTCATGTGGCTCACAAATACAAGACATAATCAACTCCCAAGCGTCCTTACTGTATCCCTCTCTCCCAATTTATTTTATTCAACCATTTTATCTTAATCTTTTCATCTTCCCATTTTCACGAGAGAAGACTGATAGTCTAGGTTTTCAATTTCCCCATCCTTCCCCCTTTAATTTCTTTTTACCCCATTTAATAATTCATCAAATCCACCTCTTCAATGATTCAAGTTCTGGACAATGGATGGATTTCAGGCTGTAAATTAAAGTGTTGAAGGCTTTGAACTTAACAGATTAGTTGAATCTATGTTTTGTTATGTGTGAGATGGTTGCTAGCTGTGTGGACGAGTTGTGTTTTCCACTATTTGAGGTATGGTTGCGTTGTATGTGTGGTTGAGATGTGGTGTCGTATCAGGCAATTATGTCATTCTACATACCGGTTGCTTAATGTGATGGAATTCAGGTATTATAGTGTGTAGGTTATATGTTTAAACAAGTACCCAAGAGGGTGATCTTGACACTAAGTTTCTCTTTTTGATATACCAACAAATCTTATAAAGAAGATTAGCTTCAGTTTTAACTTATATATGATTTTTCCCAAATTAATGTTAGCATTTTTTCTTTGCGGTTATCCATACAATCTGGCTATTATAGGCTTAGAAAGAGATAGCAACAAAACATAAGTCTTAGGCTTTTTGTAAAATGGTCGATTTTGTGACATTCTACACTCTCTCAGTCCTTTTTTGTTAACATAAGTTCTACCATAACCCACAGTTTTGCTGTAGTCTCCTCTTTCCTCTCACCTTCTCGAGCTAAGCCATACATATCAATTATCCTCAAATCCTGAAACTGTAACAACATTATTTATAATCTTTATAATAGTGGGTCGATGGCATTGACGTTCTTCTGATTAATTTCTAGTAGCCTAGAACTAAAAAAACACAACAAATCGACAATGAATTGAATGAAGCTATTTGAGTTGTATATATTCGCATCTTGAAGCGGTTTAGTGGATAAGTTCATATGATTGTTTGTAACTTTATTTTATCTTTCACTACAGTAACTCATTACTTTTTTTTTACTTTCTTTGTTTCTATACGCTTAATTGTATATTTCTAAAGAATTGTAAAATGAGTTGTATATTGTTTTCATATTAGTCTTTTTTTAGGGGGGGGGGGGGGGGGGAGAGTTAAACATTTCAGATATCCCTAAAAAATAAAATTTCTTTTCTAAAAAAAGATCTCGCAGGGGGTGCGTGGGGGTAAGTGGCTCTTGTATCGGAGGCCTTGTGTGTGTGTGTGTGTGTTTGTTTGTGTTTTGTGACTCACTTTACATTGACCAAAAAAGAATTTTATGTTGTATATTTTATAAAATGCCTATGAAATGCCAACTTATTTGGTCAAATTTTAGAGTCAATTTTAATTAAGACACATATGTTGTAAGTGACGTGTCTTAGTACCAATGTGTTCCTTGTAGCAAGGAGATTAATTTGGTATACTCACTTGTTCAAAATAGTGAAGTAATGAATGAAAAATTTGGACTTAAAGTGACCCATTTGAGTTAAGCTAGATGGTATAACATAGTTAGTGGATTTGTCCCACATTGAAAAAGTGGTAGAAATGCTTGGAGTTAATATACCCAAGTTATGAGACTAAGGCTTGAATGCCTTGGGTTATCCCAACTCTTTGAAGGGGAGATGACTTACACTATGCATGTGTTGGGCTTGGGTCAAAAGCCCACACGCGCGCCGCCGGCCATCCTGCTCGGGTCTGGGTCGTTCTTGAGAAACTACTAAATTTTAATTGACCTTTGGGCTTTAAAATTTATTTTCTGAACCAAAAAATCTGGATTAATTACGAAATAATTATTTTCTGCATTAATTAATTATTTAAAAACACTGTCGTTACGAATTAATTAATTATTTTCTGCATTAATTAATTACGAATTAAAGTCTGGATTAATTATTTTCTGCATTAATTAATAAGTAGCATTATTAGAGAGATGCAATTGTTCAAACAGTCACATCTGTTCTGGAAAAAGCCATGAGTTGCAGCCCTTCACCACTTATAAAAGGGACCATATGCAGTCCATTTAAGAGATTAGAAAATCTACCCGAATTCCCTACTACTGTCCTTGTTCCCTTCTTACCGTTTGAGAGAAATTCGCCATTGTTGGTTCGTGGGACTGTTGCACTGAAGTGCTTCTTGCAACAGTCGTTGACTGTTTCATCCTGAGAGGCAGACGCTCATTGAACTTGCCGTCAGCACCGTAGCGGGGGCGTATTCTGTCTTAAGGAGAGATAGTTCAACTTTCGACTCGGTCAAAATTCAACAAGTGATTGTTTCAATCACAAAATGTATGTTCTTCTTATCTCCCTTTACTGTTCTATAGTAATTAATTAATTAATTTTAATTACTATTTATTTATTTAGTGATATATATATATTAATTTTTCGTAATCCGGTGAACAACAATCTTAAGACAAAATAGTTTATATATTTTTTGTGTTTTCACCAAATAAATAAATTTCTTAATTGAAATTAGATCAGTAATGTTTTACCTATTTTATTTACATACTAAAACATGTTTACATTGAATATCTCTTTTCTTACAATTTTAATTTTGGAAACAATTTCTATACATTTCATAAATTGCTTTTGTGTTATTCAATAACAGAATTATGGCTACTGAATCCTCTGAAAATGTGATGTCTGTTCCTCAAAATGATGTGGCGGTTAGTATTCCTAATACCGTTCCGACTCATTTAACTCATGGAGAAAAACCAGAAAAGTTTAATGGTATTGATTTCAAACGTTGGCAACAAAAGATGTTGTTCTATTTAACTACCATTAATCTTGCAAGGTTTATTAACGAAGAAGCTCCTATGGTTAATGAAAATGAAACGGATAAGACAACTTTGCTAGCTATAGAAGCATGGAAGCATTCGGATTTTATTTGCAAAAACTATATCCTTAATGGATTGGACAATACACTTTATAATGTATATAGTCCAATCAAAATTGCTAAATTATTATGGGAGTCTTTGGATAAAAAATATAAAATCGAGGATGCCGACATGAAAAAATTCGTGGTCGGTAAATTTTTAGAGTATAAAATGGTTGATTCAAAGACTCTCATAAGCCAAGTCCAAGAGCTTCAATTAATTTTTCATGAAATACTTACTGAAAATATAGTCATAAGTGAAACATTTCAAGTTGCTACGGTAATTGAAAAATTACCCCCTTCTTGGAAGGATTTCAAAAATTATTTGAAGCATAAACGAAAAGAAATGGGACTTGAAGATTTAATTATTCGGTTAAGGATAGAAGAAGATAATCGTAAATCTGAAAAGAAAAATGGTAACCATGCTATGTCTGCAAAAGCAAATATTGTTAAGGATGGACAAAAATTCAATAAAAAGAGGAAGCACAAAAATAAAGGCACAAGTTAACAAGGCGGTGCTAAGAAGTTCAAAGGAAAATGTTTAATTGCAACAAAGAAGGTCGTAGGGCCAAGGATTGTCGCAAGCCGAAAAAATAAGAGAACTTTAAGAAGAAAGCACCTCAAGCTAACATGACAGAAGTTGATGCATTATCCGATGATGTTTCCAATGTTTCTCTCTCCGTAGTTGTATCTGAAGTAAATTTGGAGGGTAATACCAAAGAGTGGTGGGTTGATACCGGCGCTACACGCCATGTATGTTCCGATAAAAGTATGTTCACAACCTACAACCCAATTGCAAATGGAGAACAATTATTTATGGGAAACTCCTCCACCTCGAAGGTTGAAGGTAAAGGCAAAGTAGTGTTGAAAAGGACTTCGGGGAAGCATCTCGCACTCAATGATGTATTGCATGTGCCTGACATTAGAAAGAACCTTGTTTCCGGTTTTTTGCTAAGCAAGAAAGGATTTAAGCTAGTCTTTGTTGGAGACAAATTTGTACTAAGTAAAGATGGAATGTATGTAGGGAAAGGATATATGTGTGATGGGATGTTCAAATTGAACGTCATGACTGTTGTACCTAAAAGTAACAGTGATAATAATAATATGATATCTTCTGCTTATATGCTTGAGTCTATGGATATGTGGCATGGTAGACTTGGGCATGTTAATTATAATACTTTAAGTAAATTAATTCACTTAGAATTAATTCCTAAATTTAGCATTGATACAAGTCACAACTGTGAAACATGTGTAGAAGCTAAATTAACTAAAACACCTTTCCATTCAATTGAAAGGAATAGTGAACCTTTAGATTTAATTCACACCGATATATGTGATTTAAAATTTGTTAGAACTAGAGGTGGGAAAAAGTACTTTATTACCTTTGTGGATGATTGAACTAGATATTGCTATGTCTATCTTTTAAGAAGCATAGATGAAGCAATTGAAGCTTTTAAGCAATACAAGATAGAAGTTGAGAATCAACTTGGTAAAAAGATTAAAGAATTAAGAAGAGATAGATGTGGTGAATATGAATATCCTTTTAAGGAAATATGTTTAGAAAATGGTATTATTCACCAAACTACCGCACCTTACTCTCCTCAATCAAATGGGATTGCAAAACGTAAAAACCAAAATTTAAAAGAAATGATGAATGCATTATTAATAAGTTCCGGATTACCTCAAAACATGTGGGGGGAAGCATTGCTTTCAGCTAATTACATTCTCAACAAATTGATTTATAAGAAAACAAATAAGATACCCTATGAGTTGTGGAAAGAACACAAGCCTTCCTACAAATACTTAAAAGTGTGGGGGTGTTTTGTAAAAGTACTAATTCCTGAACCTAAAAAGGTGAAAATTGGTCCAAAGACTATTGACTGCATATTCATTGGTTATGCACACAATAGTAGTGCATATCGATTTCTTGTGCATAAGTCTGACATTCCTGAAATTCATGAAAATACAATCATAGAATCTAGGAATGCATCATTCTTTGAAAATATCTTTCCTTGTAAGAATACACAAGAAACAACTTCTAACAAAAGAATTCTTGAAGTTACAAATGGTGAACCTCGAAATATTATTGAGGAAGAACCGAGACATAGCAAAAGAGCTAAGAGTTTAAAATCATTCGGTCTAGATTTTCAAACATATATGTTAGAAAGTGAACCTCAAATGGTAAGAGAAGCTCTATCCACTCTGGAAGCTTAATATTGGAAAGAAACTATCAATAGTTAAATTGAATCCATTTTGCAAAATCATACATGGGAACTGGTGGACCTACCACCAGGGACAAAAATGTTAGGGTGTAAATGGATATTCAAACGAAAAATGAAAGCTGATGGTACCATTGATAAATATAAGGCTAGACTTGTAGCTACAGGATACAAGCAAAAAGAGGGAATAGATTATTTCGACACCTATTCACCTGTTACAAGGATTACATCCATTAGAATGTTAATTGCAATTGCATCAATACATAAATTGGAAATACACCAAATGGATGTTAAAACGACATTTTTTAATGGTGAATTAGATGAAGAAATATATATGGAACAACCGAAAGGTTTTAGATCTCCTGAAAATGAAAGGAAAGTATGTAAACTTGTGAAGTCATTATATGGGTTGAAACAAGCACCTAAACAATGGCATAAAAAATTTGACAATGTCATGAAGTCAAATGGTTTCAAAATAAATGAGCGTGACAAATGTATTTACATCAAAAGCACTCAAGCGGGACATGTGATTGTATGTCTATATGTAGATGATATGCTAATAATTGGTAATAATAATAATGTTATCAATTCTACTAAGCAAATGTTGACTAGTAGGTTTGAAATGAAGGACATGGGATTGGCTGATGTTATCCTAGGAATTAAAATTATTAGAACCCCTCAAGGAATTAGCTTATATCAATCACATTACGTTGAAAAAATACTTCAAAAGTATAATAAATATGATCAAAGTCTAGTGAGAACACCTGTAGATCCAAGTCATCACCTCCTTAAAATTAAAGGTGAAGGTATATCTCAATTAGAGTATTCTTGTATTATTGGAAGTTTGATGTATTTATCAAACTGCACTCGACCTGATATAGCATACTCGATAAGTAAGCTCAGTCGATATACGAGTAATCCCGGGAAAGATCATTGTAAAGCCTTGATAAGAGTTCTTAGATATCTTCGATACTCTTTGGGAGATGGGTTGCACTACGAATGGTATCCAGCTGTACTTGAAGGCTATAGCGATGTAAATTGGATATCTGACTCAAATGATTTGAAATCCACAAGTGGATATGTATGTACCGTTTGAGGTGCAACTCTATCTTGGAAATCCTCTAAACAAACGTGTATTGCAAGATCCACGATGGAATCTGAATTTATTGCTTTAGATAAAGCTGGGGAAGAGGATGAATAGCTTAGAAACTTTTTACAAGATATTGCAATATGGTCAAAGCCCATGCCACCTATCATAATACATTGTGATAGTCAATCGACAATTGCTAGGGCTGAAAATAATAACTATAACCTTAAATCATGACATATACGTCGTCGACACCAAACCGTTAGACAATTGCTCTCAAATGGAATTATTTCTATTAACTATGTAAAGTCAAAGGAAAATATTGCGGATCCACTAACTAAAAGTATACCTGGAGAGAAAGTTGTAAGTTCATCATATGGAATGGGCCTAAAGACTGTAAAATTCTAAAGAGTCATCTTAATGGAAACCCAACCTAAATGACTGGGGATCCCAAGAAATAGGTTCAAAGGGACAACCTAATTATGATGACTCAGTTTGCACTGAGAATTAATACTTTAATTACTTCCTCCCATTCCGAAGATGAGTCAGTGCACAAACTGCCGCGTGTATAAGGATAAATTATGTTTTTAATGATTTCTATATCTTGAATGTATAGGTCAAGTGGGTTATTAGCAGGATACTCTTTATAGAAATCACCTATGTGAGTGAGAAGGGATCACTTCTATGAGAATAATGAAGGCTATTTCTCTAGCACACTCACGAAACAAGGAGGTGTCCAAGGCCAAATGGACAAAACAATGAGAACCAATAAGGTTGGAAAGACATTGTGTGAATACTATTATCTCAGTCTACACAAATGGTCGATCAATTCAAGACATCACGTTCATTGACTGGCTAGTAAGCTCGATAGTATCTCACTAGGAAAGATTCAAAGCCACAAGCTATCTTTTTCGATGCAATATTTTTTCCTAGAACAACTCTCTATTTCCATCTATATTCATTTGATTCTTCCAAATTTAATTCATGTGGGGGATTGTTGTATATTTTATGAAATTCCTATGAAATGCCAGCTTATTTGGTCAAACTTTAGAGTCAATTTTAATTAACACACATATGTTATAAGTGACTTGTCTTAGTACCAATGTGTTCCTTGTAGCAAGGAGATTAATTTGGTATATTCACTTGTTCAAAATAGTGAAGTAATGAATGAAAAATTTGGACTTAAAGTGACCCATTTGAGTTTAAGCTAGATGGTGTAACATAGTTAGTGGGTTTGTCCCACATTGGAAAAGTGGTTGAAATGCTTGGAGTTAATATACCCAAGTTATGGGACTAAGGCTTGGATGCCTCGGGCTATCCCAACTCTTTGAAGGGGAGATGGCCTACACTATACATGTGTTGGGCTTGGGCCAAAAGCCCACACACTCATGGGTCATGGGTCGTGGGTCATGAGTCATGGGTCATGAGTCTTTCTTGAGTAATTATTAAATTTTTTGGACAAATTTTAATTGACCTTTAGGCTTTAAAATTTATTTTCTGAACCAAAAAATCTGGATTAATTACGAATTAATTATTTTCTGCATTATTAATTATTTAAAAACACTTTCGTTTTTTAACTATTTAAAAATGCTGTCGTTTTTTAATTATTTAATTAAAACGTTAAGTTGCTTTATTAGAGAGATGCAACTGTTCAAACAGTCACATCTATTCTGGGAAAAGACATGAGTTTCAGCCCTTCACCACTTATAAAAGGGACCATATATAGTCCATTTAAGAGATTAGAAAATCTATCCGAATTTCCTACTACTGTCCTTATTCCCTTCTTACTGTTTGAGAGAAATTCGTCATTGTTGGTTCGTGGGACTGTTGCACTGAAGTGCTTCTTGCAATAGTCGTTGATCGTTTCATCCTGGGAGGCAGACGCCCATTGAACTTGTCGTCAGCACCGTAGCGGGGGCGTATTCTGTCTTAAGGAGAGATAGTTCAACTTTTGACTCGGTCAAAATTCTACTAGTGATTGTTTCAATCACAAACTGTATGTTCTTCTTATCTGCCTTTACTGTTCTGTAGTAATTAATTAATTAATTTTAATTACTGTTTATTTATTTAGTGATATATATATATACATATATATTAATTTTTCGTAATCCGATAAACAACAATCTTAAGACAGAATAGTGTATATATTTTTTATGTTTTCACTAAATAAATAAATTTCTTATTTGAAATTTGATCGGTAATGTTTTACCTGTTTTATTTACGTACTAAAATGTGTTTACATTGAATATCTCTTTTCTTACAATTTTAATTTTGAAAATAATTTCTATACATTTCATTAATTTCTTTTGTGTTATTCAATAACAGAATTATGGCTGCTGAATCCTCTGAAAATGTGATGTCTGTTCCTCAAAATGATGTGTCGGTTAGTATTCCTAATACCCTTCCGACTCATTTAACTCATGGAGAAAAACGGAAAAGTTAAATGGTACTGATTTCAAACTTTGGCAACAAAAGATGTTGTTCTATTTAACTACCATTAATCTTGCAAGGTTTATTAACGAAGAAGCTCCTGTGGTTAATGAAAATGAAACGGAGAAGACAACTTTGATAGCTGTAGATGCATGGAAGCATTCAGATTTTATTTGCAAAAACTATATCCTTAATGGATTGGACAATACACTTTATAATGTATATAGTCCAATCAAAACCGCTAAATTATTATGGGAGCTTTGGATAAAAAATATAAAACCGAGGATGCCGGCATGAAAAAATTCGTGGTCGGTACATTTCTCGAGTATAAAATGGTTGATTCAAAGACTGTTATAAGCCAAGTCCAAGAGCTTCAATTAATTTTGCATGAAATACTTGCTGAAAATATGGTCATAAGTGAAACATTTCAAGTTGCTATGGTAATTGAAAAATTACCCCCTTCTTAGAAGGATTTCAAAAATTATTTGAAGCATAAAAGAAAAGAAATGGGACTTGAAGATTTAATTATTCGGTTAAGGATAGAAGAAGATAATCGTAAATCTGAAAAGAAAAATGGTGACCATGCTATGTCTGCAAAAGCAAATATTGTTAAGGATGGACAAAAATTCAATAAAAAGAGGAAGCACAAAAATGAAGGCACAAGTCAACAAGGCGGTGCTAAGAAGTTCAAAGGAAAATATTTTAATTGCAATAAAGGAGGTCATAGGGCCAAGGATTGTCGCAAGCCGAAAAAATAAGAGAACTTCAAGAAGAAAGCACCACAAGCCAACATGACATAAGTTGATGCATTATCTGACGATGTTTCCAATGTTTCTCTCTCCGCAGTTGTATCTGAAGTAAATTTGGTGGGTAATACCAAAGATTGGTGGGTTGATACCGGCGCTACACGCCATGTATCTTCCGATAAAAGTATGTTCACAACCTACCAACCAATTGCAAATGGAGAACAATTAATCATGGGAAACTCCGCCACCTCGAAGGTTGAAGGTAAAGGCAAAGTAGTGCTGAAAATGACTTCGGGGAAGCATCTTGCACTCAACGATGTATTGCATGTGCCTGACATTAGAAAGAACCTTGTTTACGATTCTGTGCTAAGCAAGAAAGGATTTAAGATAGTCTTTGTTGGAGACAAATTTGTACTAAGTAAATATGGAATGTATGTAGGGAAAGGATATATATGTGATGGGATGTTCAAATTGAACGTCATGACTATTGTACCTAAATGTTGCGCCGCGACTTAATTAAGTTAAAATCGTCCTTTTATTTAGAGATAATTTCCCATAAACATGTACTTTAATGTAAATCTCTGACAAAATAGCACAAGATTTTTTTTTCAAAGGCATGTTTAGATGAAAACATAACTACCTGTACATATAACTTACAAGTACTAAACAACTTTACATATACAAGTACCTTTGTTTCACACTGACACAAAACCTTGTAGATATACAACCCATATTAGATATTCGTCACTCCCCCGTTTTAAGGTCCTAACTTGGCAGTGAACTCCAAATGATAGGCATGCCTGAAACACAACAATATAGGAGTGTCAGAAATATAAGCTTAGTGAATGACAATATACCACACCTATAACCAAACTGAATAACCATTTTTATTTTTTTCTAATTTTATAACCCAACAGGAATTGTGATACTCTCGCAAGCCTGGACCCGCCACAGTCTAATTAATCCACCACATTTATTGGGGACCACCACATCCCTTTATTAGGCCCGAGTACACAAACCTTTAAGTTGGATTAATAGGACCTCCACATCCTGTAGGACCCACCACAGTCCTTAACATTAAATAATATCACTTAACATTTTAATCATATGCATATGTTTCCTAAATACAACATCACCCCCATAAGCATTTTAACACATATATTGAACTACACATTTCCATATGAACATATAAGCATCTATATTTCATAGGATATGTCACTCACCTTGAATTTGGTGCTAAGATTAATACCAAACTATTTCCTTGATATGGTAGTATTAGTTGCCTCCCCACCTAACAAGTCAATGTCATTAGTATCTGAATACATCAATTAACATTAAACCTAGTAATACATCACATCATTTGGTCAATCAGAAATAACTAAGGAGGAAATAAATATGATGCTTCACATTTCTATAACGCCCAAGTAATTAGGGTCCTAACACAATTTACGAAATTAAATTACCAATTATCTAGACAATTTTATGCCCATTTTATTACAACCTTTTCCAAATCATTTCTCAAGAAAAACAACAACACAATTTTAACTTCCTGGAATTTTCATAATTTTTGTACAACAAAACTTTGCATGATATTCCACCCAATATAAGTAAACATATTTAATAATATAAAATTAATGTTTCATAATTTTTAGGGCTCATTTTCTATGTCGAGCAAAACGTCAAACACTTGGTATGCATTCTTGCACCTTTAGGGAAGATTTTAAACCAAAACTTCAAACTATCACTAAAGATTCATTACTTGATATTTTTACACACTTTTCGGATATGTTATACATGTATGAGTCTATTTTACTCTACAACTAGAATCACTCAATTCCAATAAGTATTCCATGATTTATGCCATTTTTAGCATAACTAGGTCAAAATAGAACATTAAGGCATAACCTAACATTTTTAAGCATACATAACCTTGACCTTGGGTATAATTCATGGAAACATATAATAAACATGTTTAAGAAGAAATATAAATCATAATAATGAATTTTATAAATCAAAATGCTTTACGAAAAGATGATGTAAATTTAGGACTTTAAAGTATGCATTTACGATCCTAGCTCCAGTTTTAACTTATGTTCTTAACCCATCCTTGTTCCAACACAATTCAGCAATATGGGTATCATTAAAATATATATTCAAATCAAAAATAAAACCATGCCAAGTGTAGAACTCATCCATGTGACCAACTTTAATTAAGAAGTAATTACCTTACGAGAATTCCTCAATTTATGGTGAATTTTCAATGAAATTCCTCCCTAACTTTCTTTTTCTCTCTCCATAAGCATATTTTTCCTTAAGCTTGTAATAGGAAATGAAAAATATGATAAGGTCTTCCTTATAAGCTTAAAAAGGTGGCTATGTGACCACTTTAAGGTGGTATTATGCGATTCGTTGGGCAAGGGGTCCAATAGGACAATTCTGTTAATGACAGATTTGTCCTGCCTCGTAAAATCACTATAACTCACTATTTCGGGCCCCGATTTACTCTCACTTTGTGACTATAAGTATATAACTTAAACATCTACAACTTTCATATTTTGTTTTTTCCTAAAATCATAAAACCAGTGCACCTAATTTGGGCTCGAATAGAAGAGTAATTATTTACTCAAAATTTCATAACTTTCACATTTGGCGACCAAACATCGCCACTTCCGCACCAACACTCTAGCTTACTTTTTATAAACATAATGATGCATTTAGAAACATATTTTCATGATGCATTTAACCACATAACCAATTTATAACTTATAACTCATAACTTATACTTAATCATGTAATTAACCTTACTAATCGTGTTTTTGGGCCTTACAATTCTACCCCTCTTATAAAAATTTCATCCTCGAAATTTAAAGCATAAGAAACTTACCAAAAAAATGAGGATATTTCTTCTTCATGTTATCCTCCCCTTCCCAGGTGGCATACTCCACATTCTGACTTCTCCACATCACCTTAACTAGTGAAATGGTTTTACTACGTAACACTTGCTCCTTTCGATCTACAATAGCAATTGCTTCCTCCACGTAAGTTAGGTCATCTTGAATCTCTATCAGTTGTGAAGTAAACACAAGTGAAGGATCAGTCAGATACTTACGTAACATGGATATATGAAAAACATCGTGTATCCGGGAAAATTCTGGTGGTAACGCCAATTTATAAGCTACAGCTCCAACCCGTTTCACTATCTCATAAGGGCCAATGTACCTGGGAATTAACTTTCCCTTCTTCCCGAATCTCATAACCCCTCTCCAAGGAGAAACACGTAGGAATACTCGATCACCTTCCTCAAATTTCAATTCTTTCCTTCGGTTGTCTGCATAACTTTTCTGTCTACTTTGCGCCACCTTCAATTGAATATGGATAAGATTTCTCTTTTCCGTAGTCTGCTATACGATTTCTGGTCCAAGTAGTTTTCGTTCTCCTACTTCAGTCCAACACACTGGAGTTCTGCATTTTCTCCCATACAAAGCTTCATAAGGAGACATCTCAATACACGAATGATAGCTATTATTATAAGCAAACTCTTTTAGTGGCAAGTGTTCATCCCAACTGCCTTTGAACTCCAATACACAAATTCGTAACATGTATTCGAGTGTCTGGATCGTTCTTTCTGACTGCCCATCTGTAATACCCCGTGTTTTTGTGATATTTATTTATGGGATTAATTGAATTAAATGCGTATTAATTAGAAATTAATCCGGATTGAAAATACTAGCGAGATGCGAGTTGGTATTTGATTATATGTGCATATATGATTATATATGAATATTGAATTATGAAATTTGTCGTGAGATTGAAATACGGCAATTTGGAAATTTGGTTGAGACGTGTGTGACAGTCGCGTCAGGGAAATATTTATTCTAATTAAAAAGTGAATTTTAGTTCTCTTAACCGTATGGTCATTTTGAGTGCGCCAACGCGTCCGGAAGGGTCGAAATAGTCAGAAAACACTAGCCGGGGGTTTGGTTTGGGTCCCGGGGTATTTTTAGGCCATACCGGCAACCAAAAAGGGCAGTTTGGTAATTTTAGAATTTTGGAATTTTTGATTAACGAATTTTAGGAGTTTTAAATGGAAAATTAAAATACCCACTAACCCATTACCAGCCATTTACTAATTAGAGGGCTATGGGGGTTATTAGAATTAGCCACAAAAGTTCCTAAGACAAAAACCCTAGCCTCCATTGCTACCATTAGAGAAGAAAGCTTGTAGAGGGAAAGATAGAAGGATTCTGCAGAGAGAGAGAGATCCATTCATCAAATTCGTCATCAAATCAGAGATACATATAAGGCAAGTGGTTTAATTCCAATAAATTTCAGAGAATGCTTCTTCCATGTGTAGGAATTGATAAAAATCTTATTGTTCTTGGGAGTTTGATAAAAACCCATTAATTTGGAATTAGAAACTCGTATTGTGATGAGGATTTGCATGTAGAACTATATGTAGGTGAATAATATGATGTTAATACATTTTGGATGAAACAAAAATGGATTTATTTAGACTCTTTAATGATTTATAAATTTTAGGGTTCATGTTCTTGAAATTGGGGATAAATGTATGGATTTGATATTTGGATGATGTTTATAATGATTTAATCCCCAAAAAAATGTTAGTAGGTGACCTATGTATGTTTAGAGACGATTAGGAACCTTGAAAAATTGTTGGACTAATGTTTAGAGGAGATTAGAAGGGAAGAAAAGAGGGAAAAACGAAATAAGGATTTCTGGGCTCGAAACTGGCAACTCGTTAGAAGACCTGCCCAGGTCGTTCGAACGAGCTCATTCGAACAAGCTTCTAACGAGTTGACCTTCGACTTATAACGAGGGTGAAGTTCGTTCGATGTTTCCATTCGAACGAGACCTCGTTAGAAAGCCCACTTCGTTCGAACGAACTCTCGTTCGAACAGCCTCGTTCGAACGAGACTTCGAACGAGTTGACAGTTTAGGCTTTTTAGCCTGTTTTGATCCCGAGTGTCCCGTAACCTTGTGTATATGAAGAGATAACCTTCCCTTGATGATTAATTATGATATTTTGGATGTTTGGGATATAATGAGGAATCAAACCTAGAAGTGTAGTTTGAACCTAAGGGTAAATATGAAGTAGGACGTGAGTGTCTATTACGATGTGAGAACTATTGACGGCCTAATTTATTATATTAACCGAGAACATATAAATTGTGTAGTATTATATGTCGGTACGAGAATCAGAAGTGTACCACCAATATATTATGGTGATTACTAAAATGTGTGAATACTTAGTATATGTATTGATTTTATGTGTATGACATACCTACCATACTTGCTATCACGGGAGGTTTGCGTCCGCTTAGGGCCCTCTAATCCTTGTGTTGCCCGGATTTAGACTGGTTACCTCGATGAACATAGGTCAGAGAAGGACTTATTGGGATGTTAATAAGTCTGCTGATCGTGGGAGCGCAGGTATGTGCGTGACCCATGTGATGTGACTGTGTTTGCCTCCATTATTTGTGATGTTGTTATCTGAGAACTATTCCTGAGAGATTCGGAATATGTGATCCTTATGTACGTGATGTACCGGGATGGATAGCAGAGTATGTGTGCACCGCAGCTAGTCTCGGGGTGCTTGTATTGTATATTTATGACGTGAATAATATACACTTAATTAATGGGAACTTTCATGTGTTATTGTGAACATAATTAAGGTAATGTAATGAGAGAACATAGCGGGTTAACCGATAGTGAATTATATTACTAATTGAGAATATGAGTTTAAGTGAAGCCCTCTATTTATTTGTTAACACTAGAATGTAATATGGGGATCGAGTAGTAAGGGGTAGAACTTATTATGGTTTGGTTAGATGTGTATGTCATGTAGATGGGTACGGTACGTTAGGTGTGCACATGTAGTCGAGAGGTGAGAATTTCATGTGAGTGCACGTCCTAACATGTATTTTGCATTTAATGTTTTAATGCTATTAAAACACTTGCTGTTTTTAAAATGATTTCCACTTTCGGGCTCTGACCCATTTGCTTTCAAATCTATTTTTGTAAAAACCATTTTAGGTGCCCAGCCACAAGGACGCCATGCTTAGGATCCTCATTCAGGTGACGAGTTGTAGCTGTTTGTGGAAGTTACAGGACTTTTCTTGTAGACGCTTCATCTATCTTGACTCGATATTCTTCAGTTATCAGTTGTAGGGCATGTCGCCCATTTCTTTTAGAGACATTTCATTTATTTCAGTTATTCAGACTTTTGGCATGTAATTATTCAGGATTCAGACTTGTCGTATTATTTTTCAGTTGTGGGATGGTTGTGAGGATTTTTCCTCTGGATTTATATTTACTTTGTTGGTTATTCATTACTTCATTATGGTGAATGGTTGTTATTCTTTAATTATTCTTTTACTGCATGTTAATCAGACTTAACTTAAAATTTGGCACTTACTTTTTAAATACTAGGTGGTTAGTAATTATTAAAATGTTTTCGACAGTGATGCTATTAACTGAACCAACTTGGCATTTTGAATTAATTTAATAAAGGACTAGCTACCCGGTATTTAATTAGACGGGGTGTCTCAGGTGGTATCAGAGCATCAGGTTCTAGTATCCTTTAGGATCTGAACGGCTTATTATGTTTTCCGCTGAGATTTTTTTGATGTAGAGCCCAATATTTTAAGACTGTTGTATTCTTTTGTATATGCTACGTTCTTCAGCTATTTTAAGTTTATAACTGCGAACTTATAACCTTCATTCTTATTTCAGATGCCTCCACGACGTGCACAACGGGTTCCCAGGGATGCAACGCCAGAACCACAGCCCGCACCAGTTCAGGGCACGATGAATGCCGCCGAGGTTGCAGCCATAGTGGCCCAGGCGGTAAATGTCGCACTAGCTGTAGTTCAGCAGGCACCACCTCAGGCGCCGATAGCCGCGCCAGTTCAGGCTCATGCATTCCCGTCTGCTTGGGAATGTGTACGTGATGCTTTTCAGAAAGCACACCATCCGGAGTTCGCAGGTAGCTCCGATGTGGTAGTTTCGAGTCAGTGGAGGAAGGATATACAACGGCACTTGAGGATGTATGAGTGCACAGATGTCCAGAAGCAGGTACTAGCTACCTTTAAGCTAGTAGGGTCTGCACTGCAATGGTGGGAATCTATTACCACCGTGGAGGAGAGAGATACTCTCACTATTCAGGAGTTTTGGGTGCGGTTCGACAGCAAATACTTTCCGTCAGCTGTTCACACAGAGATGAGGAGGAAGTTGATGAGCCTCAAGCAGGAGGGTAAGACTATGGCCGAGTATGAGGCCGAATTCACTGATCTGTTGAATATTGTTTCGGATGAAATACCAACAGAGGAGAAGAAGATACAGAAATTTACGGACGGGTTGACATGGAGGATTCGTCAGCACTTGTTAGGGAACCTCTCGTTAGCCACTTATTCTGATGTGGTTAACGCTGCACTGTTACACTGCCAGGATCATCGCTTTCACATGAATGAAGGCAAGAGGTCAGGAGAGTCAAGCCGTCAGGGCAGGACTGGGGGAAATGGTGCCAGTGGGGCACAATCTGTTCAGAGGCAGAGACAGGGTGATCAAGGTACCCAGCAGGGGGATCACAAGAGGTTCAGGTCAGGAAATTTCAGGTACGAACAGGGAGGTTTCCGGTAGGGCCATCAGGGTCCAAACGGCCATCAGAACCAGCAGGGTCAGAATGGTCAACATCAGTTTCAGCAGGGCCAGTGGAGGAACGGTAACGGCCACCAGGGTTGGGGGCAGCAGGGACATAGAGGGGGGAACTTCCCGGGGAAGTGTTTCGTTTGTGGCAAGGCTGGCCATAAATGCCAGGACTGTCCTGATAGGGGCAGGGCCCCGCAGCAGCAGCAGCAGGGTGCTCGACATGAGCCACAGAGGCCACTTTTTCCACCAGCCCTCCCAGCTCCAGCCCAGGTGCCAGCTCTTCCAGCCATTCCAGCAGTTCCTGTGCAGCAGGGATAGTTACAGTATGGACGTGTCTATAACGTCCACTAGGCAGCAGCTCTGCAGGCGCCACCCGCGATTGAGGGTATGTTTCCTATCCATGGTACTATGGGTCGGGTTTTGTTTGATACGGGGGCAACGCATTGTTTTATAGCTACACATTTTGCGAAAGCCTTAGGGTTGTTAGCTACGGCAGAGAGCACAGTGACGTGTATAGACTCACCATTGGGGAGTGGGTCACTTATTTTCTTTATATGCCGTGGAGTGGGGGTAGAGATTAGTAGTCTGGTATTACCTGCAGATATGTTAGTATTAGATATGCATGTGCACAATGTGATTATCGATATGGATTGTCTCGCGGAATATAGAGCCATGATTGATTGCTTCAATGGGAGCATTGTTTTTGCCATTCCGGGGCAAGAGATGTTTGTAGTGGCGATGCCTCGCCCAGAGGGAGGTTCGACCACTAATTTGTATTACTTAGAGGAGGATACCTCTAAGGAGGTTGTGATTCCTTTAGATTCGATCCCAGTTGTCAGGGAGTATTCCGATGTGTTTCAGGAGATACCAGGCCTACCCCCCAGTCGAGAGATAGACTTTGTCATAGACTTATTGCCAGATACGAGACCTATAGCACGCGCATCGTACCGTATGGCTCCAGCTGAGATGAGGGAGTTACGGGATCAGATTGAACAGTTGTTGGGTCAGGGGTTTATACGGAGGAGTACTTCGGCGTGGGGTGCCCCTGTGTTATTCGTGAAGAAGAGAGATGGTTCACTGAGATTGTGTGTGGACTACCGAGAGTTGAATAAGGTCAAGATACGGAATAAGTATCCGTTGCCTCGAATCGATGACTTATTCGACCAGTTGAGAGGAGCTTCTTTCTTCTCAAAGATTGATTTGAGATCGGGATACCATCAGTTGCGTATCAGGGAAGAGGATGTCTCGAAGACTGCGTTCTTATCGAGATATGGTTCTTACGAGTTTCGGGTTATGCCTTTTGGTTTGACCAACGCTCCAGCAGTGTTTATGGATCTGATGAATAGGGTGTTCAGGGATTTCCTAGATCAGTTTGTCATTGTCTTCATCGATGATATTATGGTTTACTCCCAGACAGAGGAGGAGCACGCCGAGCATTTGAGGTAGGTTTTGCAGACGCTACGTCAGAACGAGCTGTATGCAAAATATGAGAAATGCGGGTTTTGGCTGAAGGAGGTCCAGTTTTTGGGACACATTATTTCCGACCGGGGGATATCTGTTGATCCGGGGAAGGTATCTGCGGTGAGGAAGTGGGGACAGCCCATGACACCGACAGAGATCCGTAGTTTCTCGGGCTTAGCAGGTTACTACAGGAGGTTCATTCGGGGATTTTTGAAGATAGCGGGTCCTTTGACACATCTGACTCGTAAAGGTGTGCCATTCATCTGGAGTGATGCCTGTCAGTTAGCATTTGATGAGTTGAAGGATAAGTTGACCTCAGCACCTGTGTTAGCATTGCTGAGACCGGGAGTTGAGTATCTAGTCTACACCGATGCGTCCTTGCAAGGACTAGGAGGTGTATTACAGCAGGAGAGTCAGGTCATAACTTATGCTTCCCGTAAGCTAAAGCCTCATGAGAAGAATTACCCCACTCATGACTTGGAGTTGGTGGCAGTTGTGTTTGCCCTTCGGATATGGAGACATTATCTTTTGGGGGAGAAGTTTCGATTGTTCACAGACCACAAGTCCCTGCAGTACCTATTCACGTAGAAGGAGTTGAATATGTGGCAGCGAAGGTGGCTTGAGTTTGTGAAGGACTATCAGTTTGATATCCAGTATCACCCGGGGAAGGCTAACGTGGTAGCAGACGCGTTGAGCCGTAGGCCAGCAGATGAAGTGGTAGAGCTGTGGAGGGCCAAGTGGAAGGAATTGGGACACCAGGATGCAGTGGCCCGATCGTTCATGTCTGTGATGACCGTTACACCGCAGATTGTCACGAAGGTAGTAAGGGCACAGACAAATGACTCGTTCTGTCAGGAGCAGATAGTTCGATTATTAGCAGAGGGAGCCGAGTCCTATACTGTTTGCTCAGACGGGGGATTACGCTTCAATGGGAGATTGGTAGTTCCGGAAGGAGAGGAATTGCGGCACGAGGTGATGGCAGAGTCGCACGGCTCACGGTTCGCGGTACATCCCGGAGGGGACAAAATGTACCAAGACATGAGGCGACAGTATTGGTGGAGCGGAATGAAGAGAGATATTGCCGTGTTTGTTTCAAAATGCGCCACTTGTCAACTAGTAAAAGTGGATCATCAGAGACCGGCAGGACTTCTACAGCCATTGGAGGTCCCGATGTGGATGTGGGAGAGCATATCCATGGACTTTATCATGGGGTTGCCTACGTCACAGAGAGGTCATGACTCCATTTGGGTAATTGTGGACAGGTTGACCAAAGTCGCTCATTTTCTACCCGTAAGGACAGACTACACTGCAGGACAGTACGCCCGGCTCTTTATTGCAGAGATAGTGAGACTTCACGGTGTGCCCCTAAATATCGTATCTGACCGAGACAAGATATTTGTTTCACGGTTTTGGGAAAGTTTTCAGGAGGCCATGGGCACGGAACTGCGGTTGAGTACGGCATATCACCCGCAGACCGATGGGCAAACTGAGCGTACAAACCAGATGTTGGAGGACATGCTACGTATGAGTATCATTGATTTTGGGGGTGGATGGGAGCAGTATCTTCCACTGGTGGAGTTTGCTTAAAACAACTCCTACCAGTTCACCATTGGCATGGCTCCATTTGAGGCGTTGTACGGTAGACCTTGTCATTCCCCAGCATGTTGGTTGGAGGTGGGGGACAACAAACTACTTGGGCCGGAAGTGATTCAGGATACTTCGGCGAGGATAGAATTGATACGGAGTCGCATTCGAGTAGCTCAGGATCGCCAGAAGAGCTATGCTGATGCGAAGAGGTTCTTCAGGGAGTTCCAAGTGGGGGACCAGGTTTTGCTCAGAGTATCTCCTATGAAGGGGATTATGCGTTTCGGGAAGAACGGTAAGTTGGCACCAAGATATCTGGGACCATTTCCTATTATTGAGCAGATTGGACCGGTTGCGTATAGGCTTGGATTACCACTGTATTTACATCGGATTCACGATGTGTTTCATATTTCCTCGCTAAGGAAATATCTTAGAGACAATTTGGCTCATTCTCATATTGCTTTGGAGGACATAGATCTCCAGCTGGATAGCTCCTACGAGGAGGGGCCGATTACTATTTTGGATCGAAGTGAGCGGAAACTGCGGTCAAAGATAGTTCCGTTAGTGAGTGTTCAGTGGCGACATCATAATGTCGAGGAGAACACCTGGGAGCGCGAGGATGAGATGCGCGAACGTTATCCAGAGTTGTTCTTACCAGGTACTTTCTAGTTCCGAATTTCGGGACGAAATTCAGTTATTAGGGGGGAAGTATGTAATACCCCGTGTTTTTGTGATATTTATTTATGGGATTAATTGAATTAAATGCGTATTAATTGGAAATTAATCCGGATTAAAAATACTAGCGAGATGCGAGTTGGTATTTGATTATATGTGCATATATGATTACATATGAATATTGAATTATGAAATTTGTCGTGAGATTGAAATACGGTAATTTGTAAATTTTATTGAGACGCGTGTGACAATCGCGTCAGGGAAATATTTATTCTAATTAAAAAGTGAATTTTAGTTCTATTAACCGTATGGTCGTTTTGAGTGCGCCAACGCATCCGGAAGGGTCGAAATAGTCAGAAAACACTAGCCGGGGGTTTGGTTTGGGTCCCGGGGTATTTTTAGGCCATACCGGCAACCAAAAAGGGCAGTTTGGTAATTTTAGAATTTTGGGGTTTTTGATTAACGAATTTTAGGAGTTTTAAATGGAAAATTAAAACACCCACTAACCCATTACCAACCATTTACTAATTAGAGGGCTACGGGGGTTATTAGAATTTGCCCCAAAAGTTCCTAAGACAAAAACCCTAGCCTCCATTGCTACCATTAGAGAAGAAAGCTTGTAGAGGGAAAGATAGAAGGATTCTGCAGAGAGAGAGAGATCCATTCATCAAATTTGTCATCAAATCAGAGATACATATAAGGCAAGTGGTTTAATTCCAATTAATTTCAGAGAATGCTTCTTCCATGTGTAGGAATTGATAAAAATCTTATTGTTCTTGGGAATTTGATAAAAACCCATTAATTTGGAATTAGAAACTCGTATTGTGATGAGGATTTGCATGTAGAACTATATGTAGGTGAATAATATGATGTTAATACATTTTGGATGAAACAAAAACGGATTTATTTAGACTCTTTGATGATTTATAAATTTTAGGGTTCATGTTCTTGAAATTGGGGATAAATGTATGGATTTGATATTTGGATGATGTTTATAATGATTTAATCCCCAAAAAAACGTTTTGTAGGTGACCTATGTATGTTTAGAGACGATTAGGAACCTTGAAAAATTGTTGGACTAATGTTTAGAGGAGATTAGAAGTCAAGAAAATAGGTAAAACGAAATAAGGATTTCTGGGCTCGAAACTGGCCACTCGTTAGAAGACCTGCCGAGGTCGTTCGAACGAGCTCATTCGAACGAGCTTCTAACGAGTTGACCTTTGACTTCTAACGAGGGTGAAGTTCGTTCGATGTTTCTGTTCGAACGAGACCTCGTTAGAAATCCCACTTCGTTCGAACGAACTCTCGTTCGAACAGCCTCGTTCGAACGAGACTTCGAACGAGTTGACAGTTTAGGCTTTTTAGCCTGTTTTGATCCCGAGTGTCCCGTAACCTTGTGTATATGAAGAGATAACCTTCCCTTGATGATTAATTATGATATTTGGGATGTTTGGGATATAATTAGGAATCAAACCTAGAAGTGTAGTTTGAACCTAAGGGTAAATATGAAGTAGGACGTGAGTGTCTATTACGATGTGAGAACTATTGACGGCCTAATTTATTATATTAACCGGGAACATATAAATTGTGTAGTATTATATGTCGGTACGAGAATGAGAAGTGTACCACCAATATATTATGGTGATTACTAAGATGTGTGAATACTTAGTATATGTATTGATTTTATGTGTATGACATACCTACCATACTTGCTATCACGGGAGGTTTGCGTCTGCTTAGGGCCCTCTAATCCTTGTGTTGCCCGGATTTAGACTTGTTACCTCGATGAACATAGGTCAGAGAAGGACTTATTGGGATGTTAATAAGTCTACTGATCGTGGGAGCGCAGGTATGTGCGTGACCCATGTGATGTGACTGTGTTCGCCTCCATTATTTGTGATGTTGTTATCTGAGAACTATTCCTGAGAGATTCGGAATATGTGATCCTTATGTACGTGATGTACCGGGATGGATAGCAGAGTATGTGTGCACCGCAGCTAGTCTCGGGGTGCTTGTATTGTATATTTATGACGTGAATAATATACACTTAATTAATGGGAACTTTCATGTGTTATTGTGAACATAATTAAGGTAATGTAATGAGAGAACATAGCGGGTTAACCGATAGTGAATTATATTACTAATTGAGAATCTGAGTTTAAGTGAAGCCCTCTATTTATTTGTTAACACTAGAATGTAATATGGGGATCGAGTAGTAAGGGGTAGAACTTATTACGGTTTGGTTAGATGTGTATGTCATGTATATGGGTACGGTACGTTAGGAGTGCACATGTAGTCGAGAGGTGAGAATTTCATGTGAGTGCACGTCCTAACATGTATTTTGCATTTAATGTTTTAATGCTATTAAAACACTTGCTGTTTTTAAAATGATTTCCACTTTCGGGCTTTGACCCATTTGCTTTCAAATCTATTTTTGTAAAAACCATTTTAGGTGCCCAGCCACAAGGACACCATGCTTAGGATCCTCATTCAGGTGACGAGCTGTAGCTGTTTGTGGAAGTTACAGGACTTTGCTTGTAGACGCTTCATCTATCTTGACTCGATATTCTTCAGTTATCAGGTGTAGGGCATGTCGCCCATTTATTTTAGAGACATTTCATTTATTTCAGTTATTCAGACTTTTGGCATGTAATTATTCAGGATTCAGACTTGTCGTATTATTTTTCAGTTGTGGGATGGTTGTGAGGAGTTTTCCTCCGGATTTATATTTACTTTATTGGTTATTCATTACTTCATTATGGTGAATGGTTGTTATTCTTTCATTATTCTTTTACTACATGTTAATCAGACTTAACTTAAAATTTGGCACTTACTTTTTAATACTAGGTGGTTATTAATTATTAAAATGTTTTCGACAGTGATGCTATTAACTGAACCAACTTGGCATTTTGAATTAATTTAATAAAGGAGTAGCTCCCCGGTATTATATTAGACGGGGTGTCTCACCATCAGTCTGAGGATGAAAAGTTGTACTAAATTTCAATTTAGTCCCCAAAGCTTGTTGTAAACTAGGCCAAAAGTGAGAAGTAAACTTAGGATCTCGATCAGAAATAATAGTAATAGGTGCACCGTGCAATCTAATAATCTCATCCACATATAATTTGGCATATCTATCCATGGAGTAAGTAGTTTTAACAGGAAGAAAATGTGCAGACTTAGTCAACCTATCAACGATAACCCAAGTAGAATCAAACTCCCGTGATGATTTTGGTAAACCTATAACAAAATCTGTAGTAACATGCTCCCATTTCCACTCAGGAATAGGTAAGGGCTGTAGTAAACTACTTGGCTTCTGATGCTCCACCTTCACCTGTTGGCAAACTAGACATCTAGGAACAAAATCTGCAATGTCGTGTTTCATTCTCGACCACCAATAACGTTGTTTCAAATCTCTATACAGTTTCGTGCTCCCTGGATGCATAGCATATAAAGAACAATGGGCTTCCTCTGAAATCGTTCTTCTTAAATCAGGCACATTAGGTACACAAAAACGGTTCCCATACATAAAAATGTCATCACCCCAAATAGAAAATTCATTTGCTTTACCCTTTTTCATATTATCTCTAACTTTCTCCAATTCTGCATCTCCTGCCTGTGTTCGTTTTATCCAGTCTATCAATGTGGGTCTAACATTTAAATGTGCTACTATTCCGTAAGACTCATTCAAAGTTAATTCCACCCCCATTAAAGTTAACTCTCTCAGCAGATCAACTCGAATACAATAAATACAAGATACTATGCCTAGAGATTTTCTACTCAAAGCATCATCAACAATATTATCTTTACCTGGATGGTGATGTATCGTGCAATCATAATCTTTTATAAGTTCCATCCACCTTCTTTGCCTCAAGTTCAAGTCTTTTTGTGTAAACAGGTATTTTAAGCTTTGATGGTTAGTAAAAATTTCACAACTAACACAATATAAGTAGTGTCTCCAGATCTTTAATGCAAAAACTACTGCAACCAACTCAAGATCGTGTGTAGGGTAGTTGCGTTCATGTATCTTTAACTGTCGAGAAGTAAAATAAATTACCTTTCCAAGCTGCATTAACACACAACCGAGTCCTTGATACGAGGCATCACTATAAATAACTAAACCTTCTGTACCCATTGGGATAGTCAATACTGGAGCTGATGTCAACTTACCCTTTAATTTTTCAAAGCTTTATCACAATCGTCACTCCAAACAAACTTGTTCTCCTTTCTGGTAAGCTTAGTCAATGGCAATGCAATAGAAGGATACCCCGGTATAAACCTCCTGTAATACCCCGCCAATCCTAAAAAACTACGTACCTCTGTCACACTAGTTGGTCTTTCCCAATTCATTACTGCTTCTACCTTCTTGGGATCAACACAAATACCATCAGCAGAAATAACATGCCCCAAAAATACTACCCTGTCTAGCCAAAATTCACATTTAGAAAATTTAGCATACAACTTCTTCTCTCGCAAGGTCTGTAAAATAATACGCAGGTGGTGTTCGTGCTCATCCTTTCTACGAGAATATATCAAAATATCGTCAATGAAGATAATAACAAAAGAATCCACGTATGGGTGAAATATACGATTCATCAAATCTATGAATATGGCCGGTGCATTTGTTAACCCAAATGGCATGACAAGAAATTCATAATGTCCATACCTAGAACGAAAAGCAGTTTTAGAAATGTCACAATCTCTTCCTTTCAATTGATGATATCCGGATCTGAGATCGATCTTGGAAAACACTTTGGCTCCTTGCAACTGATCGAACAAGTCATCAATGCTGGGTAGTGGGTATTTGTTATGAATAGTCACCTTATTCAATTGATGATAATCGATGCACATTCTCATGGTTCCCTCTTTCTTCTTCACAAACAATACTGGGGCTCCCCACGGTGATACACTAGGCCTTATAAAACCACGATCTAACAAATCTTACAACTGTATCTTTAGCTCTTTTAATTCTGCAGGTGCCATATGATATGGTGCAATAGATATTGGTGCAGTTCCTAGTACCAACTCAATCAAAAATTCCACCTCACGGTCTGGTGCTAACCCTGGGAGCTCTTCTGGGAAGACATCTGCAAACTCATTAATTACTGGTATATCTAATAGTTTTCCAGCCTCTTGTCGTGTGTCCACCACATGAGCAAGATAACCCTCACATCCTTTCCTTAGCAGTTCATAAAATTTTGTAGTAGAGATCAAACATGTTGGAGTGACATTTCGTTCTCCAATAAATTTAAATTCAGGTTCACCCGGTAATCGAAACACTACCTCCTTTTTAAAGCAATCCAAACATACATGATATGAAGCTAACCAATCCATACCCAGTATTACATCAAAGTCGCGCATATCGAGAGGTAATAAGTCAACTAGTAATTCTTTTTCACCCACTCGTACCACACACTCCCTATATATCCTCTCAATAAAAACCAACCCCCCCACTGGAGTAACAATAGCTAAACCAGAATCTAATGATGATAATGGTTTATTAAGATGCAACAGATAAAGCAAAGACACAAAATAATGTGTAGAACCAGGATCAATCAACACATAAGCATCTTTATCACCAATAGGAAGTGTACCTGTCACTACGTTAGGCCTAGATTGTGCATCTTGTTGCGTCAGTGCAAACACTCCGCCTTGGCCTTGATTCTGAGACATGCCTCCTTTACCTCCCCTGTGTACCTTCGATGTAGAAATCCTATCTCCTACTGTCACACTCCCAACTGAAGTTGTAGCTCCCATCGCTGGACAATTCTTTCGTAAGTGCCCCGGTTGATGACAATGGAAATATAAAGGTGTCGTCTCGGCTATTGTACACTCCTGAGACATGTGTCCTTGACTACCACATCTATAACAAAATATGGCCCTCGTTCCCATCACAGATGCATTTTCTGACCGATTCATCCCATTCCTTCCACCTCGAGCTTGAAATCTTCCACGTGCATTTATATTATTTTTAAATTCTTGGACCTTAGGTACTCCTCGTGCTACACTCTGAGTTGAGGTTCCCGTCTACCATCCATATGATCTTATACCATCATGTTTAGCTTTCTTCGAGTGTTCAACTTGCATTTATTTTATTGACTTTTCTGACACCATGGCCCTATCCACCAAGTCCACATAATCCTTGATTTTCATATTAGCAACCATGCTTTTTATATCTACACTCAACCCAGTTTGAAACCGATCACATTTACTTTCTTCCGTCCTCACCAAGTCAGGTGCAAATCTAGATAAGGATATAAATAAAGCTTCATACTCTGCCACTGTTCGGTTCCCCTATTTCAACGAGATAAATTCTTCCTCTTTCTCTTTCCTATAAAGCCTTGGGAAATATTTTTCAAAGAACACCTTCACAAACCTCTCCCATGTAATTTGTGGAGGATTTATTGGTACCACTCCCCCCATGGTAGTAAGTAACCTTTCTGTTGCATCCCACCATAACTTTGCATCAGCCTCTAACCTAAAGGTTGTTAATAAAACCTTTTGTTCATCTCGCACTTCCATCACCTTGAATATTGTTTCCATCTTTCTAATCCACCCCTCCGCCACTAACGGATCCGTAGTCCAAGTAAATGCTGGAGGATTTAACTTCATGAACCTCTCATGCAATTTATCCCTATCCCCAGCATGTTCTCCACCTCTTGCTTGTTCCATAAGTTGTGCCACAACACGTAATATGCTTTCCACATCATCAATATGTTGTTGTTTCACCTCTAGTTCCTCCACTTGAATATGTCTATGTCCTTGCTGACTATTAGGAACATAAGATATCTCACCCAATGCTCCATCATGCGGCTCATGTGGATCCATCATTCACTGCAATATAATTCACTTAAACAAATACAATAGCAACAGTTTAATATTAACATTGTTAGTCAAAATCCAGGTGCATAATGTAATACCCCGTACTTTTGACTATATTTATTTTGGGGATTAATTAATTAAATGCGTATTAATTGGAAATTAATCCGGGTTATAAATACTAATGAGATGCGAGTTGGTATTTGATTATGTGCATATATGATTATATATGTGTTTGGTATTATGAAAATTTGTCGTGGGATTTATATACGGCATTTTAGAAATTTTGTTGAGACGCGTGGGACCGCCGCGTCACGGTATAATATTTTGATAATAAAAAGTGGATTTAAAATCTATAATCCGTATGGTAGTTTTGAGTGTGCCAGCGCGTCCGGAAGGGTCGAGATAGTCAGAAAACACTAGCCGGGGGTATAGTTTGGGTCCCGGGGTATTTTTAGGCCATACCGGTAACTTAAAGGGTATTTTGGTAATTTTACATTTTGAGGAATTAAAAGTGACGAAAATTGGTTAATTAAATCTTATGTGGATATTGACCCACTAATCCCATAACCAACCCATATTAACCCTTTAAGCTACGGAGGCTAACATTAGGTTTACAATCTTCCCCAAATCAAACCCTAGCCACCTTAAGCCACCATTGGAGAAGGAGCTTAGAGAGAGAGGAAACTCTGCAGAATCTTCACCAAACCTACACCAAAGTCAGAAATCAAACCAAGGCAAGTGGTTTAATTATGTTTAATTTCAGGAAATGTTTTTTCCATGTTAGAAAATTCGGATTTATGGTTTGTTCTTGATAAATATGAAAACCCATGTAGTTTAGATCATAGAACTTGAGAAATTTGAGAAGGATTGCATGTAGAATGATAGGTAGATGTTTTTATTGATGATATAAATGATTGAACAGAGATTAAAACGGATATATATTGGGTTAATTATTGATTCAAAAATTAGGGTTCATGTTCTTGAAAGAATTGGGAAAAAGGTGTAGAGATTTATATTTTGATTGATGTTAAAGAGATTAAATCCTTGAAAAAATGTTAGGAGATGATTTGTATATGTTTAGGATGAATTAGAGACCCTAAATCACTGTTGGGATGAACTTTGGAAGAGATTAGAAGTGATAAAAATGGTGAAAAAACGAATTGGGAAAAATCTGGGCCGAAATTGGCCAGTCGTTAGAAGCGGCCCCCAGGTCGTTCGAACGAGCTCGTTCGAACGAGCTTCTAACGAGTTGACCAGTCTCTTCTAACGAAGGGTAGTTTCGTTCGATATCTCGTTCGAACGAGATATCGTTAGAAGGTGCAGTTCGTTCGAACGAACTGGAATCTCGTTCGAACAGCCTCGTTCGAACGAGACTTCTAACGAGCTGACAGCCCAACTCGTTCGAACACTCGTTCGAACGAGACTTCAAACGAGCTGACAGTTTGGGCTATTTTGAACTGTTTTGAATTTTGGGGTCCCGTAAACTTGTTCGAGGATCTAGTTAACCTTCCATGATGACGTAGTGATAGGTTTGGGACATTTGGGTATATATGAGAAGGAAATTATATACAAGAGAGTTAAATTAGAATGAACCGTTTGGGTGAGACGCTAGTGTCTACTACGACGTGAGGATGAATTATGGCGCGTATAATTATAAACCGGAATAGTATGAATTGTGATAATTATAAGTTAGTACGAGAATGCAATATGTACTCCGATTAAAATACGGTATTACTAAGACGTATGTTTACTTAGTATTGGTATATGATTGTGTGTATGACATACCTACCATACTTGCTATCACGGGAGGTTGCGTTCGCTTAGGACCCTCTAATCCTTGTGTGCCTACGGGGGGGATATAGACTGGTACCTCGATGAACATAGGTCATAGAAAGACTTATTGGGATATTAATAAGTCCGCTGACCGTGGGAGCATAGGTATGTGCGTGACCCACGTGATGGTGACTGTGTTCGCCTCCACTATTTGTGATTTGTGTTATCTGAACTATTCCTGAGAGATTCGGAATATGTGATCCTTATGTACGTGATGTACCGGGATGGATAGCAGAGTATGTGTGCACCGCAGCTTAGTTCTCGGGGTGCTTGTATTGTATATTTACGATGTAAATAATATACATGTAATTAATGAGAATCCTCATGTTAATATTGTAAGCATATTACGGTATTGTTTCGAGAAATATAACGAGTTAACTGATAGTTATATATAGTGCATATTGAGTATCTGAGTTTACGTTAAACCCCTATTTAATTACGAGCGTTATCGAGTATTATGGGTAGGACCTTTGGCAGTCTAG